>JAHTLZ010000348.1:12046342-12081238 GCA_023846285.1 Phrynocephalus versicolor
GAGGCACGGCCAAAATGGCCACCGAGTGCTAAAACAAAATGGCCACTCCGGAAAACGTGCTTCCCTCAGCCACCCCAGAAGGAAGGTCGGAAGATCTGGTTAACACCACTGACTTAGGGCTCAGGGTGACTGGAAGAAAGGTCCCTAAGCCACAGGTAGGACAGTATGCAGGCAGAAGGGTGATAAAATCTCCCACCCAGCCAAGCTCCCAAACTCTGTCAAAACTCCAATTAAGGCTCTAGCTCAAGGGTAGTCTCCGGCCATCACCCAGGTAGCTCTAAACGCGGAGCACGGCTGCTTGTAAAAAAGCCCATCTTTATTTAATCCCCCACTTCCCACCCCAGCCCGCGAAAACAGGACTGGACAGGAGCTCCGGGAGGCGGAGAAGGCAGCCAGCGGCAGTCAGACCCCCTCAGCTCGTAAAGAAGCCCTGACCGGCAGGAGCCAGTCTGGGCCAAACAGTCCTCCCCCCTCCCTTCCGAGGGAAAAGCAGAGGGAGCACTTATCAGCGCGCCGATCACTGTGCTCAGCTGCTTGTCGGAGCGCTCCAACAAGCAGCTGAGATGACAGGGGCCAGAGGAGCTTGTTTACGCTGCCCTCGCCCGCGCCCACAACCAAAATTACACGCCTCCTGGACCTCTCCCTGGGACAACTACACCGGACCGCGCGGGATCCGGGAGGCAAAGAGAGAGGACCCAGCTTCTCCCGACAAACAGCTGTTTGTCGGGAAGCAGGAAGCAAGCAGCCGCTTGCTCTTAGAAGCCGCTAATGTAAGGGAGCTAAAGGAGCTCCGTATCGCCGATCTCACCGGCTCTAACAAGTATACCCGCCTCCCGGCCAGTCCCCAGGATGACTCAACCTGACAGGATGGGGATCCGGGAGGCAAAGGCAGGGACAGCTTCTCCCGAGAGCTGACTGTTGGGAAGGAAGCAAGCCGCGGCTTGCTCAGAAAAAAGGCCGCTTGAGGGAACCGCTCCAGAAACGGTCTGGCAAGCTCCCAGCAAGCGCTCCGTCCGATCCTGCTTGAAACCGGCGATTGCGGAGGCAGGCTGTGGGGAGCGCGCCGAGGACTTATAAAGGGCGCGCTCCCCTGCCGTAGGCTACGCCAATAGCGGAGCCAATAGCCGCCTCCCTCAACCGGCCGGCAAAGGTGCCCCTGCTCGGCACGAGGCCGGGCGGAGCAGCCACTGCCTCCTGGAGTTTGGTCAAATCCATAAATGTTTGCATCGATGACACCGTCCAACTATCTCATTCTCTTCTGTCCCCTTTTCCACTTGCCTTCCATCTTTCCCAACATCAGGGACTTTCCCAAGGATTCCTCTCTCCTCATGAGGTGGCCAAAGTACTGGAGCCTCAGCTTCAAAATCTGTCCTTCCAGTGAACATTTGGGGTTGATTTCTTTCAGGATGGATAGGTTTGATCTCCTTGGAACTTTACCATATGTCAAAGAGATCAAGATGATGAGTGCAACATTCCATTAGATGACGTTCTTTAAAAAGGAAGAAGGGAGGACTGTAGTTCCATGATTGAGCAGACACTTTATGTTAGAGATGTGTGTGCCTGCATTTCTTGGACTACAGGTTTCAGAATTCCTCCAGGAGAATCCTTACCTGAAATAAGCAAGGCCAACAATATTTGGTTGGAAGACTACCAGGATGCACTCTAGTTGTTGGGCAAGAATATTTCCCCAAAATCTGGAGAATAGCTGCCTTTCCCATGTACAATGGATTTAGTCAAAGAGCATGTCTAGCATCTTGGATTATTGATGACTCTGTGAAGTGAAGCATATATTGATCAGCTTTAGGGGGAATAAAAATCTTTTCAGGATTTTCAGATATGAAGCTTCTAGACATTCCCGGAAGTTTTTGGAAATATCTGGGACATTTCCCTTTGTTCTCACGATCGAGGTTGTGTTAATTGGAGCCATTCTCCTTTGGCTTATTCATCATCAACAACATCTCATTATTTCTAGCAATTAGTTGCAGCACCTGGGAAAAGTTGTTTTACCTTTGATGAAAAATGAACCTTTTCATAAAATGTAGGCTTTTCTGGAAAACATGCTGATGAGAAGCGTAATGCTAAACAAATTGAATAAGGCAAAACCTCTGACTCTGGTTGGGGGGAATCAAAGAAAGGTAGACTCATTCTACAATAAACCTGCTTTATAATAGATAGGATGTGAAAAAGCATGACTATGAGAGCTTTCGATGGCTCAACACTTGAGGCCACATGTATAACAGAATGTACAAGAGAGCTTCCGTGTTAATTGTTGTATGAGTTATTAAGCCCCGAAGTGCCAATGTATTATAACATCAGTGCATGAGTCAAATGGTGCATTTTGTTACGGAAAGAAATGCACTCTGTGGTCAGTAACAAAAAGGTTAGATAATACTTGAGAAGAACAGCATAAGGGAAATAATAAGGTGATAAAAGTTAGCCTCATCTGTGTTGGTACGACCGCTAGGTTCCTTGCTATTTTTCTATTCAAGTTGGAGTTGCCTCATCAAATCTTGCAAAAGTTACTTTATGAACAAAGGAAAAGGAGAAAGAACAGCTGAAAAAGGTCTAAAGCTGCAAAGGCAAGCAAGACATTTAAGGAATGGTTCTGACAGTCCTTTTCTTCCAGTGAGTTTCCATGGCTGGATTGTGATTTGAACCCAGGCCTTCTGCATCCTAGTCTGTCACTCTATTCACCACACCATATGGGGCATTGCACCCAAAAAGCAAGTGGGCTTAATTTTGTTTGTTCATTTCATGGTGCATTTTTTTATCACAATGGAATTCCCCCCCCCATGTTGTTGTTGTTCAGTCGTTCAGTCATGTCCGACTCTTCGTGGCCCCATGGACCAGAGCTCGCCAAGCCTTCCTATCTTCCACTGCCTCCTGGAGTTTTGTCAAGTCCATATTGGTTGCATCGATGACACTGTCCAACCATCTCATTCTCTGCCATCCTCTTTTCCTCTTGCCTTCAATCATTCCCAACATCAGGGACTTTTCCAAGGACTCCTCTCTCCTCATGAGGTGGCCAAAGTACTGGAGCCTCAGCTTCAAAATCCCCCCCATAATTGCTTATTATAATTTGTGACTAAATAAATAAATAAATACAGGGATTTCCTGGATAATTTCTTCATCCCAAACTAAATCTGCTTCCCTTGAACAGGTTGTTGTTGTTGTTGTTGTTGTTGTTAAATATATTATACCTCTACTCAAAATCAAAAATTCAAAACACAGTTTTTCTATACTGTAGTAAAACTAAATGGTGAGTAGCTCAAATTTGGGAGCATTGTGTATTAATATGCAGATGACAGTCTCTTAGAACAAAAGTGAGCAATTTGTAGCCTTCCAGATGTTTGATTGCAAATTCCATCATCTGTTGGTCTATTCCAAGTTGTAGTTCAATTGCATGTACAGGGCTGGAGCTGAGAAAAACGATGATTTTATTATGGTTAAAATCACAAGAATCTTACAGTCAGCATGGGGATTATAGGTCCTGTGGTCCTAAAAATGATTTTGCCAAGCTGAGTTTCCCTATTTGTGTAAAGCAATAACCAGACATGACCCCTTAAATTGTTTGGGAAAGTATTTTGGCCACAACTTTATTGGTTACACACAAACAGTACTCTGGCTAAGTCATTGGGTCAGATCCTGCACATCAAGGAGCCCGCTTGCCCCTTGATAATGCTGCCTTCCCCACCAATCTCTTCAGGAATGCACGCCCCTAGCAGGTCTTAGTGGTGGGTTCCCCTTGGGCTGTCCACCCTACAGGTACTCCATGTCAATTATCCCATTGACAGGTCCCCCAAGGGGTGTAGACCACAACATTGGCTTGTATCAATTGATCCTTCCAAAGGCCTTTGCCTGTTCCCTCATGATTCAGCCCCTGTCCTTTTCATTTTCTGTGACCTGGTCAATTGTTTCTCCTGAGTTCAGGTTCTAGGCTGCTACTTCAATCGCTTGGACCCATCCCAATGCCTGTAAAACTGCCAGACACTCAAAAATGGTGACATTCATGACACACAATAACTAGAAAAAAATACTTCTATTATATATACAGGGTGAGTGGGCTGTGTTGCTCCATCTCCTGGTTTTGAAAGGTGGGTTCTGATTCCCACCACCCCTTTAGATGGTGTGCTGACCCAGCCCCTGAGATCATGTCACCTTTTCCCAGCAGCCCAGGTGGATCCGAGCCCCGTGTTCAATCCATGCCCGCTTGCTGCCGCCATTGCCCTTTGTAATGGCTGGCTGCTCCAGCAGCAACCAGCGGAGAGAAGGGAATTAAAAGAAGCACCTTGGAACATTGAAAGGTAACATTAAAGTTATAAAGAGCACACAAATAGAAAAAAAAATCCATTACGAGACGTGGAAAGTAACATGGAAAACACTGGTGTTCTTATGAAATCAGTCAATGCAATCATACATGGTAATCCATCTAAAAGTCACATAATAGGTGCTCCGTCATTCAGGGAAAACTTCCCTGGAAAAGAAGGTCTTTGCCTCCTTCTAGAAAGACAGCAGAGATGGGGCAGTCCTGGCCACAAGTGGGAGGGAGTTCCAAAGTTTGGGAACAACCAGAGAGAAGGCCCTTTTATGTGATCTTAAGAGATGCACCTGTGAAGGTGGCAGGATAGAGAGAAAGGCCTCTCCCGGCTGCTGCCTGGGGTCACATCCTGCTGGAGATGTGCATGAAGTCCAATCCGCAGGGGTAAAGGAAGATTCTCCCTCCCCCACAACCCCGCAGACTTCAATGGGATCCCAAATAGGGGGATCCCCCCTCCTGTCCTGGAGGGGGGAAATGCCTAGGTGCAACCCTGCCCCCCCCCCCAAAAAGAGAGTTTAGAGTTTAGAGCTTGGAGTTGTTTTTCTCTTCAGTTCAAATGCCTCATAAATTACCATTTGCTTTTTTTCCTATTTACCTGTTCATCCCAAATAGTTTTAGAAGAGGTAGCTGTATTGGTCTGTGCTAACATATCATGCAAAAGAAAAGAAAAGAAAAATAACAAAGAAGACAGAAACACTGTGGCACCTTAAAGATTAACTGCTATATTTTAATATGAGCTTCCACGGATCAGTCAACTCCGACAGTATGAGTAACGGAATAGACTTTTCCGCAAAAGCTCATATTAAAATACTGTATGTTAATTAGTCTTTAAGGTGCTACAAGATTTTTGTCTTTTTAAATTTTAATCTTTATTTTTCCTGATACATCATCCCAAATAAACTCCTGTTTGTTCCAAATATAACTTTTTCTCTTTTTTTAAAAAAAAATATAATTTTACTAAAGGGTAGTTAGCAATCAGTAATATGGAGGAGAAATCCAATGTCTATGCAGTCTATACAGAAGAAAAAGAAGCCAGAGTTTTCACTAAGTGGACATTTTTGTTTGTATATGTATATAAGGATACAACATAGCCTATGTGCATATGTATGTTTAAATGTGGTTGCTAGGATGTTGCATTTGCATGGCATAAGACTTTGACCAATCAGAATGTGTCTGGAGTCAGACAGGCAACTATAGAAAGCAGGTGTCAGTTAGAATCTGCCTGATGGAACATGTTGCAATCCCTGCAAGTTTTGTGAACACTGAGTTTCAGACATCCAAGTTATACGCCTCAGCAGTGAGTCCACCTAGGAAAGTGTTTCTTAGCAGCTGGCTTAGGGAAACCCAATCTTCACCAAATTTGAAGGCATTATAGAGGAGAGTTAAGGGAACCTTCTCTGCAGTTTTTGTGTCTCCAGGTGCCTTGGTGGCCATTTTATAACCCAATGAATCAACAAATCCAAAATTGTTAAAAATTCATTGATTTGTATTCATTGAGAGGCATTGATTTATATGAATATAATTTGATGAATTACTTTTTACTAGAGAAAAATATGTCAGTGAATAATTCAACTGCATGTATAATAGATACTAATTATCTAAACACTGAGCTACTTTATATTTTACCTATGTTTACCAGCAGTTTATAGAATATGTTACAAGAATTTACTTACAGTTGCTGGCACAAAACTCACGTAAGGGAGAACAACTCTACCAAGTAAATGTATTGTCAATATGCTTCAAGCTGCTGTATGCATATTCTGAAAGTTAGAATTCATATATTATGGAGTCAAAAGCCAGCACTTTTTAGTGAACAACAAATCAAAATATAAATTCTTGACTTCAGAAAACCTCCCATTTCTAAATGTGTTACAATGTGCATCTGTATCCATGATTCCAAGACCCAGGAAAGCACAGTATTGTGCTTTCATTGCCAACAGAAAAAATATATAATATCAAGCTTTACATAGCAAAGGACAGCCTGAATGTTGACATCATCAATGGTAGCATTCATCATGGTCTACACAACATACTTTCATGCACTCACTTCTTGATAATTGCTTTTTGTTTAGGTGAGAAGTAGTTAACCAATGAAAAAAGGAGTTGGTTTTTAAGATTTTCCCTTGCTTGGTGTCACTTTGGCATATAGCTTCTAAATATTTGTTCTTTAATCTTTTAATTATATATTTTTTTAAAAATTCAACCAGATACAAAATCCCTTTCCATTGCCTGTTTCACCAGGAAGGATTTAACAAGTACGTCTCCTGAGAGTAAGTTAACTGAGTTCTGACTGTCAGGGTCAAAATATTTCCCTTTTCAAGACCTGTACCAGGAGGCTTGTTTCTGAAATCCTGAGGTAATGTTTACTGAAAACTCTTAGAGCTTGGACCAGCAGAACTGCTCTGTGCTTTGGTAATGCAGAAAGAATTTGAATATATCTTATTAAATTGTATGCTAGTTCCCTGGAGACACATAACAAAACATCTCTTTCTGAAACACGATCATTGTGTTACTTTCTAGAGATGGGCACGAATCAAAAAAATGGTGTTTCGGTTTTTCGTTTGTCGTTGAGAGGTCTGTTTTGGTTCGTTTTGGAACAATTTTGTTTCTGGTTTTCGTTTTTTCATTTGTTGTTTCTACCCGCTTTTTGCGCGATTTTTAAAGCATTTCCGTGTGCGGGCGTCCCCCAATGCCCCAGACCAGAGGGAAAACACTAAAAAAATGGATGCTGGCAGAGACACAGTATAGACTAGGTACACAGGGAAGCTGTGGGCATTGCCCAGGGTGCAAGGCAGCCGCAGAGTGACTGCACTGCGGGGCAAGGGAGGGTACTCACCGAGAGGTACACAGCACGCATGCACACAGGGAGGCTGCAGGACTGAAGCTAGAGTCGCAGAGACAGCAATCCCACCCTAACTCCCACCGGAGACTGCAAGGAGGATGGGGGGCTGCCAGAGCTTTTTATGCCCTCTGTGGCTGCCAGACCTTCCCAGTCTGCAACCTGGGCATGCTATTGGTTGAACATGATCCCCATCACATGGCTTGCCTCCATTTTGTGGCTGGTGGTGACATCCATTTTAAAGGGAAAAGAAAAATACATAGTGATGGGAAAAGACAAAAACAAACGTTTTAAGGACCCCAACCCCTGGTAGGTAATAATTTCAAATAATTATTGCATTATCACTGCATTTTTACAGATGTTCAGGGTGTTTTAATACCCAAGAAATCAATCAATATTAGGCATCTGGGAGCCATTTTGGGTCGATGTCCCCTAACTCCCCCTAAAGGGAAAAAATACAGAGATCTGAGAAAAGACATAAATGCACCTTTTAAGGACCCCAACCCCCCTGGTAGGTATTATCAGACAATATAAATAATTATAGCTGCATTTTTACAGATGTCCAGGGCATTTTTTTAACATTTAAAACAGCTCATTTCATTGTGCGTCACCATTAACGGAAACAAAACGTAACGACCACAATTTTCATTTGTTCTTTCGTTATGTAACGGAACGACTACCAAATAACGGAAACGAAAAAATGTTTGTTCCGTGCCCATCTCTGTTACTTTCTTTAAAGCAAGCCTGTATTTCTTTGTTTGACTCTTTAAAAAGAAGCTCTCTTTTGAATGTTTCCTTGACTTTTCATTGTCTCCCAGACATCTCCCTTCCCAGTTCATAAATCTGCATTATGTATCTACTTTGCAATGCCTTTTCTGGTAAACCATTTCCACACATGGTAGCTCAAAGGGCTAGAGCACTGAAAACCGTTGGCTACAAAGTTGGCAGGGGTAAAGGAAGCTCAGTGGTTCAAATCCTGGGTGCCATGCAACAGAGTGAGCTCCCGCTGTTAACCCCAGCTCCTGCCAACCTAGCAATTCAAAAGCATGAAAATGCAAGTAATTAGGTACTGTCATAAAAAGCTTGAAGGTAAAACAGTGTTTCCTTGCAGCCATGTCGGCCACATGGCCACAACTTGCACAACACTGGTTCTTTGCCTTGAATATGTAGATGAGCACCACCCCTAGAGTCAGACACATCTAGCATACATGTGCGAGTGGAAACCTTTATCTTTACCTTTATTTCAGCCCCTTCAGACTAGAAATAAAAAAAGCAGTGGGAACAATCATTTTCTTTCTAAATAGGCATGACCTTAATCTTGGTATTTTCTATTTGAATGAGGTATTTCAAATCTAAGGGCATTTGGGGATTGGTCGAATGGAGGGTGTGACAGTTTTATTTTTAAAAATCATAACACAAACATCCTTTGACCAAACTTCACCAAATTTGTCTGTCTGTTACATGTCTTCCAAATTCACTGCTGATCCAAAGTACATTTCCCAAACTATGAATGTTGTCCTACAGCTGAAAGAACCGGCTCCTAAGAGAAGGCGGATTCACTCTGCCAACAATCACGTGATTTGAAATGGTTTATGTGTCCTCACGGACTGTGATGTATTCTCTGCTTAAGTTTTGTCCCCACCACCCCACCCGTTTCTGTGATGTTTCACTGCTTTTCCGTTGCAAACAATTTTTTAAAAAGTTTCTATGCCAACATATCGCCTTCCTTGTGTCACTGCGAACTGTGCGGCAATGTGTAGAATTATAATTATTCTTACATTATGATGTTTAATAGGGAAAGTTTTAGTAATTTCAGTAAAATACAGGCCAGTGCCTATGATGTGGGCTTGCCGGCATATCGATATCCTGAAACCACATTTAAAATAGAACCACGGGAAGTAAGCAGAACAGGGGACAAGAGGAAAAATATTTGCATTTCAGAGTCCCCACTTATGTTTGTGTCACCTCAAAAGACACATTAAAAGTGGCTCTAAAAACAGTACCTTAAGAGGTGGTTGCTGGGAGACCTGCTGGGATGCACTTAAGGGTGTGTGTGTGTGTGTGTTTTAAGCCAGCCACTCATGGGGGTACAATTTTTGAAGACTTTTTTCCTGCATTTACAAACACTTTTTAGCAACCACGGGATAAGTCCCTATGTCTTTTGTTTAGACTGCCCCCTCATTTTTATAACTGCTTTGTAGAAAGTTGATTTCTTCTTCTGCACAATAACACAGTTGCACAATTGTTCCACTATGAGACCAGCCAAGTAAAAAGGCTCTGGTTGGACAGCACAGTTAAAGGGCAAATCAACATGCTTAGAAAAGGCAAGAGGACTGTTGTTCCTAGGCAATGCCCTGAACTAGCAGCATAAAGGAAGTGGCTGGATTTAGGGTAAAGTTACCAGAAATGAATGTGTGAGTGTGATTATTGGAGAATAGAGATGGGCATGACTTAGCGGAATTTTCGTTTCCGTTTTCATTTTTCGTTTCCATTACGTAACGAAACGAAAAACGAAAAACGGGTCAAAACTGGAACAAAAACGGAAATGAAACGACTAATTTCGAGCCATTTTTGTTTTTCGTTACTGGAAAAGCACTTAATGGAGCTAAATGGGAAGAAACAAAAAAAAATTGTTTTTGTTTTCGTTTTTCGTTTTCGTTACGCAACAAAATGAAAACAAAAAATTTTGAAAATTAGCTCACGAAAACGGAAATGAGCCGAAACGGACCCCTAGACGAAAACGAAAATGAAAACGAACAATTTTTCTGAGTCGTGCCCATCTCTATTGGAGAAGTATGTATCCTACTAATATGGTAGTAGTAGGGATATTTGCTTAGGGACATTGTAACACGCATTGAGATTTGTAGGAACCAAGTGATTCTAGATGCATCCACTCCCAATTTAAGGAATTATCTTCTGGAGATATGGGGGCAGGCAGTGCATCCTTGAAGTACCATATAATTTTCTAAAAATGAGCTGAGAATCTTTTTCTCTGCTACATCAACTAGCTTCTCACATTCATAAAGTACATTTTGCCACTGGCAGTTTTTTTTAGAGATACATTATCCAGAGATATCAAATCTATCAAACAAACCATAATAAACCGTAAACCTTTTGTTAGGTTAGCCCAAACAGCCACATTTCCATCCTATGAAAATGAAGTAGTTTTACCCCTTGAGTAGAAAATGTGACATTCGGGGCTCATAAAACAAAATGAATTTCCACAACATGTTGCTGTTATAGAATCAGTGGTGCTAAAAATCTTAGTAGGCATCTATTATGAAAATTGTGTCAGCATTCAGAGTTCTTAGAAAAATGTTCCTAGCTTTGGTGGGTGATTTGGGGTACAAAGGGAATCTCATTGTTGCTAGAGTAGAAGATAAAGGATAACAGGAATATGATCAATGTCTCCTCTCTGTACTTATAAAACTCTTGCTGGAGAGCATAAACCGAATAGCCTTGCTGCACACACACCTTTTCACTCTTCTGGCACTAATGAGATGTGGATCAGAACTATACTGAGAAGTTGTAATAAGCAATGACTACCGCTCACTGCATATTAACTTTTAGTAGAACAAGCATTGAAGGCATCAGATGAGAGATGTGCCTATACAGCAATTCTTGATGCAGTTCTTGATGTTGTGGTGCACCAAGGGCAAACTCCAGCCAAAGTGATAAACGTTTGTGTAGTTTTGATCCTCTCCCCCCTTTTTTTCTGGAGGGGGCAGTACAGTTCACTGAGGCTACATTCGTTTGGCATGAGGATTTGCCCAAGTTTCAGCACCTTGGGACATTGTTCGCCTTAAGGCTATTGAGACTACTGGCTACCTAACAAGCCTATTCAAGCCATTGTTCATCTTAAGAGCCTCTTTCAGACCAGGGTGACGAGAGGTCAAAGTGAACTATAACATGGAGGACTCGCAACTGGCTTTCCTCAGACTAATGAAGCTGTTTGGATGAGCAGCAACACGTTTTTATCTCTTAAGAAAAAGAGGTCCAGTTGCCATGACTCAACTTCTGGATAGCTGCTCATGAGCAAAAGATTTGCAGAGACATGGGGGGCAGGTAAGAGGAATATCATTTGGCTGTCAGGGAAGGTTCAGTAAGAGTGTTCAAATCAGACTTCAAGGTGAAACAAATGTTGCATCTGGCAGAACCCTAAACCTCTGGTTATTTAAACTCCACATGCTAGAAAGAAACTTTTATTTCCCCCCAGAGTGACATTTTGTTTCAGATTCCATAAAGAGCAGCAATATAGGTATTATGTGGCATTGGCACCTGAAGAGCTATAAAATGCATTCCCAAGTTAGATCCAATTGTCATGAGCGGAGGGTTTTCCCCCAGCAGGCAAAAATGCTTGGAATGTAAATTATGCCCGCTCAAAAAAATAAAAAGCTATTGGTTTTTGTCACTAGTTACTTTCTTGTCCCTACCAAAGTAATATATTGGGACAACAGTACCTTATGAGTTTTCACAGTGAACTGTGATGCTAAGAGGCACAGGTGCCATACTCTGGTAGTGAGTAAATTGGACTCATTGAGAGGAAGGAGGGTGACATTTAAATTCCCAGTGGGTTCCAGAAATGTAGAAAAGTGTACACCCATCCATTCCACTAATCCTAACCGAATGTGAACTCTGCTATCAATTCTCAGTATGTTTGACCTCTCATTGACAAAATTCCTCACACTTTAGGCAACAAAAGTATTTTTCTTAATCCTGTTCTCCTAGGGTTAAAATCTGAATGCTATGAACAGCAGTGATGCAGAAGACAACCTGTGGTGCAAAATACATTATAAGCTTTAATTGTGCAACATATAAACAAATATATCCACACATCCAATTATCTCTCATCCGTCTACCCACAAAAGAGGCTGAGGCAACAACATGGGCCATCCTATGTTTGTGCATCCATTTTTCTTCTATACAGTAACTGTCGAGATTTACATTTCTCCTTTTTTGAAATGTATTCATTCATTTTAGCCAGTCTCCCAATCTGTTATGGTTGTCTTGTATCCTAATTCTGACTTCTGAGATACCAGTTATTCCTTAAGGTTTTGTGCTATTTGCAGACTTTATAAATACATTCTGAACCCTTCCATCCACAGTCTTTACAAAGAAGTTGAGCAACTAGGCTTGGATCAGAATCCTGTGGGAAGCTGCTTATCAACATATTTCAAGATCATGAGGATCCATTGATGAAGACAGCTTGTGTATGACCTGCAAAACTGCTACATAGCCACCCACCAGTAGCATCATCGAGGCAGGCTATACTTTGGTATCAGTAAATTCCCTGCTGTCATCCACACTATGAATTCTGAGGTAGGAAATCCACTCACATACTTCAACCTGCAGCAGCCATTTCTTGGCTGGAAAAACCTACAGTTATGTCCTCATTGCAAACCTCACAGAACAGTCCCTTTAGCCCATCCATCAATGAGATGAAAGGTGCCAATAATCACAGTTCAACCCTTATAGGAATTTCAATAAAGTGAGAAAAGGATTGGCAATGCTTACCTCAAGTAATTTTTCCGGTCAACAAAACAGCTAAGGTTTGATCTACAGTAGCTGTTGCCCACCTACCTCAGAATAAAGAGGTGAGACAAAGGTAACGGGATAACTCAGGCCACATTTTGTTTAAAACCAACTTGAAACTCAATAGGCCAGGTACAGGGACTGCAATAGCGCGGGGGGGGGGTTGGTGGTTGCTGGGACAGTAGGTCACCTGCTAACCTTGCCAGCCATGATGCTTTGATCTGGACGAGCCCCATACCCCCCTTTCGAGCCATCCACAGACGGCTCTAAGGGCCTGGGAAATGCTCCAAATACCCCCTCCAGGTGGCCAAGCTCCCAAATCTTAATGGCCCTTGACCTGGAAGGGTTTCCCAATGAATATTTCCCATGATACTGGATCTCCTGATCTGTAGTGTCATAAGGTTGGATGGGCTGGAATAGCATTTCGTAAGGACTCACAGACATCTTGCCCCCTGCACTACCTGCCACAGCAAGAAAGTCAGCCTAACTGTGCTCCTTGCTGCCCCCACCCCAGCTGACCAGTTCGGCCAGCAGTCCCCAGTGCAGGTCAGCTAAGAGAACACCAAACCCAACTGTGACAGGTTGACCCCATCATCCTTAAATAGCTCAGGCCTGCAGGGACTAATATCAGACTGACCAATAACTGCTCCACCCCTGGCACACACTGCCCAGCAAACTTCTCAGTTAACCCGCGCCCTAGCCCTGTTTAATAGGTGTGTTTCACAATCAACCCTCCAAACCAATTTCGGGACCATTGTGGACCAAACTATTTTGATTTGAGGGAATTGCTCTTGAAACGAAGACAGATTGTGTAAAATCTGAAGGACCAAAGCCTTTATTTATTTATTTATTTATTTATTTTTATATTTATATCCCGCTTATCTCCAACAAGGACTCTAAGCGGATAACAACAAATCATAATACAGCAAAACAAATACAAGAATAACGAGTTAAAACAGACGGTATAATATCCTTGCAAATCCTAAGATCATAAAACCTAAGGCCTCCAAACGCGTCCCAGCACGTCAAAGACGTGAATCCTAAAATAAATTGGAGACACCAATGGGCATAATAATAAAAATAGTAGCAGCGATGGCGGGAAAAAAAATTAAATTTCGCCAAAGGCCTCTCGAAATAAGAAGGTCTTTAGAGCTTTTCGAAAGGCCTGCAGGGACTCTGCAGAGCGCACTTCGCTGGGGATGGCGTTCCATATGGATGGGGCTGCCACAGAGAAGGCCCGGTTTCGGGTAACCGTCTTCTGGGCCTCTCGAGGGGTGGCAACCCGAAGCGAGTGCACTCGCACCTGCCGAACTGGACGGACCGAGGTGGATCGCTGGACGATACGCTCTGACAGGTAGTCCGGTCCCAAGCCATGGAGGGTTTTATAAACTAAAACCAAGACCTTGAATCTAATCCGGGCCGCAACAGGCAACCAGTGCAAGCGAGCCAGGACTGGGGTGATATGGTCATAACAACGCACACCAGCCACCAGCCTGGCTGCCACATTCTGTACCCGCTGCAGGCGCCGGAGAAGAGTCAAGGGCAACCCCATGTAGAGTGCGTTACAGTAGTCCAGTCTCGAGATCACCAGTGCTTGGACCACTGTTCTCAGAGAGTCAACATCCAGGTACGGGCGGATCTGGGCGATCTGACGAAGATGGAAATAAGCGGCCCTGGTCACCGACGCCACCTGAGCCTCCATGGTCAGCGCCGGGTCCAGGACCACGCCCAGATTCCGCACCCTCTCCACGGGCTGGAGAGAACCCCCCCCAGCTGCGGAAGAGGGCCACCGTACCCAGATGGTGAGCTCCCAAAGAACATAACCTCCGTCTTCTCGGGGTTGAGCTTAAGCCTGTTCGCCCCGGTCCAGGTCAGGACGGCGTCCAGGCACTCATCAAGGATCCTCACAGCTTCCACTGCAGAGGTGGAAAAGGAGAGATAGAGCTGCGTGTCATCAGTGTACTGATGACAGCAGACTCCAAATCTCCTAATGACCCCAGCCAGCAGCCTTACGTAGATGTTAAACAGCATGGGGGACAGCGACGACCCCTGTGGAACCCCACAAGGGAGTATCCAAGGAGCCGACAACTCCCCCCCATGCAGCACGTACTGTGGACGGTCCTCCAGGAAGGATCGGAGCCAACTGCAAGCAGTGCCTCCGATACCAACCTCGGAGAGCCGATCCAACAGGATATTGTGGTCGACGGTATCAAAGGCCGCTGACAAATCCAGGAGAACCAACAGGGTAGAGCAACCCCTGTCGGCCGCCCGGATTAGGTCATCTTGCAGCGCGAACAAAGCTGTTTTGGTCCCCCGACGAGGCCTGAACCCGGACTGGCATGGATCAAGGCACTGCCGATCCTCCAGGTATGACTGTAACCGAACCGCCGCCACCCTCTCGATCACCTTGCCCATAAACGGGACGTTGGCAATAGGACGATAGTTGGTTAAATCGTCCGGGGGGAGGCCAGGTTTTTTGAGAATGGGCTTTACCACCGTCTCCTTCAGCCAAGAGGGAAAAACCCCCTCGCTGAAGGAGGCGGTAGCAATAGCCGAAGCCCATTCGGCCATGGTCCCGCTGGCAGATTTAATGAGCCAGGCTGGGCAGGGATCGAAAGGAGTGGACGCCGGTCGGCAGTGAGCCATAGCCTTGGAGGCCTCGACAGCGGAAACAGGCCCAAGCACATCCAACCGAGGCGACGAAGGCGGCCCAGCATCTGGGGGTGCCGGGGCAGTACTACTGCAACCGGAGTCGAAGCCGGCCCGGATGGCCTCTATTTTAGAACAAAAAAAGGCTGCGAAATTCTCGCTACTGAACTCAGTAGGAGGAGGCCCGGCCAGACTAGGATTGGTGAGGTCCCGAACCACACGGAAGAGCTCCGCTTGACGGTTCGAGGCCTCACCAATTCTCAGGGAGACAAAAGATCTTTGGGCCTCCCCGATCGCGTTGGAATAGCGTCTAGTCTGGGAAACAACAGCAGCCTTGCTAATAACCGTCCGGGTTCTTCTTTCTTGGAATTGTCCCGAGAGCGTTTCCACCAAGATGCACCACCATCACATCCGGGAGGCAGCCCATCACCACCAACCTGGCTGCATTCAAAAACTCCATCCAGCACTTACCCCGCTTTGCTTGCCAAACTAAGGAGGCAAACCAAGGTTTGGTCCCCACAATGAGCTGCAGGCATACTGCTAGCCCAGTAGACAAAGCTATGCCTGATCAACAGGATCTGCCTCCTTCTGCCTTATGTTCCCAACCCTGTAACTCAAACAATAGCAAGAAAAAGCAGCCAGACAAGGGTTTACTGAGATAGTTTCCTAACATAAACTTTATAATGCCTAGAGATCCATCTCCTGATGCTCATGATACATTCAGAGCCGTATCCCAATGCCACTGCTGTAGATATTGCCCCAATCTTGAAAAAAATGTGTTGCAAATCGCACCCCCAACACCCCAACCCTCTGCAAAGCCATATCCATAATTCTCCAAAACCGGTACTTGGTGAGAGGACTCCTGTCTTCATATCATAATAGATACTCCAAGCTCTCCCCCCTCATGGGCAAGAATGCCTCTAAAGCCCTAACTGGGCAAATGCCCTCCACCACACAGGGACCCAACACTATGTCAACTGCCTTACCCCACTGCTCCATCTTGGACAGGGAAATATGCACCAACAACCTATCCTGGCTAATGGAAACATCTGAGTGCTGTAGTGCCATGTTAGACTGACCTCCCTTCCCCGATGCTACCATTTTGCTTGCCCTCAACACCACAAAGAAGGCAGTCAGAGTAGCAGCTCTGAAAAAAACCTCCTCATACTTAACCCTACACAAGCCCTGCCATGTCTGACATAATCTGACTAACATATTGGGTGTTATTGGAACCTGGCCATCCACTCTAAACCTTCTCTCCTTTGACCAACCCTCTAGCATTTTTCGCAACCTGTAATCAGTTGTGTTGTCCTATAATTAATTATAATAAAATTGATAATAAAATTAATATGTTTTCTCTTTTTTTCCACTACTGAGGGAGCCCACAGGTATCTGCTCCTAGCCCCAAATCCAAATGGGGGACCCTGCCAACTTGCACCAAAGGCTCACTCCCCCAATACCAGCCTTGATCTGAGCCTAGCTACGTAATCAAAAATGAAACCTCCCGTGGCGAGGCTTGTGCACTCCACTGGAATGCCGAGTGAGGAAGACTCCCGATCATTGACATGGGAGGGATTTGATCACTCCATCCCCTGCATCCATCTCATGCGATTGGGAGGGGTGTCTCGCCTCCCTCCCAGGAGGAGGCAAACCCACTCCAACAGGCAAAGCAAGGTCGCCATGGTATGGTACATTTGATCTGGCTAAGTTCTGGTGAATATTCCTTGGTCTTTCAGCTTTTCTCCATGCTTTCATAGGCATTTTAAAATGGTTTGCTTAGACAGAATAGAATAAAAATGTGTGTGTGTGTGTGTGAAACAGAAAGAGGGGTATACGTAGTTGCATTATGCTAAACACTAGGACAGCCTGCATATTTGTCACCTTGGTTTTCAAGGTTTCATTATTCAATAAAATAATCATTTCAGGTTGATTCCTGACTCTCAGTGACTAGTTATGAAAAGCAATTGGTAACTAAAGAACATGGAAAACAACATGAATAATTTGTATGGAAATGATGATCATGTCACTTCCTGGAATTGCTTTACAAGTATGTTATTTATTTATTTATTTATTTATTAGGCTTGTATACCGCCCATCTTCCCGAAGGAACTCACAACACAAAATACAACAATAAAACAATAAGTGAATCAATATAAAAACATATTAAGCAGCAATTAGACCGAACAGTCAGCAAGTAGCAGATGGCGGGGGGGAAATCAGCCATCAAATACCTCTTGGAAAAGCCAGGTTTTTAAAGCTTTCCAAAAGGCTTGCAGGGACTGTGCAAGGCGCACATCACTGGGGAGGTGATTCCAGAGAGTAGGGCCAGCCACAGAGAAAGCCCGGGAACGTATGGAGTACCATACTGATATCATATGGGAAAATTTGCAAAGCATTGCAAGGCAGACAAAGATGATGCCATGATTCTAAGGGCACAGATGGGTTATCAAGAATGAGACTATTTGACTGTTTAAAAATATAACAATTGGAATCACATGTATAAGATCCTTTATAACTGGAGGTATATGGAGTGTCCAGACCCAAGGTTATAGCTGTCAACAGGATGTGCAGAGTAGAAATGTTGGTGTCGATTTCTATTTGGTTTCCTTCTGGGAGGACTCTGGAAGTGGAGTCATGGCAACTGGACTTTTTTTCCTGAGAGATTGAAATGTTTCACTACTCTTCCAAGCAGCTTCATCAGTTTGATCTCATAAGGAAATAAGTCCAGTTGCAATGGCTCAGCTTCCAGATAACCGGACCTAGTCTTAGTTCAACTTTCTCGCCAAACTTGCCGCAACTAGGATTGTGTGTGTGTGAGTGTGTGCATGTGTGTGTGTGCGTGTGTGTGCACGCATGTGTGAAAGAGAAAGAGAGCTAGAGGTAGTAGTTTTACGCTAAACATTATGACAGCCTGCATATTTTCTTAGCCTGACCTCACCTGGAATGTTATCTTTTTTTTTTTTACCCCTGCTGGAATTTTGATGCTTCCCAAATAGTCCTCAAGACCATTTAACAAGGCTGAAAAACGAGTGTCTGTCCCTCTTAAATCTATATCTGGGGCATTTTTCCCTGCACACTAAGAGCTGCTCCATCTGTCCCTCCTTTTTTTCTTTGTGATATGTATTTTGAGGTCTGAAAGAAATACCTTCCTCCCTTCCCTTTTTCTTAAAGCAATCACTGAAAATAAGTTTGCTTAGCCCAAAGCCCTGGAACCTCCTGGAATTTACATCAATCTCTCTACAGTTTACCAAGAGTTTCCAATAGCAGCCTTAATTCTTCAACCCCATGATCCTTTCTTCCTTTGAGATAATATTTCCCCATACTATTTCTTCAGGGCAACCATTTAATATCTAGTCTTCTGTTCATTTACTATTAGAGATGGGCACGAAGCGAACAATTTTTCGTTTCCGTTTCCGTTTTTTTCGTTTCGTTATGCAATGAAACGACAAACGAATTTTGTCTCCAAAATGAAACGAAATGAACAGAAACACCGGAAATTGTGTTGTGCATTTCGTTTTCATTACTGCAATACAGTGAACTGTTTTAAATGCAAAAAAAATCACAAAAATTGAAATAAATGGTAACAAAACGGTAACGAAATGAATGAAAACAGAAACGAGTTTTTGCAAAAATTTGCAAAAAACGGAAATGAACTGAAACGGACCCTCCAAACAACAAACGACAAATGAAACATCATTTTTTTGATTCGTGCCCATCTCTATTTACTATTACTAACTGTTTGCCACTTATGCCATTCTACTGTAACCATTGCCATTTCCCTGTGCAGCCATTGTGTATTATTAATACTTGTATGTCCTTTAAAATTTCACAGTAGAATAGGTTGACATGACTGTGATTTAGGGAGTGATGCACTACTGCAGTGATTCCAAGATCCCTTATGGACGTGCATTATCAGAACAAGTGTGAGCTTGCATATATGCTTTGAGAGTACAGTATATCAGGTAATAGCTGAAAAATAACATGAGAAGGAGCAAACAGTTAGAAATAGTGGCAGAGAAATATGTATTAATCAGGGCAGTTTGTTTTGTTCAGGGTTTTGTGCTGCTCGTTTTTGTTGAACTGGATTTCTCTTATGATAGAACCAATACTATAACTGTGTTTACTATAACTTATCCATTAAAACTCAAAAGGGAAATGGACTAAAGTAAGCATTCATTTTTTTATCAGCAAATGTCAGTGTGGAGTAGAAATTGCTCCTGAAGATGTGGTACATGAGACAGATGCAAACAACCTGGAGGTGGGGGGATCACAGGCTCAGCTCTGCAAAGTTCACAGACTCTTAAGTAATGTCTGGGTCAAGATGGTTGGGACAGATAAACTCCTCTGCTTGCAAATAGTTTTTAAAGGGCAGGTATATTTCAAATTAAACTTGATCTAGTGTAAGCTTTGAATCGTGTGTTTAGCCATTCTTTAGGGAGGAACAACGCTAGTTACCTTTATTCTGCTGATTTTAAAAACACGGTCTGTAATCCTGCCACCACCACCCAAAACACTTTGCTAAGTTCAATTAATTATTATTATTGCTTTCAACATGTCTGCTTCTAGAGAATATTTAATGTCCACTTTTTCAATAGTCCATTTGGACACCTTGGATCTTCTTCCTCACCCGACCCCCATGGCATTTTCTTTCAACTGGACAATAAATCCCATAATAAAGAGAGGGGGGGGATTATGTTTGTAACATGTGAAAATTAACCAGTTGGATCTCATCCATCCCAGGGAGTCAAATCTCCATCCAATGAGAAATAGACATCTGCACACACTCAACAAGACTAACATACAGCCAATAGTTTATTTGACCTATTTGGAAAAAACTACAGAAACTTTGCCTTGAAGTGTCATCATGATGAAGATACATATTTACTTCCTGGTAACTCTGTGTATAAAAGTACAGGCTGGCAAATTAATTGCTTATTTATAGTAAACTGCACCCTTCTTCGTAACACCACAATAAATAGTAGGCACACAAACACTCTATAAGTTCCAAAAAGAAAATGTGTTAAAATTAGCCTTAAAGTTTTATTTCCTAATCATCAGATACACGGATGTCTTTTCTCTTCTTTGATGGGGAAAGTTATACATCTAATGTCAACCCATTTTTCCAGGCTCCAGGAGGGCATATATTTTTGAGATTCCCTAAGCACATCCGATCTTGCCTGATTTTGGAAGCTAAGCAGGGTCGGCCCTGGTTAGTACTTAGATGGTAGACCACCGGGGAATACCAGCGGCTGTAGGTGCCTGGAGTAGGAACTGGCAAACCACTCCAGTATCCCTGCCAAGAAAACTCCATGGACATGGAGTCACGAAGAGTCGGTCATGACTGCAATGACAACACACCCAGAGAGATGACATTTCCCAAATGCTTTTTTAAATTATTAAATTATAAGAAATTTAATATTTAAATGACTCCACAATGCTGAGTCCACAGTGTTTCATTTGTGAGATAAAGCAGTACTTCTCATCAGTTAATACTTCTGTTACTATGCTTAGTTGCATAAAGAATTGGTAATAACTGGATGGCACCTTTCACATCACTGGAATCAAGTGCCACAGCTTGTGTTACTTGGCTCCAGTGATGTCAAAGGCACTATCCAGGTTTTCCATTTTGAAAAAACAAATCCTTACAGTAACTCAGAAATGTCTTTGTCCTAGACTGTCAGAGAATCTGACTCCAACTGCCTCCTCCACTTGTAGTGTGTATAGCTATATCTATTAAAAATACTACTTGTAGAGATAGACCCAAGAGCCAATATTTAGAATGTTCCACTTGTGAAACTGGTGTTTCATTCTACAGTTCATTCGGTTTCCATGGATGTGTCCACAAATCTTATATTAAAATACAATAGTTCATCTTTCAAGTGCCACATGTTATTGTCTTGTCTTGTCTGGTTTTATTTTTTGTTGTTGACTGTTTGCAAACTACAACCTGAAATATAAGTGAGTAAAGCACCTTTGTGCCTTTATACTTAAAGACAACCTCCTGAGTCTTATTTCATAAAGTGCTGGTTTAGGAGAGGGTAGAATATTAGATGAATTATTAAGGGGAATTCAATAGCTAATTCTAACCTTAAAGAGCTTTCTCTCTGTTGTGCATTCTACTGGGGATTTACAGTAAATTCCCACAACTCTCAATATATTTCAGTTGAAATTACATAACTAGTCTTAGTGTTTTGTTCCTCCCCTTCCTTTGGTGGTGGGCATGGTATGGTCACTTCTTCAGCTATCCTATTGCTACCTGACAATTAAACAGACAACCTTTGGGCAGGTCAATAAAACAGAAATTGAGGACTTTGGCTTCCGGTTTGCTGAAGCGAGACGCTTTGATAAGCCCTCTGGTTTATCAAGCTGAATTTCCCCAGATAAACAGGACGCTTGTAAGGGTAAGCCCACTTGGAGGGGGGCGAAGAGAGGCAGCATCTGGGAGCTGTGAAGAATGCGGTGGCAGACTGCAGTTCTAGAAACAGCCTTATCTCCCTGCTGGAGGAAGTCCGGCAGCTGTAATGGTGAATGGTAGACATGGGCACGACTTGGCAAAATTCTCGTTTCCGTTTCCGTTCTTCGTTTCCGTTACGCAACGAAAACGGTAACGACAATTAAGCCATCAGAACTCGAACTCGAACCGATAAAAGAAAAATTGGGTCTGATTTGTCGTCGTTCATGGCATCGCGGCGATCGCGCGATGCCAAGCGGCACAGAAAAAAAGTTTTTCTTTTTTTAAAAAAACAGATATCAGACTTGGAACATTTCTTTCTCTCTCTCTCCTTCCCCGCGCTCTCTCCTACACCCCTTCCTCCTTGAAGCTCAGTAGATATAAAAGATTAACCATTTGAAGGGATCTATAACTGATCACAAGGACAAGAATCAGCTGGGGAACAATGGCAGTTCAGCAAATTGAAGATTTGCTCCTCATAATGCAAAGAGTATTACACTATTTACAAGCTGAACTTTCTTCTGAACATGCTTTTGAGTGGAACGGGGAGCTAGATCAGAGCACTAATCTCAATTCCCAAGCTTATGATTCACAGAGCAGCACTGTGGGAGATATTCAGGAGGGGCGTATGGAGGAGGAGGAAAGTATGGAGTTTGGCCCTGCTTCGGAAACTGAACTTTCTTTTGAACCTGATGAAGAGGTGGAGGAGAGCTGCAAAAATGTTTTTGTTTGGAACATGAAACTACAGCCGAGCATTGAAATTTTGGAGACAAGAGTGCAACCTAGCCTTACTGGGGAAGCTTTTACTTCATGAGAAGGATGTCTGGATAGGTCAACTCTCGAGAGGATGGGAATCAACAGATCTGCACAGTTCATGGGGGCAATGGAAAGACCAAAATTTGGTTTAATGAATCAATTACTTAGAAGGTCTGTTTTTGTGTTTGGCTGATGATGGTGTGCCTTTGAAGCCCTGGTTGTCTGCTGTATTGGAGACATTCCACCTATTACCTATTACCTATTATTGGTTATTAATGCATTATAATAGATTGTAATGACATGGAAACCAGTGAATGGAAATGTGTACTGTAATTGATCAGTTAAGACTATTGCCAAGCTAACTTAATATTTGCCAAACCAGATAGGTTACTCTAATGCAGAAATCTGTTCTTCGTATTTGGACCATCTTTAAAATATTAAATGAATATTAAGATGTGAAAATGGAAAGGGGAGTGAGATTACCAGCTTGAAATGTTAATCTGTCTGACCTTCAAGAGGAATTTATTAGCCAAGAATAGAAACTTTCATATGCACTACGAATGTGAGAGACCAAGATATAACTCTTTTTTTAAAATAGCCCATCAAGTATTAGTCTCAGCCATTTTGATATTGTATTTGAAAGTTGATAGAATTTAGGTGAATAGATGTTTATTATTTACTAATTCTTATAGATTAGATAGGATATCTTAAGTCAAATTTACTATCTTCACCCTTTGTATTAGGTGAAAACAGATATAGATGTATGCCTATCATATATTGAGCTAGACAAATAGATGTTAAGCTGCTTAGTAAAACGTAGAATTAAGATTAAACAGGCTAGCTTAATATTGTACTTTGTTTCTTTCACTTTTCGCACTAGATGAAGATGGAGATAAGTAATGATGAATATAATGATGGAAAAGAAATGTAAATTTGTTATGTTCCAAACTCTTGGGCCAAAATATTGGGGAAATATTTGTATTTGAACTATGTAACATGGCAACACACAAGCAATGTATATATATATATAAAGAGAAATTGAGTTATCCCTTCAAGGCAAGGCTAAGAGTGCTTGTAAAGGAGCAGCTTTCATACAGCACTGGACCATTCCAGTTGAAAGCCAGTCATGCTGACACTATTTGCATACTGAAGTAGCCTACCTTTTTTGACACTGATGCAGAGAGACAGGTAGGGTGCAGCAGAGAGAGAAATACATGATTGAATGAAACTTCTTATTTCTAGCCTAGTTACCGAGGATACACAGAGATACACAATATCCTGGAGTAACAGCACACAGCATTGCTTCAGATCACTGAAAGACTGGTCACATGTTTGTAGTCTTTATTAGAAATTGCTGAGATCTCAAGCTTACTTTCAAAGGAACTGATCAAAGGACATGGTTAGCTCTCTGCAGAACTAGAACTGTTTCCATGTCTTGGCATCATTCTTAAAGCATGTGGTTCAGAACTGGACACAGTACTCAAGATGAGGCCTAAACAGTGTTGAACAGAGGAGAACTAGTACATCATGGGATTTGGAGTCTATCCTTCTGTTAATGGAGCCTAAAATAGATTTGCCCCCCCCTTTTTTTAGCTATATCACATTGTTGGTTCATATTCAGCTTCTGATCTACAATTCCAAGAGCCTTCTTGCTTGCAATATTACTGGGCCAAGTATCACTCATCTTGTACCAGTGCTTGGTTACTTTTCTTTAGGTGTAGAACTTTGAACTTATACCTGTAAATTTTATTTCATTGTGTTCAGTCCAGTGCTTGAGCCTATCAAGATCATTTTAAATCTAGAAAAATGTACACCCTCATCCAAGTCATTAATTAAAATGGTGATGAGCATTGCCGGGCCAGGTTGAAAGAAAGAGGCGACACACGTTTCGCTTGGGTTAAATAAGGGCCACAACTTTATTAACTACAGTAACGAATTTTAAATTACTTATCAATGAGCAATAACTTTAGGAGGGCCTGAGCCGTAGCGCATCATCAAAATGGTAACAACAAATTGATTAGGTCCCGCTACTCCACCAATTTCCTGCGGCCCGTTGAACTGCCGCAGTGAGGGTGCCAATGAGATCTTTTGGCATCAACGCTTGATTAAAGGTTGGCAGCCCTCCTAGGGTTTTGGGTCATTATTATTATTTGCTCCCTAACTAAATCCTATTGGGTTATTAATGGAAGGCTGCCGAAGACGTGAAGATGTAATTAGATTCGGGACCTAAATGGTTAACTTTTTATGCGCTACCCGCCACCAAAGAGGCGCACTGCGACTCTTTACCCCACAGCCGAACAATTCGGCCCTCAGGCCCTCCTTAAGATTCTGAATAAGGATATCCAGGCCCTTGTCCAATAAATGCACACCATTCTGACGAATTAAGGTGGTTTCCCCAGTAGGGATGTTGGAGTGCCACAGGACAGCTCCCGCTTCAGCCTGCACAACGCAGGCAACTAACGCAATGGATAAGGTTTATCAGGTCCACTCTCTGAAGTAATTTATTGCAACCAGTTATGCATGCAATGAGGATGCCGGAGTGTTTTGGGCATCCCCCATTCCCGATAAGGTTCATCAGGTCCACTCTCTGAAGTAATTTATTGCAGCCAGTTATGCATGCAATGAGGATGCCGGAGTGTTTTGGGCATCCCCCATTCCGATTTCTAGGCAGTCTACTTGATCACATTGATTATTACGATAGGACTGCCAAGGACCTTGATTGTATTATAGAGATCTGGATGATGTTTAATATTAAATTGCGCTACCCATGGTGGCGCGAACCCCCGTTTAACCGGGGAGTGATCACAGACTAAACGACACGAACCAATGAGAGAGTACGCTGGAACGCTCTCAGATCCACGAGGATCTTGAGAATGAGGGAATTGCCCGACTTACTCGTCAAGTCAATTCCTCCCAACATAGGCAACCACGATGCTCGGCAAGATGGCAGGGGGAAGGTCACTGAGAGCCACAGTAAGAAAGGTGTGTCAAGGCATCGCCTTCTTGCCCTTCCACAGGAAACCGGCCCATTGGCCAAGGCCGAAAGCACGGCCACGTCCCAGGCCGAATCGTGGCCACGTCCCAGGCCGAATCGCGGCCACATCCAAGGCCGAAAGCACGGCCACGTCCCAGGCCAAAATCGCGGCCACCTCCAAGGCCGAAAGCACGGCCGTCTCCAAGGCCGAAAGCACGGCCACCTCCAGACTGGGTAGCAACTCGAAGGCCCAGTAAACAAAAAACTGAGGCCGTAAACCAATGCTCGAACCCGGCTCCCGGGGGGTAAAAGCTGTAACGAGAAAGAAAAGAACAACTGGCCCGGTTTTACCGGTCCATTAGTAAACGTACAGAAGATTCAAAGTCTCCGGATCTCCATCACCCAATCCGTTGGTTGCCAAGCCAACCCAATCTGCGCCAAAGGCAGCTACTGTGGAAGCAGCGCCTATCCAGAGCAAATGACGCCCAAGATGCCAGCCCGATACGCCAGCGACCTGCAGTGCCCTCAGTGAAAATGTCCAATATTGGCAACCTGTCAAAGGCGACCCCTTGATAATTGTAAGCGAGCAGGGCAGACCTATATAACGCTAGGACTGGGCAAATTTGGAGCATCGAACACCTACAAAGGTGTGTCGTGCCGTCCTTACCTCACTGGTCAGTCGTCATTCTACAATTATGCTGAGAGACCAGATCCTGCTCGCGGACCGTACCCGACCAAAGTAATGCATAAGCAAGGAGTTTTTTTTTTTTTTTTTTTTTTTTTGGATTGGGCAAGCAGCTCGCTAATGTGTGAGGCGGCGAAAAAGGGTACCAAAGTGGCAGCTCGAAACAAGGCAACCTCAGAATTGGCAGAACAAACTCGAGGCTACGCATTAGCCAGCCTACATAACCTATTAGGAGAGATCAGAATCTTCAGAATAACTCGAAGATTGGGTTAGGTCCGGGTAATACCACTGCGCTGCCACCCCAGGGGGAACGAGGCAGCACACTAAATTTCGGCCGACGTGCGGCGTGTATGATGGGGACTACGAAGTCCCACAATACTATAGCGCAATCTGCGCAAAAATGGACGACCAGGGGCCGCAACTCCATGAAGGGTAGATGCTGGACTGCTGGAGCCAACTTACCACACGAATACGGAGCCCAGGCCGAAACCAGGGCCGGAAGGGATGAGTCTTCAGCAGCAGGCAGGAATGTGACTACGTTGGAAGACACAGCAACTGGGGGGGTCTGAGCGGAGCATGCGATGACGCGGCTACTTCAGTAGTCACAGATAGCGTACCTGCAGAAACGATACTGGCCGATCCTGCTAAAACGGACTCAAGAGAAGAATTGCATGTCACCATTAGCCATCATTAGGTTACGCTCCGCCCTCCTCTGGGCCTTGGCCCTGCTCGTAGAACGCTCGCTCCCATAAGACACGGCTGTCCCCTGCCTTTTAGCGTGTCCGCACTCCAGACGAGGCAGCTTCTACCAAGCTGCCAAAAGACTAGGTGACTCAGCACCTGATGAAGAGGATGGATAAGTAAGGGGCTGCTGACTAGGCCTTTTCTTGGCAGGGGCTATACCCTTCCCCTTCCCATTAGAACCTCCCTCCTTAAACGGGTTAGCCGAATATAAAGGTCAAACAGGTGAAAAGTAACTCAGTGGCATGTGCGTGGCGCAAATCAAAAAACGGATTCAGGGAGAATGGGAAAGGAGGCCCTGGTATGTAACAGCCAACCCAGATTGTGGTGTGTAACAGCCCCCACGATTCGTGGCGCCAGAATTCATGACAGAGGACCCTGAGTGGATTCCGCTGCCTGAGCCGCCACTCTTGGCAAAAGAATTAAATCAAGGACAGGTGGAAAGAGAGGGGGTCTCAGGACTAATCGGTAAATTGATGATTAACAAGCATAAATGAGCTGGAGACAGGGATAACCAGTGAGGGGGGGGCAAGTTTACAGATGACACAAAACTTTTCTGTGCAGTGGAAACCAGAGGAGATTGTGAAGAGGTCCAAAAGGATCTCTCCAAACTGTGGGAAGGGGCTGAGAGATGGCAAATATGTTTGAACGTAGCCAAATGTAAGGATTATCGAAAAAAAGGGGGGGGGGAAACAAAACAATCAACATTATAATGCCATTACCCATAACAATAGTAAGGCCCGACCTGGGGTATTGTGTACGATTCTGGTCACCGCATCTCAAGAAAGACCTAAAAACATTAGGGCCTCTTAAGTCTGGAAAAAAGGCGCCTGAGGGGAAATATGATTGAGGCATACAAAATCGTGCAGGGTATGAGTAAAATAGCTAGAGGGAAGCTCTTCTCCCCCTCCCACATACCAGGACCAGGGCATAAACTCAAATTGAGGGCTGGGATAGTAAGAACTGGCAAAAGAAAATATTCATTTGTTTGTTCATGTATTTATTCATTTTACCCAGCGTGTTGTAAGTCTATGGAACTCCCTGGCGCAGGAAGTGGTGGTGGCATCTGGCCTGGATGCCTCCAAAAGGGGGTACAGGACAGAGTCCAGTGGAAACAGTCCAGCACAGGTAGAAACAATGATGGAGGAACCCGGGTACTTCAAGGGCCAGACGCAGGGGAGTGGTATCAGGAGACCAGCATCCAGTATCATGCCCTCCCAAACACATCGGTGGGGCCTAGATGGCATGGCAGAACATAAGGGGCGAACAGGCGACAAGTGACTCAGCCGCACACACAAATCGTGGCCCGGGTATAACAACAATGAGGAAAGAGGATGGATGCAGATTACACCCACTCCCTAAACACACTGAATGATGATGTGTACAAAATGGCCGAACAGGTGGGTAGGCAGGCCACCCCCGAAGTTGAAAAATTACCCCCAATTAACCTCAGGTGCACAATACAAACATGCTGAACTCCACTAATAAGTAAACAAAAGGACAGAGGGGGTTTGGGGCCACTCGGGATACCCAGCTGGGCAGATGGATGTAGATCAACGCCGAAGGTGTGAGCCCATGAGGCATGGCCAAAATGGCCACCGGGTACCAAACCAAAGTGGCATCCCTGAGTCACCCACGATGGAAGGGTGTAATATCCCCTGAAGCCAGCTAAAAGCCTACCGCCCAGGATAACTGGAGGTGGTAGAGCCGCCCAGGGCGCCCAGCCAGACGGATGGGCACGGATATAAGAGCTAAAAGTAGGCCCAGAAAGTCCAACCAAAATGGCCGCCATGTGGCAAAACAGAAAAATGGCCGCCCAACCCAAAAGCACATGTTACAAGGCATGATGGAGATATGTACTCTCCAGGCTTAAAACAAGGTACTTCAAGTGCCAGATGCGGGGGAGTGGTGTCAGGAGACAGATATCTAGTCCCATGCTCTCCCAAACGCACCTGGTGGCGCCGCTGTGGGATACAGGAAGCTGGACTGGATGGGCCCTAGGCCTCTACCAGCATGGCTCTTCTTATGTTCTCATGCTCTCATGTTCACTGCCCTAACCCCCCCTAATCCAACTAAGGTGATACTAAGGGAAATAAGGGTGGGCAGGATGAACCCCAAAAGACAATAACCCGGGCAAGTGCAAGCCACTATCCCACAGGACTGAGCTTGCAAATTCCGTCTAAATGACCGTCCCACGAAGCTAGGAACGCTAACCAGCCATGAGCCGGGGCTCACCAGCTCAGCCGGCGTTCGGCAAGCCTGCAGGCTTCACTCAGCCTAGCAAGCCTGTTGCTCCCCCTCCCCAGCCTGCCCCTGAAAACAAGCCCTGACAGGGGCTCGGAAAGGCAAAAGGTGGCAGCGAGCAGCAACGAGCTACCGATCTGTCAAACCGGTGCCCGGAAGGCTGAGCTAACAGGAGCTCCTGCTCCGCCCAAAGGAAGCAGGCTGCGACCAGCCTGCCCCTTGCCCATCCGACCCGTCCCTGGTGTCTTAGAGGAAGGGAAGCCCTTGACAGCAAGCTCAGCTGCCAGTCAGGAGCGCCTGGTATAAAGGGAGCCTGGTATTTGTGGCACTCAGCCAGGGCAGGGAGCGCCGGTCCCCGAGCCCCGCTGCCCGTCGGAAGCAAACAAGCAAACAAGCAGCCCGGCCAAAAGGGGCTCAAAGCGCCCACGCTGCCTCTCCGCTAGGCAGGGAGCGCTTATCTCTACAATCAGCTGTCAGTCGGAGCCGACAAACAGCTGAGTTCAAAGGAGCTCAAAGCGCTCCCCCCGCCGCTTCTGGCGCGCTCCAAAGGAGCGCAGGCTTCCCAGGCCACTGAACACACCTCCCGGACCCTTCCCCGAGACAGATAAACCTGAGCTGGAGTTTGGGGAAGTCCGGGGAAACAGCTTCTCCCGACAATCAGCTGTTGTTCGGGAGAGCTGGCCAGCTGCTCTCGCTCTGCAGGAGCGGAGGTTCGACGGAGCTTCCAGCAAGCGCTCCGTGGGATCCTGCAAGAAACCGGCAATTGCGGAGGCAGGCTGAGGGGAGCGCGCCGAGAACTTATAAAGGGCGCGCTCCCCGGGCGTAGGCTACGCCAATGGCGTAACCAATAGCTGCCTCCTTCAACCGGCCGGCAAAGACGCCCCTGCGCGGCACGAGGCCGGGCGGAGCAGCCATTAGACTCAGGAATGGGCCTTGTGATACCCCACTTATTACCCTCTCCAAGTTTGAGAAGGAAATGCAGCATTACCCCTGTAGTGATGAATAATTCATGAGAAGTGCCTGTACTGATTGGTTGGTTGTTAACCAATGAGAGAGTCTGGGTGAGTAGCCTGGGGGGATTTAAGGCTCAGTCTAGCACTGAATTAGACAGATAGGGTCTGACTGTGAGACATATACTTACTATAGAGAGTAAGTATATTAAAGAACACCAAGAGTTTCAAAGTTCTGCATGGATTGGTTGAATACTTATACTTGGATGCCTTACCAAACCCAGACATAGTTAGCTCACTGTCATGGGACACTTTGTCAAAGGCTTTGCTTAAGTCAAGATATATTGTGTCCCCAGCACTTCCACCATCCACCAGGGAGGTTACCCAATTTTTAAAAAATGAGATAAAGTTAGTCTGGCAGTGTTTCTTCTTGACATATCTACGTTAGCTTCTAGTAATTACTGCACTGCTTTCTAGGTGCTTGCAGAGTTTATAATTTGCTCCAGAATTTTCCATGGTATTGATGTCAGGCTAACTGGTCTGCAGCTCTTGGGTCCCTCCTTTGTGTTCTTCTTAGAGGATGGGGACAATGGTAGCCCTCTTCTAATCAATTAGCACTTCACCCATCTGCCAAGATTTCAAGAACATAATAGACAGTGGTTCTGAGAGTTTTCAGCCAGTTCCTTCAATATTACTAGATGGCCCTGGCCCTGGGAAACTGAACTCATTCAAAGGAGAAAGGTGTTTCTTGACTATTTGTTTATCAATCTCTAGCTGAAGTTCTCTCTCATCCACTGGTACTTGATATTTTCAGTGAGAGTTATAGACTGTCTTATGGAGGAAGACTGAGCTAAAGTAGGAATTGAGTACTTTTCTTTGTTGTCTGTTGTCATTTTCCCATCCTCACTGAGTAGCTGAGCCACAATTTTTCCCCTCTGTTTTTTTGCTACACACAGATGTTTTTGTGGCTTTTAGCATCTCTTGCTAACCTCAGCTCATTCTCATCGTTCACCTTCCTAACACCATTTCTGAATTTCTTTGCTACTTATCTGTAACCTCCCTTCCACTTACTATCTTTGTTCTTTATTTTGGGGTCCTCACTGATATTTTTATGAATCCACACTGGCCTTTATCCTCCACATAGAAAAGTGTGGATATTAGAAGAATATTCATGGCCAGACACATGTATTAACATTTAAAATGTGCTAAGTATTTATTTTGCACAAAATATGCATGTCATCGCAAATTCTATACAAAATACTCAAATTACTGTATGACAAACAATTGCACACCAAAATGCACATATGTTTTCATGCAAACCGTTAGACAAATTACCAGAACTCATAGTAAACAACTCTTTAAAAACACCATCAGTTTCAACGTTTTGCATGGACTTGGCTGAATGCTACAAAAAGGCAAAACTCAAATTGACAGCTTTTCTTCATTTGTACCCAAACATAAACATAGTTAGTCTTTCCTATCCAGGTTAAAACCAGGAACAGCTGGATAGGCACTCTCTTCCTGATCTCTCTTTGTCTCCTCTTTTTCCCTTGTGTGAATTCAAACACCTTTTCCTTTACAAAGGAATTTTGCATTGACATGACATTTGGCAGTAACATTAGTACCGAGAACAAAAGAGTCGATTAAGACTATGTGAACTAACAATGGTTGATCTACCATTGGCTTTGAGATAGGTGTAATGCTGTATACTGGGTTTGCTCAGAGAACAAAAAGGAAGGCGTGTGAAAAAGAGGAGGGACTCCTCAACCTTCCAGGACTCCTGGTGTACTAATCATTGTTAGGCGATCAGGAATGTTGTACCTTTGAAAAGACTGTCACTGTCAGGGTCAAATTCATTCTATTTTACCAGGCCTTGATTGGCTTTGCAAGATAACTTGCTTCCATTGACTTCTCAATGTGGCTCACTTACAAAGTCCACCTTCCATAAAAACATAGTGCAACAAACGTTCTCCCCCCGCTTTTTGCTTGAGGCCTAAAGAATCTGTTGACTTAGAGCCTTTTCACACGACCCCTAAACTCCGCAGCAAATGGCTCCCAGCTCCGGAGCTTAAAATTGTTTCCCCACCAGCTCCGGAGTTTACAGAAAATTAAGTGCGACCATGCCCACCTAAGCACGTCCCAGCGCACTTTTCAGGTACCTGCTCTCCAGGGCTGAAGAATTCCTGATGCGGATATAACTTAAGAGTGCCGGGCTCTCCTTGCTTCCTTTTTGTTGTTTTTTGCCCCCCCCCACCCCTTTAAGAGCTACTTAAGAGAATGGAATGCTGCGGGGGCAAGAGTGAGATGGCAGAACGGAGGTGAGCCGGCATTCTTTTCTTCCTTTTTTTTCTCCCTCCCCTCACGCAGCCAGCAGCCAGGAATGCGGAGGGAGTGGGAAAACAGGAACAACGACAAGCCCCCAAGATCTCTGGTCCGAATTTAAGTGGCCAGCGGATCTTAGGGGTCGTGTGAAAAGGCTCTTAGGTCTGCAAGCCAACCCATACACCCTTTTGTCTCACTTAGAATGGACTGCAGAGCCGTTGGCTTTTACTCTAAGCAAGGGGATATTCCCCACCCCCACCCTCAGAGTATAAGCTTTGACTTTAGTAGTCCTGAGGAGATGATGGCATTCTTTGAAGAAGGCAGAGAAACCAGGGGCAGAAGAGTGATTACTTAAAGCAGTACTCTAAGAACAGAGTATTCTGAGGATACCTTTGAACAACAGGAACTAATGCCAAACAGCTTTAAAAAAACAGGAGGGAAAAGGCCTCTCCTACCTTGTACAAAAAAGAGCATAGTAACCTGTAAGGGTAAGACTAGCTGTTTTACCTTTCCTCCCCCATAGTTCTAGATGGGATTTAAACAACTTTCCTGTGGTTCTGTTTACTGGAGTGTAAACAAAGGCAGGAGAATATTCCAGACAGACATTCTAAATGGCATGATGCTTAACAATTCATGTATGATTAAGGGGAGGGTTTCTTAAGATTGTAGGAAGATGGAAGAAGTTCCAAAGGACAGACAAACCCTAAGTACTGATGCAAAATTAGTCAAATAGGAAACAATGTTTGGTTGTCTTTCCTCTCCTTTCACGGTTCAATTAAATGTATGCTAATCATAGGAATTAAGGTTCTATTAATCTCTCCCTTGGGCACAGGGAGTCTAAAATATGAAACAGCTGTTTCCTTTGAAAAAAGTGCTTTACACAGTAAACAACAAATCCATAGGGCAACAGTGCAAAGTGCCCCAGGAGAGAGAGGATGCATCCATCTGCATCTTTAAAAAGACTGTTCATGCATCCTCTTGTGGAAAGAAAAGCAGTAGTAGAAATAGAAAATCCTGGCTTTGAACTGTTAATAGTCCATTTTTTGTCACTTATCGGTCAGGCAGTCCATTGATCTTTGTCAGGAGTTATGCCCATATCTCTTCTTTAGGAGGGAACAAGGTAATTTTTCAGCACACTGAACAGGTAATCAGACTCAGATATTTGCACACGCTGTAGTGAGCTGGAGAAGCTGTTTCCTCAAATGTAATCGCTATGTGAGGGATACATGAGTTGCATTTGGCATTGGAGATCCTAACCCATGTGCCCAACTGAAGGAAGGTTCTAAGGAAAGGGGCTCTTCAGCGATGGTGCCAACTTTATGGCATGCCCTCAAGATGAATGCACATCTGCCCATCCACTCACTGAATCCCTGTGGATGAGTAGCATAGTTGGTGTAGCTCTGATGGTCCATTGGGATGGGGTTATTTTCCAGCTGCTGTAAAGTACCTTTTATTTTTTACTAGCTGCTGTGCTATTTTATTGTTCTGATGGGATTATGTAATCAAGCTGGTGCATTATGAGCTCCCGTTCTGCAGTTTTATCATTTTGTTATATCTTTGTCTTCTTTGTTGTCCCTATTTTTATTGATTGGCTTCTTTGTGAAGCAAGTTTAGTGTGTTGGATTTAAATGTTTTTATTTGTTTTAAATTATCCATTGGTATTTTAATGTTTTAATTGTTTTAATTGTTCATTTTAATTGTAAGACACCCAGAGACCTTTGGGTAGTGGGTGGCATATAAATTGTATCAAATAAATAAATAAATAAAAACAACAGCATATAAACTCGTTGCACAACCCTTCACATTTTCCTGTTCCCGGCTCAGGGGGTAGTTCTTCTTTGAACCACATCTTATGGGGAACTTGCTATGAAGCAAACAAAAATGGGGAAAAGAAAAACTGCACCTTAATTTTTCTGTTTCCCTTTCTGAGGCATCAGGCAGGGTGGGTTGGGAATGGGGCTTCACCCCAAATGGGCTCCCGTGGCCTCTCTGCTTCCATCCCCCCTCCCGGCAAGCAGCGCAACTCAGCTGCTCACATAAGGCTTGCCCCGCTCATGGTGGATGCGGAGGGCATACACAATGCCCAGCAGCCAGGTGCGGGTAAGGGTAGGAGTGGGAGATTTCACCATGGGACCTTTTCACCTTATAATGCCCCCCATGCGGCTGCTACCTTCTGGATCTCTCCCTGTGGATATTGAGGTACACGTGGCGCCCATCAGCTGACAGTACTCCTATACCCAGTAGGCATGGGGAATGGGGGAGGAGCACCTTGTGCTTCACTGCGGGTAGGCAGGAGATGTGGGGAATTGAGCCAGCCCCACCATAGCCTACATAGGCTCCTCACATCAGCCACACTGGCCATCCCTTTCCGCTCCCGCACTAGACACAACACACACACACACACACACACACACACACACACACACACACACACA
>JAHTLZ010000348.1:12084614-12105395 GCA_023846285.1 Phrynocephalus versicolor
TGTCTGTCTGTCTGTCTGTCTGTCTGTCTGTCTGTCTGTCTGTCTGTCTGTCTGTCTGTCTGTCTATATCTATCTCATGAATAGGCTGCCTTTGCCTTAATAAGGGAATCCAAGGTGGTTCACAGTGCATATATTATCTATACACACAGATTTGAGGAAAGAGCTCAGGAAACATGGAAAACTCAAGGTGGGACTTATAGTGTAATCCTCCCTACCAATCAAAACCTCATGGCCCTCTTACCCTGCAACTTTATCTCTGCTATAACACAGCATATCTTCATGTTCAAAATAATCAGAAAGCTCTAAAATTTAGTGTCTTTGTGTGTTGGGTCGTTACAGCCGTGACTGACACTTTGTGACCCCATGTCCATGGTGATTTCTTGGCAGGAATATAATGGAGTGGTTTGCCAGTTCCTACTCCAGGTGCCTACAGCAGCTGGTATTCCCTGGTGGCCCCCCATCCAAGTACTAACCAGGGCTGACCCTGCTTAGCTTCCAAAATCAGGTGAGATTGGATGTGCTTAGGGCATCTAGGCAGCAATTTAGAGTCTCCATTTCAGGCTAAAACTTCAGGGGCAGAGCTTTCTGATGTCACCTGAGCCGGGTAAGAGTTGGGAGGGAAGAATTGTATGTTTCAATAGTTTTTTTCATGCTTTGCTATTGGGGCTTGTGCACCAAGAAGGCGCAAAGGTCATGATGCTGATGCTCCTTGATTTTTCCAAATGGTAGAATGCACCCACCACTGATGTGACAAGCAGCAAGGGGGGGGGGAGAGGACAAAGGACAGAATAAGTCAAAGAATCCTCTTGGCCTGTCACCCCAAGATAAACACACACACTTTTTCTCTTTTCCACACTGGACCTTGCCATCAACTGGATATCTAGGCTCTAAATCCATCTCACACAAAAAAAACCAAAGCTTCTCCTCTTTCACTTTGGCTGGCCCTGAGATTTGTCTTTACATTTGGAGGTCATGAGAAGCATACCAGTTCCCTGACACATGAACTGGCATCCTGAACTTGACAACTTAGCAAAGAGCCATAGTATGTTCCGAGAGTGCTCCTTCACACACCAATTTTGCAACTTTCCCACTTTCCTTTTTTTCCAGGTGTGGTGGCTCAATGGACTAAGGCTCTGAAAACTGTTGGCTGCAAAGTCAGCACCTCAGCAGTTCGAATCCCAGGTGCCACACAGCAGATCGAGCTCCCTACTGTTAGCCCCAGCTCCTGCCAACCTAAGCAGTTTGAAAACATGTAAATGCAAGGAGATAAATAGGTGGCACCATAAAAAACGGGAAGGCAAAACAGCCATTGCGGCCACATGGCCACGGGCTTGCACAACACTGGCTCTTCAGCTTGTATACGTAGATGAGCACTGCCCCTAGAGTCAGGCACAACTAGCACACATGTGTGGGGGCAACCTTTACCTTTTACCTTTACACCTTACTTTTTGAGAACTCTCTACAATAAATATTCCAACAATTTTAAAAATTCGCTGTATTATTTATTTTAAGGTCTGATGGTATCACTGAAGATTATTGTCCAGTGTTTTGTTTACTGTACTCTGTCCATTATGGGGGCACCATTAAGATTTTCTTCCCTCTGGGTCCAAAATGTTTTTGACTATCTGTATGAAAGTGAAGCTCCGGCACATTGTACACAGCACCATAACTGTGCATTTCAAATGGTCACATCCTGATGTGGAAGTTTATTATTTTGCAGCATATGGAACCGCTTGAAAACTTATGGAAAGTAGATGACTGGCAACCATCTGAAAAGTCACTCATAATGTCTGTCTGAGCAGAATATCTTTTAGCATCTGTGAAGGCTAATGGATGCATCCTTTATTGTTCCCGATGCCTTCATTACTCTTTCTGTGAGAGAGGTTTCATGTATTATCCAGATGTAGGCAAAGAGGAAGTATTAGCTAAGCTATACACTTTCAGTCACTGATGTAATGCTTGAGAAGAAACAGGAAGGGGTCAGTTAAAAATGAGGAGGAGCACAATCTGTGTTTGGATCTCCATGCCACAGGTTCCCTTTATAATGCTGCAAGACTGGCATAAAAACAGGAAGGAATATTCACCTAGTTGTTGACTGATATTTCCATGAGGCAATAACTAAAACCCATTCAGAGCAACCTGCTCTCTCTCTCTCTCTCGCTCGCTCGCTCGCTCTCTCTCTGACCTTATTGTTGCAAACATTAGTGTTTAGGTGAGACAGCTGCTCTCATGTGCTTTCTCTGTTTCTCCAGTGGTAACAACTTTGAGAGCCCAAACACTTAAGGACTTTATAATTGTCTAAATTTCACTTTAAGATATGCTTCTGACTCAGCGAGGACCACTTTTAAAGCAAACAAAAACTATTTAATGCCCCCCACCCCACACCTGGGTCATCTCTTGGCAGTTTTTCTAATATGCAGAGTTTATTCCTCAGACCTCTTCTTATCATAAAATATCTGTCATGAAAGTTTCTAAAGAGACACGAGGTGGTGTGAAATATAAAATAGGGCTGGACAAACCATAGGTACTTTGAAGTAGCTATGGGATTTAAGTTCATCCTATTATTAACCAGAGTGTGTCATCTGCCTCAGGGGGTAGGTGCTGGGAGTCACCAGTGGCAGCCCACAGTTTTTCTTTCATGATCACCCACTGTTTACAAAAAGATTGTCCCGCACGGTAAGGGTATATGCAAAAAGAAAAACAAAGCATTCTGCTTATATACCACCCCATAGAGCTTAAAGCACTCTCTTGGTGTTTTACAATGAAATTGTTCAGGCTGCACATTGCCCCCCACCCCCAGCAAACTGGGTAGTCATTTTACCAACTTCAGAAGGATAGAAGGCTGAGTGAACCATGAGCTGGCTACTTGGGATTGAACCCCAGGTTGTGAGCACAGTTTTAGCTGCAGTACCTTTGCTGGTTCAAAACATACAGAACTTGGGTAGTCCAATATTCTGTTCACCTAGTGCAGTGGTTCTTAACCTGTGGATCCCCAGATGTTCCTGAACTGCAACTCCCAGAAATCCATTCCAAAACAGTGAGTGGTGGAGGCTTCTGGGAGTTGCAGTCCAGGAACATCTGGGGACCCACAGGTTGAGAACCACTGACCTAGTTAAAGCCCAGCTAGCTGTGTGTGGGAAGCCCTTCAGCAGCACACAAATGCCACAACACCCTTCTCCAGGGGTGAGCAAGTACTAGGCAGCATCTTATTGCTTCATCATTTTATCATATCTGGTGGGAGAGTCATCAGAATTATGAGCCTATGATCAACTACTTGTCCACACAGCCTCCTTACATGGCGTGAAAAGGATGCCATTGTGACCTCCTAGAGGAAAAGTCCATCACAGGTTACAAACCATGATGGGGATGTGTAATCTCCAGGCTTAAAACCAGGGTACTTCAAGGGCCAGATGCAGGGGAGTGGTATCAGGAGACAGATATCTAGTCTCATGCACTCCCAAACACATCTGGTGGGGCCACTGTGAGATACAGGAAGCTGGACTAGATGGGCCTTTGGCCTGATCCAGCATGGCTCTTCTTATGTTCTTATGTTCTTATGTTCTCCTCAGGCAGCAGAATATCTTCTTTCAGATAAGCAGTTTGCCTCATTATATGACAAAGTTACAGTATCTTTCCTCACATTTGTCAACAGTGTCCTGAGATAACAGACCAAGCATCTGTTCCTCCATCAGTTGTATTCAAGAAGCTGTATCAGAGGCTATAGCTATGACTTTCGGGAACCAGCTTGCCAGAGGAAAAATGATTCAACATTTTGTAAGGGACGGGGGGATACATCTCAGGAAGACATGCCCTTACCTGATGCATACATATTAAAATGTTAATAAATAAGCAAACTCCCCTGTATATCATCTCTAAATTGCACAGCTACAAATGACAAAATGTGCTTGGCTCTTAATAGAAGTGTGGACTCAAATGTACCTATGAGGATTCCAGTACATGTAGTCAATGTGTTCAGGTGTAATTTGTGATAGTTGTGTGTAGTTTATATGAATGAGTGCATGTGTGGACTGGAAGTGCATGTTTGAATTGCATGTGTCGGGAAAGTGCTGAATTGGTTGATAGAGCAGTATTAAAACATGCCTGTATGATGCTAGGTACTGAGTGGTTAGTGAGAATGAATAGGGGAGGAGATATGTGAGAAATGGCAGTTGATTAAAAGTCACTTGTTTCTGAGATGATTGTGGGTTTTCTGCAAGTGGGCAATTTCTTGATCAGCATTACACATTAGACAAAGGAAAAATACTTTAAGTGATTCAAGGCACCAATTATAGTCTAGCATCGGCAAAAGTGACACCAAAAGGGCCCTTAACTTTTCCTTCTCCCTACTCATTTTTTTTCCAAAACACATATTTTGTGTTTTATTTAATTTTACTAATACTTATTCCACAATCAAACAAGAGGTCAACTGAGGCCTGACCCACCAGAATGTTGCAGGCACTCTTGCTTTGGGTGGCCACTCCCAGAGGGCCTCGGAAATCAATCACCTGAAACTGGGCCTTTTCTATGGCTTCCCCTACTCTTTGCAACAACCTGCCAAGTGAGATTCACTTAGCACAGTCCCTGCCAGACTTCAAAAAAGTGCTCAAGACCTTGCTTTTTACAAAGGCATTTGGCGACCATTTTTTTCTTTTGTTCTTTCTTTTTTTGTGAAACATAAGCTGCCATCTTGGTCAATTATTCTATTACTTTTGTTTCTTACTATTATTATTGTATTATATGTTTGATATATTTTAATTAATGTTAATATGACTGCTGTAAACCTCCTAGAGCTCCCCTGGAAGTTGGACAGTGTAAAAATAAATAATGGCACAATCAGACAGGGAGGAGGAATGATGCATGTCCCAGCACATCTCCTCATTGGCCGGTGCCAGGGAGAGTTAAAGATGACGCGTCCAAGACTGCTTCTTCATTGGTGTTTAGCCCCACACAACCCAAAACAAGGAAAGAGACTGGCTGATTTCATTCCTGAAGGTAGATCCCGGTACCGAACAGCAGCTGTTCTGCTGTGTTTTGTTTTGTAACTGAACCCCTTCCAAAATGAGATGCCCACGTCCAATCAGCACCAAAACCACTGGAAAGCTTTGTCAAGCTCTTCTCTGTAATTCCCCGAAATTTGGGGAGGTTTGGGTTTCAGGGGGCCAAGTTATTAAGCTCCAAAGGGGTTCCCCATAGCTAATTGTTAGAGTGCATATGTCATAAACCAGCAATATAGGGGTTAATTGGGGTTAAGCTTCACAAAATGAAACAAAGCATCATTTTTCCCCTCAAGGAATGAAACAATTCATCCTAAAGGAACCAAAATGGCAGGAGAGCTTCCTCAAGCTCTTCCCTGTAAACACTCGAGATTTGGAGAGGTTTAGGGGTCAGGGAGCTGAGTTATTACAATCCAAAGGGGGAGCCCCTAGGAAAAAATCATTCTAATTGAAGTGAAACTGCAGTAGCCCCCCCCCTGGTTTAAATTATGACTAAATTATGACTGTCAAGCTGCTGATCTTCAGCTGCAGCATCCTTCATCCTAGCCTATCTGTGCAGGCTAGGGCTGCTGGCAATTACAGCCAGACATCATCTTCTCCTATATGTGACTGCACAGAGCCCAAAATCCTCTTTGAAGACCTTCCTCCAGATGCCCTTTCCAACCGAACTTTGCCAAGTTGATGCAAGAGAAAAATATTTCTTAGCTGTGTTGACCCATCAGTGCAATTCCCCCAGCCTTCAGGTGTCCCAGAACTACACAGTGCTATCTTTATGGTGCTCTTCCCTGCAAGTCTTTTAGATATTTTTGTTCTTTCCCTTTTAGATTTTCCTAGAATTTACCATTCAGTTTCAGAGTTTTTAGATGTATCCAGGATGTAAAAGGCTGCTTTTATATTTTTTACATTGTATTTTTTGTTTTTTATTTCTCGAGTCCATTGCTATTGTTGGTTGTCTAACTGCATCTTTTTTTATTATTCTTTCAGTATCACATAATCCAATGCAAACCTGTTTTGTAATTTGTTGGACCAATGCCACTAGATGCACATTATAGCCAGAATCCAGGATAGCAATTCGGTTGAAGGAACTCCTTCTGTTAGTACAACTACAGTGGAACAATCCCTACCATATCCTCCTATATATACATCAAAGTGGATCTGGAGGGCTGGGGAACTATCTGGAACCAGCTTTCAAGTGGTATGGAGGGCTGCAGCAACAATGGACCAGGACAAAGTTGTGTCATGCTTCTAACTGAGCAACAGCCCTGCATAACAATCTTGGCTATATGCAGAAGCATTGGCCAGAATCCTATTGAGGTTTGCTTTAAATTCACGTAACTTGCATTTGCTAATTATTACAAAGTTTCAGAGTGTATGTCAGTTGAGTGCCTAACCACACAACCAGTCAACACAACAAATAGATGTCCTGCATCTCATCAGTTAGCCACAGTTAGCCAAAAAAGGTTATACAAATTTGACATGATGAACACCTTAGGATTCTAGCCATCACCTTTTCCCTCCAAAACTAGTCAAAACCTTACATTCCAGGGTGAAAATACTGTGGGAATACATATTCAACTCTGGTGACAAACATGTCAGTCACCAATCCTGTTCAGATTTAAATCAACTGAAATAAAAAAAACCTAGGTCTTATACAGCGCTGCAAGACATCAAATATGAAATTTAGATATATATTACTTAAGGAGGAATACCCAGTGTGCTGTGGTAGATATAGTGACAGACTAGAACTGAGTTCAAATCTCAGCTCAGCCATATAAACTGACTGAGGGTATGGAACTGGTAAAAACACTCCTTAATAGAGTTGGGCATGAAAGAAACTTTTAGTTTGTTTCATTATCTGTTATTTTTTTGTTACGTAAAAAAAGAATAACAAACCTAGGGGTAAATTTAAAATGAAACAAAGCTAACCAAAAAAAATTGGTTTGGTTCAGTTCATTTTGTTAATGGTGGGCGGAAATGTCTCCTACCTGGTGCTGGTCTGGAGGTCTGGTGACCGGGGGGGGGGAGGAGCCGACATTGTAGCGTGGCCACATAAATAAAAATAAAATAAAAATAAAAATAAGATAAAAATTTTTAAAAAGGCGCACCGACCCGGCCCCAGGGGTGGCTGGGGTGGCACCCTAAAATCAAGGGAAAAAATAAAAAATAAATAAAACCAGCACTGACCCAGACCCAGGGGCCACATGGTTAGCACTTAAAGAAAAACACACACACACACACATAAAAAGACCTGTGCTGCAGCTGTAGCACGAAGCCAGAAACCCGGAATTAAAATAAAATAAAATAAATAAATAAATAAATAAATAAATAAATAAATAAATGAAATAAAAATAATAAAAAAGGGGTTGGGTGCCATAAAATAAAATAATAAAAATAAAAAAGAACCAGCACCGACCTGGCCCCAGGGACTGCATGATCGGAATTGGGGGGGGGGGGACAAGGAGCGCCGACCCAGCCCCAAGGGTGGCCAGGTTGGTGCTCCAAAATACAGGAAAAAATAAAAGAAGTGCCCACCTCAGGTGGGTGCTTGGAAAAAAAAGCCCCTGCCGCAGGGACCAGGATCTGCTGCTACCACCGCCACTCCCAAGGACCCTCCGATGGTAAGAACCCAAACCCTGAACCGGTTCGGATTTGTACACTTTTTTAAAGAAATTCGTATGAACCCGAACCTGAACCGAACCAAAGGTGGGCCCGAACCAAACAGACCTGAACCATGGGTTTTCTGGTTCGTGCCCACCTGTACTCCTTAAGCCTCGTGGTGCAGTGGTTAAATGCCTGTACTGCAGGTAAAACTGTGCTCACGACCTGGGGGTCAATCCCAGGTAGCAGGCTCATGGTTGACTCAGCCTTCCAGCCATCCGAGGTTGGTAAAATGAGTACCCAGCTTGCTGGTTGGGGGGGGGGCAATGTGTAGCCTGCATACTGTAATTAAAAACTGTAAACCGCCCAGAGACTACTTGAAATGATATGGGCAGGTATATAAGCAGACCACTTTTTGCTTTGCTTTAAATATACCATTCACCTTGAAAGCCCTTCAGTTCTGACTTGAACGTGCTTAAGAGCGATAATTAAGAATGAAGAAAAGCATTGTTCTTTTCTTTGCCGTATCTCTTCATGTTAATTTTCAAGAAATTTCTAAATTAATAACATAATAAAGGTGAAAGAAGAAAGGAAATGTCCCAGTTGATAAGATCAGAATGTCAGAGAAAGAAGGTTGATTCAAACTGGTTGACTTTACTTGCTTTATCTCTTCTGCCAAAGAGATACATTTTCAGTCTTGCTTTCAAAGTTTAATTTTTTTAAATAAATAAATAAAAATTCTCAGTGTTGCAGAACTCCTGTCTGGCAACTAAATGGCACTTTGCACTCATAATTGTTGCTTTACAATGAGTTTCCATGTAGTTGGAAGCTATCCAAATGGAACATTTAAAGGTTAAAAAGAAGACAGAATTCTCAAAACAAAATGAATCTATTTAAATACATTTTCCAACTTGTTTTCTTTAATTCTACACTTCCCATAATATGTGGGCAAAGGAAGCTTTGCCTGTAACTCAAGCCAGTGAGAATGATTGGCCTATAGCCTTGTTCTGAATACATTAAGCATATGAGCACCGTCATCCTCCTCATGAAGTATAAGAATGTAGGGAGAAAAGGGGCTGCCATTAAAGCCGGAGAGAATGTACTCTTCACATGTGCCAAGAAGATGCTTTTTTCTTTTTATACTTTAGACCTTGACCATAACATTGGATTTTTTAAAAATGAGCTGATCATTGGTAGTAGCTTCTGTTAATTTTGGCATAGGTGTACTGGAGAATAGAGAGTGTTTGCCTTGAATAGGATGGTCTGGGCAGGAAACACTCACAGTTCTTTGTTTTTGTGAATAGCTGTGAGTGGCCTAGGAACAGAATGGATATTCTACTCCCTGATTCTAAAAGTTGCTGGCAGGGGTATATAGAGAGATGTGCTAGTTTTATTTGACGTTTTACAATGTGGGAGATATACCGTAGTAGATCATCAGACTGCAATACCGGCTTCTTAATTCTAAGCATATACAACAACTCAAATCACTTATCAGCAAAGAGGACACAGTGCATGCATTCATTGTTAGAAGTCCTAACAACCTGTATTATTCAACCCCACATTTTGTTTCTTCTTTTTCGGACACTTGGCTCTTGTGTTTTCACAGTTTTTATGCAAAACAATTTTATATCCTAAACTGATTTTGAAACATACTTTGTTTCAAAATTGTTTGTGGGGATGGGGAGGGAGAGAAAATTAATCATGCAATGATTAATCCCATGGCTATAAATATAAGAGAAATCTGCTAACCAGACAAAGAAGCAGTTATTACAATAACCCTCTAACCCTATCCTTTTGCATACAAACGCAGGGGTGTTGGACTAGAAGACCTCCAAGGTCCCTTCCAACCCTATGATGATTCTAAGATTCGATGATTCTAAATGCACCAGATAGACTCATACTTACAGGAGATTCATTGAAATCTGAAGGCTGAAATCCTGTTTGGCTGGTAAACAAATAGAAAACTCCATTATCAGGAGGATACAGAGATGCATGTTTCAATGTGCGCCAGATAATGTCCATGGAGTTTTCTTAGTTTGACTCCTTTAGCATAGCAGAGCAACAGGATTTTAGCTATAGAGTGGGACCAAGCTAGTCACCAAGCTTCTGAATTTTGGTTGAGTCCAAGGATCTACTCAGATTGTGACGTTTATGATGCCTAGCACTGATGCATTGGCTGAATGAAAACTTCTGGAATAAAACGATTGCCACAGTAAAGATGACAATGCTGCACAAAGAGGAATGGTTTAAAATCCGTAGGTTGGAGGTGAACTTTAGGCTTGGGCTTCTCTCTGGAGTATCACATTTATTCTTATTTTAAAGGCTTCAAGAAATCCACATTTGGGCTCTATCAGAGCCTACAGTTCCTTTTCTCCTTGGCAACTATCAGCAGGATTACTGGTCTTCCCCCACATTCCCCCAGCTGTTATTTTCCAGACCCTGTTGTAATTCCCTTCTGAGCCTCCCTTTATTTAATAATACTCTTTTGCTTCCAGAGCACAGAAGAGGCCTGGTTACAGCTGATAGACTAAAATGGTCATTTTTGGTCCAGTAAACAGGATTCAGCGAGAAACTGCTCAGTTGACAAAAGGTATTTTATATCTACTGAGCTGATGAACAACAATAAGGAAGTCAGCAATATTTCTGGCCTCACTAAGAAACAAAGTTTTATTCATTGCAAAGTTGTGGTCTGCAGAGGCCACCCGTTTCTCCCCAGCTTCTTTCAAGTGCAGACAAAGAGAGTAGGATGTGAATCTGCTGCAATTCTGCCCAAATAGACTGCTTTCCAGGCTGAGGAGGGCTTTCGGAAAGGTGCTTCTGAGGCACACCAGCTCTCAGTTAAGCCCAGAAGAAGCAGGGGCTCTGCAAGTTATTTGTGGCACTACAACGACCAGAATTCCCTGTGATTCTAGGGACTATGCTGATTGGGATATTGTAGGACCTTCCATCCCAGAAAAAAAAAGTGGGAAGAAATTCTTCTACAACATTTAAAGGCCCCAGAATGCCCTGGATCAATGATACCTTGATCACTGTCCAGCAGTGGTTCCCAATTGTGGGTGATCCAGATGTTCATGAACTGCAACTCCCAGAAGCCTTCACCAGTAGCTTTGTTGCCCAGGGTTTCTGGGGGTTGTGGTCCAAGAAAACCCGGGTTACTCAAGGTTGAAACCACTTCTCTAGGACACTGTAGGACAATGAAAACAGAGCCTTATCACTTATTCAGGCTTGTCATTGTTGTTGTCATCATGTGCCATCAAGTAGATTCCAACTTATGGAAACCCTGTGAATGAAAGATCTCAAGGTGTCTTCAATAGCCTGGGTGAGCTCCTGCAAACTCAAGGCTGTGGCTTCCTTTAGGGAATCAATCCACCTCATATGTGGTCTTCCTCTTATCCTACTGCCTTCAACCCTTCCCAGACTTATTATCTTTTGCAGAGAATCTTGTCATCTCAAGATGGCTGCCTTATATTCAATATTTTTTGCCTCCAGATCGATTTGACCTAGGCAGGGCCGGTGTGTCCATTAAGGCAAACTAGGCAGTTGCCTAGGGTGCCAAAATGGACAGGGGGCGCCAGCCACTGCCATCCATCCCCCCGCCCACCGCTGCCCGCTGCCCTGATTTGAGTCAGGTTCAAGATATTTTCTCCTCCCAGTGATCAATCAAGAAAAAGCATTACAGAAATAAGCTCACAATGTGTTGCTATCTTGCTGTCTTTGAGCATGTGCATGCCTATCAGCAAAGATGGAATCCATATGCATTGGCTGGAGCAGGTCATGATGTGGGGGATGAAGCCATTCATTGCCTTCCATCAACCTTTAGCTTGGACTCTGAGGTTCAGCTATGGGCCAGTACCCATCCACTCAAACATGGTGAGTTATATAAGACTTCTATGAATACCAAAAGGATTGTGGTCAGTATAGTTATACTCTGATTTGCTTTCTTATAAGACATCAATATAAAACCAGGGCAAAAAGCACGGTGATTTTTACAGCCAGATTTCAATGACATGAATTAAGTCATAGCCACTTATGCAGGCATTACAGCCTGAAAGGAGGTACACGTACAACTATAACCATAGCAGGAATCAAAGAATGCACATAAATTCTGCCTCCTCCATCCCCACATCCATCCCCTTGCCCTCAGATGCAAATCAGACTCATCCACATTCATTGTGAGGGTCTGGCAAGGTATGTGTTAGCATGTTTGGTTGAATGCACTTTAAACCTAGAATGATTAGAAAATGACAATGCTCCAAATAGTGGAAGCGTTGTAATCATGCTTACATTTCCGGGTCCCTCTTCAGACATTCACACTGAACACAGAAATCTTGGATAGGTATCTGGATGGGGAAAGACAGTGGAGAAGATGTTGCAACTTATCTATGCTACATTTATTACCATAGTCCCTTTTAGGTTATAATTAGAGATGGGCATTTCATTTCAGAAGGGAACTGATTCCGAACACAAAATCAACCACTGTCTTACCTTGCTTTACCTTGCACTAGGTGAAATTCTAATCAGGAAGAAGCCTCTGATGTGTCATATTTTGCTCTCCCTGGCACTGGCCAATCAGGAGCTGTGCAAGGACATGCATCACCCCCCATCCCTGTCTAATTGGCCAGAACCAGGGAGAGGGAAAGATGACACATCAGAGGCTTCTTCCTGATTGGAATTTCACCCAGTGCAAGGTAAAGCAAGGTAAGACAGTAGCTGATTTTGTTCTGGAAGGTGGGGCTGCGTTCCAAGCGCCAGCTGGTGTGTTTTGTTTCAGAACCAGTCCCCTTCCGAAACAAAACACCCATGTCTCACTATAATCCTGATTTATAAGATTCACTTTATATTTCTTCTTAAAAATACTTTGTAATATCTTGTTTCATATTACAGTAATACTTTGATTTACGAGCATAATTCATTCTAGAAATATGCTTATAAACCAAAAGCCTCTTATATCAAAGCACATTTCCCCATACAAACTAATGGAAACTCAGCTGATTCATTCTGGCGTTCCATAGACCACATACTGTACACACATAATACCAGCACTCACAAAAGAAATTGGCTAGAAATCCACTCCACACCATGGGTTAGGAACCTAGCTGCAGAATCTGCTCTGCTTGAGAGAACAAGTGGATTTTACTCTGTGTTTTTAATGTGACAATAATAAAATGTATTTTGTAGCCATATGCATGCTTGACTTGTTGCTCTATAACTACAATTGGTATGAAAAATAAGAAAGGATATTGAAGACAAATTAAAGAAAAATATAAAGAAATATAAAGCAAACCTTTAACCTGCACTCACATTGAATACGATCTTGGCTGGTGCAAGGGAAACCTCAATTTCTCTCTCCTTCCTCTGCTTTGGAGGCTGCCTGAGATGGAACATTGAAGACAATTACCCACAATCCAATGGGGAAGAGAGAGTGTCACCATTGGCTCACTTGTGATCATGTGACCTGCTCCACTGACTTGTATTGCAAGATATTGCTTGTTAATCAAGGCAAACTTTAGAAGAAATGTTTGCTTGTCTTGCAAAATGCTCTTAAACCAAGTTACTCTTAAACCAAGGTATTGCTGTATTAAATAATTATGATTATAAAGATCTGGTGCAAGGAAATGTATTTTGAGTCTTTTAAGGAAAAGGGCAGGATAAAAATATTTTAAATAAATAAATATTCAATAAATGTAAACTGAAGTTTAAGTTCTTACGACATAATCCACTTCTTAGTTCCAACAAATGTATAATAACATCAGTGGAATTTATCTAAAGGTTGATGTGAGCTTTATTGATGTTATGCCATTTTTTTCAGTTGGGACTAACAGACTTCATCACTACTTAGTAAACCAACATTTCACCACAATTGTCCATTTCAGATACAACTGCAAACTGCATGTCAAAGTGACCAGGATGGCAATATCGAAGCTAGCTTTTTATAATGCTAGTTTTATAAATGAAAGGAAAGTGCACAGGCCTGACACTGGTTCTTGTGTTAAAGAGCAATGTTTTCTTGAGTTAAAAATGGACCAGCAAGGAGCAACTATTGCAGTAACCGAAAAATGCCTGGGTCGGCTAGCTATGTTTGACAAAGGCATGAATCACTTCAATTGAAATAGAGGCTGACTGATTAATACATAGCTATTATGACATTTTAAAGAGTACATGGCAAAAATTATACAATACATGAATGTAAATCTTCACATCTTTGATCTCACAGGTGAGAAGGAAATTGTTCATAAGTTTTCTTTCTGATCTGCAAGATTATAAGAGGGGCTTTGGTTTTATTTTACTTCATTTCATTTTGACAAATTTGCTGTCAAAGAAAAAGCACCATTTCTCACTTGCTATGATTATTTTTCCAAGCTCCCAAAATGGTTTTCTGTTTACCTGGTTGAAATGCTTCCCCTATTAAAGAGCTTTCAGTGGCAAGACAGCTGAAAAAAATACACCCCACTGATAATATTACTGGATGAGCGGCAAGAGCCAATGCACTGCAGAGATAAGAGCAATTCTCTGCAGTCACAAGTTTAAATTATATGAAAGAGGTTGTTCCCTTGAAAGGTTTTGAATGGACTAGGAGTCTGATAATTGCTGCAAGACATTTTGGTCCTTGGTCTGTTGGCAGAAGTCTTCCCACTCAGGGGCAGCACAAGTTCTTCAGCCACCTGAAGCAAGGAGATAAGTGACACCTTCCACTGTGAGGAGGCCACTTGCCACACACCCAGGAGAAGGAAAGGAAGCAAGTGGATGGGGCATGAAGAAAGAAGCCTCATCAGATCCTCCTTCCATGCATCCCCACATGGAAGAGGCAACTGCCTCAGGAGAGGTTCTGTTCCTCCTTCATGAAATTCCACACCAGCTTCTTCTTAGAGGTCTATTTTTTTTAAAATCCCTAGGTTCTTGGGATGGAGTCATTGCCAATGATGCCCCCAAAATACTGAAAACATCTGTCCCATAAAACCTTCATCCCAAGGACCCTGCTCAATATCAGGCCTATTTAAATAGCAGGCCAGAAAACGGCTGATCCACAGCAATATTGAGCAGCAGTAGGCTCCATCCTTTAATTGTATGCAATAGGAATCACTGCTTTCACCTTTATCTAAGTAGACATCACTCAGATTCTCTCCCTTAAATGAGTCCTCAGGTTCCAGTAGCAGGTACCACTGGTTCCATACCTGAGCTCCATACATCACCAGGAGGACTCATGGCAAGGTACTTTTTTATTTCATTTTTGCCTTGGATCAGTACAAGCTATAAATAAATTTAAATACTAAAAATAAGAGAAAGAAGGATCTAAGACCAATCGTTCCATGAGGAAATGGAGTTTGTTTAACAATTGCTTCGAAAATACATCTTCATGAAAATAGAAATCTTTCTGCACTATTTTCTCTTATATAGGTGGTGTATCTATATACATACATATATATAAAATTAATGATGATTAAGATACCAGCTACTGCTGCTAGTATCTTAATCATTAATTTTCATCACCACTACTACTACCTACGTTGTTTATAATAAGATTTTCCTCTACTACTACTACTACTACTACTACTACTACTACTACAGGAAAATCTCATTATAAACAAGGAACTTAATTTATTATTAAGGAACAAGTACTTTGATAAAATGAAGCTGGAACTCAGTCCCAGCAGGACACTGTTGGTGATAATGCAGTCTTCACTGAGGAGGCAGTCCTCAGAAAAAGAATGCAAAATGGAAAAAATACTGCTACTATCAGTGTGTGTGTGGGGGGGGGGGGGGGGCTCTCAGCATATTCTTTCAAAACTATGGGCATACAGTGATCTTGATTCTTGAAACAGAAAAAACCCATCTGCCTGTCAAAATACAAGCACAATTACCCAAAGTCATACACAGAGAACTGTATTTGCCATGGAGCATGAGCAGGTGTGGGTTTATCAACCTCAAGAATCTCAGTATAAGTCAAATAGTTAAAATGTGAAACTACTTCCATGAGAATATGGTTCCATTTCACCAAAATGATAAAGGACTTACAGTATAACAAATGTCAAATGAGAGCCATACATTAACAAAAGGAGCAATGCAGACATAACCATTCTGAAATATTATTATTTTTCAGCAAGTTGCTAAATCTTATGGATTGCTCACATTTTTTTGTCCATGTTATAAATTCAGGCCACCTCCATCACGAAAAATAAAATAAAGCCACACTATTATATTGAGATAAGCAAATTATTATGGACAAAACAGTTGATTCTAATAAGTCAGATAATATAGGAAAAAAACATACCTTATGTCAAGCCCCGCACACACACAAACAGGGTTCAGTTCTTTAACAAGATCTTTAGTGGAAAGCCAGGCAGGTTCAAGTCCTTTGCTAACAATCAAGTGCCAGATAAATAACAGAATCCAACTCCCAGCAATTACCAGTCCAAGTCAAAACCAGAATATCTCACAGAAACCAGATGCCAAACCCAAGGGAACAGATCAAGCCATTGTCCAGGAAGCCAGTCCAAAGTCAGGAAACAGAGCCAAGGTCACAGACAGGAACATGGTTGCAAGTTCAAATGACACATTGCTCCTACAGAGAGCTCAAGGTGAGCTTGCCAGCTTTATCCCAAAACAGGGAACACACCCTTACTTCTGGAAAGGCTTCTGCTAGTACTCAGGGCTTCCTGACCTGATTCCCCATCTAGCATCAAAGACCCTTTCCCTAGCTCTTCTGGTAGCACATCTTTGCAGAATCCTGCTCATGGCCCTTCTAGGAGGTGAAGATATGTTTTCAGCTGAGTCATCAGACCCAGCTGCTTGCTGATTTGAGCTGCAAGGCTCCTCTAGCAACTCTTCACCATTTAACCCCTCAGATTCAGGTTCTGTGGCAGGCAGGGTCCTGGCACCTTATAGCTCCCATCAAAGAATTCTGAAGATAACTTGGACAGCCAGAGTCACTTATGTGGCAGCATTACAGTGTATGCATAAAAAGCTAGAAGTTATCAATACCATAAAGGGAAGAAAATTGCAATATTTATTTATTTATTTATTTATTTGGCTTATATACCGCACCGTCTGGTATAAAAGCCATTGGTCACATAATGCCGAATAGCAAATACCATCTGCTGCAGGGAAATATCGATGGGAAGCATGGCCCAGGGTATAGAAGAACATTCTCACTTAAGAATTTAAGCCAATGGTTCTCAGTGGGCACAGCTTTTCTATTTAGAATAGATTTAGATAAAAAACACATCATGTCAGATTTTTTTTTTTATTATTATTATTATTATTATTATTATTATTATTATTATTATTATTATTATTATTTAATTGATTGATTGATTGATTGATTGATTGATAACCACACAGCTGCTCTGGCATAAACCAGTACAGGTGGTCCCAGTGGTAATTGGCACACTGGGTGCAGTACCCAAAGAGCTAAGCAAGTATTTAGAATTTTTATTATTATTATTATTATTATTATTATTATTATTATTATTATTATTATTATTATTATTATTATTATTATCATCATCATCATCATCATCATCATCACACAGCAGACAAGATAACTATGCTGGATTTTGTATTACAAATCACTAGGTGAACGCTTCCAAAGCGTTTAGGACGACGTGATATATCAGTGAATTATGCGAGTAGATCCCAGTAAGGTGGCGTTCTGCAGCTGACTGATGGCGAATTTGTCAACCCCAATTTCTTCTAAATACTTGTTTAGCTCTTTAGGCATTGCACCCAGCATGCCAATTACCACTGGGACCACATGTACCAGTTTATGCAAGAGTTTCTCATCAGTTTTCAGATCCTGACATTGGGTAATGTTTTTCAAGTTGTTTCTCAGTGACTCTACTATCACCTGGTATAGCAACATCAATGATCCACACTTTTTTCTTCTCCACAATCATAATATCCAGGGTGTTATGTTCCAAAACCCTGTCTGTCTGTTTTCGGAAGTCCCAAACTAATTTTGAATGCTCATTTTCAATCACGTTTTCAGGCTTATGATCCCACCAGTTCTTTTGAACAGGCTGATTATAGTTCTGACACAAATTCCACTGGATGATTTGAGCAAATACATTGACACTGTTTGTAATCAGTCTGAGAAATTTTCTTGCAATAACTCAATATATGGTTGATAGTTTCATCCGCCTCTTTATAGAGTCTACATGTGGGGGACTCAGCTGATTTTTCTATTCTAGCATTAACTGCATTTGTTCTAATAGCTTGTTCTTGAGCTGCAAAAATCAGGGCTTCTGTCTCTTTTTTCAGTGTTCCATTGGTAAGCCATAACCAAGTATTTTCCTCATCTACTTTTCCTTTGATTTTTTTCAAGGAACTGCCCATGCAGTGCTTTATTATGCCAGCTATCAGCTCATATTTGCACTGTTGTTTTCCTGTATTGACCCTTTTTGGCTTTACTTTAAACACCTCCTTGTTCTTAACTCCAATAATGCTGGTTCTGTACTATTTTTTACATAATCTGCCAATGCACGCTTACTTCAGCTGTCTGCCTCACTTGCAAAAGACCTCTACTACCTAATTTTCTAGGTGAATGCAGGCTGTCAACATCACTGTGTGGATGTAATGCATAGTGAATGGTCATAAGTTTTCTTATTTTCCTATCCAGACTATCTAGCTCCATCTCAGTCCAGTTTGTAATGCCAGAGGTATACCTGATGACCAGTATGGCCCAGCTGTTAATGGCCTTGAAGGTGTCACCACCATTCAGCTTACTTTTTTAGTACTTTTCTAACTCTTTGGGTATACAGCATTCTTTACTGACCACATTTTTCACTTGTCCATACTTGATATTAGAGATGGGCACAAAATGAACTTTGTTTCGTTATTCGTTATTCATTTTGTTACATAACAAAATGAATAACAAACCCCAGAGGAGATTTAGAATGAAACAAAATGAACCGAAAAGCATTGATTTGGTTCAGTTCAGTTTGATAATGGCACCGCCAGAGATGTCTCCTACCTGGTGTTGGTCCTTTGGTCTTCCTGGCTGCAGGGAGCGGTGACCAAGAAAAAAAAGCCAACTGGCCGCACAGTTGGTGCTTTGAAAAATAAATTTTAAAAAATTAAAAAAACCTAGGGGCCGTGCGGTGGCCCCAAGCCAGTGCCTCAAAAAATCCCTGCCACAGGGGCCAGGATCAGGCCACTGCCGCTGCTGCTGCTACCACCACCTGTTAAGGATGATGTGTTGATTGTTGAAGAAGAAGATGATGATATGGATGTGGATGATGAGGATGAGGATGCTGCCAGTCCAGTTTGTGAAGTAGTTGTCAACATCTGTTTTTTTTTTAATTTTATTATCTAAATGTTTTTTTCCCACCCACACGCTGTCAAATGGATTAAATCATGCAAACGGGGGAAAATGAATAACGAATCAATGATCCAATGAAACACTTTTTTCAAAAAAATTGTTAAAAACGAAACTAACTGAACCAAACCCTACAACGAACCGAACCAAAACAAATCACCATTTTTTCAGTTTATATCCATCTCTACTTGATATTATCTAATTGCAGTATGCCCAGATATTTATAGGCTTCAAACTGATGATACTTATATGGCTTTCCCATTTGGCATTTCAATTCTTTCAGTGATTTTTCCTTTTCTCAGTGCCACTGTGGCACATTTGTTTAGTCCAAACTCAATACTAACATCAGTACTGAAAATTTGGGCTATTTTAGTCAGTGAGTGTATTTTGGTTTCTGATTTTCCATATAACTTTAAGTCATCCATATTCAATAGATGAGAAATTTTCCCTGAATTTTTAGCACTTTGGTACCCTAAATTTGTCTTCTGCAAAATTATTGAGAGAGGAATCAGGGCAATAGTAAATAGCAGAGGTGACAAAGAGTCACCTTGAAAAATCCCTCATTTAATGTTAAACAATCTGTAGCTTTTGTCCCTGACAAGCAATTCTGTTTTTCAGTTCTTCATCACATTGTCAATGAAGGTACCAATACTTTTACCTATCCCAATGACATCCAGGCATTTAATAATCCAACTACTGAATCGAAGGCTTATAGTCAATCCAAGTCATATATAAATTAGTTTTCCAGGCTTTACAATTCTCTAGGATCATTTCATCAATGAGTAACTGATCTTTTGTGCCTCTACTTCTCCGTTTGTTCCTTTTCTGCTCTACTGGCATGATGTTATTTGCTTCCAAATAATCCTGGACTCTATCAGCTATGATGCCTGTTAGCAGTTTATACATAGTTGGTAAACATGTTATTGGCCTGTAATTTTCAGGTATTGCTCCTTTTGTTGGATCCTTCTGGATCAAATAGGTTTTGCCAGTTGTTAACTACTCATTAATATAACCTGGTCTCAACATTTCATTAAATTGTTGGGGCATTTTTCCATGCAGACTGGTCAGGTGTTTCAGCCAAAACCCATGCAGTTGATCATTGCTAGGTGATGTACCATTTTTGACTCTTTGCACTCTTTTGGTGATCATATCAGCTGTTATTTCTAATTGGTCCATTGTGCACTTGGATAATTTCTTCTCAAAATCTTGGAGCCATCCAGCATTTCTGTTATAGTCTTTCTCAGTCCACCATATGTCTTTCCAAAACGGAATTGTTGCCATTTTTTCAGGCTTTTCATCTTTTACACCTATCTTCTGATTCAAACTCTGATAGAAATTTCTTTGATCGAATTGCAACAACTGGTTGTCTTTATACTGAGTAAATCTAGCTTGATATCTTTCAAGTTTTCTAACTATTGCTGTTACTTGCTGCTTCACAATTTCCAATGCTTCCCCAATTTTCCTTGTACTTAGCCAGTATATTTTAGTCATATATTTCTTGATCTTACCATTCTTTAATTGGCCCTCCTGCAGGTTTTTTAAGTTACTCCATCTGCTCAGTGTCTTTTGATCTTAAGCTCCAGCCTGATCTTCCACTGTGGTTTCTCAAGCCATTTTTTTTTGGGGGGGGGGCTTCAATTGTGGAATCCCTAGTTCTTCTGTTACTATTACTGCTGCACGATAAGCAAGCTGCTTTATCTGTTCAATAGACATTATCTGGACTGTTGCAAGTGCAGAGTTTATGTCGATTATCAATGGTACCAATTTTTTTCTAGGCACAGTCTTCAAAATTGGGAGCCTTCCCCTCTCTTCATTTAATGCAGCATGTATCAGTATTTTGACAATTTGAGCAACTACATTATGGTGCTGTTTGTA
>JAHTLZ010000348.1:12105405-12123231 GCA_023846285.1 Phrynocephalus versicolor
TAGTAGTAGTAGTAGTAGTAGTAGTAGTAGTAGATGATGATGATGATGATGATCAAAGAAAAGAAATAAAGTAGAACCAGAAATATTTTGTTATAAGTTTTCTATCCACCTCATCTACCTATTACTTTTCCTTCTGCCATATCTTTCTCTCTCTCTCTCTCTCTCTCTCTCTTCCCTTCACCTCACACTGTGCTTTTAAGCTCTTCAGATAGTTTACCTCTTGGCGGCAACACTACTTGCTAATGACAGAGGAGAAGAGTAAAGGAGGTGACTGAACAGACTTATTGACAGCCAAAAAGGCCTAAATTGATTATCCACAGAGAAATACAATAAGAGGAAGACGCTTCACTAAAAGCATATCCTTCGAACAAGTTCTCTATTAATTAATTGTTAGCCCCAGGAGATAATGTGGTGCCTAAACAAGAAAGCAAACCATGGAAAGGGAGAATGTATGTTGTCAGGGGAGAGGCAAGGGAGTAGTTTAGTCTCCTTTTAGTAACTTCTGTCGCCAAGCAGGCTGTGGAAACAAAGCTAGAAGATTTTGGATACACATTAAATGCAGTCTGTCATCATGTCTGAATATAGGTAATGACACAGACACATTATCTTTAGAAACATTTGTCTCAAACAAGAACTTTCAGAACTAAGGTGTCTGTTGCCCCAAAATCTGATGTAAACCATTTTTTTGGGTCAATTAGTTGACCAGGAACTCACAGAATCATAAAATCATAGAATCATAGAGTTGGAAGAGACCTCAAGGGCCATCTAGTCCAACCCCCTGCCATGCAGGAACCCCCATCACAATATTTCCGACTGATGTCTATCCAGCCTCTGCTTAAAAATCTCCACAGAAGGAGACTCCACCACTAGAGATGGGCAAGAAACAGAAAAATGGTGTTTTGGTTTTTCGTTTGTCATTGAGAGGTCTGTTTCGGTTCGTTTCCGTTTGTCGTGAATTTTTGGAAAAAATTTGTTACCGTTTTTTGTTTTTTCGTTTGTCGTTTCTACCCGCTTTTTGCGCAATTTTTAAAGCATTTCTGTGTGCAGGCATCCCCCAATGCCCCAGACCAGAGGGAAAACACTAAAAAAAAATGGATGCTGGCAGAGACACAGTATAGCCTAGATATGCAGGGAGGCTTCAAAAGCAGCGGCAGGCATTGCCCAGGGTGCAAGGCAGCCACAGAGTGACTGCACTGCGGGGCAAGGGAGGGTACTCACCGAGAGGTATGCAACACGCATGCACACAGGGAGGCTGCAGGACTGAAGCTAGACTTGCAGAGACAGCAATCCCACCCTAACTCCCACCAGAGACTGCAAGGAGGACGGGGGCTGCCAGAGCTTTTTATGCCCTCTGTGGCTGCCAGACCTGCCCGCCCAGTCTGCAACCTGGGCATTCTATTGGTTGAACATGATCCCATCACATGGCTTGCCTCCATTTTGTGGCTGGTGGTGACATCCATTTTAAAGGGAAAAGAAAAATACATTGCGATGGGAGAAGACAAAAACAAACATTTTAAGAACCCCAGTCCCCCTGGTAGGTATTATCAGACAATAAAAATAATTATTGCTGCATTTTTACGGATGTCCAGGGTGTTTTTTTAACATTTAAAACAGCTCATTTCATTGTGCGTCGCCATTAACGGAAACGAAACGTAACGACCTTAATTTTCGTGGTTCTGTTCGTTTCATTGCATTTTCATCACAATTTTCGTTTGTCCTTTTGTTACGTAATGGAAACGACAAACGGTAACGGAAACGAAAAAATGTTTGTTCCGTGCCCATCTCTATCCACCACCCTTTGTAGCAGCATATTCCACTGCCGAACAGCTCTGTCATGAAGTTCTTCCTAATGTTCAAATGGAATCTCTTTTCCTGTAGTTTGAAACCATTGCCCCGAGTCCTAGTCTCTGAAGCCATGGAAAACAAACCTGTTCCCTCTTCAATATGACATCCTTTCAAATATTTAAACATAGCTATCATATCCCTGCTCAGCCTTCTTTTAGAGAGGTTACACATTCCCAGTTCCCTAAGCCGTTCCTCATAAGACATTTCCTCCAGACCCCCAACCATCCTGGTCACCCTCCTCTGCACCTGCTCGAGGTTGACAAAATGCTTTTTAAACTGAGGCGCACAGAACTGGGCACAGCACTCTAGGTGGGGTCTGACCAGAATAGAGTGGTACTATCACTTCCCTTGATCTAGACATTATGCTTCTGTTGATGCAACCAAGAATCGCATTGGCTTTCCTGGCCGCTGCATCATACTGCTGACTCATGTTCAACTTGTGGTCCACCAAGACTCCCAGATCCCTTTCACAGGTACTATTCTCCAGCCAAGTATCCCCCATCCTATATCTGTGCAATTCATTCTTTTTACCTAGATGTAGCACCCTACATTTCCCTCTGTTGAAATCCATTCCGTTAACTTTGGCCCAGCACTCTAATCTGTCAAGGTCCTTTTGGATTTTCATCCTATCCTCTAGGGAATTAGCAACCCCTCCCAATTTTGTATCATCTGAAAATTTAATTAGCATACTCTCTATTCCTTCCTCTAAGTCATTAATAAAGATATTGAACAGCACTTGACCCAGAACAGAACCCTGGGGCACCCCACTGGTCATGTCTCTCCAAGCTGAAGAGGGGCCATTTATGATCACCCTTTGGGTGTGATCAGTCAACCAATTACAAATCCACCTAACAGTAGCAGTATCTATCCCACTTTCTACTAACTTCTTAGCAAGAATACCATGGGGAAACTTATCAAAAGCCTTACTAAGGTCCAGATAAGCAATATCCACAGCATTCCCCTCATCCAGCAGGCTTGTAATTCTATCAAAGAAAGAGATCAAATTAGTCTGTTATGACTTGTTTTTAAGAAAACCGTGTTGACTTCTTGTAATGACAGTATTGTTTGTTAAATAATTGCATACTGACTGTTTAATAATCTGCTCTAGGATCTTTCCAGGAATTGAAGTCAAGCTGACTGGGCGGTAATTATTTGGGTCCTCTTTTTTCCCCTTTTTGAAGATGGGGACAACATTAGCCTTCCTGCAATCGATGGGGACTTCTGTTCTCCAGGACTTCTCAAAGATTATCGCCAATGGTTCTGAAATTACTTCTGCCAGTTTTTTAAATACCCTTGGGTGTAATTCATCTGTCCCAGGAGACTTAAATTCATTTAATGTTTCCAGGTGTTCCTGTACTGGATCTCTACCTATTCTTTGTTGCAATTCCCATCCTACCTCCACTCTCCTGCCAGGGGAAAAAAATTAAACTTACTTCTAACTTTATTGGAGACATAACCACATATATGATCAGTTCTTTCAATAAGCTCATGGGCAATTCAACATTTAAGAGATGCAAGAAAACAAACACACAAACAAATGCTGTACATATGGGAGCAGCTCTGTAGCGGTCAAAAAAGCTCTACAGAGAATAATTAAAATTGCCCAGAATGTTACCGGGCTCCAGCTAACAACCCTGGATGACATCTTCACATCTCGCTGTTTGAGGAAGTCACACAACATTCTGAGGGACTCTACTCATCCTGCTCACAGTTTCTTTGAACTGTTGCCTTCTGGTAGAAGATACAGAACAATTAAAACTCGGACCACACGTCTTCTGAACAGTTTTTATCCCAGAGCTATAATTGCACTTAATAATGAACTCAAGAACCACCAGTGAGCACTTGGACAGGATTACCTAGCCTGTTGTGTAGATGCTTGTGTTTTTAGGGGGGTGGGTGGGTGGGGGAGTGTTCAGGGATTTTTATGTGTGTGTGTTGAATCTGGTCTCTGGGTGTCTGAATTTCGTTGTATGTGTATACTGTGTATATACACACAATGACAATAAATTATTATTATTATTATTATTATTATTATTATTATTATTATTATTATTATTATTATTATTATTATTATTATTATTATTATTATTATTATTATTATTATTAATGTGTTAAAAGGTGTTCTGCATGAAATCTGTCAAATTCCAGGTTCTGAGTTTTCCTCATCTATTACCCATAGGTTTATAAATACCCCTGAATTTCAATACTAGGAACCAATGCATGTGTTCACAGACATCCAAGTTAAGAAAAATGTTGTTGCATTGCATTGTCCTAGCGTAACCCAGAGTGGGTGCTGGAAGATTTATATTTTCTATTCCCCTCCATTTAGGTTCTGGGGTGCCCTGTGGCTCCCTTTTAAGAGAGTTATATAAAAAGGCCTTTGGGAGCCTCGGGATATGGGCAGCAGGAAGGATTTAATGGTAAAAAACATTGCTCCTGGATTTTCTCTGCTGGGATTGAAACCGAGGAAATCCAGTGGTGATTTTATTTTATTTTATTTTATTTCATGTTGCCGTAAAAGGCCTCCTCCATCCATCCAGAGGTTCCAAAAGGCTTCTCTGGGGTAAAAGGGAGCCCCAGGGGGTCCTTGGAACATAAAAGAAGGCAAATAGGAAGCATTCAATTACTTTAAATTAAATACTTCTGGCATCTGATCTGGATCATGCCACACAAAATGACATCCAAAAGATTTCTCCCATTATTTTGTAGCAGGGCACCCAGTGCATGCACGTCCTACTCACAGCCATTGTGCTTTAGTTGCACCATGAAAAAAAAGTTCTTATGAACAAGACAAAATGACCATACTGATAGGATCCGTTGAGAGTTGCAAGACTATATGATGATTCAAACAGAGAGCATTTTCTGATGAACTTCAGAAATCTTGTAACTACTTTGAGCCAGAGCAACCATTCCAGGCTTCCGCGGCTTCCAGAAGAGTGCTAAGGATAAGAATGTGCCATAGAGATGGGCACAAAATTTAAAACAAAATGCTTTTTCATAATTTTTGTTACATAACACTCTTCTCCCTCTCACAAAATACCAGAACTAGGGGACATACACTCAAACTGAGGGCTGGGAGAGTACGGACAGACAAAAGGAAATATTTTTTTCACCCAGTGCATTGTTAGTCTGTGGAACTCCCTGCCACAGGAGGTGGTGATGGCATCTGGCCTGGGTGGCTTCAAAAGGGGATTGGAAAGATTCCTGGAGGAAAAGTCCATCACAGGTTACAAACCATGATGGAGATGTGTAATCTCCAGGCTTAAAATTGGGGTACTTCAAGGACCAGATGCAGGGCAGTGGTATCAGGAGACAGATATCTAGTCTTGTGTGTTCCCAGATGCATCTGGTGGGGCCACTGTGAGATACAGGAAGCTGGACTAGATGGGTCTTTGGTCTGATCCAGCATGGCTTTTCTTATGTTCTTATGTTACTTTGTTACATACAAAAATGGTAAGACATGTTTATTTTATTTTATTTTACTATAAAAGGCCTCCTCCATCCATCCAGAGGTTCCATAACAAAATGGTAGGACACATTTTGTTATGAAATGAAACACCATTTTTCCCTCTAGGAATGAAACAATTTATCCTAGAGGAACCAAAATGCAGGGAAGATTCTTTTGACTCTTCCCTATAAGCCCCCCAAATTTGAAGATGTTTGGGGTTCAGGGGACTCAGTTATTAATCTCCAAATGGGGTTTCCCTAAGAAAAATCATTGTGGTTGAATCGGTAAGCTGCAATAGCGCCCCCCCCCACGGGCAAGTGATTAGCCACTTCCAGACCCAGTTAGAATAATTTTTTTTTCTAGGGAGACACCCTTTGGAGTTTAATGACTTAGCCCCCAACCCCCAAACCTCTCCAAATTTTGCAGGCTTACAAAGAAGAGTCCAAAGAAGCTCCCCTGCCATTTTTGGTATCTCTAGGACCCAGGGGAGCATAGTGTTTCATTTCATATTGTTTTGTTTCATTACAAAACTACTTTAAAAATTCATTATTAACAAAATGAAATGAAACTACTAAAGACACAAAATAAAATGAAACACTATATTTCCATTTCGTGCCCATGTCTTTTTTTACACTTTTATTTCCTATACTAAATTACATATTACAAATATATTGCTTGCCTCCTATCATGTTGCCTCTTCAATCACAGTTTTTCCCCCCAACCTAATATAATTCATATCTCCCTTCTCAGCTTAAATGAGCACACTTTCATACTTAATTTCGTTATTATCTCATCCCTGTTCTATCTTTTCTTACATCTATTTTTAATACAAAGAATATTGCCTATCTAATCTCAACAATCTATCCAAACTCACTGTTTATCTCTGCAATACTAACCAGTTTAGGATAGATTTGGCTAACTATATATACTTTATATATCATCCACAGTATACTTAGCCATTCTTCAAAAGAATGCTTGATTTCAGCAATCGTCACTAATTCAAGGTAATTCTTTATGGGCTTTTATAAGAGAGCTACCTCCTGATCTATATGTTTCACTTTATACATAGAAGTTCTTTTTATATATCTAACTGCCTCTATTCATTTAAAAATCTAACAGATTAACATTTATTTATATATCAGGTTTTTCTTCACATTGTCATTTTCTGTTTCCCATATCATGTCAATTAACTTGTGGCCTTAGACAATCAGAATACAGTTCATGCCCATCCCTAATGTGCTATCATCTGAGCTCTATTACTCAGAATGGGTTGACCATCCTCACTTCTGGGAGCACTTTGACAGTTACTTTACGTCCACTCTCATCCCGGGAGGAAATTTGTTGTGTGTTGATGTTGGTTGCAGTCATGTGGTCCTCTTGCGGTTCTGTCCCTGTTCCAGTGTACGCACGGGCATGATTGATGTTACCGGCATGACTGTTTCCACACGTCCTTGTTCTTTGATGAGATGTGAAATTCCATGCCTTTGTTCTCCAGTTTTTTTTCAACCCGACCCTTCGTTTGTCTATGTTTCGATTCTCCGAAGCCTTGCCTTCAATGTGTTACGCAGCTAACTTTGAGGCATTTATCTTTTAATTTCTCTGCACTGCATTGCTGACTCCATAGGGAATGTACTGGCAAATGGCACTTTGCAATCCTGCCACTAGATGGCGAATGGCACATTGCGGGAGGAGACTGACCTCATGGGCTCTCATATTGGAACGAGAAGCGAGATGAGGAGATTCCTGAGGCCAGGGAGGAGAATATCTCATCCCACTTAGATCGCAATTCAGGGGGCATGGTTGGGAAGAACTCCCTTCATCCCATAATGGACGTGCAGTTAGATTTCTTTGTACCGGTCCCCAGCGGGACCGTGAACAGCGATTAGATGGATGTGAAGTATCAGAGACTTTGGAGCTTGCCAAAGGCTCTCAGGACATATAGATGTGGATTGAACTTCCAACATCTGGCTCCACTGCCAGTTAGCCAACTCTCTGAATGAACAGTATAATCATCTGCAGAAATGACAAACATTACTTTTTTATTGTCAGCCCCACAATACACAACCAGTGTGTTCTTCCCAGAAAATTAATCCTCTTCATCTCTGATAGTCTGACCTAGAGCCTAGCACAACACAACTTCTCAGCCAGTTTCTGTCTTTTGTTGTTGTTGTTACCTGCCCTGTCGAGTGGATACTGCAAGATGTGAGGATTCTTTGTGTCAAAGGAGTCAATCTTTCAACAGAGCATGGCACAGAGCTTGCTCCTTTGGGAACCCTTGTTTCAGGCCTCTGGCTCAATGAGTTCAAGAGAGGTTGATGTGCTCTGACATACTTGCACCTCTATTCTTCTATGAATCCTGTGGGTTACTGTTTATGGTTCATGTTGCTGGCTCTCCAGTTCAGGGGTCCTCCTTTTCCATGTAAAATTCCATGCTGAGGGCTAACATTTCAGTTACAACAGCATGGGACCAAGAAATGTGGATTTGAATATTACTGGCATGGCTAAAAATATAGGCGTACCAGATCAGTAACAATGTTTCACTCAAATTTAATTATTTTCATTTCTTCCTAACAAGATTGACAAATGGGGAAGATAAATAAGAGGTGCATGAGTGTGTGAGAGAGAAGGGGAGGGGAAAAGCGAGTGTGTGAGAGAGAGAATATGTGAACATGTGTGTCCTTTTATATCATTAAATTTCAGGCACCCTTTGATGGAATTTGTCATAATAGCTCAGAAAGAATCAGTCAGTAGCTAAGCCCAGCATTCTTAAATTATGCAGTCAGTCTTTGTCAGTGAGGGCTACAGTGGCACCTTCTGGCACACGGAAGAAATCATTGCCTTTCCCACTGTAAACATGATGAACTGAGTGAATCATTTGTAAGGCATTGTAAGTGGAACAAAATTAAACCAACCGTGGAAAAACAGGTGCCTTATGAAGATGCACTGAAGTATGTTAAGAAATGAACAAGAAATGGTGCCTCTCCTCCACTGTTTACTATGGAGCAAACCAAGTCAACATCCACCTTTCATTCAAAGTTTATTATGATTATTTTGAGGGGGGGGTTCACAAGTTTAGCCCTCAAAGCAGCTTTATGTCAGTGATATTGAATGCCTTGCCACTGAAACTGGGAAGAATCATAGCATTGTAGAGATGGAAGGGACATGTCTGTGAAAATTCTCAGTCATCCAGGTGAGATTATCTGGAAGTTGAGTCATGGCTACTGGACTTCTTTTTTGAGAGATAGAAACGTTTCGCTGCTCATCCAAACAGCTTCATCAATCTGAGTACAGCTAGTGCGAGTCCTCCATCTTATAGTCAGTCAGCTTTGACCTCTTGTCACCCTGGTCTGAATTAGACTCATAAGAGGCTTGTTAGGGAGCCAATAGTATCCATAGCCTTAAGGTGAACACTGGCCTAAGGTGCTGAAACCTATCAACAGAGATGGCAGCTACTTATCAGGGTGTGCTTTCTAAAGTACCCGGACAAATCAAAAAGCCTTCACCACCAAGGTCATAGCTAATGACCCATTCTTGATAGGTTTCAGCACCTTAGGCCATTGTTCACCTTAACGCTATGGATGCTATTGTCTCCCTAACGAGCCTATTCAGGCCATTGTTCATCTTATGAGCCTAATTCAGACCAGGGTGACAAGAGGTCAAAGCTGACTGACTATAAGATTTATTTATTATTTATTTATTATTATATTTGTATCCCGCTTATCTTCTAAAATAGAACTCTAAGCGGCGAACAAAGGGCGAACCAAGCGCCAAGCGAACAAACAATAAAGTACAACAAATCTAATAAAAACAACATCAAGATGGAGGACTCACACTAGCTGTATTCAGACTGATGAAGCTGTTTGAATGAGCAGTGAAACATTTCTATCTCTCAAAAAAGAAGTCCAGTAGCCATGACTCAGCTTCCAGATGGAAGGGACCTGAAGTCCAAACACCCAGCAAGGCAGAAAAATCCACCATTGAAAACATCCCTGACATGAACTCTATTGCGTTATACAAAATCCATGTGACAACTAGCAAAATTTTGACACTGTGCATTTGATGGCTTTTATTTGAGGGCCAATATCAATTTTTATCTCTTTTTAAGGTTTCATCACTCTGTTCTAAATTTTGACTAGCCCTTCATAAGTCTTTTAACAATTGATCAGTCACCATCTTGAAGGACCTGTGGCCCCAACGCTGACTGGTAGCCAGTTTTATTTAGAGTAAATATCAAGATGTTTGGTATATGTATATATGCTTATGCCTTTTGGATATTGTGTGCAATTACCCTCATAAAGTTTCCTCCTCCTATTGATTGGTGATATTTCAATTCCTTCATTAATGAAAAAAACTTCTGCCACTCTTCCCCCCACCCCGCAGCTCCTTTCAGAGGGCCTCTCAAAAATCTGTGTCCTCAGAAAGAGGTGATTAAAAAAGAAATAGTAGATAGACTCCATATTTTGATATACTGAATCAGTTTGTCTTTATATTTTCATCAGAAGGTGAACAAAAGGATATAGAAAAGAAAGCAATTGTGCAGTTTGTTATGAGTGTCCCTGGTGTGATCAATTGCACAATGTGCCAGCAGAAGTTATTTGTATAACTACCATGGGTACAAGACTGAAGTGTATGCACATAGTTATTCAAATGGATTTTGCCCAGTTTCTTCAGATATCAACTACTTAGGGCCTTTTTTCATGTCAACAAAAATGTCTGAGACAAATGGTGTCTTTAAAATATATTGATTGTTGCGATATGAGTGTCTTTTTTTGACTCAACCATTTGAGAGAAAATGCCTCATGCCATTTGATTTTTTGTGAGCATGGAGGCGGCAAAGTGGATTGGACCCATTTTGGTTAAACTAAAACCCTTTCCATCAAAAGGAGGTTAAATTTCATTGGGATCAGGAAATAACCTACAACACATGAGGCATACCTTTAAACATATGCTTTGTCAGATTTAATTTTAGCTGTCTTTCACCTTGTCTTTCACATAAGACTTTGTATGCCTCAAAATACATTGAGATTGTCATTCAAGTCAGAAAATAGTTTGCAACTCCAACAACTGAACTTTTCTTTTAATGAGAGAGTTCAGGAAATGGATCATCTCGGCTATACCTGCCTGCTTGCCTCTATGGCTCCAGAAGCAAAATGCTGCAATAAAATAAGCATGACAGAACAAAAGTGAAGCAATACAAGTCCCATTGATTTCCACGCAACTGTCAGGTACATTCTGAGTCATTCCCACTGATGTGTCTGAGCTTCACAGGTCTTCGCTGCAGACAGACTATGATTATTGGCTGGCAGAGACATTATGACATGTTCCATTATTAGAAACCACGTCTGCCTTCTGATTTTAGACCCTGCTCTTCAGCTCCCTGTTGCCCAAATGATGACAAAAAAAATCATCCACTCAATGCCCAGCCCTACTATTTTGACAGAGTGATGTTACTGCCTCAGGTGCCAGAAACTGGAAAGCGGCAGTAGCTCCTCTTCCTGCTATTCCTAGGAGCTAGCCCATCCTGTACCTCCCAAACTACCTTTCTTGTTTCAGGTGTGGGGAAAACTCTACCTTTACCAGTGTTGAAGGTAATTTCAATTGCCAGTCCAATTGGTTTCTGTAAATTAAATAGTGAGAGCAACAGTTGGGCAGCAAAACATCTTGAGACATTACTCTAAAAGGATCTGGCTTCCTTTTTTTCCACAGAAAGAAAAAAATGAAGCATACTTATTTACTGTTAGAGTGTATGTGAAGGCAACCAGTATCAGCATTCTTTGCAAATAAGAGGTTCACTGCCTGCAATACTCTATAGCAGTGGTTCTCAACCTGTGGTTCCCCAAATGTTCCTGCACTGCAACTCCCAGAAATCCCTTCCAGTACAGGGAGTGGTCGAGGCTTCTGGGAGTTGCAGTCCAGGAACATCTGGGGACCTACAGGTTGAGAACCACTGCTCTATAGCATGCAGTTTGATCCAAGAGTGCTACCTGCATGCTAAGTTTACTTCATTTCATGGCTCAACTTTCCTCCTCATTTTTTCACCTCTGTCAAAAATGAAATGCTTCCATCTATTCCAACCCTCAGAACAGAGTGGTACAAGCATCCAGACAAAATAAAATAAAGGCAAAAAATAATACATGTGGGAGAAACCCTGCACTTGGGAGACACATGGACACTTCACTCACAGTGGGCAAAACAGCCTGGAATCACAGCACATGAGTTTCTGGAAGGTGTATGGAGGCAGCTGAATGAGACAGGCTCCTCCCTTTATCCTGGGAAAGGACACAGAGAGAGTGATCTGCACTAGCAAATGAAACACCCTTTATGTATTGATGGTATATGCCAGGGCTGTTCAAAGTGCCTGAGGGCTACTACACTAAAACCTCTACTTACGAATTTTATCTGTTCTAAGCACATGCTCATAAGTAAAAACTTTTGTAAGTAGAGCAGCCGTTTCCCATAGGAATGCATTGAAAACCAATTAATCTGTTCTGGAGGGAACAGATTTCAATACGCCATGGCCCTTGAACTGCCCCGCTCGGCTGAGACAGTGGGCTGAAAGACCCAGAACTTTGCTGGGGGCAGTGGTGGACCTTGGGATGGGGGAGGGAGGGGTGAAGAACCTGTCCCCTTACTTTTTTATTGCTGGCTGGAGGGCTACTTTTGAACCCTTCGCGGGCTACCAGTAACCCGCAGTCTACCTGTTGGGCAGGCCTGGTATATGCAACCACTAAAAACTTAATACAACCTTCAATGTGATGGAAATCAGCTAATGTTTAACTATTATGTTTAACCTTTTAAATCTCAAGCCTTCGAGAAGGTTTCATGGCTGATCAATACTGCTGTCTAGTTTTGGGATTTTCCACTAAACAGTTTTTCAGGAACCATTTTTCCTTAATGGACCACCTCCTTATGATGTTAATGGTCTGGTTATTTTTCTCAGTATGAGCTTTTGATCAGTCTATTGGATGTGAAAAGAACATCTGGTATCATCTTAAGGAGATGGGGTTTCTAAAAATAAATATGAAGTCCTTTTTAATAGATCCTGGCAAAGTAGTTTATGAAGGAAAACCTATGGAGTGCATTAGGCTTTGGAACAACATTATAACAAATGTACTGTTTATCTCTTCTCTTTTGTTGTTTTAAAATACACATTTTATTTCATTACAGTATTCTTTTACTGTTTCTAGAAAGTTAAGCTTTCACATATGCTACTTAATTTTTTTTAATTGGTCTGTAATATGAGCATAAATTGAATAGATAGTATTCTCATTGAATTATAAATCCATGGCACCCACTATTTTTCTAGCATTTGCAATGAATTATTTTTAAAAAGAATAAAATAAGAGTCAGAGTTTTTCCATGAAACATTTTACTTTTTAATCATATATGTTCCTTTCACTTAGAACCAACATGGATAATTCCCTTGTATATTTTTCACTGTAAGAGTGCATTAAACATCATATAATTATGATTAATTACTTTAATTAAACTATGATTTAATTATAACTTATGCCAGGATTTACTTCTCTGCAAGATTATGCTTGCAAAACATACCATAACAAAGGTGGCAGCACTATTTAATTTGGAAATATAAATAAATAAATATATAAATAAATATTAGCACTCAGTAGGCTAAATCTAGATAGTGAGTGATCAATGGGACTTAAACGCCGAGTTAACAAGCCCCATTCCTTTCATGGGCTCACTTTCGGTGGGATTAGAGGAGGGGATGAATCATTGGTTCAGTACTTCATGCCAGTTGCCTGTGAAAATTCTCAGTCATCCAGGTGAGTTTATCTGGAAGTTGAGTCATGGCAACTGGACTTCTTTTCTTGAGAGATTGAAACGTTTTGCTGCTCATCCAAACAGCTTTGTCAATCTGAGGAAAGCTTGTTGCAAGTCCTCCATTTTATAGTTCCCTTTGACCTCATGCCACCCTGGTCCTTCATGCCAGTTCTTTCTTTTAATGAACAGAAGTTTGGCCATTCCCAGCCTTGCCTCCTCCAGACGGCACCCTTTCAGAGGCAGCACCCTGCCTTCCCTGCCTCACTTCATCTGGATGCTGCCTCTAAATGAGTGTATGCCAGAGGAAGCAAGACTGAAAAGGACCCAAAACCGGGCTCAAATGTCAAACCAAAGTGACAGTTTGTGTCCTCCTCTCATTGGGACTAATAGTTGCATTTAACTCAATGTAGACATCTGATCCACTTGAAACATTATTTTGAAACAAGGTGGCAACCAATGTTGATTCATAAGGGACCTATCTCGCACAGAGCCATCTTTATGGAAAGCTCCACCTCCCACAGAACCATCTTCTTGGAAAGCTCCATCTTTTGTTTGGCCTCCAACTTCTAGAAGGAACGTTAAAACACTCATTTGAGCTCTTATATTTAGAGTCTAACACTATTGGGTTTTTGCTGGCTTATGTTTTGCTCTGTTTAGCTGGTTTGCTTTCTGCAATGAAATATTTTCTGTATGTGTTCCAGCATACAGAAGGAACACGGGTTTGCTTTTGTGTAGGAATGCAATGTGCAGACTGGGATAATACATAGATGCTTGCAAAAAACAGACGAAAATAAATATAAAATAGGAAATGCAAACAAGAGTTTGCTACATCCCGCCAACAATCTTTCTTTGTTCATCTGTGATAGTGTCTTCTACTGGCATTTGACTGATGTGGGGAACTTTTTTTAAAAAAGTGCCAAAGTATGGATGGCTGTATTATTTAACCAATTGTGAAAGAGCACTGCCAGATCCATCTGACATTGCACATACACTGTCCCTTTCCTCTCCCAAGAGTGAGGGATTTGACTCTGTCTACAAGACCCTACCCTCTCTGAGAGTTATATACCTAATGGACTGAGGAGGAATGGGGACAGTGGAACCAGAAATATGTGGGGAAACAGATAAGAGGAAGTGATTGGGTGGGAAGAAGGGAAGAACCAATTGTATATGGCAGGAAAGGAGGAGAGGAGGTAGATGGGGGTGAAAACAAAGAGGAAGAGGAGGGGCTAAAGAAGGAGGATCTGTCAATGGGATGGGGGTGGCTTGATCCAGAGGACCCATGGACCCATCATATGGTCCCAATCATACTGCAAATTGAAGAGATCAAGAGGAGACCGAGAGATAAACCCCATCCCAAACCCTCTTATTGGGGTCAATGGGAGAAAATGAAACAAAGAAGAAGAGGAAAGGAAGTAATAACAGCCCAGTTAGTGAACCTGAGTGTTTGGACTGAATAGTTCTACTGTAACCCAAGAAGGGTGGTCCACTAAGAATGGAGAACATCCTGATGAAGGGAAGTGGGTGAGACACCACAGATGTCAGACTGTGTGTGCTGGTGGATGCAACCCCCTCTGCAGACTCAATCACAAGGAGAGGTCTGGTTACCCCACTCAGTATTAGAGGTTTAGGGTCCTCAACTCCCACCAGAAGCCTGGCTGAGTTTCCCTGTTGGGAGATTTGGATCCATGCAAAGTTGTGGTTGAGAAAGTAGACATTGCGGTTAAGAAAATGTGTTAGCACACAGTGTGCCTGTCCTGTCTATCAAGAAAGAAATGGGAAATGTTTGGCAAGGTAAAGAAGAACCTGCTCACACTGGCACCCAATTTGTGGCAAGTTTGCTGAAGGAATTGTGTTCATCAGCACACCCAGGCTTTCACACTTCTGTTGTGGAACTAAAGAAAATTAGCCACATTATTAATTTAAAAAACCCAACAGTATGTACTACAATCATGCTAGCAATCCAAACAAAAACTGACTCATATTTTCCTCTGCCTCCTATTTTACATAATTTAAGGATTGTGTAATTTCAGTTAAGTAAAATAAAAAACAAAAACAAAATGAAAGCACGTTTTTATACATACATTTCAAAGCTGCAAGACTGGAAAGTGATGGAAATGATGTGGATTCCTACCATTAGCCTGTACTGTACCCAATCAATGCTGCAGTCACCCTAGTGAACTGGTAAAAGACTGGCTTATTTTCTTCTTTCGTCTCTGCTCCTGACCCTTGGGAGGAAATTGCTTCCCTGACTAGAATACAGTGAATTTCGCTTGCCGAGTATCATCACAGCTCAAGGAACGTATGCATGTAGAAACTGAAGAGAGCCAGGCTGATGAGAAATGGGAGAAAAAGCACCAGTCCTGGCTAATAGCCAGATGTTGAAAGCTTCAATACTCTATTGCAGCTCAAAGGTTTTACATACTCTTTTTCTTTTCTTTTTTCCATTAACTGAATCACTGGTTTTTAATATCACATAGCAATCTATTTGCAGTCTAAACTGACTTCTTCTGCAAAGTGATAAGAGCAGTGGCTGGCAAGATAGAATCTACTGAACAGTTATGTCAAACTGCCAAAGACATACATGTCCTAAAATACAGCTCAGATTGCCTCCACCCCAGAAGCTACAACATTCATTCTTGTTTCATTCAGAGACCAATTTCTATCTTCATCTTTTAGCCTCTTAATATCACATATCAATTCACCCTGTCTCAAATGTGACCTGCTTTTGAGGAACCCTTGACCTCTCAGAGATTAAGAGTCTGTCTGGGATTTACACATGGATATAAAATTCCACAAGGGAGGCTCCAGCAGTATGTTGACAGAGAACTTCCAGAAGTGCAAGCTGGATTTCGAAGCGGCAGAGGAACTAGAGATCAAATTACCACCATGTGCTGGATTATGAAGAAAGCCAGAGTTCCAGAAAAACATCTACTTCTGCTTCATTTACTATGCCAAAGCCTTTGACTGTGTAGACCACAACAAACTATGGCAGCTTCTTTAAGGAATGGGAGTGCCTGACCACCTTATCTGTCTCCTAAGAAATCTATATGTGGGACTAGCAGCAACTGTCAGGACAGGATATGGAACAACTGACTGGTTTAAAATTGGGAAAGGAGTACAACAAGGCTGTATACTGTCACCTTGCCTATTTGACTTATATGCAGAGTACATCATGTGAAAGGCAGTTCTAGATAATTCACAAACTGAAATTAAGATTGCCGGAAGAAATAGCAACAACCTCAGATATACAGATAATACTACTCTGATAGCAGAAAGTGAGGAGGAATTAAAGAACCTCTTAATGAGGGTGAAAGAGAAGAGTGAAAAAAATGGGCTGAAGCTGAACATCAAAAAAACTAAGATCATGGCCACTGGTCCCATCAACTCCTGGCAAATAGAAGGGGAAGAAATGGAGGCAATGACAGAGTTTATTTGGACAGATTTTGAAGTTGAGGCTCCAGTACTTTGGCCACCTCATGAGGAGAGAGGAGTGGTTGGAAAAGTCCCTGATGTTGGGAAATATTGAAGGCAAAAGGAAAAGGGGATGGCAGCGAATGAGATGGTTGAACGGTGTCATCAATGCAACCAATATGGATTTTACCAAATTTCGGGAGCAGTGGAAGACAGGAAGGCCTGGTGAGCTCTGGTCCATGGGGTCACGAAGAGTCGGACACAACTGAACGACTGAATAACAACTATAAAAGGAAATTGTGGAAGTTATCATAGTTAAAGGCAGCTTACCAAAAAGGTGCTAGATGAGTCTTGAGTGCATAAGAATGTGATTGGCATTTTGTCAGTACGGCACAGTGATGTCCACATTTTCTCTTACATGTGCATAAATAACCAATAGGATTCTGGCCAGAGTTGCCCGACCTCAGTACTGCAGCAGCAATAGACCAGGCTTTCATACTGTGGTATATTTCAGATGCTTTGGGCGGCAACTCTCTTCATTCACAAAAATTGGCCATATTGATTGGGACTGAAGGATGCTGGAGAAGACAGAAAAAATATCTTGTCATTCCCACCCACTACTCTAATTCAACCAGACTTGTCTCACTTTCTTGGCCATAGCCCTTAAATTATCTCTAGCTTGCCTGCTTCTTTGTGTTAATACTGCACAGCTTATGAAATTTCAGTTTGGGAATATCAGTGGAATTTCTTGCCTTTCAGGGATTCCCCACCCCACATCCAGCTTCCACCCCCTAAAAAACCCATACTTGCTCTTCTCTTCTTTCTTTCTTCACCTTCAGTAGCTCACCATCCATTATTTCCTCAGACTTCTGCTTTTTATTTTAGTGTTACTCCCTAGTTTTAGCAACTCTTGTAAGACAGTCCTACTTCTTTTCTTCATTGTTCCTTCCCACATCCATGCCACTTTCACACAATGAGTAGCAGATGCAGATATTGGGAGATGCGGCCAAAAAAGAGAATACTAGCATTGAAGATGTGGCTATGCAACACACCTCCAGATTACCCATTCATTGAATGTGTAAGAAGGGTTAGGGTTAGCAGCTGCTGCTGCTATTAAGGTTTTTTTTTACTTCTAGGCCATTCTCCCCACTACTCTTCTTCTATTCCCGTCAAAACATAGGCAGTCCTTGATTTATGGGGCCTTCTCCAGGTGGGAAGGGATAAGACCAAAGCAGAGGTTAAAAAGCCCAGAAGTTGTTCTCATTAGAAAAAAGAAGTTCCCAATATGAAATGATGATGATGATGATGATGATGATGATGATGATGATGATGATGAT
>JAHTLZ010000348.1:12135939-12161568 GCA_023846285.1 Phrynocephalus versicolor
GAAAGAAAGAAAGAAAGAAAGAAAGAAAGAAAGAAAGAAAGAAAGAAGTAGAAGTTACAGAGGCTTCATTGAGTTATTAGTACAGTGACATTTGTAATAAATTCTGCTAATTTCCAGCCTCCTAAACTTTCTTCAGTACATATCATTCCACTATATAGGGAAAAACAATCCTGACAAACAGATTAATTTATGTGACAACTGACAAGCATTAAAATGCACACCAAAAGTACCTTTATTTTAAAAAGTCCTTCGGTTAGCAGATGTTTAGTAATCTTACTTCCTGAGCTGAAACATATTTGCTTAAATGATGTATCAGATCAGTATACAGTTGTGACATGCTAACATTATATAAAATGGAAAGTATAGCTGCAATATTAATAAAAATTGTTCTGATCTTCCCCACTAACACTCCATTAATTTACTGCTTTCCTGTGACACATATTAAACATGTATAGTTTTATATAGCTGGAGATTAATTTGAGTATTTAGCATCATTTAACAGCAACTGTAGACACCATATCTCAATGCCAAATAGGCTGTGGGCATTAAATACTGTAAATATAATGGGACTACCGTCAATGCATTTGCGGGTTGTTTCACACACACTGTTTTCCTCTCCTCAGTCTCCATGGTCTTGCAGTTTTCTGACTCTCCCCTGCTTTTGCTCCTTTTATTAAAAAGTTTGTGATTTTCTTCTCCTAGCTCCTTTTTCTGAGCAGTTCCCTTCCTCCTTCCCTCCCTCCCTCACGCGTGAGTGAGTGTGTGTGTGGGGGGCATGTGTGCGCGCGCGCGCGCACACACACACACACACACACACACACACACACACACACACTCTTTCGTGGTTCTTCAACTTCTTTCCTGGAGTTTTTTGACCTACTTTCTTCTGGCATTCTGAAGGGACTCAACCAGGACATTTTGTGTCTGAGGCCAAGGACAATATGGTACCCTGCCATTCTGCGTATGGGACCCAACTGGAATGAACGGCAGATTGACCTTATGTGAATGTTAGTAACAGGGCAGCTGCCTTCACTGTACATCGAGGTAGCAGGGTAGCAGGGATTTCGGGTAGGCTGTGTGCACTGACACCTAGCTAGTAGCTATATCTCTCTTTGCCAATCTTCTTCTGACTGAAGCTGCTGCTTCACTCTGCCTAATGGCTGGAACAGTTCTAGTCTTTGCTCATCAGCTAACTAGTTATTCTCTTTTGCTTTTTCTCTTCTCTGTCTCCTGATCCCCCCTGCATGCTGTAATTTTGCTACATTCAGATCCATTTCCTCTCTCATGTCTTCTGACCTCTCCCCATATTTCAAGTCATTCCATTGGCACCATATAAACTTTTTTGCAGTGTGAGTTCCCCTTGAAATCACTGTCTTTTGTTACTGTTTTTCTACTGCCAACTCTTTTGCTCAGCTCTGTCTGCACTTCTCATCTTCCTGTTTAGACTCTGTATACAACATTAACAGAAGACATTGTTCTGTGGATCAGACTCTGGCTAGGAGTTCAGATGTCTCTGAGCTTGACATCATCCTGACATCATCCTGACTTGTAAGCTAGATACTCATATATATGCTGTTGGTCTCCTGGTGAGTATCATTCCCATTGCTGGAAAACTAGAAAGCAGCATTGGAACTGTAGGCTGCCCGTGACATCTGCATCTTAAAGTGTGCCTGGAACATTGAAATGCACACACTGCTCTGCACGTCATTCAACAGAAGTGGTCCAAACATCCCCAAGGTATCAAAATACATTAGTTCAAGGCTATACCCCTATAAATTACAATATATCAAAACCCTGTTCCCGCACAGCACTCCAAGGTCATTCCAAGAACTTGAGCAACAGTGGTATGAATACTGAACCTTGTCTGAATGGAAATTTAAATGTAAAAAAATACTGGGAACAGCCATTTATTTTGCTAAAGTAATTCATTATTGTGAGAGGACATTTAAGTAAATGGTACAAACACCTTTAACTATTATATGAGTAATAACTTCTATAGCTTTTGAATTATTCTGCTGAGGGCTACTACAACTACAACAATATCCAATGTTATCCACAACATCTGTTCTGGAAAACCTAGGAATTTGTTAGAAATTTAAAGGTGGCTTTAAATCTTACCCATCTCCACTCATTCCCAGCTAATGCCAGAGCTTAAGAGGGCTCACGGCTGAAGCATTTTAAAGTACTGTATGTTCCATTTGTGCAATTCCTGCCTATCAAAAGCTGGGAGAAAAGACTGGGGAGAGATTAGTGGGCACATGATTTTGGCAACATTCCAGAATCGTTACACCATCTGGAAGACGGCAAGGAGTAAGGGAGAAAGCATAACAACTCACGACCCTTCCTTGTGCACAAGTCATGACAGCGGCTGAGCGGAGAGGCTAGAAAGATAGAAATGTCCTTTGGTTCAACAGTGAGTCTTCCACAATTCTCACCAGAAATATAGAGTCTGGAAGAACTCCCCACATGATATGTACTTTAGGTAAGGCCAACCAGAGTGGGAGTCCTAGGAGGAAAACCAGAAAGGACTGGGCACATTCGACTTCTTGCCTGGTTGCCAATAGATTTTGTATGGGATCCCAATCTGGTTAAATACTATGGACTAGAGATGGGCACGAAACAAACTTTTTTTCATTTCCATTATTCGTTATTCATTTCATTATGTAACAAAATGAATAACGAACATTGTGATGAAATTGGAAGAAACCGAACAGAACCACAAAAATTAGGTTTGTTACGTTTTGTTTTTCGTTAATGGCGACACACAATGAAATGAGCTGTTTTAAATGTTAAAAAACACCCTGGACATGCATAAAAATGCAGCGATAATTATTTATACTGTCTGATAATACCTACCAGGGGGTTGGGGTCCTTGAAACGTTTGTTTTTTCTTCTCCCATCGCAATGTATTTTTCTTTTCCCTTTAAGGATGACAAAAGGGATGTTGGCAGCCACAAAATGGAGGCAAGTCATGTGATGGGATCATGCAAATTCTTGGACAACTTCAACCAATAGCATGCCCAGGTTGCAGACTGGGCAGGTCTGGCAGCCACAGAGGGCATAAAAAGTTCTGGCAGCCCCTGTCCTCCTTGCAGTCTCCGGTGGAAGTTAGGGTGGGATTGCTGTCTCTGCGACTCATTATTTTCACTTTAGGCCAGCCAGGCAGGTGTGTGTCTCTGTGTTGCTGCTGGCTGCAGCCTGGCTCTTAGGGGAGAGAAATAAGAGATTTCTCTCTAGCTTCCATCCTGCAGCCTCCCTGTGTGCATATGTGCGTACCTCTCAGTGAGACCCTCCCCTGCCCTGCAGTGCAGTCACTCTGCAGCTGCCTTGCACCCTGGGCAACGCCTGCCGCTACCTTTGCAGCCTCCCTAGTCTATACTGTGTGTCTGCCAGCCTCCCTAGTCTATACTGTGTGTCTGCCAGCATCAATTTTTTTAAGAGTTTTCCCTCTGGTCTGGGGCATTGGGGGATGCCTGCACACAGAAATGCTTTTAAAAAATGCTTTTCCCACGCAAAAAGCGGGGAAAACAAAAAACGAATAAATGAAAATGATTTTTTTCAAAAATTCACAAAAAACAAAAACGAACCAAAACGGACCCCTCAACGAAAAATGAAAAACCAAAATGCCATTTTTTTCAATTCGTGCCCATCTCTACTATGGACTATTCAATTGAACAATTGCAAACCCACTTCTTACATAGAGTGTTAGGGTTATCCAGATGACTTTCCTATGTCCCTGTTTTGAAACTAGATTATCCTCATTGGAGACAATGGAATGGCTGGGATCTTTTCAATTCTGGCTAAAATAAATTTACAGTTCAGACCCAGACAGTCTGTTTTGCCAACTTTTGTTGGACTCTGATCCTCCTTTTGGGTCAATTGCCCTTCTTAAAACATTGAAATTGATTGGCTTACGTAGTGATTAATTGGGATCATTAGATCAAAAGCTACCCTTTCAAACAATCAAAAGAAGAATCTCTGGGCATAGAATTCCAGGAAGTATGGAATGCTGCGAACAAGACTTGCTCTCAGTTGTCTTCCCATATTACCCTTAAAACATGACAACTTTCCCTGCTTAAACATCCACAAAAGCACATTTGCTCTTGCCAGGTGCAACATTATTCCTGGAGAATTATTGGAGGGTAGGTTTAATGGACTCCCTTACCCAGAAATACATTGCCCATGTGAACAGGGTGTCCTGGAAACCCTGACCCACATGCTGTTTCATTGTCCATTCCACCAGGACTACTGAGCAAAGTATACTGCTATGATTTTACTAAAACTCGGGCGGGGGGGGGGAATCTGATCCGAATAAGGTTCTCTTTATGTTATTGGTGGAGGTGGTAGATACTATGGAAAGAGTGGCTGACTTTCTTTGATGAATTATTAGCAGCCAAAATTCTGTTCCTGTTTGAACATTTCTGCCTTTTTGCCTTTGGGATTCTGTGAATACATTTAACAAACCAACTTGACTATGTTTTACTGCCTTTATACTAGTGGTGTCCAAACTTTGGCTTTCCAGATGTTTGGGACCACAACTCCCACAGTCCTTTGTCATTGGCAATCTAGGCTTGGAATTCTGGGAGTTGTGGTCCAAAACATCTGGAGGGCCAAAGTTTGGACACCACTGCATACCATTAAAAGTATTCTAATTCTAATCCTTTTAATATGTTGTCCTGGAAAAGCAGCAGGAATGTTCACCTAGGCCAGTGGTGGTGAACCTTCAGCACCCTGGATGTTTTGGGCCACAACTCTCAGATTTCCAAGCCTGCATTGCCAATGACAAAGGACTGTGGGAGTTGTGATCCAAATCATCTGAAGTGCCGAAGGTTCACCACCACTGACCTAGGCAGATGCTGAGTGAAATCAAATAGCAAGTCACAGCTAGAGTAGACTCATTGAATCACTGGAACTTACAGACGTGCTAATCCAACAAATTCCCACTAATTCAATGTGCCTACTAGCAGTAGAGATGGGCACAACTAAAAAAAAAAATGGTTTTTCGTTTTTCGTTGAGGGGTCCGTTTCATTTTGTTTCCATTTCCATTTTGTTTTTTTGGAAAATTTTCGTTTTTGTTTTCGTTGCGTAACGAAAACGAAAAACAGAAACGGAAGTGAAAATTTTCTGTTTTGTTAGCATTCTTTTCAGTTCAATGTACTTGCCGCAACGAAAACGAAAAACACAGCAAAGTTTTTCGTTTCGTTTCCATTTCCGTTTTGTTTTTTGGAAAATTTTCGTTTTCGTTTTCGTTGCGTAACGAAAACAAAAAACGGAAATGGAAACGAAAATTTCGCTGAGTCGTGCCCATGTCTAACTAGCAGTGACAAGTTACTGGATTTCAAGCCATCCAGGCCAGCATGTTTTGCCAACAATATGTATCCTTGAATATGCCTGAGGATTTTCCATAATTCATGGGATTTTTTTAGACAACTCATCATAGAATTGGAATAACCAACAAAGATCTGACATGAATGGTGTTGTCATGGAGGAGAGCACAAGTTGCATAAAGGTCAGAGCCTAGTGGGGGATGCCAGTCTGCAACCGGTAAGACTTCCAAATTCTGTTCGTTTGGCGAACAACGCAAATATCTGCAGCTTCCTAACCTTCTCACCCATGCACCTGACCAATACTCATGAGCATAAAACATTCCTGGAAATGTTTCCTCCCTGCTTTTTCTCTCTAAACTGCCATGTTGGTCTCCAGATCATTTTCTTGAAAAACAACAGCAGTGTACTCTGTATCAAGTGGCAACATGAACAAATGTCGCTGACAAGAAAATAAGTGTTCAGGATGGCAAGGATAAAATGAGATCCCTCCTGACATCTATAATCTGCAACCAGAGCATGTATTTAGTGCTATGATACTATAGGCCTACTTCATATTAAAATATTCAGACTATGTGGTGCCTCAGCTCAGTCTTTGTGCCACTCAAATCTTTCTACAGCTGTATTATTATTGTCTGCGTCAAACCATACATCAATATATATGAAAGCTGGGAATTAGGCTCCAGTGTTCTGTGGAAACAGGAACATGACCCGTCTTTTCCATTCCTTTGCCCTACATTGTTATCAGCAGACTGCTTTCCGTGGTTTTCTGTCTGCTTGTCAAATATTGAAAGCTGGAAAGCAATGAAATGTTAAGCAGCTAATTAGCCCATAGGTCTTTGCGGATTTTTTGCCCCTTTTAAATTAGCTGGAGAGTGGTTGCATTAGAAAATATTAATCATCATCCCGTTGGCTCTGGTTGCCAACAGGGTGCATGCGTGCATGAGAATTAGCATTTGTTGGTGGATATGTAGGATTGTGCATGTGTGGTTTGGGGTATCAGCAGTTGTACTGGGAGAACATATGCAACCACTTCAGGTAGTGCAGTTTGCACTAATGGGGTGGTATAGAAATATAAATAAATAAATAAATAAATAAATAAATAAATAAATAAATAAATAAATAAATAAACAAATCAGCAGAGGGGTGCTCTTACTGTTTTGGAAATGTGGATTCATGCACGTAACCATCTGGAAAAATGTTTCCCTACTGCCCCGGCAATAGCATGAGTAGCTAATATCAGTACAGGATGCAACCTGTACTAGATGGGGTCACATTCCAATTGAAAAATCAGGTAGACAGCTTGAGGGTGCTCTTGGACTCATCCTTGAGCTTGGATGCCCAGGTCATGGCTGTGGCCCAGAGCGCATTTGCACAATTAAGGCTACTATGCAAGTTACGCCCCTTTCTTAAGAAACCAACTCCGGCCACAGTGACACATGCCCTAATGATGTCCTGGCTGTACTACTGTAATAAGCTCTATATGGGGCTACTGATGAAAAGTCTCAGGAAAAGCCCACCAGAGTGGATGGCATATAACACATGGGCCTTCTTTTCATAAATTAACATGGATTGCCCTTAAATTTGTCTCTATGGTGTTCTTCTGTTTCAGATCTAACTTTTCTCAGTGTAAGCTGAGGGACCTCATCTCCCCAGTGTTTGAGTATAACAACTGAATGCAATTCAACCAAACCAGCACTAGCACAATGCCATATGGTAACAAAAATATGCAGATGTTGTTGGCCTCTCATCATTCTTAGTCAGCACAGGCAGCAGTAAGTATGCAGAAAGTTGCAGTAAAATATTTGCAAAGAGACACTTTTCTAGCCCTGGTATACACAACAGAAGAATGGAAATGTCCCATCAAACTATAGCAAAATCTTAGATCATTCCATTGATTTCTATGGGCTAAAATGAAAGTGAAACTTCCCACAAATTCTTAATTTTGCATAATTTCTGATAAACAACTTCCATATTTCAGGCAAAAATCAAATCAAAACAAAATAAACAACAAAAACATGTGGCACATTAAAGATTATTATATTTTAATGTAAGTAGACACGTCTACTTCTTCAGCAGAACTTCCATATTTGTGATTTTCAAAATCCGAGTTCCAAAATCATTTTTGAGGGAGCCAATTGTTATTATGGTCTTGTGTAATAGAGTCAACAAAGTAATGTCATGCTTTAGTGCATTCCTTTCTGAGCCATCTTGGATCATTTCTAAGGAGAAAGATGAGATTAATTTCTTAATTAAATTGATAAATAAATATTGATGAGGAATGAAACACAGAGTGAGGACAAAAATGATGGCATGGGTTCATTTACTCAGACTAAAAGCCAGCCTTTAGGAGTAGTCTGGGCACAGTGGTACTACACAGTAATATGCCCCCATTATTTCACAATCAGTCCCTTGGTAAGCAAAGAACTCTTTTGTCAAATGACTGGCTTGCTGTATGGTGGGAGAAAGAGAAAGAAAGAAAAGAAAATCCAGCTTCAAAAACATTTCTGACCACTTTTCTTTCTTATGTTGGAAAGAGGAGGAAATTACAAGGTCCTGCGTAAATCCTGGGAAAATCATAAGGACAACATACCAAAAGCTAAAAACATTGGTTCAGATTTGGTGGCTTACATTTACTGAAATCAAATTCTCTTACACAGGTAACAAAAGATAAAGATGTAGCTATAAATTGCATTCTATGTGGAAAAACCAGAGTTACACTTACAAAAAGATATCTGTCTTTGGGCTGAGTTCAGGAATAGTAATAGAACCATGATGCATTTGAAGACAACAGGTAAACAAGATTCTCCCTTGTCGGTAACCAAATACAATCTCCTCACATACACATTGGATTTCAGTGTGGCACTTGTGGGTCAGCAGATGAATTTTTCAGTCTTAGATTGTTTCATCTCGGGAGAGGAACTCCAAGAATTCTGGGGAGTCAACAACTTGTTTATTACAAATACGTGTTTCAGGCACCTTGACAAATGATTGTATACACAGATGTCACCAGATGGGAAATATAGAAAACAAATACACTATATAATTGGAAGTGGAATATGAAGCTGTATTGCTTCTGCAAAAACAGTTCAAGGTATCATACAGACTGTGAACTGTTAATATACTGTATATATATTAAAAAAACAGAGAAACTGAAAAAGAAAATTCAAACATTCATACTGCCAAAATATAACTGACAATATTCCTCAGTTTTTAAAAGAAATCCTTCTATTTGCATGGCCACATTCAACTGACAGTGAACCAGAAGAACTGTGGATTGAAAACAGGTATTCTCAGGAAAGAATTAAAAAAAAAAAACATATTCTTGGAGTCAAAAGAAAAAAACATAGGGCAATGACTGAGGAGATACTTAAAATTGTCCTTGTCACGGAAGAAGGAAAAATGAAAGATAACAGAAATAGAGTCAGAACCGTAAATGCAACAGCTCACCAACTTGTAGGTAGGAACAAATAGATCTACTGCAATAATCAGTTCAAAGAAACAGGTGACAGTTTTTAAAAGGAAAAATAAATAAGAGTTCTCCCTCTTAAGAAGCAAAAAATGAAATGAAAATTAAACATATTGGAGATGCTGAAAGATCAATGAAGAAATGTATTATTTGATCATGACAAATAAAGAGAATATGTGAAAAATATGTAAGACCTATACAGGAAAAAAATAACAAATTCCTTTAAAGAATATTGTTTTGATGAAGAATTTGCAGCTTTAGAAAGTAAAATGAAAGCTGGTCTCAAGGCAAATGTAACAAATAAAATCACTAGCAACAGGTGAGAAATCTATTCCAAGCTATAAATACTGGATCAATTTCTTTAAAGAGTTTATAAGGTTGTCATATATTGGGAACAAGAACTAACAAGACAGACTACAAGCTGACGAACCTAAGGCAGCTCCCAGTGGGCACCATGCTCCAGCAAGGTATGAAGCTCAAAAGGCCTTTTTCCCCCCCCTTCCTCCACACTTCTGAAGTGGGAAGCTGTACAGGGATAGAATGTGGACTGGAAGCCTAGCACTCTTCCAAGACCTCATGCTGTGCACACTCTTGATTCTGGCACACCTGTCTCTGTGTTAAGGCCAAACTAAGCCAAAGGGTCACTGAAACTGTTCAGGACACAGTGGACTACAGGATGGGAGCTTTAGCTTCAGTTTTCTCCAGCATCTTTAGTATACGATGTCAGGCTATCTAGAGTGCTTGAACCTGGGGTCCCCACTACTTCAACAGTAGAAATGCATAGAAACCAGGGAAATGGTGGTTCATTCTGGTCTATGGTCCGTTGAAGTTTAGAAACCATAAACCACTTATGTTTTCCATGACAAATCATGAATTGGTTTGTTGACCCTCTTTTTCATTTTTCCCTTTTTTTAGACAGACACTGTACTGTCTTGAAAAAAAAAACCCCCACAGCCTACCCCTTCTCACTGTCCCTGTCCCCCTTCCCACTATCCTCCTCATGTCCCTACCCTGTTCTGCTGACACTGCCATATTTGAAAACAGCGGCCTGGCTTCCTTCCTTGGAGCCAGTTCTGCTGTCTCTAGGCATACACCCACTTATCAGCTGAGAGGCAGGCATACGCACAGAGACAGCACCTGTCATATTTTTTTAAGGTTTCAACCCAGTGCTGGACACAATCATTAGGGCACTGAGGAGAACAGTGTAAGAGAGAGAGAGAGAGAGAGAGAGAGAGAGAGAGAGAGAGAGAGAGAGAGAGAGTTTACCAAATAGTACTTGTTGGCACCTTATGGCAACTTCTGTGGTTGAAACGACATGTACACTGAGGCATCTGTATCCGCCCCCAGCTGACTCTTGCAAATTGTTTTCTGGACAGCTTTGGCAAATTCACATGTGAAAATCCAATTTCCATGGGTGCAGATAACAGTAGATTAAACATCATTTCCCCCCACCATGCAATCACAGTCTTCCTGGTGCTGCTTATTATCTGTTTCCCTTTCCTTACCCAGCAGCCTTTTATATTTCAAATGTTAGCCTCAAAAATGTAAACTGAATATGGAAGATTTGTGGGAGCTGCTGCTCCAGCCATTGGATGGCCAAGGATTTGTCAAGCCTAAGATCACCAAGAGATTATCTCCGCAGACAGCGCACATGCCTACATTAAATGAAAATTCTTTGTTTCATCAGTAGAGAATGTGGGGAAGATAAAACATCCAGTGTGGGAATAGGGTGGGTGGGTGTGAACTCCCCACCTACAAATCACAACTTGATGCCACACTTATGAAGATGTTCCTTCTATCAAAATGCCCATTCTGAATCATGTGAACTTGGTTGTGGAGAATTAGCACTCCTGTGAGAACCCACTTGGGGCCATCACATGGGTTAGAAAGTGGACCACAACTAAGCCAATCTAAGCAGATATTTACGTAAAAAAAAAACCTCTGCTGACTGAGTGCTTTAAAAGATGATTCCTTGCTTAAAGGGGGCAGTTTCACAACATTGAGCTTTATGTCATGTAGCCACAGGAATTTTAATTTTAATTCACCTGTACCCAGCCAATGAATATTGCAAGTTGAATGGACAGTGCAGTCCCCTACCCACCCAAGCTGACTCCAGAAGGGGATTCTTCATCTGAACCCTCACAAAGACCAAAACCTCTCCTGGACATTTTAAGCCATGAAGCACTTGAGGAGGTGGTCTGAGTGAGGGTAACAGGTGGTAATATTATGTTAATATTATTATTTTAGAAGGAGGGGGCTTGTCTTAACCTTTAAAAAGGTCCCATATTTGTATAATAACAACTCAAGGCTGAATTGAAAGCCAAATAAGCATTGAATTCCGGTAGGTTTTGTAAAACTAAGAAAGCTATGAAGAAGTTGTTTGCAGATAAGCTGATGTGTGTTCAAGGAAGATTTAATTTGTTTAAAATCCAATTTTCATCTGTGGGGCTTTGGTTCTAGACCATTCTGGGTTTTCATGGCTGCTTTTGATTATTATCATCTTTTTTAAAAGGTCACAGGAGATCCTGCTTATGGATTGAAGGCAGATACCAGGGTCTGCCAGTTGATAGACGTGTCTGCCCTTGTAACGAGGAGACTACTAAAAGTATTGATCATGTCCTCTTGGAGTGTTCCCTTTATCGGGATATCTGGGGGATTCTTCTTCAGTATATCTTGCAGCAATCTCAGGGAAAGTCAATGGAGTTTTGTGTTGTACACCTGCTTCCAGATAACTATGTACAACAGAAGGATGTAACTGTGGAGGTGGCAAAGTTCTGTGCTGCAGTGATGAGGCATCACTGTTCCCTGCCCCACTTTAGGGGACAGGGTCAGATGATTGGTAATGGTGTTTATGGCCAGTGTGTATTTAGCTTTACACCTTTTATGATGTGGGTCAGAGATGGTCTGGGGCATGGGCATGGTCCCAAGCTGGAGACAATGATTAAATGTTTAGATTCTGGACTGTTATTGAGTTGACTACCTTCCTATTGGGCCTACTGGGCTGGGAAGATTTTACCTGCTCTGGTTTTGGTGTTATGTTTGTGTTATGTTTGTTCTTGTGTGCATGCTTTTATTGCTTTTTATATGCTTTTATTTTGGTTTTATGATGAGTTGATATAAGAATACATTTTTTTATTTTGTCTGGTCAGTGACTGAAATAAAGATCTACTACAACTGCTTATGGATTTCTAATGTCATGTCTACTTTGATGCTATGTCCTCCAAACTAAAGGGATGGAACTGGCAAAAGAAGCCAAGTTGGGTTTCCATTTCACTATGAAAATGTGCAGTTCTTGTTTCCAAGCAGGGACAACTGAAGAAAGCCTATCATGCCTCAAGATCTCCATGTTTTCATGCAAGGGCAAGGTCTTGACAGAAAAACTGGGGTCCATTTTGATAATATACTGTACATGACTAAAAATGTGTGCCATTAAAAATATGCAAAAATCATGTTCTAGATGGGGGGAAATAATAACTCCTTGGATATACGTTATGAGAGGATTCATCCAGTTGGGGATGATAATAGTTTCTCCTTTAATATTTGACCCCATATGGATAACTCTGTCCCTGCACATGCATGATGAGAACACAAAAATGATTCTGAACTTTCAACCAGTGTATCAAACAGTCTCCAAATATCAATCATGACACTGATAAATAGATGAGCACTTTATGTTATTTGAGATTTCAGTTGTCAATGATTGGCCGTTCTGTTAACTAAGAAAACTCAGCTATGGCCAAATTACTTTGACCTTTTTATATTCTGTAAAGTTTTATTCACTAAATGTTTTGGTATCTTGCCTTGTTTACTGCTTCACTGATCTCCAAGTAAAGGAGAATAATATTGAACCAATCAAAAGAAAGAATTTTTTTAAAAAAGGTCAGCATTTTATGGCTTTCTTCTTGCACAGAATGTATAATGAATTTCCAGGCATGCTAGTCTCAAAGTCAACCATGTGTATTAAACCTCATATTGGACAAATGAAATCTACCTTTATTACAAAGCTCCTAAGAGTGAGATAGCAAACTTTCCAGCATTTTCTGGGTTGTTCTTCAGGGCCATTTACAAATGACATGTAAGCAGAGCTGGGAGGCATGTTACTAATTCTGCACTACTAAGAAAAGCTGAAACAAGTATTGCAAATTTAAGGTGTATCTTCAATTAAAATAAACCCCAACACTTGGTCAATTTAAACCAATTTGTGTGATATCTAATCAAAGAAGGACTTCTACAGAGTGGGCCTGATCTGAACTGACATGTTCCCGAAGATTAATTAGCAAGGTGCATTTCAATATACAGCCACTTTTGTGCCTCTAAAAATTCACATTTCTTGTCAGCCCTGCCACATAAGTAAAACACCAGGATAAAGACAAGGATGGGAAAATAAGAAGTTCTAGTTTGTGACTGACACCTGTGGTCCAATGATTTATCCAGATCTTTCCATTCTCAGTGCTTTGGAAGAGGTCATTTGATGCAATAAAAAGGGCAGCTAAAATGTTTTGCCTGTTGACTCACAACTTTTTAATTAATTTAGACGACTTTGAAAAAAAAACTGAACTTCTTATCTTTTTTCAGATGACATTTTATATTTATATTTTAAAGCTGACCCTCTCAGCCAGCTACTGCGGTACACCTCTCCCACTGGAAAACCAGTTCCTTCGTTCTACCAACTACAAAATGCTAGCCTGGGCTTCTTATCCTTTGTTTTGCCAATGCCTTCATTGTGCCATCAACCTTCATCTAGCCACCTTTCAAGTTTAACTATGTACGTGGGAAGACATGGAAGCCACAAGGTGAAAAAATGGGGTGAATGGGGGACAGGGATTGAGATGAGGTTTAGATCTGGCAAAAATGTATGCCTGAGCTTTCCACAGTCACTTTGAACTGTGTCATTCACAACTTTCTTCTGCTTTTCATCCAATGTCATTATTAGTCTCCCAGTGAGAGGGTGATCATCCAACATCTCTGTTCTGGATTTTCTACCTCTGTATCTCTTTCCCCACTTGTACATAGTGATTGTTGCAACACCCAAGGATGTGTTGCTTCTCAGAACTAACTGTAACTTTAGCCTTTCCTGCAGCCATGATTTAATCCCTGAAAGCAGGCACGTCCAAATTTGGGCCCTCCAGATGTTTTGGACTGCAACTCCCACGGTCCTTTGCCATTGGCAATCTGAGCTTAGAATTCTAGGAGTTGTAGTCCAAAACATCAGGAGGGCTGAAATTTGGACATGCCTGCCTTAAATGTTCCACTTCTTCCCGTACATTTAGTGGGACTTGAAAGGCAAGTGCTGTGAAGATGATGATGTAGTAAGGGTGCAGATGGAAACAAAGAGGCTGGGAACTTGCAAATGATGGTGCAAAGAGATTTGCTTCATGATGCAAGAAGTATACTGCATTGGGAGGAGATTATATTGAATAATAAGATGCCACATGAAAAATAAAATTCTAAAGTTCTGTTTGCTTCTTTAAAAAAAGAGGACCTCTGACTTCATACATAGATCTCTTTATAACACACTCTTCCACAATTTTGTTGCATACTGTGAACAACACAATATATTGTGGCAACACAAATGGGGCAGTATAGAAATGGAAATTAATTAACTAATTAACACTCCAGCCATCAAAAACATACTTTAAATGACCACTGTGACTCACTTCTATAATCATTGTGATGATCATTCATGACTAATGCTGTAAATATGAGGTGTTTGCAACATAAAGCATGACAGCAAAAGAGAAGAGATGGGAAGGAGAATAAAGAAAACAGGAGAGATTGGAGAGGAGTGGCCAGGAAGCAATATTAAAAGTGCGGGGGAAAATGAAAGCAGAGATTCCATGCATTGGGGAATTAAAAAAAATTAAGATAAAACCCTTACTTAGCACTCACCCTGTCAGGAAGCAGAGTTCAAATTAAAATTGGTTTGCTTTAAAACTAGAGATGGGCACGACTTAGCGGTATTCCCGTTTCCGTTTCCGTTACTCGGTTCCGTTACTCTATGGAAACGGTAACGGGAATTACTCCGCCAGACTTCGAGCTCGAACCGACGAACGAACAATTTTGGTCTGATTTGTCATGCTCGTTACTTGCATCGCGCGATCGCGCGATGCCACGCGGCACAGAAAAAAAGTTTTTAAAAGTTAAAAAACCCGGTTCCCGGCCAAAAAGCAGGCGGAAAAATGCCTGCCGTGCCTCAGGGCACCTACCAGAGGGGTTGTTTCTGGAGGTCCCCAGCCTCCCCCCCCATCCCCCGTCCTGGGCTGCTCTGGTGGGACTCGCCACAGGCTCGCAGCCAGCAAAAAGCCCAGTCTCGCTGCCGGCCGCCGCAATTAAAGCGCAAGCAAGCAGCACGGACGGCACAGGAAAAAACTTTTAAACTCTCCCCCCACCCATTCCCGGGCCAAAAAGCAGGCGGAAAAATGCCTGCTTGACTAAGGGCGCAGGGCACCTACCGGAGGGGGGGTTTCTGGTCTGGAGGGGGGTCCCGCCTCCCCCCCCGTCCTGGGCAGCCGGACTCGCCATGCCATGCGGTGCGGGTGGGGGATCCAAAATGGGGCGGCGAACGCAATATTGTTTTTGAAATCATGGTCCAAAAACACACAAGCACAACAGAAACACGCGGAAATTTATAAACTTCCAGATTTTTCACAGTAGCAGTGGGTTTTTTCTTGCAACAAAATGTCTCTCCTCTCCTCCTCTGTCCTCCATTGATTTTATTTTATTTTATTTTATTTACACCTGCGCAGTGCGCAATGATGGGCTGGCCCAGTGGCCTGGCCAGCCATGTGGGAGTGGACGACCATGCAAATTTTTGGAGCCATCCCACCAATCGCATGGCCACTTGGCCACTGAGACTTCTGGGATGTGCCAAAAAGCTCCCTAAACCCTGCCCTAGCCCCCTAACCCCCTAACCCTAATCCTTGAATCCTTACCCATACGTCACAGACTGTCTTCTTAGTGGGTCAGAGAGGCACCCAGAGGTGCAACCCAATAGTCCACCGTAACCTTACCCATCATTAGCCTAACCCTAGCCCTTGCACTAACCCACCCTAACCCTAAGCCGGATCTACTTGCATTGCACTACACGCAAGTACGATTCCCTTCTTTGTGGGACATGGCAGGTGCGACCCAGTCCTGATGGAGGGTCATACCAGTGGACCAGGTCTCACTGTCTGGCTGGTATGCATATCCATATATGGTTATGCATGCCATTTTGCAGCAGCAGTGAGGAGGGGAGACCCCCATGTTGAGGGGTCTCTTGGAGCCTGCTGCTGCCCCTTCCTAGTGGGTGAGGATAGGAGGCACCCACGGGTGCCTCCAGGAGCCCGCTTTCCCTTTATAGTGGGCCAGAGGAGGCACCCACCCCACAGAGGTGCCTCCAGGAGCCCGCTAACCCCCCCAAAAAAACCAGTACTAATGAAAACAAAAAAACAAAAAAACGAACCGACTGATTTTTGCGAAGTTTCGCGAAAAACGGAAACAAGCCAAAACGGGCTGCCTCCGACACACGACAAGTCGAAAACATCATTTTCCCTAGTCGTGCCCATCTCTTTTTAAAACCACTGTGAAGAAACTAGAGATGGGGACAAATCAGAAAAAAATGGTGATCCGTTTTGGTCTGTGATTTCTTACAAAAAATGAATTTCCTTTTTTCCCCTGCCGAATTAATGAATTGATTTATAAATTCATTTTTCCAAATTCAATACCCTATAAAATGGCCTCCAAGGCACCCAGAGACACCAAATGTGCAGGGAAGATGTCCCAGATTCTCCTCTATAATTTCTCCTGCAAGGGTTTGATGAAGTATTGGTTCCAGACATCTGACTTATGAAACTCCAAATATGGCCCAACCAGGAAAATTCCCTCCTCCAGGAAACAGAGAAAACAAATTTGCAGGGAAACCTCCCATGACTCTCCTCCACAATTTCTCCACATTTGGTGAAGACAGAGCTTCAAAGACCCACAAAGTCCCCTCCACCCCCCAAAAAATTGCTCTTTAGCATCTGACTTGGGGAAACCCAGTCTTTACCAAACTTGGAGGGATTCTAGATGAGAGTCAGAGGACTCTTCTCTGCAGGTTCAGTGTCTCTGGGTACCTGGGGAGAACTTTCTTAGGGGGAACATTTTAGGGGTACATAACTAGGAAAGCAGAAATCCAGTCTTTCCCAAATGTGGAAGTATTGTGGAGAAGAGTCAGAGAATGTTTCCCTGCCAATATGGTGCCTTGGGGGTCATTTTATAGCCCAACTGATTTAAAAAAATCTAAAATCACTGAAAATTCATCAGTTTGTACAAATACATCAGACCCATTGTTTAGTCTTCTTTGCCAGTACTGTAATTTTGGATGACAAATTTAAAAAAGAAAAACAGTGTTACCAGGAAAAAAATGAGCATTTTTGCTTACTTGCTTGAAAAAGCTGGATATCCAAGTCCTTTTGCCCTTTACTCTGTATGTTTCACTTTCACCACTTTCTTCTTGCAAATTCTGGAATTTGCATTCCAACTGCGAATATGAAATAAAAGCCTGGAATCTCTTGTCACTGCCTAGTAGTTAAATTCCTACATGCATCTGGACTACACCTCTCCCATACTGATACTCTGAGACTTTATCAAAAAGACTTTTTCACATTATAGAGGCTTTATCACCATAGAAGTAAGGTACAGTTGTACATTATGTAGAGCCATGCAAGACTTATGGCCTGCCAGGCTAAAGGAAAGCCACCAGCCATATACTGTGGGCTGCCAGGTGCACAACACACGTCCTTTTCCAATCATATGAAAGCATCAGAAACAGATGAGTTATTATGCCCCTGATGGGGAACCATTTGGCTTGATGGGTCTCAAGCTGCATAGGCCTGATGTACAGTGTACTGAAAAGAAAGGCATAGAGCTTTAAATTAAATTCTATTTCATAGTGGAAATCAAGGAAAGAGAGAGGAGAAAAAATAGCCCTTTTCTTTACATTTCTTTTCTCTTTACTGATCTCTGCAGATGGCCCCAGTTCTGCAGTTGCTTTTGCTCTGTTCCCACTCCAAATAATGGGTAATGTACAGAAAACATGACTCCTCTCCAATTTGCCATGCCAGAGAGTGACAGCAGGAGTGAAATGTTGGAGTTTTTGCCACCTAGCATGCTGTCTTTAGTAGTTTTGGCAGGGAGGAAGCATTCTGGGCTGGAGTCACTGTCAATCTATCCAGCAATAACTAACCATTCCTTTCTTGCCTCTAAATTCAAAGAGAGATCTGCTTCTCTGCTCTAGTTTCCCCCTCACAGTAGCCCATTGGAATTTAGTAGTCTGTTGAAGCCTATTTCTTAAAGCAGTCGTGTTCGTCAGTTTGCTGCTTCATCTGTTCAGCTGTAAATATTGAAGCTTTTTATTTTTTCTACTATTAATGTCTCAGAGTGAGTTATTGAGGCTGAAAGTGTCAGTTAATGAGAAAACGGGAGGAACTACTCTGGGGAACCTGAAGCTATTCTGCTCAGTACGTCCCTATACTTCTGCTGCACAGCTCAAGGTATTAAATCAGAAATTCAATACTGCAACAGCAAATTCATATGACACATAAAGTAACTACCCCTTACTACATGCACTATCTTTGACTTCATAGTTACCATGCAGCTAAAACTGCCATTTGCAAGCATTTGATTTTGTTAAATTTTCCAGTTGCCATTCACACTTTTGAATAAGATGTTTGGGAACAAAATGCAAATATGCTTCTTCACTGTGTTTCTCACAAACCTTGAACCAGAGTGCTTAACATGTGGCCCCAGGCATATCTGGTTGAACATGGCTCCTTGACAGGGAGGCTGGATTCAGTTATTCAAAGGGTCCTTTACAACTCAGCAGTTTGATGATGATGATGATGATGATGATGATGATGATGATGATGATGATGATGATGATGATGATGATGATGATGATGATGGTGTCTTGTAGTGCAACACAGGACTGTAAAAATTTGGCCTTATAGATATTGTTAAATTTCATTCCTAGCAGCTTTTCCCACTGGTTATGTCTTGTAGGCTTGCAGTTCAACCATCTTTGGAAGGCCACATACTCTCTCAATTTAATTTAATATAAACGACAACCAGATAAAATACATAAGACATCAGACTTGTCTGTTTAACTTCATGGTTTGCATTTTGCCAGACTTCAAATCTCAAACGGTCATCTGTCAAATAATAATTGCCAGTGCATGCTATCTGTCGAATTGTGTCAGGTAGCAGATAGCATTTGCATGCTATTTATCAAATCTAATAAGGCAATACAAATGACTGCAAATGACCACACATGTATAAATGACCATATTGTCCCAGGAAAATAGTGAAGCTAGTGCTGTACCATCATTTGTCTTCTACTTTGCTACAAGCTTTATTTCCCATTGAAAAGAGGCATTCATTTTTCTTCTGTATCACCAAGACTTTTACCACTGCTTCTGGCTCCATTGTTTGAGCTTACCACATTTCTGTCTTTGATTTGTGTTTCTGACTGTTAAAAATCTCTTTATCACTATTCAGCCTCCTTGATTGCCCCCATTTCTTGATCTGAAAGAGGTCTGTGGGAGACATGTTCCCAGAGAAATGTGGGAATGAAAAGCTGCAGGCTAGTCAGTGATAGACAAGATATGCCCACGTAGTTCTTGGCTACCTCAAAGGGAAGTTAAATGCAATCATACTTAGCCACGATAATTTTTTTGAAAATTGGCCCTCTTTTGAAATTACTCTGTAAGGCTGTTTGTTCCATATTGAATTGAATGTGAATAGTTGTATTTATAATCGGAAAAAATTACAGTGCAGCACTAGTTTATAGAAAATCCTATTATAATTTTCTTTTCAACTGTTTTCCTCCAAGATTTAAGATTATGCACAGGTACTTATGTGTGGCTCCTTTCTTTAAAAACCATGCAGGCATTTTAAAAAATAGAAATTTACATGAATTTTTAAAAATATAATGCTGAGATGATATGGTTATTGGATTTCCATCTGCAACAATACTCCAAAATTATGCAATGAGATATCATTTCCAGAAATGGGGAACATTTTGGAGAAAAACTCCCAGCATCCCTAGGCAAACAAGCCTGCCTCTGTTCATGGCATCTGATGATACCACATCACACAGGTGGTATTTAAAACTATGTTAGGTCGGATTAGCCATTAGTCCACCCAACCCAGTACTGGCCTTCCTTAACTAGCCACAGGTGTCTAGCAGAAATCTGCGACCCGAAAGGAAGTCCCGCCCACGAAGCATGTCAGCCGCTTGATTTCGGAGCTCCGCACTGAGATTAGAAGAGCTTTAAAATTTACTGTCTAAAGCCCTTGGAGCTGTGAGTAATGTATCATTAAACCCTTTGGGGTTGACAGGAAAAGCAATATATGCTTCTTCGAGAGTAGATAAGCCTGATTTATTAATGATCTAGCTACTTTTGGTTTTGACTGTCTGAATAGCTTGCACGGAGAGAGAGACTGAATTTTGCAGGCTCCAGCGTGAGCTTCTTATGTGTGATTCTTGTTTATTTATATGCCTGGCAAAAAGAAAAGTGACATGATTAAGTCACAATATGTAAAAGTTGACAAATATATGTTATGTATATTTAACAGATAGGGAAAGAGAATTGTAAAATGGAGGCAGTTAGATTCTGCAGTCTCATGATGTTATCTACAAGTGCAAGGGATTAGCATGTTACGTGATGAAGCACAGGTGGAATAGTTTATAACATCATGGTTGCATCAGATTGTGATTAGTGATGAGTCATATCTGATGGGTGCTAAACTGTATATAAGTAAGCATTCGCTTGACTTATGTTAGATGGGACTGTTTATGGTGAGAGACAGTACCCCACACTCTGTTGGTTGTATTGTAAATATTACTTGGTGTCATGCTGTTTGTATATTTGATGTATATATGGAATATATGAGTTTTTACTCTAATCCATGCTTTGTCTCTCCATTTACTAAGTTCTGCTGTACTTTATATCACTACTATCACTTTATCTACACGCAATGGCAGCGCGCTCTGTGCCACATTCATTTGTTTATTGTTGATAGGGTTATGAGCTCCAGAACAGATAAAGTGTGTTTTGTATAAAGTTGTGTTTTGCAGAGGAAACAGTTTGGAGTTGAGGAAAGGACAAAGCGGAGCTGCAAAGGTTTTTCTCTCTGAGGTTTGGAAGCGAACAGAGGAGAAAGCAGCTGATAAAGGCAAGCCAAGCATAAACAGAGTGTTTTGAATGAAAACAGAGGAGGCTGAAGCTGAAACAAGTGTTGCAGAAATGGCGGAAAAGCTGGCACTATCAGCAAAGATGGCAAGTATTAATTTATCTTCAATGCCTCTCGTTAAGCTGTCTGATAATAATTATCTGAACTGGTATCTGCGTTTGAAGCAATTTTTGATATTCCATGAGCTGTATGAATATGTGGAAAATCAGCTGGAAGAAGACTCAGATGAGCAGAGTTTAAAGGAGGATGCACGGGCATTGGCTATAATAATGTTGTCTTTGGAAGATTCGCAGTTTGTTTATGTGAAAAAGGCTAAAACAGCATACCAAGTGTGGATAGCCTTGAGAGCTGCGCATATCAAGGACACAGCTGGCAGCAAGAGATCGCTAATGAAGCAACTGTTTCGGACAAGGCAAAGCCCAGGAGAGAATATTTCAGATCACGTAAGGAAAGTAAATAATATTTTTCAGCAGTTGTCTGAAGTGGGCATAAGTCATGATGAAGAGTATAGATGCCTTGTAATCTTGTCAAGTCTGGATGAATCGTATGATAATTTAGTAATGGGGATGGAAGCGTTGAAAAGTGATGATTTGTCTGTCTCCTATATCCAGTCAAGGCTGCAGCAAGAGGAGCTGAGGAGAGCTGACTCTAAAGTAAATAAAAAGCCTGTGCAAATTTCTGGAGAGACAATCCAGGTGGTAAGAAAATGTTACAATTGTGGGAGTGATAAGCATCTTTTACATTTCTGTGACAAAGGAAACAAGAGACAGAAACAGAAGAGAGTTGCCGTTATACGTTGGAAGAGTGAAGGACACCAGCTGTCTGTAATTAATGAAAACAATGAACAGGAGTGCTCAAGGCAGGAATTATTTGTGGTAGATTCCGGAGCCAGTATTCATTGTGTAAACAAGAAGCATTTGTTTGAAAAATTAACTTTGTTTAACTCTAGAATGGTAACATTGGCAGACGGAACACAGATGGAAATATGTGGTGAAGGTAAAATATTTTTTAAACCTCTCAAGTGTGTGTTTGAAAAAGTATTGTACATACCGTCTTTGAAAAATAATTTGTTGAGCATGCCTTTGCTTGTAAAAGAAGGTTTTGATGTACAGTTCAGTGAGAGCAGTTGCAAAATTGTCAAGGATGGGAAGACAATTACCACTGGACGGCTGCACAACAGTTTGTTTGTGATTAGCACAGCTGAGAGATCTTTGAACATAATTGAGAATAAACCTCTGCATGACAGATGCATTCATCTGATACATCGCAGATTAGGGCATTTAGGATTTGAAAACATAAGGAAGACTCTGCAGCATGTGGAAGATGGGTCTGTGAAAAGCTGTAACAAATATTTAGATTGTCATATTTGCAAAAGCACTAAGATAAAGGCTGCTCCCATAGCAAGGAAGAGTTTGAGAAAATCACAACATCCTCTACAGCTGGTTCATGCTGATGTAATAGGACCAATGGCAAATTCAATTGGTGGTGCCAGATTCTGCCTAGTAATAACAGATGATTTTTCTCGATATTCTTGGGTTTATATAATGAAGCACAAAAGTGAGGTGTTTGCTGTGTTTAGGAAATGGTTTGAAATGGCAAAACGTCAGTACAAACACAAGATAGTAGCTGTTCAAAGTGATACAGGCAGTGAATTCTTATCTAAACAGTTTGTTGATTATTTAGAGAGAAAAGGTGTGAAACACAGATTGACTAACCCTGCTGCTTCTGCTGAACATGGTCTGGCTGAAAGGAAGAATGGAATTCTTCAGAACCTAATGAATGCAATGTTGGCTGATGCAAAACTTCCCAGAGGATATTGGGCTGAGGCAATGAAGTATGCCAATTATGTCTCTAACAGAGTATGGAGTTCAGCAGTTAATGAAGTTCCATATACTTTGTTGCATGGCAAGAGACCCACGCTAAATTTTCTTTGAATATTTGGCTCTGAGGCCTGGGTCTTAGTTCCGAAGAAATACAGGCAGAAGAATAGCCCAAAATCAAGGAAACTTATGTTTATTGGTTTTCAACCTGCTGCAAAATCCTGGAGGTTTTGTGATAACCATGGGAAAGTTTATATTAGCAGGTCTGCAACGTTTTGTGAGCAGAGAAGCTGGGAAGATATACATGCAAACAATGAGGTGTTTTTGCCAAGCATGTGTCCCCACACTGAGCCTGTTGCAGAAGATGCCAGTGTAGGAGGGGAGTCCACATCATTGCAAGATGGAAAAGTGGATGAGGAGCCAGTGATGCTCAGAAAGTCTACCAGATCCAATTTTGGAGTGCCACCAGAAAGGTTTAGTATAAATTTTGTATCCCATGAGCCACAGTGTTATGAAGATGTACTGCAGATGCCTGAAGAGGAAAAGAAGCAGTGGATGATGGCTATGGAAGAAGAGCATGTATCTCTGAAGGAACGGCGAGTTGTCGCCAGAGAGCAAAGGACATTTTGCATGAGAAATAGGTTTTTCTCAAAGTAGGGCAGATCCTTGCTTGTACACAAAAGATTTTTTGATATTGATTGTGTTTGTTGATGATATATGTTTAATGGTGCCTGATATCTCACATGTAAAGTGGTTTATGTCTTCATTAGGTAAAGAAGTAAAAATGAAGCATCTTGGTGAGATACAACATTATTTAGGGGTTGATATTTCAACTGATCCTGAAGGTAATTTCTACCTGTGTCAAAGTGACAAGATAGAGCAGCTAATACAGAAGTGTAAGATGGGAGACTGCAACATAGTCTCAACACCTATGGAGGTGGGGTTCAACAGAGACCCTGATGATGGGGAGTATGGTAATGTTGAACTATATCAATCTGTATTAGGTTCATTGATGTATTTATGTTCCTGGTCTAGGCCTGATATTGCAGCAACTATCAACATATTGAGTCAACATGCTGCTAAGCCTTTGAACAAACACTGGAAAGGTATAAAACGTGTTTTAAGACACCTTAAGGGAACAATGCAAGAAAGGTTGAAAATATCCATATGTGATAACCTTGATCTGATTAGCTATGCAGATGCTGACTGGGGTTCAAGTCCAGAAAGGAGATCAATGTCTGAATATGCCATTTTCTTAGGTAACTCATTAGTTGTATGGAAGGCCCGAAGACAAAGGTACATTTCATGTTCTACTACTGAGGCAGAGTATAAGGCTGTGAGTGGCTTGTGTTGTGAGTTAACCTGGGTGGTGCAGTTGTTAAAGGATGTGAATGTGAATGTTAAACTACCAGTCAAAGTGTATAATGATTCTTTTTCATGTATCCAATTGACACAGAATCAGAAGGTCGGATCCAAAAGCAAGCACATTGGGATCCGTTACCAGAACGTCAAGGACTGCATAGAACAACATTTGATTATGTTGGAATATTGTACTAGTGTTTACAATTGTGCTGATATATTTACAAAGCCTTTATGTAAAGAAAAACATGTATGTTTTAAGAAAAGGCTAGGTATTGAAATCTGTTAAATATAGGAGGGGTGTCACAAAATGTAAAAGTTGACAAATATATGTAATGTATATTTAACAGATAGGGAAAGAGAATTGTAAAATGGAGGCAGTTAGATTCTGCAGTCTCATGATGTTATCTACAAGTGCAAGGGATTAGTAATCACCAGCATGTTACGTGATGAAGCACAGGTGGAATAGTTTATAACATCATGGTTGCATCAGATTGTGATTAGTGATGAGTCATATCTGATGGGTGCTAAACTGTATATAAGCATTAGCTTGACTTAAGTTAGATGGGACTGTTTATGGTGAGAGACTGTACCCCACACTCTGTTGGTTGTATTGTAAATATTACTTGGTGTCATGCTGTTTGTATATTTGATGTATATATGGAATATATGAGTTTTTACTCTAATCCATGCTTTGTCTCTCCGTTTACTAAGTTCTGCTATACTTTATATCATTACTATCACTTTATCTACATGCAATGGCAGCGCGCTCTGTGCCACATTCATTTGTTTATTGTTGATATTAAGCTAGATATTGATTGCAATCCAGAGATAGCACTATTATCATTGTTAACTAGTAAGGATTATAATACTACAACAAAGGAACTAATAGCAAATCTTATGACAGCTGCTAGATTAATTATAGCAAGAAACTGGAAATCTAAACTAGATCTCAAGATGGAAGATTGGTATAACGAACGTTGGGATATAGCCATAAATGATAAATTGTCTTATATCCTAAAAGTTAAACGAGGAGAAATGAAAAAAGACCTTTTTTAATGACATTTGGGGAAAAATTATAGACTTTGTATTAGTTGAAGGGAAGGGGAAAGAGTCGGCCAATACTTCAAGACAGTTCTCGAGAAGAGGACTTCAAGAAGAATACTAAAACAACAGAAGACGGCGTAACAAAGAAGAACTCATGGATGGTCCCAGGGGGTGGGGGTACACTTGTATTGTTAATTGTTAATTGTTATTTTGTTTGTATGTAGCATAAAATTAAATAAAAAATTATATATATATATATATATATAAAAGAAATCTGCAACCCAAAATCCTTGAAAACAGAACTTCTAAAGAGTGGGTCTGGGACTTTTTTATAGATAAATCATGATCTGCAGTGATGAGCCATAGGCAAGAAGATGGCTAGGGGAAATGAAG
>JAHTLZ010000348.1:12167390-12240896 GCA_023846285.1 Phrynocephalus versicolor
GTGTGTGTGTGTGTGTGTGTGTGTGTGTGTGTGTGTGTGTGTGTGTGAGAGAGAGAGAGAGAGAGAGAGAGAGAGAGAGAGAGAGAGAGAGAGAGAATATGTTTGACCTTAGTTCTGCCCACTATTGGTCCCTCTGCTGTATGGACACCAGCAACCATTGTCTGGAAACCATTTTTAAAAACACAGCAGAGTTTGAATCAACATTGTTCAGGCATTTATTACGCACTCGTATTTCAGAAGTCTATTGCTGTGCCACATAGATCTCATCTAGAGGTTGCAAATAACCCTTACAATTAAAGCAGTAAGTGGCATACAAAGTGCCCTCTGATTGCACATTGTTCCCCAAGGGCTTACCAGATTTTACAATACATGGTTTAACTGTTGGGTCTAATAATAGTATAATCCTACCCTGATCACCAGCTAGTATTTCTAACATTTTAAACACATTAAAACGAATCATTAAACAACCCCATAACTTCTTTTACACCCATAACTATCAGCAGGTTATTTATTTTACTGCCAGCAACTTCAAAGACATGGAAGAGTAGGTCATGCCTGTTAGTTCAATTGGGACCGCAAACTGCCTTGTGCAGCAAGGGGGAACGCTTGTGAATTTTAATTCATTGCTTGAGTAGCTGGAGAGTATCATGATTGAAATGCTACCTGGAAGGACAAATCAGTCCATCAATATAGGTGACACACACACACACACCCCGCACTACACAAAGGTACTATTCCTTCTGATTTAAAGAAAGTTGCCCACCATGTTGATTGAACATTATGGAAAGGATAAAACAACTGTATGCTGAACACAAATATCACTAAAGAAGAAATAACTGCCTCTAATGTTTCAGGAGAGCGTTCAAGAAGCATTCTCGTCACTTGCAGTGTGATGCTTTGAGCAATGTGTTCAGTCTTAGCATTATCACATTCACTTCACATTTACCCTTTAGGCAGATTAAAAAAATCAAATCACAGCCACACAAGGGCACCAAGCAGAATTACGATTGCTTTTTCTTGCGAGTGCCTGAATTACATTTCTATTAGAGTGCTCAGTTTGATGTTCCTCCCTTTTATTTAGAGAAAGAGAACTTAGGAGAAAGGAAAATAGTTCAATCTGTTGTTGTGCAGTAGAATGAGCACCTGTCTTCTTCATCCTATTATCTTTACTGATCACCTCCCTTAAGAGTATGCCATCCTTTCTGTCACTCCTTTTTAAACACGTGAGAAGAGAGGGACATCGTGTCATGAAGTGAGAGTCATATTTTGCTATTCATTCTCACATTTTCTCCAGGAATGGAATGGTGCTGGTCTGGCAACCCTGATCTGGGCTGAGACATATTCTGGTGTGTTTGAAGCCACACGGACATCAATAAACAGTTCTAGATTCATCCTTCCCCAGTTTTAGTTTAGAAGATAATTCAGGTTTTCAAGTAACCTCTAGTTTATTTGTGTAGGATATTGTGCTTCTCTATGGTTTAAATTTGGGCATCTGATTGGATGTGTCTTTTGAATTTGAAAAAAATTAATCAAATACAACACCCCCCAACTTTCTGTGTTTGCTGACCTGCTTCACTATATCAACATGAATGGAGAACAAATGTTATCATTTATTCTCTAGACCAGTGTTGGCGAATCTATAGCATAGTTTCCAAAGGTGGCACATGGAACCTTTTCTGTGGGCACTTGACATTGCCAGCTCACAGCCACGTGAGCCACCCAGCTCTGTGCACAGAGTCATTAACTTTACATACCTTTATTGGCATTAAAACAAAGAAAATAGAACACAACCAAAACAGAGATGGTAAAAATTGTCAAGTAAAACAATAGGTAAAAGGCCAGAAGGGGAATACACTCTCATTTCTTATTAATAACAGCTACTAAAAAATCTGCAACTTGTAGGGTGACCCATTCGAAATTGTCACGAAGTAAAAAGCTTGTGTATTCCTCTGGGGGGCCAGGGAACATAGACATAATTGGATCTAAAAACTCTTTGCGTAACCTAGTATGGGCAGGGCAGCGGCACAGTATATGAGAGACTGTGTCCGGTTCGAGATGGCAAAATTTACAAAGCCTCTGGGACGATGGTATACCTAAGTATCTTCCTGAGAGTACTGAGGAGGGGAAAATATTGAGTCTGGCCAACATGAAAGCACGTCTCTTATTTGGATTAATTAGCTTGCGGAAATAACAGAGATCATGGCCAAAGACAGGGGATAAGTTAAAGAAACGTGGAGAGCAGGTCCAATTTAGATTAGAGGAAAGTAATTCAGTTTCTTCTTCAAATAATTTTGCCTTTATGGTCAAGTAAGCTTTTTTAAAATCAAAGTTGGCAAAATAATCAAGAGTAAAGCCTAAGTTGTGAAGTTTGTTTACAAAGAGGGAATCCCAGGTGGAAGTAAAGGGATCCTTTAAGAGGTCGAAAAGTAAGGAACCAGGGGAGGAATTATAATGGAGGGCTAACCAGTATTTGATGGCCCGAGACCATGCCAGAGTGGAAGGTAAGTGAATGCCCAACTCAAGGATCATGGTTGAAAGTTTGATTGTGTTAGGAACACCTAGCATTTGCCTTAAAAAGGAGGCAAGTACTAGGTCTACTTTTGTGGAAGCCACCTTGATCCAAATTGGAACTCCGTACAGAAGCTGACTCAAGGTCTTTGTCTGAAGAACCTTGAGGGCTGCAGGTACATACTGGTTGCCACTATGGTAATGAAAACGGGATACTGCATTCAAATGGAGTTTGGTTGAAGATATTGCCAAGTCTCTATGGAAGTTCCATTCTAATCGGTGGTGGAAATTTATACCTAAATATTTGAATGTTTAAACTTGTTCGACTGGTCTGCTGTCAATACTCCAGGATAGTGGTTTCCATAGATGAGAGAAAACTAATATTTTGGTTTTTTCGGAGTTGATTATTAGATCATTAGATATACAGTAGGAATGAAAAGCAGATAGGAGATGGCGTAGCCCAATTTTGGAGATGGAAAGAAGGACTGAATCGTCAGCATAAAGGAGAATTGGTAATGGAGAGTTATTCAAACAAGGGGCGTACTTATCACAAGGAGATAGTTGAGAACGTAAATCAGCAAGGAAGAGGTTGAATAGTTCGGGCGCTAGTATACAACCCTGACAGACACCTTTGGATATGGTAATCTTTTCAGAAAGGGAGCCCTTGCAGTTTATACGGACCTGACATGAGTTGGAGGAGTGAAGATTCCTAATTAAGAAAAGCAGTCGAGAATCAATTCCCCAAGAGGCAAGTTTATGCCATAATAGGTTCCTATTGATAGAATCAAACACACCTCTCAAATCAATGAAAGCAGCGTAGAGTTTCCCTTTAAAGTGAGAAGAATATTTTTCTGCGAGGAAAGACAGCAAAAGTGCATGGTCTAAAGTAGATGATCCTGGACGGAAACCAATTTGTTCGTTGCCGGGAAGGCACTTCGCTTCTGCCCAGGCTACTAAACGTTTGAGAAGGAATTTTGAATAGAGTTTACCTATAGTGGAAAGGAGACTAATAGGCCTATAGTTGGACTCTGTGCACAGAGTCATTTCAGCAGTTTGTGGGATCCTTTGTAGCCCCAGTTTATTCTCCAGCCACACCACTTTTGGGATGCCCAGAGCAGCATGGCTGGAGAGTAAACTCAGGCTACATAGGAGCCCACAAGCAACTGCCACTACCCCTGGCTTTCCCAACAGTGCAGCACCCTATTTGCCTCTCTGTCCAGGGCAGAGAGGTGGATGGGGTTCTACTCTTCAGGAGAGCAAGAATCGAAGAGCAGGTTTTTAAATTTTCCACGGCCACAGTGAGGGTGCTCTGGCTGTGTGAAATTCAAAAGCCTGCTTTGGGACAGTGAGGATCAAAGAGCATGTTTTAGAAGTGGCCACAGTGGACTGTGGAGTTAGCCCAGCTGCTTGCCCACAGGCACAGCGTGACCATGATGGGGAACAGGAATGTAAGGTCCCCCGTGATGCCCTGGGTATGCCACTCCTCGGGCCATGTGCCATGGCACCATTTCCCCCTGTAATATATCCCATAGCCCAGTGTCCTGGCAGCATCAGTGTGGACCTAGAAGTCTGCCCTAAGCTGCAAGTCCGTGGGTCAGAAGGACACACCATTAAAGTCATATAGAAAGAGATGCCATACTCTCAGATCCTGTTGCGTGCTCGCCATGATTCTGGCTCTGTGGTTGGGCTTTCAGAGCCCACTCATCACATTGCATAGCCACCTGCTGAAGGCCCACCTCGGAGCAACAACCTTGCAAGCAAAGTTTAAGTGGCCCACTATCACCTGCAACTCCATGCGGGAGATCTTGGAACATCCTTCCAAGGCATTGATCCTGGCCCTGAGGCCAGCCAGTTTGTCTGCAGGCAGCCTGCATGCTTGCCTCCGCATTTCAAACTCCACACCCAAATAAGTCAAGACCATGGTAGAGCCTTCAGTCTTCTCACTAGCCAGGGGCTGGCCCAGATCCTATGCAAGAAGGAATGTAGCCAGGACCCACCTCCATTGAACTGTGCCCCTCCTCCTATGGAAAATAAAGTCATCAAGATAGTGGGCCATAGACTTAACACTAGAGATCGGCACGACTTAGTGGTATTCCCGTTTCCGTTTCCGTTACTCGGTTCCGTTACTCTACGGAAACGGTAACGGGAATTACTCCGCCAGACTTCGAGCTCGAACCGACGAACGAACAATTTTGCTCTGATTTGTTGTGCTCGTTACTTGCATCGCGCGATCGCGCGATGCCACGCGGCACAGAAAAAAAGTTTTTAAAAGTTAAAAAACCCAGTTCCCGGCCAAAAAGCAGGCGGAAATATGCCTGCCGTGCCTCAGGGCACCTACCAGAGGGGTGGTTTCTGGAGGTCCCCGGCTTCCCCCCCTCCACCCTCCTGGGCTGCTCTGGCGTGGCGTGGGACTCGCCGCAGGCAGCATCAACAACAAGCCGCACGGCACGAGTCTCGCCGCCGGCTCAAGCGGCACGGACGGCACAGGAAAAAACTTTTAAACTCTCCCCCCACCCATTCCCGGGCCAAAAAGCAGGCTGAAAAATGCCTGCTTGACTAAGGGCACAGGGCACCTATCGGAGGGGTGGTTTCTGGAGGGGGGTCCCGCCTCCCCCCCCGTCCTGGGCAGCCGGACTCGCCATGCCATGCGGTGCAGGCGGGGATCCAAAATGGGGCGGCGAACGCAATATTGTTTTTGAAATCGTGGTCCAAAAACACACAAGCACAACAGAAACACGCGAAAATTTATAAACTGCCAGATTTTTCACAGTAGCAGTGGGTTTTTTTCTTGCAAGTTGCAACAAAATGTCTCTCCTCTCCTCCTCTGTCCTCCATTGATTTTATTTCATTTTATTTTTTTTTTACACCTGCGCAATGATGGGCTGGCCGAGTGGCCATGTGGGAGTGTATGACCATGCAAATTTTTGGAGCCATCCCACCAATCGCATGGCCACTTGGCCACTGAGACTTCTGGGATGTGCCAAAAAGCCCCCTAAAACCTGCCCAAGCCCCCTAACCCCCTAACCCTAATCCTTGACTCCTTACCCATACATCACAGACTGTCTTCTTAGTGGGTCAGAGAGGCACCCAGAGGTGCAACCCACTAGCCCACCGTAACCTTACCCGTCAGTAGCCTAACCCTAGCCCTTGCACTAACCCGTCTTAACGCTAAGCCAGATGTACTTGCATTGCACTACACGCAAGTACGATTCCCTTCTTTGTGAGACATGGCAGGTGCGACCCACTCCTCGGAGGGTCGTACCAGTGGACCAGTCTCACTGTCTGCAACTGGTATGCATATCCATATATGGTTATGCATGTCATTTTGCAGCAGCAGGTGAGGAGGGGAGACCCCCATGTTGAGGGGTCTCTTGGAGCCTGCTGCTGCCCCTTCCTAGTGGGTGAGGATAGGAGGCACCCATGGGTGCCTCCAGGAGCCCACTTTCCCTTTATAGCGGGCCAGAGGAGGCACCCACCCCACAGAGGTGCCTCCAGGAGCCCGCTACCCCCCCAAAACCAGTACTAACGACAATGAAAAAACGAAAAAACGAACCGACTAATTTTTGCGGTTTTTCGCGAAAAACGGAAACGAGCCGAAACGGACTGCCTCCGACACACGACAACTCGAAAACGTCATTTTCCCTAGTCATGCCCATCTCTACTTAACACCTGTCCTGGCATGGAGTTTCCACTCCAGGAATGTGCTAAAGCATTCAAAAGCCATGCAAGATGTGAAGCTCATCCCATAGGGGCCAGGGGCTTGTCCCAGCTCAGGTTGGGGTTGTTGCCTGCCTTTTTCCTGATGTTCCATCATACAACAGCCATGTGCGGCCCGAGTAGTCCACGTAGGCCTTGTATATTATGTTCAGGCAATGCATGAGGGACAGGGCACTCCATGGATGGGCCTTCATGATGACATACATGTATGTTGTGTTGGCTGGCAGACAGTTGGCCCACGTAAGCTCTGGCTTGCCTCAATACATCTCTCCTTATCCTGTTCATCTTTCTTCTGACCTTCTTTGAGTTTGACATCCGTATTGAGGAGGGAGAACATGTGTACATACTCCCCCTTCAAGATGCACTCCCAGGTGGACTGAGTGAGGTGTCCTCCCAGCAAAGAAGCTGGGTCACCATGTCAGATCACATGGGAGCATATGTCCCCCAACATGGGGGGTTGTGGTGGCTGATCTTTGCCACAAAGGTCCCCAGATGGTACCCCCTGGGAGGCCCCCACCACCCTGATGTAGTTGGTAGCAGGATGGCTGCACCACTGTCTGGTATCACATAGGGCATATGGCTCCTGACATGGGGGGGAGTCTTTGGAGGCCCCCACCATCCCTGATGTGGTTCCTTGGCCATGGTAGGGTGGATATGTGCCAGGGCTGTACCCTGGCTGCACCCAGCCTGAAACCCTTGGGCCAATGAGACCTTGTGTGAAAGTGAGCTGGTGCAGACCTGGCTGCAGCCAGCCTACTCATGGAAGCATTGCCAAGTGGTAGGGCAGTGGAGCATTTCCTACTACCAGGCCTGCTGAAACCAGCATGACTCCTGGGGGGAGTGCTGGCATGGGGCCCGGCTGAGGGGTTTGGGTGCCCTGCCATTGGGCCCATGGCCATACCACCTGACCCACTGTTGTGTCTGGTGTGGTCACCAGCTCACCAGGTGCCACCAGGTTGTTGCTTCCTGCTCCCTCAGTGGGCTGGCTGGTGATGTCCTCCATGGGTAGCCGCTTGACTTCAGCTGCCTATTTGGTGGTGCTGGCTTCTCACTGGGAAGCGGCATCACTCCGCTGGCCATCCTCTGCTCCCACTAGAGGCCCCAAACTGCTTTCCAGCAAACCAGAAGTCACTTCTGGAAAACTGGAAATCACTTCTGGATCAATGAAACCACTTCTGAGGCTTCCAATGGTCTTCCCGGGCCAGTTGGAGGACCCAGAAATGCTTTCTGGCAAAGTAGAAGTGACCTCTGGATCACTGGAAAGCAGTTCTGGGGCCTCTGACAGGCCCAGGAAGGCCATCAAAGGCCTGTTTGAGGCAGCGCCAGGGCTCAGGTAAGTGAAAGGGCCCCCAGACATGCCCCCCAGTCCCAACCAGACCCAGCATCTGCATATCACGGATTTTCAATTATTGCAGGTCAGGCTGAGTCCCTAACCCCTGTGATAGGTGGGGGTTTACTGTATATTGAAAGACATACTCACAGCTGTGTGGTTATAGGATTGTAGCCTCAAAGTATCTCATGACTTTAATACAAAAAAACTGAAGGACGCAATTTTCCCAGACATATTCACACTAAGGTCTAGCTGGTAAGGAAAAAGTGTTGCATATTGACAGCAAAATTAGAGGTCACAGCCAAGATAGTGTCACCACCATCACCCAAAGATTTTGGGATCATTTTCCGTTAAATGTCTGCCAGATATGAGCATTTGCTCTATTTAAGGGGACATTCTCAGCTTAGGCAGATTGGTTTCTGGCTGCTTGATATACTACTTGGTGTAGTTTATTTGCCGTTGATGTTTTACATTGTTTGATTTTCCTTTTTTTGTTGCTAGACGTGAATGAATTATTTTTTATTGACTAGTCACCATAGCTATTTCCATTTCCAAATAAATGTATAAAGCAGCAGCAGAGAGGCAACTAAAAGATTATGGATACTGCTGATTCCAGTTAATTAAATGAGAATAGGAAAGAAATCAAGACACATACACACATGATCAATGGCATTTTTGTTTCCATAAATTTACTTTACTTTTTGCAGACTGAATGGCAAACTCAGCGACAGTCCTTCCAATATTTTCTTGTGTGCCATTTATTTCCATGTTCATTTTTAGTAGCAAACTAATCAACATGTCAATAGGTTTGCATTGTTAGCTGAAATTTCATGGGCAAAGCTTTCTTATAAATCAGAAGTGGGAAGCCGCTGTGCACCACATGCTGTTGGGACTACATCTCCTTCAGCCTTGGCCATTGGCCATGCTGGCAGAGTGTGATGGAAGTTGGCCTCCAGCCCATTTTCAGGGGTGGCATGGGCTCCTAGTCCTGTTCTGAATTTCATTCATTTTATAAAACTGACTCAGGACCCAAGGCTGCGACCCTCACGTCCCCAGAAAGTATGTGCATAGGCTATCATCCGCCATGGTAAGACACAGGGCTCCAGCCTCTGTATGTAAGACTCTTAAACCGAGCCTCTGCCACTGATTTCTAGTATAGGAGAAATAATATAGCCCTGAGAATTCAAGAAGTTTGGAAACTGCATGGGGGAAGTTTATTTCCCAGTATTTTGTCATATTATAATATAGAATCCCAGAGAACAATGACTTTTAAAGCACATTCAATACAGCCTTAAGTTTTCTGGCCGGTGTGTGCGTGCACACGTGTACGCAATATATGGAATGATTACTGACCATTTTGCTTACCCTTTCTGCTTGTGAATGGCATTTTCACCATCCTTGACTTGCTACTAACTGCTGTAATTCAGCGGAAAGTAAGAGCTTACTCTATGAAAATGCCAGCTCGCCAAAAGATATGGAAAAGACAGGGAATGGTAATCTTTCTAACATTTACTGAATGGCACTCAAAATTGATCTTCTCCTGTGCCTCACTGCTTCTGAAGTGGGAGAGAGAGTGGGAGGCTTTTAAAAGCAAAAACAGGATTAAAGTTCTACACAACGTTTTGTTATTTTAATGTGAGTAAATAATCACAGTGCCCACGAGTGCTAACTGGCCAACAGAGGATTGCAAGAGACTGCCCTTGTGGCACTCATATGAAGGGCCAGTGTGGTAATTTATTTCAAGGCTTGAGAAACCCATGTTCAAGCCCCTACTCAGTCACTCTTGGAACCAATTACCTCAAGAGGTAGTGACTGCTCCGTCACTGGAGATGTTCAAGAGAAATTTAGACCACCACATGGCAAAAATCCTTTGCACTGTATTTCTGCATGAAGCAGGTAGTTGGACTTGATGGCCTTATAGGCTCCTTCCAGCTTCACTGTTCTGTGATTCTCTGATTCCATGACTCTTTGTCTCACCCTGGCTATAGTTCTTCTGAATAGAATTGTATATATTGCCTTAGGCTCAGGGGAAGAATTGAGGGATAGAAATGTAAAGAACCATGTAAATAAAGTGCACAAGCTCATTCACAGAAATGGCATGCTTTTGTGGATCTGACCCCTCTTTACCATCTATACCAGCAGTGGTCCACATAAAACACAGATCACCTTTAGAGCACCTAATAGCTATGCTTTCACAAGTAACAACATAGTAAGCTAAGAAAACAAAAACATTTATTTAAATCAGATTTAGCTTCTTCATGTTTTTTTTAATTGCTGTAAAAATTGGGTGGATACATGATACATGTGTAAGACCATATCAAGTTGATCTTCTTCCAGTCCCAGGGTAGGGAGACAGATAAGCCAAGATCAACTGAAGGACATGTGTCTTCAAGGAGCCTCCTGAGAGAGGATGCAGTAATCTGAATGAGAGAATGACATGAACAGTATGTGTGAACACTAGGTTGGCTGTCTCAGTTGCTCCTTTTCATTTCCCTCATGAAAGGAAACTGTCTGCAGAAGTGTGTGTTCCTTCTTCATGGAGAATCTCTTCAATCTCTCCTATATTATGTATTATTGTCTTCCTTGATGAAATATAAATATATATTTGAACGTCTTCTTGCTTTCATTTCACAAGTTTATCATAAATTGTCATAGCCCACATTTCTCTGTACCATTCCTTAAACTTAATTTGGTTCTCACTTTTCCAATTCTTTGCAAATAATAACCTTGGTGCAGTAACCATTATAATAACTAAACCCTTCTCTTCTCTCTTCAGTTGACTATAATTAATCATATTCAGTAAGGAAGTCAATGGGGACATTTGGATATCAATTCCAGGTCCTTGAGAGTATCTTAATGTGGAGAGGGGCATTGACTATGCCAGGGAATATGAAAGCAATACCATCAGGAATCCAGATTCCATACAAGTATAGACTCCTAGCAGAATCACTCAAGTTGGGATGGCTGAAGCTGAGACCTCAGATTAAAGGTGGATTCATCCTCTTCAGGAATTACCAATCAGGTCAGCAGAAGAGGACTGATCATTCCAAAGGTGGTAGATGTGGGGAAATTCTTGGAGAACCATTATTGGACAGTAGCAATGTTGTAAAGTGGTGCTGCCAAATATCTTCCATAGATAACATTCTTGACATTCAAGCTAACGCTTGCTAATTTTGCACTGAAGGCAATAGCAAACTATTTCTGAATAGTTTATCCTTTAAAAATCCTCTGATGATAAAATTTCAGTTTAGAGTTGTCAATAAAGATGGACACATAGCACCAGTTCAGAGGTTCATGCCAGTTCGTCCATCGGACAAACAGTGGTTCGGTGGTTCCCAGCCCTGCTTCCTCTGCTGAGTACCTGCTCAGAGGCAAAACCCAGAAGAAGTGAGGCAGAGAAGCCAGGACGCTGCCTCTGAGTGGGGGCTCTCCAAAGGAGGAACAGGGAACTACTGAACAGCTGTCCATCCAATAATGAACCAGCACGAACCACTGAACCCACAGGCTGTGCCCATCGCTAGTCTTAAATGCTGGCCTATTTTCAGCTCCTCCAAAGCATCCTGATAATGTGAACTCTGAAGGACCAAAAGAAAGCCCTTTCTTCCATGGCAGACATTCCGTTTCCGCAGGGGAGAGTTTTGTTGCTTGCCTGGAACTCAGATTTAAACACTTTCAACTATAAAAACATATTGTCCAAGGGCCATTGTATAAACGCTTTGTGGGGGCACTCATGGGGGAACAGGTTTCTCTTTGGACATTTTATCTTTTTATTCTACTGCTTCTGAGTAGGAAACTGAATCAGCTGAGCCCATACTATTTTATATGCTTTTGTTCAACCTCTGTTTCACAAACAAGAAAATTTTCACTCCAAAAAGGCAATATTTATGACCATAAAAAGTACAGTCAGAATAAAATACTTCAGCAATATTTTAAAATTGAAGATATATAATTACCAGCCTTTATCAATTATTGTGCTAGCATGAAGTTTAAAAGGAAGTCTCTTATCCATAAGGCGATACAAACATAAAAATTATGAATTATAGGCCATGATGTGAATTTTTCTCTCCTCCCATTTGAACTAAATGAACCCCTTTTAGTACATTCCTCTAGTTCGTATCCCCCTATGGCTGGTCTTTCTTCACTCTAGTTCCTGTTAAACATTCCTGTAGTATTGTTTTCATTAAATTGCTGGCAATCCAATTTTCCTAAACATTTTTCTATAGCTACTCTGCTGGAAAAGCATCAAGTTGAAGAACAAGCCATGTAATCCATTTTCAAAGCAGAGGTCAGCATCAACTGTATCCAGCTAACCTTGGGAAGACAGACTTAATACACAATAATACGGTTATCACATTTCCTGAGAAAGATTATGATCATGAGAATTAAAACATAACATGTAATCCAGCCCAAACAAAGAGCTCGCCTTGCTATGAAATGCCTTGAGAATATAAATATTTAAAGTTTCATAACCTGATTTGTTAAGGTAGCAAATGAGTAGTCATTAGTTTTTATTCTGCCATGGCAGGAATAATGAATAACTGGAGTCTTTGGTATCTCTTAAAATACACACAAAATACATTAGCTATTTCTTGTGTCTCTTCAGCCCATTGGTGGCTGAAATTGAACAGCCTTAATGTACATTAATTACTTGCAGGCACTAATGACCACAAGTCCATTATTTCATGAAGAAGGCCAGGTTTAGCTTCAGTTAATAACAGTTAATAAAGATTAACAACATGTTCATAGCATTTCTTGTACTCTAATTTGTCTGTGTATTGTATAAATTAGAGCATTTACACTTTTTGCACCCTGTAAAACTAATTTCTCTATTAGGCTTTGCTTTTTCTTTCAAATGAGCTTCTGTTGCTGCTTTACTTCATAAAATTTGTAAATATGTTTGTTCAGAGACTGACAATCAAATGAATAGCTGACCTTTCTTCATACTTTGATTTTATATTTAACCATGTATGAAGCAAAAAATGCCACATGTTCAGCTGGGATTCAAAAACAGAAAGAGACACTAGAGATCATATAGCAAATGATCTGATTACTGAAATATGTGGGAAAAACAGAAAAAAATCAGTTTATGCTTTATAGCAGGGCTGTTCAACCTTGAACAGGCCAAGGTCTACTTTTTCCGGCCCAAAGTGCCTGAGGGCTACTACATTAAAACCTCTACTTATGAATTTTATCTCTTCCGAGCACCTGCTCTTAAGTAAAAACTTTTGTAAGGAGAGCAGCGGTTTCCCATAGGAATGCATTGAAAACCAATTAATCTGTTCTGGAGGGAACAGATTTCAATGCGCCATGGCCCTTGAACTGCCCCACTTGGCTGAGACAGTGGGCTGGCAGACCCATAACTTTGCTGGGGGCAGTGGTGGTCCTTGGGATGGGGGAGGGAGGGGTGGAGAACTTATCCCCTCACTTTTTTTATTGATGGCCGCAGGCTACTTTTGAACCCTTCACGGGCTACCAGTAGCCCGTGGGCTACCTGTTGGGCAGGCCTGCTTTATAGAGTATGGCACACAGGACAAATAGTTTAAAAATCACACAGCTTTATTTCTTTACAGTGGGCACAAGTCCTCTGTCTGACAATCTGCAACCTTGGGTAAATGACCACAATATGCTACAGTATATGGTGGAGCTAAGTACTACTTCCCAGCCTGAGAAAAGGGAAGAATGAGAAAACAGGTATTCATTTAGGGGAATTAAATGTAAAAATATAGCCCATTTCTTACCTGTGCATAATAAACATTTGAGGAGAGAGACCCTGGTAGCCCCAGGGTCTATAGAGGACATTGAAAGAGCAGCTGCATATGACTTGTAATTATCTAGATTAGAGATGGGCAAGAAACACTAAAATAGTGTTTTGTTTCACTTTTCGTTTTGTTCTGTTTTGTTTCATTCTTTTTGAAATATTTTTTTTATAAAATTTCATTTCATTTTCCATTTTCTTTGAATTTTTGTTTTTAGTGTACTCTGTGTGTGTGTGTGTGTGTGTGTGTGTGGTGCTTGTGTAATTTCTCTGCACCCAGTCTGGCACAGGATCTGCCTTTTCCTCCACCCAATCAGACGCAGTGAAGCCACAGGGATTTTTTTAAAAAAAAAAATTTGCCACCCCAAGCACCAATCAGCTGTAGAGCAGGCTTGGGGAAGCAAAAAATCCCTCCTGTTGATCAGATGGGGGGAAAGGAGGGATATTTAAACTTTTTTTTTTTTTTTTGCCGAGCCCCCAGCACCAATCAGCTGTCGCATGGGCTGGCCGAAGGTGCTTTTTTTAAACAAGTGCCAGGCCTGTGCTATAGCTGATCAGCACTTTTTTAAAAGCAGGAGGCCTCCCCACTGCCTCGGAAGCCCTCCCCGTGGGTCCTGGTTGGTGGCAGCGGCAGTGCCAGGCAGCTGGGAGGCCTCCCAGATATCAGGTAGAAGACACCAGATTAGAGGAAACAAAAAATGAAACTGAATGAAACAAAATTTTCCATTTCACTTCATTTCATTTTCCTTTTAGGGGGCAGTTCGTTATTTGTTTCATTATGTAACAAAATGAGTAACGAATAACGAAAAGAATAAAAATTCATTTCGTGCCCATCTCTAATCTAGATACAACTTTTTCATATTCTGCAGGTGGCTGCAATCCTCTGAACCAGAATCTGGCTGAAATGCAATAGCAAGCTACACCAAAAGTGAGCCCATTGAATCAATGGAAAGTATGGAGTAATTGATTCAGAAAATCCCTACTAATACATTAGGCCTACTCTGGTTGTGACTAATACTGGAGTTTAGCCACCATGCAGTTTTACCTAACTAGGAAACTATTTGTTCTAGAGTTACATTGATTTATTTGGATCCTTTTACTCTTTAGTTATCCATTTATTGTTATATAATTGTTTATTTTATTATGTTGTAAACCACTCAGAATAGAACATTGCACCAATGGGGCAGTAAATAAATCTATAAATATATAAATGTGGTGCACAAAACAGGCCTTTTGGGTCATATTTTTTAATGAAATAAATACACCCATTTCCTCTCACCAAACGGAATCTTTGCTTCCTATTGCTTTTGCATGTGAAAAAAACTTGCATCTATGCAACCTTTTTATTTTTCTTCCACATTTTGTTCTACGATTCTGCAGGACAATTCTTCAACTGGGGACAGCCCAAACGAAAATCTATGACTTTGAGACTGGTTTTTATCTCAGTACCCAATTTGGCACAGATGTAACAGACAGCCTACTCTTGATCTGTATCAAATGTGGGGATGCTTGGGTAAAGAGGTTGCAATTTATGATTTTTTAAAAAGTAAAATTGGCTTTGTTCCCTACAGGAACATTCATGCTTGTAGAACACAACCCGGACAGTTGCTTCATGTTTGGGTGAGAAGTGGTTAACTGATGATGAAAAAAGGAGTCAGCTTCTGGGATTTTTGCTTGCGGTGGTGTCACCTTGCAAATGGTCCTGATTTGAGATGAGCACAGATCAGGAAAATGACCGTTTGTGATGGTTTCCAGAGTAGAGATGGGCACGACTTAGCGGTATTTTCGTTTTCGTTTTTTCGTTTTCGTTACGTAACGAAATGAAAACGAAAAACGGTTCAAAATGGACCGAAAACGGAAACGAAACGACTAATTTTGAGCCAATTTTCGTTTTTCGTTACTGGAAAAACACATAATGGAGCTAAATGGGGAGAAACGAAAAAATTTTCGTTTTTGTTTTTGTTTTTTCATTTTCATTACGTAATGAAACGAAAACGAAAAATTTTGAAATTAGCTCACGAAAACGGAAACGAAACGAAACGGACCCTAGCCGAAAACGAAAAAATTTTTCTGAGTCGTGCCCATCTCTATTCCAGACAAATAAACTCTGTGAGTTATAGGCACCAGACTGAAAGCAAGTCTTCAGCTGACTGTCCTCCCCACCCCCTCCAGGTTAGCAGCTAGCTAAAGAGCACTTTCCCAGGGGAGAGGCTGCTTTTTTGCGGGGGGGGGGTTGTATTCCCAACATTCCAGATCCGGTCTTTGCTAAACTTGGAGGGTGTCAGGAGGAGAGTCAGCTGATAGCTTTATTTGCACTTGGAGTTTTTGGCCTTCTACTGCTCCCAAATGGGCCACAGCACACAAATAGTGAAGCATACAAATCACCAACATCAATAATAGTTTGACATTCCATTTCATTCTGGGCAGGTGTGTTTCCCCAGAGTTCCCTACCCCCAAACAAACCATGAAACAGCCTGATTCATGTGTGGCTCCACCACCACCCTTCATGATTCATTTCATGTCCATCTGGACTGCTTCGATTGGTGTTATTAATGTTCAGGCTGCCCTTTGCTATGTAAAATTTGGCATCCTTTTGTCCCACTAGCAATGCTCGTATGATAAGGGACAGGAATATGGGGCCTTTTCTTGCTGTTTTGAATCATGTAAACAGACGCACAATATCTGACATGCATAAACCAGGAGAGAGAGAGAGAGAGAGAGAGAGAGAGAGAGATAATTTAAGAATTGAATCCAAGACTAAAGAAAGGATGGTGCATCTTGGTGCTACGTTATTTTTCACTGAAAAGTCCTATTGATCTATGTGTACTATGAATCCCTACTTCCTCTCCCTCACCCACTCCACTTTTCTTTATATAATTCCTTTATACATAAGATTCAGGACTTATGTCTCAAATACTCAAATTTGGTTTCTGGCTATATGCAAAAGGAATGCATTTAATAACATGGCATACAAGCTATATCCTGACATTTTCAAAATTGATTTACTTTGCTTCCTACAATATATTCAGATTAGTACTAATCTTGCAAATCCAGTAAGTCTTTGTCGCAGTGATGGTGGTGATTATACAGCATATAGGCATGTTGCCTTTTTTGCATCCCATAATTACGATTTATCACCGATTTCCTGAAGAAATCTCATCCCAGAGGAAATCAGGCCATCCCAATTTTGTTATGCCAGCACTGTGTGTGTTTCATAAAACCATTGTTAGATAAGGTGGCAGTAGAGAGTAGACACCTTATGGGAATTCGCCAAGGCCAAATCTGCTCAAACTGTACATTTTTTTTAAAAAAAAAAAAGCTTTCATGTATTCTTCAAACAGCAGGCACAACAAATGTGCTGGAATTTAATCACAATTAGCCTGAGGTTTCCTTGAAATACATGACTAGCAGTACCTAAGTACATAAATAAGTGTATTCAGAATTCTATGGTACATTCTGTTCTATTGCTTTCTCCATATACCTAACCAAAGAGTTACTCTTTGAAACAAAAGTTATTATACATCAAAGCCTGAAAAGCTATTAACTTTTAACAGTTCAACTCTTATTACTTGCTCTACTCTGAACACAATAACTATTGTATTTTTGTGTCCAAGCAGCACAGGCTTTTCAAACCACATTTACTAGAATATATCTTTATCTTTAATGCAATTAAACAGAAACCTACTCATGTCTGACTAGATTAAGTCTCCCTGAGATGAACTGCTGTTTGAGATTATAACACTTCTACCTGAGTTCAAAACAAGTAGCTGACAGAAATGATAATATTGAGTAGTTAAGGAGCTCCTTCAGTCCTGTTTGATTCTGTTTTAATGGCTTCATTTAAAATGTCTCTGAATTACAGTTGTTACTTCTTTCGTGTTTCTGAGCAGCTTCACATTGTTATCAGGCAAGTAGATACGGAGTGCTCTCCAGGACATTTTGGAAACAAAGTTTTAAAATTAATGTGTTTTGCTAATTTCCTGGGATTTGTTTCTAATAGCAAGAAGAACAACTTCACGCTTTGCTTTAAAATTAATGAGGCCCAAATATTTTTGGCCTAATCAAGAGCAAGGTTTGACTTCTGTCGTTGTTTTGCCCTTATCTGCCATATGTGATTGGAGGCTGGTGATAATGAGCTAATTAAAGCCTGGACAGGTTTCATTAATGAAATGAATTATGGTTTGCAGAGTGGTGAAGCTTTGCATAACACAAAGAGCTCTGGTTTGCTGGCTTACCATGGCATCTTTGAAAAGCTGTGATTAATGTAACAAGTCAAATATATTTTTACAACTAGCATTAATGACCATTTCTTAGATAGGGAAGGGTCATTAATGATTAACAAAACAAACAATTATTTTAGCCTCATGTTCCAGTCCTCTCCATGTTTGGAACGGTTCTACCAGCTCAATCCAAACAGATGGCTGAGAATGTATTCTGTTTGTTTTGGTGTAATGACTTACCAACATTTACGTTTAGCTTCATAAATGAGATGGAAGGAATTTGAGTTCCTCTGTATGTGAATGGTACATAAGTCTATAACTATTTATGTAGTTATTGCAACATTGGATAACTCATGAGTCCTCAGACACATCATAGTAGAAGATTCTGTTCCCGACAAGGCATTCAAAACTGAATAGCTTGCCTCATGCAAACTGTTTCCTTCTCATACATATGAATCACAGAAATATGGATCTGGAAGGGATCCTAAGAATCACTTAATTCAATGTCATGCCAAAACAGAAAATCTGTCTCTGACATGTGACCATCTAATAAAAAGTCCATCAGCATCCCATACAGTCCATTCCACTGTCAAATCACTCACATTATCAAGAATGTCTTTCTAATGTTTAGGTGAAATCTTCTTTCTTGTACTTTTAATTTACTACTTCAGGTCCTGCTCTCTGGAAATACAGAAAACAAGCATTAATTCCTTTAAAGACAGCTATCACATCACCTCTGAAACTTCTCTTGTTATTTTTTACCATCCTACCTTCCTCTGGCCATTTTCCCACTTGTCTGCATCTTTCTTAAGTAGTGTTGCAGTGTTCCGGGTGAAAATCGTTTCAACCTCTCTCCCTTATTCCCCAGAAACAGAACAGCAGCAGGCACAGCAAGGTCAGCCTGAAGACCTTGCACAGAGGACTCAGGATCCTCTAGCACAGAAGGGGGAGCCCTTCCAAGCCTCAGAAGAGGCGAGAGGTGGTGGTTGGGGACTCCTTGCTTAGAGGAACAATACCAATCATCTGCAGGCCTGACAAAATGAACTACAAAGTCTGTTGAATCCCTGGAGCCAAGGTTCAGAATGTAACTGAGTGACTGACAAAACTCATCAAGCCCACTGATTCTAACCCCTTTCTTTTGGGCTATGTAGGAACTAAGGATATGTCAAAGCACAGCTTTCAGGACATCACAAGGGAATATGAAACTGAAGGATCTGGGTGGGCAGGTGGTAATTTCATCTCTCCTTCCTGTATAAGGATGTGACCCTCGAAGGGAAAGAATAATAACAGAGGTGAACAACTGGCTACGCAGATGGTGCTGGCAGGAACAATTTGGCTTCTTGGACCATGGTTTGATATTTCATTCAGATGGGCCATTGGGCAAGGATGGGATGCACCTCACAACTAATGGTAGGAATACTTTTGCCAAGATGATTGAAAACTTGATAAGGAGAGCTTTAAAGTGAGTTCTCAGGAGGAGGGAGAAAATATTCTTAAGGGTAGGAATCCAGAAGGGCTGGTAGGGAACAGCCCAAATGATGCAGTAGGAAAAGGAGAAGGAGTATTACAGTCCAACATTGTGAAGAAATATAGGTTAAGCAAAGGGCTTGTAAGAAGGACACACAGGCTTAACTGTCTCTACACCAATGCACAAAGCATGGGAAACAAACAGGAGGAGCTGGAACTCCTAATACAGCAAAATAAATATGATATAATTGGCATTACTGAAACTTGGTGGAATAAGACGTATGACTGGAATGTAGTTATTGGAGGGTATAACCTGTTTCAGAGGAGCAGGCCTAGTAAAAAAGGAGGAGGAGCCTTATATATTAAGGATGTTTATGCTGCTGAAGAATACCAGGATACACAACTGGGAAGTCAGGTTAAAAGTCTTTGGGTGAGAAATAAGGGGGAGAATAATGGGAAGGATGTAACAGATGGGGTATATTATAGACCCCCAAACGAGCCAGAGGAGTTGGATGATACCTTCTGTGAGCAGATGGCCACACAGTCAAAGGGAGGAATGTAGTAGTAATGGGAGGTTTTACCTATCCTGATATATGTTGACAGTCTAACTCAACTAAGAATGCAAGGACAGTGGATACATGAAACAATTTATTTATTTATTTATTTATTTGTTAGACTTGTATACTACGTCTTCCCGAAGGAACTCCGGGTGGTTCACAACAAGGAAATATAAACAAAATCAGAAACAATTGAATATCACAATTTAAAGACACTTAGACAAGTAATAAAACCAAGCACATGACAGTTGGCAGATGGCAGGGGGGGAATTGAATTTAGTCACCAAACGCCTCTTGGAAAAGCAAGGTTTTTAATGCTTTCCTAAAGGCTGGCAGGGACTGTGCAAGGCACACTTCACTGGGGAGGTGGTTCCACAGGGCAGGGCCAGCCACAGAGAAGGCTTGAGTTTGGGTAGATGTTTTTCCAGCCTCCCTGGGCATGGCCACCCGCAGTATGTGCACCCGTGACAACCTAGTCGGTCGGGCCAATGTTGACCGCTGGGCAATTCGCTCTGCCAGGTAGTCAGGTCCTAGGCCATGGAGGGTTTTATAAATTAAAACCAAGACCTTGAATCTGATTTGGGACACAACGGGCAATCAATGCAGATGAGTCAGAACTGGGGTGATGTGGTCAAACCAGCGCACACCCACCACCAGTCTGGCCGCCGCATTCTGTACCCGCTGCAGTTGCCGAAGGAGAGTTAAGGGCAACCCCATGTAGAGCGTGTTGCAATAGTCTAGCCTCGAGATCACCAATGCTGGCATGACAGTCCTGAGGGAGTCCCCATCTAGGTAGGGATGAATCTGGGCTATTTGTCAGAGGTGAAAAAAGGCAGTCCTGGACACAGCAGCCACCTGGGCCTCCATAGTGAGCGCTGGGTCCAGGACTACATCCAGATTCCGGACACTGTCCGATGGCCGGAGGGAAACACCCTCCAAGGTGGGAAAAGGGCCTTCGTAGCCAGATGGGGAAGTCCCAAAGAACATAACCTCAGTCTTCTCGGGGTTGAGTTTGAGCCTGTTGTCCCTGGTCCATTCCATGACTGCGCCCAGGCACTGGTCGAGGGTCCGGTCAGCCTCATCTGCATTGGTGGAAAAGGAGAGACAGAGCTGCGTGTCAAAGGGGGTGGATGCAGGGCGGTAATGGGCAAGAGCCCTGGAAGCCTCAAGTGAGGAGACAGGCCCAAACTCAACCATGTGAGGAGACTGAGGGGGTGCAGCATCAGAAGATGCCGAGGGTAGGCTAGAGCAACCAGAATTGAAACTGCTCCGGATGGCCTCTATTTTAGATCTAAAAAAAAGGCTGCAAAAGTCTCACTACTGAAATCAGTAGGAGGAGGCCTTACCAGACCAGGATTAGTGAAGTCGCGAACCACACGGAACAATTCCGTTTGGCAGTTTGAGGCCTCACTAATTCTCAGGGAGTAAAAAGATGTTTTAGCCTCCCTGATCGCCCGAACGTAGCACCTGGTCTGGGCTATAACTGCAGCCTTATTGATCACCATCCGGTTCTTCCTCCAGCTGCACTCCAGCCTCTTCTGTTCTTGCTTCATCGCTCTCAACTCCGCCGTATACCACGGCGAAGAGTGAGCTCTGCAAAAGAGAAAGCGCCTAGGGGTGATCCGGTTGAGAGCCCTAGAGGCTTCATCAAACCATTGATCCACCGTGGCTTCCACCGGATAATCAGCCAGGCCACCACGAAGCTCCCCGAAGGCCTCCCGGAACCGATCAGGTGCTAGGAGTCTCTGGGGGCAGGCCCAAATAGATGGCCGAGGGTCCCTGCAGGTCAGGGTGGCAATTGATAGAGAGAAAGACAGCAAGTGATGGTCTGACCATGACACAGAGTGGAGACAATGTCCCGCACCCTCAGAAAAGAATCCTCCGACATGGAGGTAAATACCAGGTCCAGGGTATGTCCAGATCTATGAGTGGGGCATAAAACATGCTGGGTCAGGTTCATGGAGGTCATGGACTCAATGAACTCCAGAGCCGCACCCGAAAGTCCATCGCCAGCATGCACGTTGAGGTCCCCTACCACCTGGAGGCAGGGGAATCTCAACAGTGCAGCCGCGATGAACTCAGTGAGCTCTGGTAGGGATTGTGCTGGGTTGCAGGGAGCACGGTAACCAAGCACAATCCCAAATCTGTCCCGCTGTCCCACCAATAAATGAAGACATTCCAACCCCAGACTCACCAACGTCGAGGCCCTGATGACATGAATGGTATCTCTAATGGCCACCCTGCCCCCCTTATGACCCTCTGACCTGCCTACACCCTGGACCAGAAACCCAGGGGGACACAGTTGGGCGAGCAAAGCTCCCCCTTCTGCTTCCACCCAGGTCTCAGTAATACAAGCCAGGTCAGCCCTCCCATCCCGGACGGCATCATAAATGATGCGGGTCTTATTATGGACTGACCTGGCATTCATCAGGAGGCAGGACAGGTCGGAGGCACTGGCGGGATGGCTCCAAGACACGTGGCAGTGAGTTGAGGGGTCAGAACGGGGGACAGGCGTGAGTTGCCTGGCCCGAGTTCTTCTTATCCGACTAACACCCCCAACTCCTAGCGTATTGCCCACGGCCCGACACGACTGGTATGGCAGTCCCTGCAAGCATGGTGACTGGAAAAAAAGAGCAAACAACAACAGCAAATAACAGAAATAACAATTAAATAACAACAGCTAAATACAAGTAACAATAACAAAAAGAATAAGAAAATAATAAAAATAAAAATTAACAGAATACAACATAATAGGGCACACATCCAGGGCTACAGATGGAAAATGAAGGGGGGGGGAAGAGGGGAAGATAATCAGTTAGATGGATATGCTGTGGGGTGGTAGGACGGCCAGCAGCTGCCAGATGGTGAATTTATGATAGAGGACAGCGCCTGATGAGATGTAGTCAGGCCAGTTGCCTTCAGACAGGGCCAGCAATGGCCTCGTGGCCCAATTGGGCCCAGTACTGAACAGCCACAGGCCCGACAAGGCCACCTTCATCAAGCTGATTCAAGGTCCTTAATAAGCAGCCAGTCCAACCATCTCCAAACGCCAAAAAGTCCGCAAGCCAATACTTCATGCCCACTACTGTCTCCACTGGGCTCCCACACAGAGGAAGGAGGGTGGGGGGAGTGAGATGAACAGCACCACACCCCAAACACTCCACAGTCTTCCAGGGTCCTCCATAGCCACTGGCTATAAGCCAGTGCGCCGATGGAACAGGCAAGGCCGCTGCTACAGGCAGGTGGAAGCTCCTGTTCCTGTGGCAGTGAAAGTGGAGAGGGGGTGGGGGGAGCAAGATGGAAGAGCTTCACACCCCCAAACCCTCCGTAGTCCTCCACGAATGGGGCAGATGCTCCGGAGCTCCGCATCCTCAAACCCTCCACTGTCCTCCATAGTTCTCCAAGGAGGGGGGATGAAGGCTCCACACACCCCAGTTCTTCAGTGGCAACAACAAACAACGACGGCCTCCTCCTCGAACTGAGGCAGGGACAGATGGTAGCAACCAGCAGCGGCCTCCTCTATGAGCCACAATGGCCTCCACAACAGGCCGCAGCAGGATCGAGCGGTGCCAGGCGGCAGCAAAAGTGGGGAGGAGGGTGGGGGGAGCAAGATGGAAAAGCTCCACACACCCAAACCCTCCATAGTCCTCCACATCGGCGGCAGATGCTCCGGAGCTCCAATTCCCCAAACTCTTCACTGTCCTCCATAGTCCTCCAGGGTGTGGGGGATGAAGGCTCCACACCCCCAGGTCTTCCGCGGTAGCATCAAACGGTGGTGGCGTTTGATCCCCAGCAGGGGGGAGAAGCAGGTAGCGGTGGGGCACGGCTTCAAGCATGACAGAGTCACAACAAGGAGGTTCCTGTGGCCGCTGCCGTGGCAAACCCAACCCACCTCCCCAGGTGAAGAGGCTGGTGGTCAACAGATGGGCCGAAAAGCTTGGGGGGCAAAAACGCCCCCCTCAAAGGCAGGGCGTAGCGGCACCCCAGCGGCTCGCTGAGCAACGCGCTGGCAAGAGCAAACAGGGTAGCAGCTCCAGCTCAGGAGACAGGTCCCCGGTGGAGGCGGGAGAGCAAGTCATTGCAAGAGGTCTCCGCAGCTGCCGCTGCGGCGAGACCAAACCGCCGCCCCAGATGGTCCAGATGGAGGTCAGCAGGAGGACCGAGGAGGCTTGGGGGCGGCGACACCCCCCCTCAAAGGCAGGGCGAAGTGACACAATGGGTAATGATCCCATAGATACAGCATTCCTACCATAATGGGGTGCTGCAACTAGTGGCCAGTAAGTCAAGGGGCCTACAAGCCAAAAAAGTTTGGGAACCATTGATCTAGATGTTACTTCTACCACCTGTTTGCTGATAAGATCCAAGAGTCAACACAGCCTGATGGTTAAACTAGGATTAACATGTTAATTGGCGGTAAATAGTTTATAGTAGGAGCTAGATGTGACTTGTTTAAATTTCAGTTTGGCAAGAAATATCAATGGTAAGAGAGTAAAGGTAAAAACAATCCTTACATCCAAATATAGAAAATTGTAATAGATTGGGAGCCCATTATGGAACTAAGGTTGAAGGCAGCTTAAGAACCTTGACTCCACTTTGACACCATTAGATCTGAAGGAGTTGTCCAAGGCACCATCTAGTCTGGTTAAATTGGATCACTTCCAGACAAAGTACTTGCATGCTGCAAAGCTACTACCTTTTATCTTTTATCTTTTTATCTTTGCCCACTGTGATTCCTAAAATTAGCTAAGGATTCAACTAGAGTATGGGCTACATATATCATCAAGTTGTATCTACAGGAGGGACACTTACCTTCCCTATAAGTCCCACTTCATCTTCATTGAAAATGGGTTTATCAGAATTTTGAGACACTGTGTCAAAAAGTGTCAGCTGCTGCGAGATTTTTAGGTCTTGCATGACGTTGAAAATACCATTACTTTTAAGATGACGATTATTAGCATTGTTGTAAAAGGGAAATTTGTAAAAATAACTGAAACAGGTTCTTTGTTCCTCTAACCAGGTCATGTAGAAGAAGAGGATGAGGAGACCAATACAGCCAAATGATTTGCAAATAGGGAAAATAAGTTTGTTGAGGAAAAAATGACAGTAGCAGAACCTCACAAGAAAGGAGGAGCCACAAATTAAATAAGGCTGCTAAAAGAGTGTAGAGGAAGCATGCCTATATTTATAAAGTTATAATATTTGTCCGTCAGCAAGAAAGGAGGGGTCCTGGTGTCCCCACAACATTGGTTACCAATTACATTCTGTACCTTGAGGTTACAGGCATGTTCTTAAGTTGCTACATGCTGGCACCTGTGATGTCAGGATCTTGCCCTTGGCTCCTTTCAGATGACTGAAATTTGTTCAAGAGAATACAAGGAGCTATTGTATTAAACAGCTTGTTTTGAGGTTCTTGTCTACAGAAGTTAATTCACCCATAGACCTCGAGTCCTGGGTCATGATGTCCCATTCTTCCCAAGATTATATGCCTAGCTGCCCTTGCAGCTGGCTGTCTGCTTACACATAGGAAAGACAACAGTTCCTAAAGCATCTTCCCTCTCAGAGGATTTTTAGTCATGGAAGTGCAATAAATTTATCAGGGAAACATGCTATGGGAAATATAAGCAGAGGATCAATATACTGAATATTTCTTATTACAGCATTAGTAAAATAAAAAATGCAACAGCAACAATGTTCTGCTGCAGTTTAAGATAATTACAATTATTTATTTATTTATTGTATATTGTTCAGTGCGATAAACCAGCAAATTATTTTCATATATAATTTTTAGTACAAAAATGTAGGAAACTCGGTGTAAACAGAAGATACATATTTCTAACATTCCTATTCTTTTTCCTAAATATTATTGGATATTATCCAATCAAATTTAAGCACTCTTAAGGCCTTGCTGAAAGTATGTTTATGTCAGAGTTGTGATGCAGGCAGATATTCATGTTTGAGAAATCAGACTTTAAAGGAATGACATGCTTATGTCTTGAATACCAATCACAAAACCAAAGCAGCAAATTGCAAATTATGTCAGGTAAACTGGGTCTCCATAAGCTTTTCAAACTTAAAGAATTTGTTTTTCTAATAATGGGCCATTTGTAATATATGTTTCTATACTGATTCAAAAGTAATGCATTATTAGAAATATTCTTTGTTTTTCATTGCGCCATTTGTATTTGTAAGGAAATTATGGATGGTAAGACATAGAGTCATTTTCTTAGTCTCATATTAGCAGCACAAATTTCACTCTGCAGTATACTTTATCTATGGAATGCAGTAGTCAAAATATATGTATTCTGATGCTAATTGGACATTTCAGGATCACGTGGATGGGACAGCAAGGAGTCCTTTTTGAGACACAGAGAGAAGAATCACCATTATTATTATTATTCGTTACCTGCCATTGCTTCGCCTCAAGATGCTTCCTCGTTAAATTAGAGTTTAGGATTATTTAGATTAGCCATGGATTTCATAAAAGGGTAAGGAAAGATTACTTGGAATAGTGGTTCTTTTTAGGGCAAATATGCTTGCATTTTAAATCTAAATTTGTTATTCTGCTTAGAAATAAAAAATCATTATAATCTACTTTGCCTTTGAAGGATTCATTTATGGTCAGAAAAAAGAACCCAGGAAATTCACCTTGTGATTAAAGCATAGATTTCTCAGTAGAATGCTAGTATTTGCTTGTAAATCACAGGTTAGATGATGCAGTTTCTGAGCAGTAGTTTTGGATAGAGGAGGAGGAGGAGGAGGAGGAGGAGGAGGAGGATGGTGGTGATGGTTTCTAGTGGTGACAATAAAATAGACTGGATGAGCTTCTACTAAAATGTCTGCTCTGAGCCAAACTTCCATAAACTCTGGCCTAATAAAAAAAATAGAAGACTACTCAAAAATGAAATGGATCACAAGGATTTGTAGCAAAAAGGGACTTATTGCAGAATGAAATGAAATGCAGCCATTTTTACACTCCTTGGTTCCCCTATGAAGCACAAGGTCAAAGCCTAACAGGTGACCGAAATGTGCTTTATATGGCTATAAAGTACACTCTGGAACATCTTACTGAGATTACCTGGTAATGGTTTCCTGGAGTATTTGTGCAGGGGGCAAAATCATTTCATGAAACTTCTTGACAAATAGAGATTGTTCAATAGTTCTAGTGAATTTGACAAAGTGGCTGAGTAAGTAAGTGCTCAAGAATGAGGCTCATGAAGTGGCTAAATTGGTACTTTCATCTTCCTCACTTTTGGGGGGGGTGTCACACATAATAAGACCTCAGTACAGACAGAGAAATATTCTTTTAAGGGGATTGAAATATCATTCAGTAATGCACATAAGTATGCATTTTCTTTCAGAGGTCTTACTCCTTGGTGGTTCCTGTGGCAGTCATACTCTGTGACTGAAACATCTTTTGCCAAGATCTTCTGGTATAGATGTTCCATTGGCATACCTCCATTTTGTCCTCATACTATCATTCATAATCACAGTCTTGTTTGTAATGTTGATTAACAGGAAAAGAAAATATATCTTAAGATGAATTCCCAACAGTTTGCCACTGGAACAAACTGAGAGGCATAGGGTCTCCTTTAGTGAACATTTTTAGTAGTTTGGATGGAAAAAGCAAGGACTCCTAAAGCTATGAATAGTTCTCTGCAGTAGCAGGAGGTTGGATCAAATGGACCTTGAGGTTATTTTAACTCTACATTTCTATTATAAACAAATAAAAAAAATGCTAGTTGCTAACTTATTCATTTGCATGGCCTATTTCATTTTCATAGAGCTGAACATGATTTTAGGAAAGTTATAAATTACCCCAGGTGGATACAAGATTGGCTGAAATCCTAGAGTATTCAGTTACACAGGAGTAGACCCATTAAGTCAATGTGAATTTGGTGAGTCAATTTCTCCACAACTTCCATTGATTAAACTGAGCCTAACCCTAAGCACATCCAATCTCGCCTGATTTTGGAAGCTAAGCAGGGTCGGCCCTGGTTAGTACTTGGATGGGAGACCACCAGGGAATACCAGGTGCTGTAGGTGCCTGGAGTAGGAACTGGCAAACCACTCCAGTATTCCTGCCAAGAAAACTCCATGGATATGGAGTCACGAAAAGTCGGTCACGACTGTAACGACACAACACACACACACACACACATTAGCACTGTGATAAGCAAAAGGATTTCAGACAAACCATTCCTGAAAATGTTTCCAACTGTTCATGGTTTCCATCTCAACATGCCAGTATGTCTCAATCAACCAAATAGATTTTTTTTGGCAAAAAGTTCTTGTAGCTGTGTTGTTACACAATGTATAGTATGCTTGCACGATGTCATCAGCTATAATCATATGATGCATGTGTACCCCAAAATAATAATAATAATAATAATAATAATAATAATAATAATAATAATAATAATAATAATAATAATAATAATAATAATAATAATAAAAGGTTCTTTAATGAGCCTGTCAAGGCCAATGACGTTATTCCTGCTGGGTAGTCAGAGGTATAAAAAATATACTGGCTGAAGATGTCTCTGTAGAACTATGGTTGACCACTCCACCATCAGAAAAGACAACTTCTAAAACTGTCTTTGATGTGAACAAAATGCTTGAGGAGAGTTTAAGTGGGATTATTTTCAAGAACTCCTTATTTCTAAATTGTAGTTTTCGAGGCTATCTAGTTATGAACCTTTTTAATGTTATCATGTCTCCCTCCCTCACTCACTCCTACCCTCCATTCCTTTCTCCTGTAACGTGTTTATATTTCTACTGAGGGAAACCAGGTAGGGGCCTTACCATGCAGCTGGCTGGCACACAGGGGTGGAATATATAGGTAGCTTTTTTGATAATCTAAATGGCACTCACATGATTAATACAGCATAACCTCTGAAAGGTTCCACAAGGAAGAGGATTTTCTAAAATGCCATAATGCAAGTGGCAGGGCTTGTAGTGACAAGATAGGGCAGATTGTTTCTCATCCTTTCTATGACATTTGGTTGTCTATCTTGTGACGCAGAATAATAATAGCAGCTGTCTTGCCAATCAAGGAAAAGAAGGGTGTTTCCTTTCGTTCTGCAGTGATTGGATTTCCACATTCCATTTTTTGTATGATTGATTCTTTGTTTTGCGTTTCCATCTTGGAGGAGTGCAGCATGCAAGGGGAGGTTCAGAAAAGCTTAGAAAAGAGTCTAAACCGATCCTAGTATTGTAAGAAGTTGTTTTTGGATTCCCTGTACTGTGTGGGCAAATACTAACGAGTGATACAGCTACAGATGAGTAGCAATTAGTGTTATGTGAACTTAATGGGGAAAAAGTGATAAAAGGGTGAACTGTCAGATTTCATTTTCCATATGCATTGCAAGATTACATTTATTTTATTTCCACTTATTTCAGGTTCAGGTTCTAGTCACAGTTTCTCATTTAAAAAAAATGCACAGGTACTCATCGAATAATTGCACTTTAATGTTTGCACTTGTTAGAAAATGTAGAGAGTAGAGGAATTAAAATAAAATGCTGTGGAATCATTTCAACACTACTGCATTTTATTAGGTAACAGCAGATTTCATTAGTGACTATTACCTATCGCTTTTACATAAAATGTAGCACTCATTATATTTTTATTAACCAAATGGAGCAGTAAGCAGATGTCCCACACATCCAGTTCTTCTGCCATGATTATTTATATACTTCAGTTCCCTCTGATAAACATAAAAGGGTGAATCATCACTAGCAGACTTTGATTCATTCACAGTAGATGAGTTAATGAAGCATCTGTTACATGGAATGAAGTTATCTGTGCATCTGATCTCTTATATAATGTTCAAAAACATGTGCTTTCAAGTCAACTCTGAGTTATAGTGACCATTTTCAGGGTCTTCCAGGTAGAGAATACTCAGAAGTGGTTTACCGTGCCCTTCTTCTGAGGTTGTCCTGGGACTCTGCACCTTGCCCAAGGCGACACAAACTAGCTCTTTTAGGATGCACAGTGTGGACTCAAACTCCCAATCTTGGATTCCATAGACAGATACCTAAGGCACTGAGCTATCCAGCAAGCTTATTTATTGTTACATGGGCTATATAAAATTTTCAGTCTTGTCCAGAATACACAGTCAATGTTGATCTTCACTGGACCGTCTGATTTTAATCAGCCATAGGGGAGGCGTAGAGATAGCCCAAGAAATGTTACTGTACAAGGCAGAGGAGCAAAGGTTCTCATGCCAAGGTGCATAACATCCAAATTATGCATCTGGGCAGAGCATCAAATGTATGAAACATTTCTACCGATGACCTGCAACCTTATAATAGAATCCCACAAGGCCCCAATGCTTACCAAGATGTGTATGCTGAAACATGGTCCAAGGAAACTTTCACATACCGTTGCAGGCAGAATGTTATCCATCTCTGGTGCGCCTGTAGCTAAGTGAGAAACCATGCTCATTTGGGGCTGGAAACAAGCATAGTAGATAGCATGACATTTGAAAAAGGAAATCCCTAAAGACAGTTATGTATAAAATTTGTTTCTGTCCTTTGAAATGCATGCAGATACCATATACACATTTTAATGTCTCACTTCTGCTCCTTCAAACATCTTTTTTCATGCATGTATTTGTCAAAATATCATGGACTATTATCTTTTATCAATCATTCAGATTTTCTCTGGTAGAAAATGTGTGGTATGCATTTGCTACTACAAGTCAATAATATTCTGTTTGCACAAACATTTTTGTATTGCATTTTGATTTGATTTGATTTCTTTCTAAGAGTCATGGTTATTCATAGAATGCCCATTTCAGCCTCTTGTGCCATCTTTAGCAGACAAAATATTATCCATTGCCCTGTTCCCCAATTCTCCTGTTTCCATACCCCACAGTGGAAAAAATATCTTAAGAGAAGTTTCCTGCTTCTTGACCTATCCGTCCATCCACCCACTCACCAAAACAGTTTTCAATATTGCATTCATTCATGAATTATTGCAGCTTCCCATTCACATGCCAACTACTGTATCCTGGAAAGCAGCAGCCAAAGAATTAATGACACAGAATAAATGCTTCTGTCCCAGTTTATATGTACGTCAACATGGGCTTGTGAAACATAATAATGTTGCAAAATTCTCTGTATAAACTGGTCCTGATCCAATCATTTTGGCATATCATTCAAAAGATATTCATTTCACACCCAAGGGGGAAATGAGGCACTATGAGCAAAGATGAAGTCCATTTTATTTTAACAGTTTAAGGATCTCGGTTCAGTTTTGAGCAATGGCTGGCTACAGACGTTCAGATCCTATGTGAAAAATTCAATGGGAAATAGGAACCACATTTAGGATTAATTTAGTTTAATTTATTGGTAGTTAATATTCACAAACTATTTGTATATTCCCCCCCCCCCCCAAACATCATTTTTATGATGGAGGAGAATGTAAACACATAGCCAATCCAAACTAAGAGTTGGTCCAGATTGGACATTCTGGAGGCAGGCTAGGGAGATTTGGGGGGAGAGGAGGAAATATGTGCTATTGGGGGTGCTTTTCCTGATCACCAGGAATCTATCCCCTACCACTGGGCCAGAAAGGTGCAGCACAGCTCTTAAAGGAGAAAGATGGCTAGATCTAAGTTAGAAACACAAGCAAAGGTAGGTTTCCTTTTTGGCTAAACCATATCCTCAGTGAGCTATAGATCATATTTATATGCCAGGGTAGACATACTGTAAGCTGGTAAATCCAACAAAACCATCGACTGTCTAAACAATGTAGAAAATCAAATCATTTAGTTATAATTTTATACTGCAGCTCTGAGCATCATTCTAGGTGTACCTGCCTAAAAAAGAGAGGAATTGGTTTATTCAGGGCATCAGAATTTAAAGACATTTGTGTAGGGGAATCACTATGGAGATCTGGGATCCCAGAAGCTGGCCAGTCAGGACTAAAAGTGTTCAGTGACTACAAAATGATGACATTTGGAGGTAAAAAAAAATCTGAAGAGCAGCACTTCTCCATCATTCAGAGGCCAGCATAATAAAACCACATTAGAAGAGGCCCATTGAATCAGTGAGGATTCAGAGAGTACGTTGCTGAATATGTTTCATTGATTCAAATGGGCCTATGCTAACTGCTAACCGCTAAATCCTGTTAGAATAGGCCCATTTGAATCAATGGCACTTACAGAAGAGCTGGCTCAATGAATCCCCAATGATTCAATGGGTCTATTCTACTGAAAATTCCTCTGCTGAGCGACAGGATTTGGGCCAATGTTTTGCTGAAGGTTTCTTAACCTGCTGGATTTACAAGACCAAAATTGAACATATGATAGCTACTTCTGACCGGCTGGGTCACTATTTTCCATGTTAAATTTCAAACACATTAGCCCTGATCTAGGTTGGCACCTTAGGGAGGAAGAAGGATGGAAGCTCTTTACAATTGGTTCCCCACACAGGTTGGGATGGGGCTGTACTCCTTCTAGAATAAGACACTATATTGATAAAGAACTTCTTATGTCTTTAAAGTAATTCTGCTTTAATCTTTGATGGCCAAGGAGAAAGCAGTATCTTAGCCAGGAGTGAAATTATAACTGTATTTAGAGATGGGCATGAAATGAACTTTTAATTCATTTTGTTATTTGTTATATGTTATTCATTTTGTTAGCTAACAAAACACATAACGAACCAACCCATCAAAGAAAAATGAAATGAAATCATTTTTGTTAAACCCCCCCCACACACACACACCTTGTCCTCATCACTGCAGTCCTCCTTGGGGCCAGCACCTCAAAAGCCCCTACTGGGGACTTTTAAAAGCCAAGAAAGAAAGAAAGAAAGAAAGAAAGAAAGAAAGAAAGAAAGAAAGAAAGAAAGAAAGAAAGAAAAGGACTGCCGATCCAGCCCCAGGGACTGTGCGGTCGGCGCTTAAAAAATATCAAAAAACAAAACAAAAACCCAGTGTCGACCCGGCCCCAGGGGCTGCATGGTTGGCGTTTTAAAAACAAACAAATAAATAAAAAATGGAGCACTGACCCAGCCCCAGGGGTGGCCAGGTCGGTGCTCTAAAATAAAGAATTTTTTTTTAAAAAAAAAAAAATCAGTGCTGACGCAGCCCCAGGGGCTGCGCAGTCAGCGCTTGGGGCCAGTGCCTCAAAAAGCCCTTGCCAGTGGGACCAGGATTGCCCTCCTGCCACCGCTGCCACTGCCGCTGCCTCCCAGTAAGTCAACCTGAACAGGTTTGGATTGGTTCAGGTTCATACGATTTTTTTTTAAATTGTACGAACCCAACCCGAACCGGACCAAGGGTGGGCCTGAAACAGACAAACCTGAACCATGGGTTTTCTGTTCCGTGCCCACCTCGAACTGTAGTCCATCATCAAGGAAGTGCAGTGGAGTGTACATGGGTTGAGGAGAGAACACTCAATCCTGCAAGTACACCAAACCTAACTCAGAACACGATAACCACCCAAGGAGAATACCCAGAGTTAATGCTAGGTTATGGAATCCATTGGTCCCCCATGACATAAGCTGTGCTTCATAGACAGAGAAGTTATTTCTTCATCACTTTAACTTCTAAAGTTTTGTGCTAAGTGTAGAGATTTCATAGAAAACATACAGAGGCTGAAATCCTATTCTTGTAAGTTCTGTGGTGTAATAACATCATCATGACATCATCAGTTTTATGCTGTGGAAGGTATGCAAATAGGACTTCAGCCAGAGAAACACTGATAGCACAGTCTTCCAGTTGAATCCTAACACCTGAGAGAATATCTTCCACTCACATTGTATTCATGGGCTGTAAAATTAAAAGGATGTAATCTCCCTTTTGAACGGCCTATGCACATGACAGTTCTGTTTTCTTATTGTGATTGGGACATTAGTTGAGTTTTCTTCTTTGATATGTTGCTTTTTAAGAAGCCTATATCTAATATCTACTGTATATCTATATCTATATCTACAGTATATGTCCTACATTTGTTTTCCCTCTCTTAAATATGCCACTGATGAATGTTTTCATCCTTTTTGCATCTTGAATATAGTAATGAAAGGGGTACATCTGATTTATGCTAATACAACTCAGCTAATTCAGTGAGTGGAAAAGTTAGGGATGGAAAATGTATTTTCCCAGTGGGCACCAATAACGAACGGCAATTTGGCTATCCTTCTGAAGATACATTGACAAAGCAAGCACACGTGTCTGTAGATCTCTTTTCAATCCATGTTTTGCAGGTAAAGCATACCATAGGGGAGACTTTTAATTGAAGACTAGCTGTGCAGTATAGCGATGCAAAAGCCAAACACCTTCCAACTTTCACTTACAAATTACATACAGTCCTACGGGATATTAAACTGTCAGGCAGTTGAACAAAATTAAATGCTAATGTGTGCAGTTATAGAGGGGCAGATTTGACACCCACAGACATCAAATATATAAAAGCATTAACTTTTCCTTCATTGCAGAGTTTGTGTGATGCATGCTGCAAAGAGGAAAGTTGAGTCTTCCGGATAAAGATGAAATTCAATATTGGATCACAAATGGCTAGGGTAACGTGTGCTCACATACTTTTTAGCCTTTGATTATTCAAATCACTTGAGAACATGGTCTTTCCTTTGCAGCTGCTCTTTTCAAAAAAATACAGCACTGGTGTAGAATTCAGTGAGGCTTATGTGGGCTGCTAGTAGGACATGCAGAGAACAGTTTTTATAGGCTAGCAACCTCTCTCAAAGATCTTCCCTACGTCTTAGTAAAATGAAATTTGTGGAAGGGTATTGGGCTTTATTGGGACATGGCAAAGAGTTAATCTAAAATATGGTTAAATCTGGGGATCCAGCTATTCCTGTTACTTGATATGTCTGGTTTGGCTCAGTGACACATTTTATTTTATTTTATTTTATTCATTTTAAATATTTTACTGTTCCTTTCTCCTTGGAAAGGACCCAAGGCAGCTTACAACACTGGGTGACAATATATAACATTAAGAACAATGAGTATATGTGACCGGCGTTGGGACTCCCCACCTTCCTCCTAGGCTCTCCCAACACAGAAGATGCACTCAGGACACCCGTGTTAAATGACAACTCTTTGATTTCTAACAACTTAGCAACTACAGGTTCTTTCTGTGGAAACGCCTCTTCTTCAGAGGCAATATTCCCCCACCTCTTCACATAATTCACTTCTCCATGTGGAGGGAGATAAAGCACATTGCCAAGTGGAGGGAGGTAAAGAGTGGGGTCCCTCAAAGTTCAGTACTGGGACCCCTGCTTTTCAACCTCTACATAAATGATCTAGAAGTAGGAGTAAATAGCAAGGTAGCCAAATTTGCTGATGACACTAAATTACACAGGGTAGTAAATTAATTAAAACAGAGCGATTGTGAGGCGCTCCAGAGGGATCTCTTGACACCGGGGGACTGGGCAAACCAGTGGCAAATGAGCTTCAACATTAGCAAGTGCAGAGTGATGCATGCTGGAGCAAAAAAAACCCAATTACATTTATAAACTGATGGGGTTAGAACTCTCTGCAACAAACCAGGAAAGGGACCTTGGTGTCCTGGTGGACAGCTCAATGAAGGTGTCAACCCAGTGTGCCACAGCAGTGAAAAAAGCAAACTCAATGCTAGGGATCATTAGGAAGGGTATAGTAAATAAGTCAGCAAGTGGCATTTTGCCTCTTGATAAATCTATAGTGAGGCCCCAACTGAGTATTGTGTACAGGTCTGGTCACCATATCTCCAGAAGGATATTATGGAAACAGAAAAAGTGCAGAGGAGGGCAACCAGAATGATTAGGGGACTGAAACACCTTCCTTACAATCTGAGGCTGCAATGGCTATGCCTCTTAACTCTTGAACGATGGCTCCTTAGAGGTGACTTGATTGAAGTTAATAAAATCATACACAGTATGGACAAAGTAGATAAGGAAAAACTGTTTTCCTTTTCACACAACACCAGAACTAGGGAACACTCCATGAAAGTTTTGGGTGCAAGATCTGAAACAAATAAGAGAAAGTACTTTTTCACCCTGATGATCACTGGTCTATGGAATCCCTGCTAGAAGAAGTGGTGACAGTTGCTCAACTTAATTTACTTAACTTAATATAAAATATACCCTAGTCAAATATTGGTATCGATATATAAGTTTTGCATAATTTGCTGCCGCTAACTGACAAGGTGCAGGAACATTGCATGAATGATCACATATCCAGTTGATTAGCCAAAATGTACCCCAAAATCTTGTCAACTAGGTGCAATTAGCCACAGCAAGTAATGCAAAACATATGGAAACACCAATAGGATTCTGGCCATCAGTACACTATTAGAACTGAGTCGCTGTGGAAGGATGATTGCTGTGTGTATTTTGATTGGATAATTCACATCATTATGCTGTTTGGGTCTTCCTTACCTCCCTATTGTATCCCAGTTTATTCCTCTTTGTACAGATTTTAGTATGGAGATACATGTACTGATCACTGCCTCTTGGGACTCTCCCCCAATGTAAAAGTCTACAATGTCCCTGAGAGGGAAGATACTGAAACTTTCACTTATCCCCTATGCCCTGTTACAGACATGCCCAGTTTTAGCTGTTGATTAGAGATGGGCACGAATTGAAAATATGGAATTTTGTTTTTTGTTTTTTGTTGACGGGTCGATTTCGGTTTGTTTTTGTTTTTCGTGAATTTTTGAAAAAAATCATTTTTGTTTATTCATTTATTTGTTTTTCATTTTTACCCACTTTTTGTGTGATTTTAAAGCATTTCCATGTGCGGGTGTCCCCCAGCGCCCCAGACCAGAGGGGAAACACTAAAAAAAATGATGCTGGCAGAGACACAGTATAGACTAGGTACGCAGGGAGGCTGCAAAGGCAGTGGCGGGTGTTGCCCAGGGTGCAAGGCAGCTGCAGAGTGACTGCACTGCGGGGCAGGGGAGGGTACTCACCAAGAGGTTACGCATGCATGCACACAGGGAGGCTGCAGGACTGAAGCTAGAGAGAAATCTCTTCTTTCTCTCCCCTAACAGCCAGGCTGCAGCCGGCAGAAACACAGAGACACACACCTGCCTGGCTGGCCTAAAGTGAAAATAACGAGTCGCAGAGACAGCAATCCCACCCTAACTTCCACCGGAGACTGCAAGGAGGACAGGGGCTGCCAGAACTTTTTATGCCCTCTGTGGCTGCCAGACCTGCCCAGTCTGCAACCTGGGCATGCTATTGGTTGAAGTTGTCCAAGAATTTACATGATCCCATCACATGGCTTGCCTCCATTTTGTGGCTGGCGATATCCATTTTGTCATCCCTAAAGGGAAAAGAAAAATACATCGCGATGGGAGAAGACAAAAACAAATGTTTTAAGAACCCCCCCCCCGGTAGGTATTATCAGACAGTATAAATAATCATCGCTGCATTTTTATGGATGTCCAGGGCATTTTTTAACATTTAAAACAGCTCATTTCATTGTGCGTCACCATTAACGAAAAACAAAATGTAACAAACCTAATTTTATGGTTCGCTTTGGTTCGTTCCAATTTCATCACAATGTTCATTATTCGTTTCATTATGTAACAAAATGAATAACGAATAATGGAAACAAAAAAGTTCATTTCGTGCCAATCTCTACTGTTGATGTTCTCCTCCCATTCATGATAATTTGTAGTTCTGTTCTGTACTGGACAGAGAAGTGGAAATGGCCAGTGAATGTTTTGGACTCTAGACAGAGAAGTTCAGGATATCTCTTAAAGGGCATAGGGTAGGTTGATCCCTTGGTGTATTCCCAATATTGTAATAGAGAGCAGGTTTGGACTTTCTATGAACATGTAGGTATAAAGTACACAATGTCTTGTTTGGGGGTGGGGTGGAATAATATCTAGGATTTTGTTCTAAAGAGTGATGGAAACTGAGCACCAGTGTTGTTATTACTAGACATTCATAGTCAGAAAAACACTAATATTAAGAGGATTAGTTCAAAACAGGCACACTGGACTATACCATGGACTTAGATGAGAAAATAAAACATCTGTAGGCAAGTATTTATTTTTAGGCAAATAGAACCACTTTTAGCGACCCAAATTGATCTAGAATTAAGCTGTCAACTGCTTCCAGCTATAGAGAGGCTGGAAATCAGAGGTCAGGCCCAACAGCTTATCTTGTGAAATAACCCTAAATCACAATTGTTAAGAGAGTTTTTGATCTCAAGCAAAATTGTACACAGTCTTCTTCTATTGTGGAAGCCCTGTAAACAAACAGTATATATCAGGACACAGTTCATGGCACTCCTTTTTAAATGAAGATAAGGGCCATTACCATGGAAACATATCCATTGCTGGCAGTCTCCAATGTAAAACAAAAAGAAAGAAAGCCTTGTATTATCTTTGATTCAGTACTATCACTAACCAATTACTACATTAATGTGGGGGGGGGAGTGATCCAAGATGTGTATAAACATTCTTTGGGTAGAGATGGGCACGACTCAGAAAAAATTTTCGTTTTCGTTTTCATTTTCGTTTAGGGGTCCGTTTCGTTTCATTTCCATTTTCGTGAGCTAATTTTCAAAATTTTTCGTTTTCGTTTTGTTATGTAACGAAAATGAAAAACGAAAATGAAAATGAAATTTTTTTCGTTTCTCCCCATTTAGCTCCATTGAGTGCTTTTCCAGTAACGAAAAACGAAAACTGGCTCAAAATTAGTCGTTTCGTTTCCGTTTTCGTTCCATTTTTGAACCGTTTTTCGTTTTTCGTTTCGTTACGTAACAAAAACGAAAAATGAAAATGGAAACAGAAATTGCGCTAAGTCGTGCCCATCTCTATTTGGGTTTATATTTCTCCAATGATCACAGTGTAATTCAGCAAGACATATCACTGGTAATCATGTGATGACCATATTCTGAGACCAGCATTTCTAACATGAGAAACAGTAACACGTGTGCCCTTTCCAGGCCCTGTCCTGTCTTATTTCCCAGCAAAATGGTGATCATTATGCTGGCAAGGTTTTTCATCTCTTTTGAGTCACTGGGAGTCTTCTCAGCAATAAAAACCACACCTATTTCTGCACTTCCATACCACTAGCAATGTGGTTTATACTGAGTGGGATGACCAGTGAGATCAATGAGATCTTACTGTTGAGATGATAATGATCCTGCATGCTCTCTCTCTCTCTCTCTCTCTCTCTCTCTCTCTCTCTCTCTCTCTCTCTGTCACTCTCTCTCTCTCTCTGTGTGTGTGTGTGTGTGGCTTTACAGCCTGAGGTGATTTCTTTGCTACTGACTTGATTGGTAGAGTTCATTTCCCACTTCAGCCAACCCTTTCCCATTCCTGTTTATTTGTTTGCTTTGCTTCCTTTGTTTGTTTGTTCTCTCTCTTCCATTGACCTTCTATCATGTAGCAGGCATAGAGGATGTCTCTTCCACAGGTGGAGAACTTTTCCTTGTTTTTCTTCTCACTGTAACCAGGGATCATAAATGTAAATAAAGATATATTTTCTTTTCAATTAAAATGCATCCGGAGTGATTTCAACATATAAAGTGCTTGTCACTATGAAAAGGGGTAGGCTACTGAAACCTAAGCTATTATTTCACACTTTCTCTGTACAGGTGTTGTTTCTACTTGATACTCTGGTAACTATAAAAAGGAATTAACCAAATTCTTACCTAAGGTGTAAATAAGAAAAATATGAGTTAATCCACTTGCTTATGTCGTGAAGAAAGAGTAGAGGTTAATGCACTGTTCCCAAAATCAGCTGAAGGAAGGTAATTCACCACTTGAGGTAGATGAGGAACACTGTAAAGAAGATCTGTCAGCTACCTCATATTCAATGGTAGAGTCATCCCCTAGTACAAAATATATTTGAATTTTACATGCCCTCCAGCTGAGGTGGTTGTGGCAGTGGCATATTTGGAGAGCTACCAAAAACCTTGGAAATGTGTATGACCTGAAGCCTTTGGTCCAAACAGCTTATGTAAACAATGAGCATCCCAAATGTCTAGTACTAGAGATGGGCATGAAATGAACTTTTGGTTCATTCTGTTATTTGTTATTCATTTTGATACCTAACAAAACAAATAGAGAACTGCCCCTCTCTAAGAAAAATGAAATGAAACAAAACGAAAAATTCCGTTTTGTTTCGGTTTGTTTTTTGAACCGCTGGTGTGTCCTACCTGGACTGGTGGTGGTGGAGTGGTCCGGTCCTCCTGGGCTCCGGGGGGGGGGGGGGATTAAAAAAGAAAAAAGCTGACTGGCCCATGCTACAGCTGGTAGGTGAGCCACATGGTTGGCAGTAAAAATAAAAATAAAATAAAAATAAAATAAAATAAAACTAACCCGCGTGCCAGCAGGATTTAAAGAATTAAAAAAAAAAAACATTTTATGGGGTTAAAAACATTAAAAAAACAAATAAAATACTGAACTAAAACAAATTACAAAATGATTTTTTCCCTAAAAATCATTTTGTAATTAACAAACCAAACTGGATCGGAAAACGAACTGAACCGAACAAATTGCCCATCTCTATCTAGTACGTGTCAGGCAAAAGGAGTTTGGTGACATCTAAGAATAAGTGAACATTTTTCAAATTGAATTAACCAACTTTAGAAAGGTTTTCAAAGTAGGTATGGAAATATATTGAGGCACAGTACTTGTAAATGTGGCACAAACAGAAACTGAATTATTTTGCCATCTTCAAGAAATCATAGGTTGTCTGCCATAAAAGAAATATTGCAAGACAGAGTTTTAAATCTGGATAGGTAACAATTCTGAATGCCATCTTTCCTCATCTTACCCCACCTATGAAGTCAGATAATGTGGGTAGTGATTTACAAGAGTAAAAACAAAGTAGTTTTTAATCTCTCATATGAAAATAAACAATATGTAATTTTCTATTTATTGAGTGAGAGAAAGAGAACAGACAGATGGCAGAGGGATAGTTCTGCACATGTAGCATATTCCCAGGATCATTTAAAAATGATACATGAAATTTCTAAATCAGGACTAACATTTAGATCACCAGACTGCAAAGTAATTTTCTTTGAATGTTTGAAAGACACTTTCAAACATCACAGTGTGCCTGAAGGTGCTATGATATGGGGCTTGTATGTCTATGACCGTGGAAGTGACTTTTTATTTTCCTGTATAATGAGCAAATTTTAATTTGGCAAGGAACAGCGGTACTAAATTTTATTTGCTCCTTGTGCTTATAATGTCTGGTGAAAGCATTTCAAGTTCTAAAGGTAATACAAATTGCTTCAATCTCACATAAAATGTTATAGAATTATTTTTATAAGTATACACAGAGGAATTCAGAAGTGGCCAAAAAGATACTGTGATGGAAAGGGAAGAAAGCTATTATTTAATTTAATACCTAGTCAGAGAACATTTTGATAATTTAATTACTAAACAGAATAATCATCATCTTTCATTTCTGTACTGTTTAGAGTGCTATGGGCAAAAACAGCTACCCATGAGATATACCTGTAGAACAGAGGCAGTGATTCAAGAGTGACACATATGATAGAGTTAAGGGGATACCAATTAAGCACTGTTGTGATCATCATCTATCATGGCTGGCCCTGTCCAGAGCTTGAAATGTTACCTTTTAAAAAAAACCAAAATCACAATCCCTTGAATTCCTTAGCTAGAATCACCCATTGCTACTGCCTGTAGGCAACACGAGGAGATGATGTCAGAGGTTGGATAATGGTATGGGTGAAGTAAGACCTTTCTGGCTATTCATTTCAGTTAGAGGATGAAGTTGTCTATGCTAGGGAACTCTCCTAAGGCAGCTAAGTCTGCTCTCCTCTGGTGAGGTTGAAAATCCAATCCCAAAACCAGTGTAGAGGTAAAATTCTGAAGCTGAGTTCAAGAAAAGATAGAACAAAGGAAATGAATTCAGGGCCATGACTAGATATTTTGTTGCCTGGGGCAAGTGGCACTACCCAACCCCCTCCACTGTGAAACATGGTTGGGAGTCCCCCATGAACAGTGAATGAGCCTATGGAGCCCAATTTGCTGTCAAGTAAGTAACATCTACTTCTGCTTCATTGACTATGCCAAAGCCTTTGACTGTGTGGACGACAACAAACTATGGCAAGTCCTGAAAGGAATGGGAGTGCCTGACCACCTTACCTGTCTCCTAAGAAATCTATATCTGGGACAAGAAGTAATAGACAGAACCGGATATGGAAAAGGAGTACAACAAGACTGTATACTGTCACCTTGCCTATTTAACTTATATGCAGAGCATATCATGAGAAAGGCAGGTCTGGATAATTCACAAGCCAGAATTAAGATTGCCAGAAGAAATATCAACAACCTCAGATATGCACCTCAGCTTCCCATTCCTTCCCTTGTCCTCTCCCATTTTCTCTCCCTCTCATTCACAATCTGCAGCCACAATGCTCTACCAGTGCCGCAAATGCAGTGTGGGGGCCATTTTGTCCACCCACCAGGGGGTCAAAGACTGAAGATGCAGGGTGATGACCCTTTTGGGGCTAGAAGGGGCTCATCTTAAATAGGAGACTCCTAGTGGTCAGCCTGCCTCTTCTGTCTATCGTCTCCCCACCCACCCAGCTTGTATTAAGGACAATTTATTACCAGTCTCTTTGGGGCTGGATGGGAATTTTTGACTTGCTCCTATTTGGCCTGGAATGGAGCAGGTGAGTTTTCACCCATCCCGTTCTTAATGGTTATTTAATGGGTCTGGTGTGGTGTTTGTTTGCATTGGCCTCACTGGCAGGTAGTGGCAGAAGGCAGGTACGTTCAGGAGTTAATTGACACAGGAGGATGGTGTAAGCCAGCCCAACTCACAGCATTGAAGGCCCTGAGGATTTGGCACTGGGAGGGGGGAAATGGGCAGGGTCCCACAGGTAGCGACCACCCAGAGCCGGGAGCCTCAGGTGGTTGGGACCTGCAGGGTATTCCCCAGATTTTATTCCAGTTCCTAACAGGGTCTGTCTGGGGTGTGGCCAGCCTCACATGGATCAGCCTTTCATCCTACTATCCCCACCATTTTGAATGTGTTTAATAATGTATTTAATAAAGTGGGGCCCATTTACTTTTTAAAAACTTCATGTCTTGCCTCTTTACTCTGGGCTGGGCGGGCAATGGCTGTTGACACAACTAAGGTGGCTGGTGCTAGGACATTGCTCAAGGGTGTTTGTATGTGACTACTAGTGGAGAGGTGACAAGGGAACACACAGCTACACTGTACTGATGGGGGAGGTACAGATGGTTTTGTGGAGATAAATTATATTGGGAAGGATAGATCCAGCACATGAATTAAAAGGCTAGAAGTTCTCAATATGTTAAAAAGAAGAAAATTGCAATATTTCGGACACATAATGCACAATAGCAAATACTATCTGCTTCAGATTATATTTCAAGAAAAAAGAGATGGGAAGCATGGCTGGAGTCTTGAAGAATATTCTGGCTGAAGAATTTAAGCCAATAGTTCTCAGTGGATATCGCTTCTCTATTTAGAATAGCTTTAAATTTAAAAAAAAAAGATTCTACTGATCACCAATGTTCTACGAGGACATGACACTTGAAGAAGAAGGAGGAGGAGGATAGCTCAATCTAAAGAAAAACACATGCAGACACTTTCTTATTTTTTATCCAATTTCTGTCACCAGGAATCCGTATACTACAGGCCGGTGTCGATGCCCTCCTAATTACAGCCCTTACTGAATATTTGGCTCTGGAGAGTAAGAAAACAACTCTAGCAGATTTTGTGTTACTGAATAGTGCTCTGTCAATCTGGCCAATATAGTGCTGAAGAAGTACAGCAGAAGACAACTTATTTTCATTATTCAAGACAAAAGATATCATGAGATGTACCAGATTATTTGTTTCACTTGTTTCTCTTGCTAGTGCTTTCTATAATATGACACATGTGCCACCAAGGCTCTGGAATGGCCAATGTAATGGTATCACATATGGCCACTATATTTAACAATTTAGTTTCCATATGTGTGCTTTCACAGATACAAGAAGGAGCCCCCCCTTAATCTAATATATCAAATAAGTAGGAAAACAATTACTTTGATACTACTGTGACCATCTGGGCTCTCCATACCATTCCTGGCAGATTCTTCTGGCATCCTGAGATGATATGTAATGTCCACGAAAAATGTCAGACAGAATTAAATGTGCAGTGGAGCATTAGCACATTCTCATACAATTTTCTACTCCGAACTATGTTCCAGTGAGTTCGGTGGGATTTGCTCTGAGGCAATTAAGTGTCAGATTGTAGCCTGATGATGTGGCAGTTTCAACTGAGAGCCAGGGTGGATGCACTTGATGAGAAAACTTGTGTAGGATTGTTGTGCTACCATTAAGTTATTTCAAGTTGAAGAGGGCTGTTTTAAAGGCATCAAGTTAGGTCCTGTATGTTAGCTTGTGCTTGCAAACTATTTAGAAATACAGTTACATTTTGAGACACCAGAACTTCATTAGTGGATTCTGACACTTAAGGTTTTGCACAGCAAGGGGGTAGGAAATAAGCGTCAATTCTATGCACTGTACTCAGCTAATGAAGGACTCACATAAGCCTTGATTTAGTGTGCTGATAGTGCTGTAATTAACAATAAAGCATCATAAGGTCTATAAGAAAACATAAATATGGCAACATACAGTAAATAAAAGAATAAAAAGATAAGAGGTCATTTTCATGGAATACTAAACTGGTTCCAATAAAAACAGACATGTACAATGGAAAAATGTATTTATTTTTATGTACCCTGAATCTGAAAAGGTAAAAAGCAAGGAAGAACAAACCCCTCAACCCTGATCTTGATTTGGGTCTACATCAAATTGCAAGTTTTCTTTTTCTTCATAGAGAACTCTGTACCCATATGTGAATTTTTCAAATGCATGCATTTTTGTGTGTATTGTTAAAATCTGCACATTTTGTACACATCCACAGATTGGCTAGAAATATATTTGAGTGCATTTTTTAAAAATTATACATTTTCTTCACACATCCGAGAGTTGAGTCATGGCAATTTGACTTCTTTTACTGTGGGATCAAAACATTTTCCTTCTTGGTAAACAACCAAGGAGAACTACAAATTAGAGGCCTTGTACCAACCTTCTTTAGTCTGAAGACACTACTTGGATGAGTAGTGAAATGTTTTGATCCCACAAGAAAAGAATTCCAGTTGCCATGGCTCAAGTCTTGGATATCCTTACCTGGATGGCTGAGAATCTCCACAGACATTTTCCTCATGCATATTTTTCAAGGGTACTTATCTTTTGCCTGTGTTCTCCAGTCGCATTACAAGTTTGGAAATGTATGGATTTCTATCTGCAAATTGCATTTAAGTCCACATTTGGTTTTGGGAGATCTAAGTATGCTCACATGAAAAGGTGCTCCCAGTGAGACTGTCATTCACTCTATTGACAAAATAATATTATGTCTTAATGTAAGAAGAAATGCTGTTTCAGCTCAAAAAGGTGGCTCCAGGGGACTAACAGTCCCTAAGAGGGGCTGTTTTGCAAACCCAACCTGATCAGGCTATAGAGTGGTGATAGCTCATGTAATTGGGGCTTTTCGTGGGCTTACTGTGCCACATAAAGGGTGTGCCCACCACCAATGAGTCCTCTCTTCACAGCTCTACACAGGGAGAGGGTCCGTGCAGGCATGCTATGGAGAGCTTTTGCTTTTGAACGTATGGCTTCCTCTGTTACTTTGATGATCGCCCAACCAGATAAGACTCCATTGGTGATCTAATTACTCAACTTGTTGAATGATTATTGTTCTATTTTAATTTGTTTAATTGCTAAGGGGAGTTGCGGGCGGTGGGGCAGTTGCGGTGGTGCACCAAGGTTCGTTATCATGATTGGGGGGGAGTGAGGGGGGGTAGGGACGAGGTTTACCTAGTGCAGAGTGGCCAGGGGGAGGCTTTATTTAATTTAATTACTCATGAAGTGGTTAACTAAATTCTGTTTTTAGTGCACCACTTTCTTCGCTGCCTTCAAGATGGGAGAACTGGTGGCTGCATCTAAGCAGCATTTATCAGGTCTGTCTCTGCAATTGGGTGGTGTTACCATGTTTAGGGATCAGGTTTCCTTACATCTAAGGCATTCCAAGACCAACCAGAAAGCCAAAGGCAAATTTATTGTTGCTCCTTGGTTGACATTTGCCCTGTGACATCGCTTAAGGCCTTTATGGCAATCACAAGGGGGGGGGGCACTTACCTGCTACCAGTTCTGGTGAATGACAGACCAGGCCTTAAAGGATTTGGGTATCACCTAGTGGAGATTCAGCAGTCATTCCAGATAGGTGCCACTTCATTCCTATTGCAGATAGGTGGCACTTCAACAGCAGCTGTCACAGGTTACACAGATTGGGATGTACAGAATGTTGGGCGATGGGCATCCAAGAGGTTTAAAACTTATGTTCGTCCATTACCTAAATGTTAGGTGGGCTGGCCTCTCTGTGTTTGTCTTTTGCAGGGTCCATAGGACGGGCTCGGATGCATGTAGTAGTCTGCAGACACAGTTTTGTTTTCTGGGCAACCAAATATGATTGGCACTCAGCTTGGGGGCTGAACCTGGGACTGGTGGAGCAGGCGTTGCTGGTCTGGAATGGCCTGAGAGGCATGACATGGGATCGCTTCTTAAATGTGGCATCCCAGAGTGCTTGCGGAGCACATGTTATATGTTGCCAGTCCACTTTGAGTGGCAACAATTTGACATGAGCGGTGGGTAAGGTTTTGATCCTGAAAGCTATAGCTGAGTTGAGGTTATTCAACCTCCAATTCCCACACACTCGGGTGGTATGGTCAGATTTTATACCAAGATTAAAGTGGCATGGGGCTAGGAACCCAGGTCAAATTGAGCGGTCCAGAAGGTGTGTTAACAGAGTAATTGGCCAAGCTATGTGGCAAGAATTCGGATTTGTGATTACACACCATGAAATATCGGTTAAAAATCCACTGCTGTATAGGGAGGATGGTGTTCACTTGTCAGATTTGGACCTTAACATGTTCCTTAGAGACATGAAATGGGGCCTCCAGGCTGTAATTTTGGCCTGGGTAGGGGGGCATACCTAATAGCCCTTCTCCCATGGCAAGTAGTGCAATTCGATTGGAAGGTGAGTATGGTCCCAGTAATGGGAATAGGGCAACCTTTAATAGGAAATTAGATAGTTGTTAGAATTAATGAGCTATAGGTTGTGGTAAAATTTGACTCAAGGCTGCCCATTTCAGTAAGCGCTAGGGCAATTGGGAAATCTGCTGGTGTAAGTAGATGGCAGGTTTCCAGTTTGAACTCACCTAAGACTTTATGGCCTAAGATTAATAAAAACAGGACAATGTTGAATTACACTATGGTACGCCCCCTTTAATTAGGTTTCATTAATAAAAATGTTTCAATAAAGTTGTGGCCCAATTAAAAAACCCAAACCCTTGTCTTGCCTGTTTATTTTGGGTCTGGGGTGCACTTTGGGGGGGGGAGGGCTTTTTACTTCCACAAAAAATGTCAACAATGGTGAAAAATGGTGGGGAGAGCACAGAGTGGTACAGATTATGAAACAGTTGGGCATTTTCCTATTTATAAAAGAGAGTAGTCAGAGCAATTGAGGGTAAAAATATTTATGCTGCCAAGGAAAGCAAAGCAATATGTAAAGGAAAGCAGTTTTCTCATTCATATTTCATATCTTAATTGTTCAGTTTTCATTTTCGATGAGTGCAATATTTGATCTGAAGATAAGCAATATGCATATACAGTTGTGCTTGCTGTTTGTGTGTTGTTTAGTAGGGACACTGACATCATTTTCCTTTGATTGAGACTGTGTTATATAAATAAATTATAGTGAGAGAGCAACATTTTATTTAGCAGTCCAGTTGAGCTTGCCTGAAACCAGGGGTACACAACATCAAAAGTCTTAAGGGCAATTTTCTATATTCCATGCCAAGGAAACTGCTTGTATCTAATATTAAACATTATTCAGTGGTTTAGATTTCTAGATGAGGAGACAGAGGTTGGGAGTTCAATGCCCCATTGTGCCTCCTGCAAGCACAGATGGCCTGTGTGGCCAAGGGCAAGTTGCAAAGCTTCAGGGCACCCCCAGAAGAAGGGAATGGTAAACCATTTCTGAGTATTTGCCACCTGGAAAACTGTGAAAAGGGTTACCATAAATCAGAACTGACTTGATTATTATTACCAATTAGAACTAGTTGCTCCTAGGATTAACCTCTCTATTGCTATTACTCCAATACAGTAACTATTAAATACCAAGGTCTGGATCTAGTTGTGTTAGTATAACCACACATTTCCCAGTTGTGCAGGAGCTTATACTTTTTGAAAGCTTATGCAAGGTGGCATCGACTGTTCCTTTCCAAATGTGGTTCTGCCCATTCTCCATTTGCCTGGACACAGTAGTTTTCAAGATAACAGTGCCACCCTCCCAGTGTGTTTCCCTGGCTGAGAAGGAATTTGAACCCATGTCAGTAGGAACTGGCAAACCACTCCAGTATTCCTGCCAAGAAAACTCTATAGACTTGGGGTCACGAAGAGTCGGTCACAACTGTAATGACACAACACACACTTCTTAATAGAGATGGGCACAAAACATTTCTTTCTAGTTTCATTTATTTTGTTAGTAAATTTTAAAATAATTTTTAAAGGTAGTTTCAGAATGAAATGAAATTAAACAAAATGAAATGCTATATAATGGTTCCCCTGGGTCCTACAGGCACCAAAATCACAGGGTAGCTTCTTTGGACTCTTTCCTGAAAGGCCCCCAAACTTGGAGAGGTTTGGGCTTTAGGGGGCTGAGTTATTAAACTCCAAAGGGGTCCCCCACAAGAAAAATCATTTCTAATTGAGCCAGGATGCTTCCAGTCACTCAGGGGGCTATTATTGGTTTCCAACTCAATTATAAATGATTTTTCCTAGGGGGACCCTCTTTGGAGTTTAATAACTCATCCCCTTGAACCCCAAACCTCTCCAAATTTGGGGGCTTACAGAGAAGAGTCCAAAGAAGCTTGCCTTCTGTACTGGTTCCTCTAGGATGAATTGTTTCATTCCTAGAGGGAAAAATTGTGTTTTGTTTCATTTTGTAATGAAATGCATCCTACCATTTTGTTACATAATAAAGTAATTTGTTACGTAACAAAATGACAAAAAAGTGTTTCGTTTTTTGTTTTGTGCCCATCTCTACTTCTTAGTCTTAGTCCATCACTCAGGATACCACATTGCACTGGGTGTCCAAAATATGCACTAGGGAGTAATATTTTGTTACAGGCAAGTTTTTGAATTCTCAATCATAGCCTAATAACTGCATGGCAGCTTTGTGAGAGAACGCCACAAATATGTCCTCAGTGACAAGAGGGATTATTATAGAACCATCTCATTACCAAAAAGGTTATATTAAGGAATTATATTATTTATATTATATTATATTATTATCCTTATAATTAAAGGAATTAAGTTCCTCAGTCATTGTGACTGCCATGGTGGGGGAAATACAGACTTTTTGGCACATTGGGTTTTTTAGACTAACACTTGCTGAAGTTTTGTTGTTTCATGTAGAACATTCCACTAGAGGTCCACTGAATCAGTGGGAATTTGGTGAGTCAACTCTTCCTTAAGTTGCATTGATTCAAATGGGCCTACTCTAGTCATGACGTGCATGCTCAAGTAAGTTACAACAAAAGTAAGTCCATTTCTATCAGTGGAACTTACAGATGAGCCGACTCACCCAAAACCCACTCATTCAATAGAGCTACTGATTTACTAGACAAAGCAACAGGATCACGGCCATTGAAACAGCTAAGAAAAAATTCTGAGTGCTCTCATGCAGACCACAAGTGGCTCTGCTGATTAGAGCTGATGGACATTGCAGTCCAACAACATTTGGAAAGCAGCAAATTAATCAGGCCCAAGGAAGACAGTCTCTGGCTATACGACAGCCAAGCCAACTGTTTTAAATCCCTCCCAGACAATATATAACTAACTAAAATAAGTTTGTCCACTCGACTGCAGGATTCAAAAATGAATTTTCCTTTCTTTGCAGGTGGTGCCATTATTTTCTATGCAAGCCTTATCTTAATGTGACTTTATGATCATCATGTGATTATATTTAGTTCCATTTTATAGATCATAATTCACTCCTGTATAATGTCATGGGCCACAGAAGGATTTATGAATATGGCATGACTGGCTTGGATCAGAAGCATCCCTCTACTTGGAATAAAGTGAAGGTTTTGAAGACAGCATGCTTGATAATGCTGAGACCAATAATACCAAACTGACTGGTAAAAAGAAATTTAAATTTAAGTTATCTTAACCATCAGATTAATTTAGAATTAATTATACTTTAAATCCATTTAATGCCTTGTAATAAAAGCTATATTGCTAATGGATGTGTTTGGTTCATTAAAACAATAACTTTTTATTGCTGCGATGAGACCCATTTAAAATGAAATTAATTTCTGGATGCAAAATAGAATTCCAATAATCTAGACGCCTTGAGATTGACTGTACGATTGCCAAGGGCACTCCTATCACCATGCAACATCTGGTATTACAAAGGCAGTGCTGCTCTTGTTTGGGAAGTGTGCAAAGCTATCACAGCTTCTCCAGTTTGCTGCTCATTCATTAACTACATCCAAGCCCAGAGGACAGCTGCACAAAACCACTTGAATGTGTTCCCCCCTCCCCCATGGAACAGAAGTTATGTTTTTTATTCAAGATGAAAATTTTGGAACACCTGTTGTATATTTACCACACTCCAATGGAAGCAGATGGATTGGGCCGCTGCAAAACTCCCTCAAATGATCACAAAAATGCCAGCAACGTCTGGAACCATCACTGCTTTGCAACCTGAGGACTGCATCCGTATGTCAACTTCAACTTTTCTGTTGTTCCACATTGTCAAATCACTTTCAACTTACAGCAGCCATAAGAATCATTGACCTAGCATGTCAGAAGAAGAGGCTATACCTATAAAAGCTCCAATCAAAATGTAACAATAGTCTTTTTGGTGCCAAAATATTTTTTTCCATTTTTATTGTTGTCTGGATACTCTTGCAGAGACGCACATGCCTGTATTTTAAAAAATGACTTTCCAAGGGCCCTGTGACTGGCAGCTTTCCTCAACTCTTACAAAGGAAAGCTCATGGCTTCCTTTATTGCATTTATCCATCTCATTTGGTCTTCTTTGCTTGCTGCCTTGAATATTCTCCAGCATATGGTCTTTTCCACAGTGTCTCGACTTCTTACAATATGCCCAAAGATTAATAGACTTTATTTAGTTCTTTTTCATCCGAATAATATTTCAAGCTTAATTTGCCCCAGGAGCCACTTATATGTCTTTGCATCCTGATCCCTGAAATAAATAGGCAACACAATAATTTGGATTTTAAAATTGGGCCACAACTTTATTCAATCTTATAGTTTATTAATCCTTACCCTCATCAACATAAGGGGCCCTGTGTGTGTTGTGTCATTACAGTCGTGGCCGACTCTTTGTGACCCCATGTCCATGGAGTTCTCTTGGCAGGAATACTGGAGTGGTTTGCCAGTTCCTACTCCAGACGCCTACAGAACCTGGTATTCCCTGGTGGTCTCCCATCCAAGTACTAACCAGGGCCGACCCTGCTTAGCTTCCGAAATCAGGCGAGATCGGATGTGCTTTAGGGCATCTAGGCAGCCAAGGGGCCCTACTGTAGTGTAAATTAAATTTTGGCCTTGGTGCCCGTAGCCTTCCAGCCTTTATGAGCGAGGTGAGTTCCAATGAGGAAAATTGCATTTAAAGTTCTTCAGCACTTTTCCAACTCATGGGGGCTAACTCCCCAAAGGAATTTCTTTACTGACCAGCTTTCAGTTCCACACAGAACATGCCACCATTTCAGTTTCCTTGGCCTCAGTATTTAGTGACACACCCCTTAATAAGGATCTTTTTTAGTTCTTCCCTGACTGCCAATCCAGATCTCAGTCTTCTTCTGAGTTCCTATTAGATACACAACTGAACATGGCAAATGGTGGCGTAGGGATTTGAGTGTGCCAGTGAAGCTGAGAACAAAACCACCAGAAGGCTAGGCTCTGTTGCAAGTCTGTACTCCTACCAAGGTCTCACAAGGCAGAATGGTCTTAGACACCTGAGTAAGGCCCTGACTACATCAGGCAAATGTTTTCCAGTAATTCCCCAGTAAGATTGCTGCATAAATTTCCAGTCAAGCAAAACATGGTCACTACTGAATAACTTCCCCAGCCAGTGGTGTAACTGCCTAACATTTCCCCCCTGCCAGGAGGGTTATTTATTTATTTATTTTGTACCAATGGAATATCAAAACATTCCTTTCTGTTACTGCTTGTGTGAATGCCCCTATTGGTTCTCTTCCCCTCCCTACACATCCTGAAAAACTGCCTTTCTCCTCTCTTTCTTTTCCTCCAGTGCTTACCTGGAGGCCCTCCATCTGTCTATCCACCCATCACTCCATCTTCTCACTTCGGATAGGGCATCAAACTGGTTATTTTGCTCCCAACGTGTTGCACTGATTGGCCATGTGTGCGTGCAGTCAGGACATCCCAAATGCAACAGGGTTGAGGGGTGCTTTTGCTAAGCTGACTGCCTTGCTAGGGCCCTTTTCTTCCAAACTGGCCTCTGCTCCCACAGCCAAGCATTGAAAGTGAACTTCCCGATTGTTGGCCAGAAGAAGTAGGCACTGAACATGAGGTGCTGCTGCCTTAGATACTACAGCTGAGAGAAACTTTCCTCACCTACTGTCTGGTATGAGCAGCATGGGGGGCATTGGGTGCAAGAGTGTTCAGTGATGGTGGAGGCAGACAAATTGTAGGGCAGTTACTGGCTGTTGGCAAATACAGGTGCAGATTATACCTTGATTAGCTCACTAAACAAGGAGAGCCAACAGCTAGTGCTTTTCTATATAAATACCCTAGTTTCATCCAGGTTTGCAGATTTATCCAAAGACAGGGCACATGATTAACAAATACAGCCTTTGGTCCAACAGCTAATTCTGGGTCACATGAGACTCATATTTCTCTAATCTTGCAGTGTGAAATCACATGCAAACCAACAATAATCGACCAAAATGTAAATTACTGCATAAGTTAAAGATTTGTGTATACTAGAGTATCTTGTTTTTAATTAATTGACCAATTAAAACAAATATCACAGTATCTCAGGCAGAGCTCAATACAAGTGCTATTGTGAGCATATTAATTAAAATAACAGGCTATTTTTGTTTTTCTCTGAGTTACATTAGAATTATGTATTGCTGAATATATTTAACCATGACTTAAAACCACAATGCAGATGACATGGCATTGCCATACATAAGACTTATATGACATAAAATGAGGGAATACATATTTTAGAAAAATATTTTATGCATAGATGCATTGGTTATTTTATGTAGCATTATTTCTAGTAGGTCTGGCTTCTGAAAGGGCCCCCAGCTGCATCTAAATTAGCACATATAAAACGAGATAATAAACAAATATGATGAACAAACTAAAATGGAATAAAGTGTCCTATTTAGAATGCATAAAACATAGCAAACGTATTACATTTGAAATCCACCAACCATGCCCCTGCCTAGACAGGTTTCAGCTTCCTATGCCATATGTTTCATACCTACAGTTTACTTTGGCAAAATGGATTGGGTCTTGTAGCCCTGTGGGTGAATTAGTTTCATTCATATAAGTTTTGGGGGATATAATTCAATACCTTGATCCTGTATAGCAGGGCTGTCCAACTTTGAACAGGCCGAGGTGTACTTTTTCCAGACTAAAGTGCCTGAGGGCTACTACACTAAAACCTCTACTTATGAATTTTATCTCTTCCGACCATATGCTCATTAAGTAGAGCAGCCCTTGAACTGCCCCACTCGGCTGAGACAGTTGGATGGCAGACCCAGAGCTTTGCTGGGGCAGTGGTGGTCCTTGGGGTGGGGGAGGTAGAGGTAGAGAACTTATCCCCTCACATTTTTTATTGATGGCTGGCGGGCTACTTTTGAACCCTTCACGGGCTACTGGTAGCCCCCAGTCTACCTGTTGGAGAGGCCTGCTGTATAGAGATGGGCACAAAATGACCATTTGTTTTGTTACCATTCTCTGTTATTCGTTCTGTTATGTAACGGTACGAATAATGACCGTTGCAATGGGGCAGGCTCGAACCGAACAGAACCAAGAAAATTTTCTTCAGTTCTGTTCGTTTCCATTATTGCTGTCGCACCGCCTGCACGATGAATAATGGAGCAGTGGAGGGCAGCGAGGGGGCTGGGCCTGGCGGAGCCACTTTGCCCCCTCCCCGCTGGAGCCGACAATGCGAGACTTTGCCGATCTCACAAGAAGAGGCGGGATCCTAGCCCTTAGGGGCTGGGCTCCGGGATCTCGGCCATGTGGCGAAGCGGAAACGGTGCAGCCGGCTCGGAAACTGGAGTGGAGGGGGTCGTTGGAGCACCGGGGGGGAGTTCAGCGGCACCCCCCACAGGTTTCCTGGGTCTAGGCCCAGGTGGTGCGGGGCAGCAGTCTGCTGGGGCAGAGTGGTTCCCAGGGAGAAGGGCCCCAGTTAGGGTGGCGCTGCGCGGGGCTCCGGGGGTAGTGACCCAATGTGGGTGGTGGATGGTGCGGCGGATTGGTCCTTGGGGAGGGGGCGCTTGGCAGTGCTCCGGGGGAGGTGGCCTGTTGGGGGTGGTGACCAGAGCAGTGCCCGGCTCCGGGAGGACTCCCCATGGCCACAGGATTGCTCTCCTGCTGGCAGGCTTGCCACTGGCTCCGGTGGCGCACGGCCCTGGGAGGGCTCCCTGTGGCTGTGGGACGACTCTCCCAGGAGGCTTGCCTCGGCCCCGGGAGGGCTCCCTGCAGCTGCGGGAACGCTCTCCCGGCCTGCATGCCACCGGCTCCAGTGGCGCCTGGCCCTGGGAAGGCTCCCTGCTGTCGCAGCTTGCCGCACCCAAAAAAATGAAGAAACAGAAATGGTGGGCCCTGGGGGCCCGAAAAACAGAAATGGAACAAAGTGGACCCCAAGGCCTGAATAACGACCATGAAATGCCATTTTGGCGTTTCATGCCCATCTCTAATCCTGGATGTATAGCACCTATACACAGTGGATAAATACCTAAATGCATGCAGAGACATAGGATGTGAAATGTATTGTCCAGCCTGTGATGGTCTTGAAATGTGTTAGTCTTTAAGATGTCAAAAAAATCTTCAGTGGTTGTGCTGAAGTCTGAAAACAAAAGGAATGTGTTATAATTTACAGAGGGTGCAGAAGTTTCAGCTAAGGATGGGCACAAAATAAAAAACTGGTGTTTTGTTTCATTCTGTTTCACGCCCCCCCCCCACACATTTCATTTCATTTTACAACAAAAATTTCTACAAAATGAAATGTTTTGTTACCTGTGGCAGCTCTCTGAAGGCTCCAGCAGTGGCTCCGAGTCCAAAGGCTCCGGCAGCAGGGGGGGCTAGGCCGGCCTGTCCAGCTGACTGGGGTTGACTCTGACAGTGGCAGTGGGGAGGTCCTAGGCCAGTCTGCCCAGCTGGCTGCTGGTGACTCCGCCACTGTGTCTCTGGTGGCAGCAGGGAGCCCTAGACCAGCTTGCCCAGCTGGCTGATGGAGCTCTGATGGCAGCTGTGGCAACTCTGGCGGTGATGGTGGCAGGCCTAGGCTGGCCGGCTGGCCACTCGCCCTCTCCTGCTGCTGTAGCGGTGGCTCCAGTGGTGGAAGTGAACGCTCCGGCAGTTGGCCTAAGCTGGCCTGCCAGTCAGTCACCCTCTGCTGCCTGGCTGGGCGGTCTTGGTAGCAGCGACGGTGGCAGAACACCCATAGGTAAGTGACCATTTTACAGATGGAACAATACAGTTTGTTTCAATAGAAAAATGGCCATTTTGTTTCATCTGTAATGAAATGCTGCTTCATTGTTTTGTTTTGCTTCATTACATAACAAAATGACAAAACAGCATTTTGTTTTTCATTCATGCTCATCCCTAGTTTCAGCCCAATAACATACAATGGGCAAATTGAATTAAATGTAAGAAACTGTGTGTCCCATTGCTCTCAGTGTGGAAATACCCTCCTGCCTTCATATAGGTTTCAAGGCTCCCTAGGCCCTTGGGGAGCCTTTCAGAGTGGCAGGAGAGGGATCAGGAAGCTTTTAATGACAGAGAATCACTACTGGTGATTCTATCAAATCAATGAAGTCCATAAACCACAAATTGTGCTCTATTTACCATGTAGTGGTCTACTTTTTTCTCTCCTTTAACACAGCTATAGGTATTCTGGCTACTCACACAAATCTACACTACAGTATGGGCCTTTTCACACGACCCCTAAACTCCGCGGCAAATGGCTTCCAGCTCTGGAGTTTAAAATTGTTTCCCCACCAGCTCTGGAGTTTACAGAAAATTAAGTGTGACTTCGCCCACCTAAGCGCGTCCCAGCTCACTTTTCAGGTACCTGCTCTCCGGGGGTTAAAATCCCTGATGCGGATGTAAAGGAGTGAGTGCCGGGCTATCCTCTCTTCTGTTTGTTGTTTTTTTTGCCCCCACCCCTTTAAGAGACAGGAATCAGGATGACGACGGGGCTCGGGGCGGCTTCTACCGGTGGAGGTGAGCCTGCATTTTTTCCTCTCTTTTTTTCTCCCTCCCCTCACGCAGACAGGAGCAAGGAAGTGCAGAGGGGGTGGGAACACAGGAAGAGCAACAAACCCCCAAGATCTCTGGTCCGAATTTAAGTGGCCAGCGGATCTTAGGGGTCGTGTGAAAAGGCTCTATGTCTAACACGTGACAGCAAAGAAGATGTCCGCTGGATGGCCTTGTAGGTCCCTTCCAACTTCACTATTCTATGATCCTATATCAGTACTTCGTCTATATTCTGTGTGTGGTTTTGCTATTGATCTCAGTGCTGTTGTATAATGCTTGTTTAATTATTTATAAACATTTGTATTTCTCTTGTTTTTAGCTTTTAAATGCTGTTTTATGGTGTAGACTACCTTGGGTCCTTTTGGGGAGAAAGGTAGGACATAAATATTTTAAATAAATAATTAATAAAGAATTTTCCAAAAACAAAAACAAAAAAAAAACACTGGGGAAGCATCATGTACAAATTGAATGGCATCCCATTGGTGAAGGTGGCACTGGCTAGGTCGCCTGGAGTCAGCAGGGGAACAGAGTCAGGTGCTTCCTATGTTCATCTGTGTGCCCAAAAGAATGCATGCCCTATTGCTGGGCCAAAAAGGAGCAGGGGAGCTGTTAAAGGGAAAGGATGGTGTGATCTAATTTATTTGTTTATTATTTTTATTTATTTTTAACTTCAACAGAGGGTGTCTATCTCTGGACCAGATCAGATGGAAAACTCTTCAACCTCTCTAGATTGAGAGCAAAGTCTAAGGTACAGGTGAAGTGTTTGCGGGATCTCCTCTTCGCTGATGATGCCGCCATTACTGCTCACTCTGCTGAAGATCTCCAACAACTTATGGACCATTTTAGTAAAGCTTGCAAAGATTTTGGGCTAGAAATCAGCCTGAAAAAAACACAAATAATGGGCCAGAATGTGGATTCTCCTCCTCACATTACAATTTCTGCAAAAGAACTGGAAGTTGTCCATGACTTTGTGTATCTTGGCTCAACTATCTTAGATACACTCTCACTAGAGTCTGAGCTGAATAAACATATAGGTAAAGCAGCAACTATGTTTTCCAGACTAACAAAGAGAGTATGGCTCAATAAGAAGCTGACAGAACATACAAAGATACAGGTCTATAAAGCTTGCGTACTGAGCACACTTTTGTATTGCAGTGAGTCTTGGACCATCCATGCTTGACAGGAAAAAAAGCTTACCTCCCATATGCGCTGTCTTAGGCGAATATTCAACATTACCTGGCACGACAAAGTTCCAAATAGCATAGTCCTGAATCGAGCTGGAATCCCTAGCATGTACACCTTATTGAAACAGCGACGCCTACACTGGCTTGGACACATTGTGAGAATGGATGACGGTCGAATCCCAAAAGATCTTCTATATGGAGAACTAATGAAGGGAAAGCGCCCCAGAGGGAGACCACAGCTGCGGTATAAGGATATCTGTAAGAGGGACCTGAAGGCCTTGGGAATGGACCTCAACAGTTGGGAAACCCTGACCTCCGATCGCACTGTCTGGAGGCAAGAGATACAGCATGGTCTACATAAATTTGAAGAGGCATTTGTCCAACAGGCAGAGTAAAAGAGGCAGGCACGGAAAGAACGAAACTCGAGGACCAGGCAAGAAACAGAATACATCTGCCCCCAGTGCGGTAGAGACTGCCATTCCCGAATTGGTCTATTTAGTCACACTAGGTGTTGTTTCTAGGATCTCTACTCCAGGCATGATACCATAGTCTTTTGAGACTGAAGGATACCAATGCCAATGATTTTTATTTGATTTATAAACCTCTCCATCCGGATCAACAGCCACTCTGGTTGGCTTACATAAATTTAAATATAAATAACACAATATACAATGTATAAATAAGGCAAACATAATAAAACCATAATTAAATTCAAAATTAACAAACAGTGATAATAATAAAAATTAATGAAAGGACAAACACAAGCAGATATGGTCTTTTCTTTTGGTCCAAACCCTACCTTTGGATAATTATTTATATGCTAGTATGGACAGGGCCTTGGTCTCTGTTTAATGGACTCAAAGATCTTGTTGGCAATCAGTCAGAAATCTCCCATATTTCCCTGCCCTTGAATGTTTTATGATATGGTGAACTTGAGCAGAAAGGTATTGACATCTGCAATCACACTAATAATAGTTTTGTGTGTGGGGGGGGGGGTCAGTTCCAGATTTGGTTTTCTTTGGAGAAGTTATAGTTCAGTTCAGAGCAGAGTATGGATATTGATGGAGCACCTCATCTGAAAATTTCAGAGGTCATGGTCCCTATATGATTCATAATCTGTAAAAGCACTGTAATTCAGTACGTACTCATGGCAAATTCCGAGCACCCTTTTTTCTTTTTAACTTTCCATGCAGCAGAATGGTTTAATTTTAAGGTATCTATTGAATCTAAACTTGTTCAGTGCATGAAGGTGCTGTTACAGAACTAAAATGATGTTCAGTTCAACACTCCTATGTATATATCAAAGAATATGGGGGGAAATATTCACTAATATGTGTTTCCATTTATTTGCCAAATGTTTCACATCCTAATTATGGAAAGAAGCTTCGTTTTACAAAGCTTCTTTGTCCTAAAAGACTACAAGGATTTGAATATTACTTTGGCCGCACACAAATGCTCTTCGTTAGAGCTATATCTTACTGAAGTTACTGTGGATATTTTAATTCTCATAGACACCTTGTTCCTTGTAGCAAAGCACAGGAATTCCCCATGGGATCTTTCCTTAACATCTTCAGTGTGGTGTTTTGATTCGATCAAATTGAATCTTTCATGCTCGGTGAACAAACAGGTGGTGTTTTGTTACCCTGTCTACCACTTGGATTTTCCATAGTTGTTTGCTCTGTTTTATGTTTTCAAATTAACTAATGCCTGCAGGGGGAAACATACCTTTTGAAGAAACTATATATTTGTGTCAACATTTATTTGCCATTTTAAGAGGAAGGAACAATGAATTTATTGGGCCTTTTCAACTTATTCACTTTTTAAACATTCACCAATAACAGCTGTGTTTAAAGCCTGTTTAAAAGAAGAAGAAGAAGAAAACGGATGAATTCTTGAAGGTCATTCCCTCCCTCGCTGACCAATTAGTTTCTGGCTCTTCCATTTTATACATGTGGAATGTAAACTCCACATGGAATATCTCGGCAGGTATTGAAAATGAAAATGTAAGCCATCCTAGAATCAGAGCTGAGAAGGGCCAAATGCCTGCCGAATTACTGAGCTATCAAAACGCACATAACAGCAAATATAATCCAAAATATAGGATGCTTTACTCAGAGAGCAATTGACACTACTGTATATGATTAGAGTAAATGACATTTGCCATGAGTTGCAGAGAGACGATTGTATAAGGCTCTTTTGTAACACCTTGAGAACTTTGCTGTGCCATTTTTCCTTCTGCGCCTGATAATGGCTTGGTCCAAAACTTCTGTCTTATGTAGAACAGAATAAGGTCAGTGAGTTAAACCAGAAAAAGTGTAAAAGTATAAACTGCAGCTTCAGGTAAGAAATATATATCCACCAACTTTCCCTGCCAACTTTCAGTAGCATTCCGTAGATTCTACAGAGGAATGTCATGAAACAATGGCATAAGAAGCTTTAAAATGTAATTTTAAAATATGCTGCCACTGCTGCAGTTTCAGAGTTTGTTTTATCTATTTCTAAGCCAACATTTTCTCCAACAAGAGTATAATATTTCATAAGGTGGCTCACAATATTTAAAGGAACAGAATTAAAGACACAACAAATTACACATTTAAAAGAATTAAATTATACACTTGTGGAAACAATTTAGTTGAACAATTAAAAGCAAATGGCCACTAACAGCAAGATGGCATCCAAAGATTCATTCATGGCTCTTAAAAACCCACCTGAAAAGATGGACCTTCAGCTGTTGGCAGAAGGATAATTGAGGGAGATCATTGCATAACTTGGGAGCAGACACAGAGAAGATGCTCTACCTGTGGGCAATTAGACCAATTGGGTGGGGGTCCTCCGATGATTCCAAATGCTGAGAAGGCTCATATGGGGAGAAGCAGTGCTTCAGATAGCCTGGACTCAAGCTATAAATGGATTTAGAGGTTCATATGATTTTCTAATTCTCTGGGAAGCTGTGTATAAAAATCCTACACAAATTTTCTAATTCTCTGTGAAGCTGTGTATAAAAATCCTACACAAAAGTAAACCCTATTGAAATTAAGGAGTGTGAGTTAATACTCTTTATGTACATTCACATTCAGCAACTACCCACCCCTTCTCATTCACCTATTGGTTATTTTTGCTGCAGCAAATCTGCTTCCTTGGGATATATTAGTTTTTTCCCTCCCTGATTTATTTGCATTTCCTCCCCAGTCACCTACTTGTCTTAATCTTTTCCCTTCCTTTTTAATTTTTTTTAAATATAAATCTTTGTTCCTTTTATACAGAATACAAAAAAATACAATACATATTACAAAAAAGACAAAACATCAACAACAGTGCACCCCTTCACCAACATGATCACTCTTCTTATTTACAGTCATTATCCTCCCCTCCAGAACAAAATCAATTGTTGTGCGGAAGCCTTACCTTTATCTCTTACAAGCACATATTCAATAAATCTACCCCATATATCATAAAAAATATCTCTTTTTAACTTTCCGTTTTAATCTTTAAAGTACATGTCAATTTATCATTTAAAGCAATATTATATATTTCATTGTACCATTCATCTAAGCATAGTTCATATTTAGATTTTCAATTTCTAGCAATTATTAATCGATGCAGTCAACAAATTCGTAATCAACTCTTTAGTTTTATAGTCGTAATTATTATCAACAAATATTGATAACAAAGCAATTTTCAGAATTGGGCTCTATGTTCATTTCTAATATGCCACTTAATTCTTCCGGGACATTCCCACTACCTGCCTAGTCCACCTTCCGCTCAAGTTGAAGAAGAGAGGGCATGAATTGGTAGAAGAGGGGGAAATCTGTGTATATACTTTAATCATTTTGCTTTGGAGAGGGAAACTGTATGCTCTTGGAAACATCAAGAAATAAATGTATGTGTGCATGTTTTTTCTTGGCCTATCTAAAATTATGTGAGGGGGTTCTGTTCTCTCTATCATGTTCCTATATTTCAGCTCTAGTGCACTCTGCTGGTTGAGGGGTAACCTCTATGATGCAGGGTACAGTTATACCCTAGCTTACTCTACAGTACAGAGTTCTACTCATGTAGGGTATGAGGTAGAATCTTCTTTCCATGGTTTTAGAAATTCTACACAAGTAGAATAGACTCCTCACTGATGATATTGTCGCTTCTCAAGAATTGTGTGACAAACATTTATTTATTTATTTATTTATTTATTTATTTATTTATTTATTTATTTATTTATTTATTTATTTATTTATTTGTTTGTTTGTTTGTTTGTTTGTTTGTTTGTTTGTTTGTTTACCAGATTGTTTAGCCACCCCACTACCAAGAGGTCTCTGGGCAGCAAGAGGTGCATGTGGTGTGTGCATATGGAAGGATTCCTATATTCTGAGGTTTTCTTGATATAATTTGATTTTAGTTGCTTTAAATGTCGGTTTACGAAGAAAAGAAAGGGCTAGAGGAGATTGTGAAGAGCTGTGCACGAAAGCCTGTTGGGTGGGTGGGTGTGAAGTTTTCAACACAAGAGATGGGTTTTGTAATTTTGTGCTGTTGAGTGTGTCTGTTTTAGTATCTCTCTCCTCTCTTTTTCTTTTGAGCACTTTTCTCTGGCATTTTGTTCATGCAGCATATCTTCTTGATTTCTTAGACCATCACTGAGAACTACTGCATCATTCCATAGACAATTCAGAGTGGGTTCTCCACCCCCCTTGCATAGATATCAATTTGTTAAACTGCTTGAGTCTTTGACAACTTACACAACAGTTCAGCTAATGGACCATGCATTAATACATCTTATCAGCTGAAACATCTGCCTAACATGGCTCTACTTTCCTGTCAAGCTTCAGGGGAAATGTGAATTTACATGTTATTTTTCTGATTGGCTTTCAAACAGGAACGGAAGGACCCAAAAGGGTGGGGGAAATCCAGCATAGATCCGTGTAAAAAAAATTATGATGCACATATTGTGTCCTGCTCAAGGTTCCTTGGGAAAGGTTGCCTAAATGGTTGTTTATAACCATTACCTTAGTAATTCTGATTAATATTCAGAGATCCCCGGGTTTCTGTGTACAAACAACGGGTGGATTAATACTGCATAAGCTCTCCTCATATCTTCTTCCTAGCTAAGGTGCAGTGTGCTGTCAGCCACATTGACAGGCAAAATACACACAAACTGAATTGAACCCCTTTGCTATTTATGAAGCAATTTATCTTGTTCATTTATGGTAATTCTCAGTCATGTACTCCAAGGGGGGATGCTTCATATTTTTATCTTTTAAACAAACGGTATGTTTTAAATACATCATTTGAATCGCATATAGAAAACTACTAAGAACAAGGAAACATCTTCTCATCCAGAGCATGAATAATAAATAGTACTATTGTCATCTCTGAGGTTCATTTCTGCATAAGAATGGCAATATCAAGTCAAGTTTTCTAAAGAAAGAAGGATGAAGCTAAAAGAGAAGAACGGGCACCTTCTCAAATAGAAGCAGAGTTGCCTTTGCTATTACCATATCTTTGTTTATCCACTAATGCCGTCCACAATTCCAGAAGTTGTAGATTGGCTTGTATTGGCTTGGCAGTTCATCGGGATTTGTGTAGTGGTTCATCAGGAAGAGCCAACAGGCTTGGTCTTCATGCAAGCACAGCACCTTTGAAGGTGAGTCTCCAGAGATACTATCACCTCTGGTTGTGAAGCTGCCTCATGATCCAGTTTCATCCTAGGGCAGTGGTGTTCAACCTTTGGCCCTCCAGATGTTTTGGACCACAACTCCCATAGGCCTTTGTCATTGGGCAATACAGGCTTGGAATTCTGGGAGCTGTGGCCTAAAACATCTGGAGGGGCAAAGTTTGGACCCCTGCCCTAGGGCGTGATACCAATGACCAAGTTCTAATGATAGCTGTTGTGAGTTTCTCGGCTGTTTGGCTCACAACAAAAATGAAAATGAAAACTCACAAGAACTATCAGATCCCAGCCATCAAAGCCTTCAAGAATACATCTAATGATAGACTTCCACATCCCATGCCTAGGGAAAAGTTATTATTTCTCCCCTTCTGCTGTAGCCCTCTATGACTACAAACCTGTTATTGATACCCCAAACTTCCAAAAGTAAAATCACACACCCTGCCATCATTAAAGCTTTTATCCCCACTCTGCTAGGGTGGAAAGCTGAAAGAGGAGTTTGCAACTTTGCATACCTTAAAAAGAAAAACTTAAATTAAAGAGCTACTGCCACCACTTCTTTAATCTATCAAAGATAATTGGGATCCCTTATTTTCTAACAGAGGGGAGGGATCTGTCAAGAAATAAATCCTTTCCTGGATCTTGGAAATGTAAAGCACATGGAAAAGACCAAATATTTCAAGTTCAAGTCTAGCTTCCCCTTCCCCTTAAATAGGGAATTATCTGGTACATGACCTGTGTAGTAGGCATTAAAGGGCTGGATCATTTCTAAGTACTTGGTTTCTAAGAGACCCACTCAACCAGTAAATAAAGGGGTGAGACACAAGAAATGGATTTTAAACTTGGGCCACAGCTTTATTAACAATTTAATGTCATAATACAAGGTGGGGCCCAAGGTTAAATACAAGGAGAGGTGCAGGTGAGACATCCAGCTCCTCTCTAGCCAGGGCAGGGCATTTTATTTGTATATTGATGTCTTTTTAAAATTGTAAACCACCCAGAGGATTTGTATATTGATGTCTTTTTTAACTTGTAAACCGCCCAGAGTTCCTGTTGGAAGATGGGCGGTATAAAAATGAAACAAACAAACAAACAAACAAACAAACCTGTGACCTTGCAGTACATCATCAGTCTTGCTGCAGCAAGCTCACTTGAGGAGAGATCCTCAGCTTGTCTCCAACTTAATTCTCATGAATCAAGGCAGATTGTATCTCAATGGTGTCCCCGATGGCCATCCCTGCTTGCATACATAACACTCACAATTCACTGTATACATTCAGAATTCCCTGTGGGGCTCACCGATACCACCCATCTCCTTCCACATCCCACCAATGCACAATGATAGATATCTGAGCGAGGGCTGCCTTTTATGATGAATGTACCACAGAAGCAGATTGTTGTTCCCAAGATGGATAGGGAGGAAAGCACAATAGCAAATAAGTATAACAATATGGTGTGTTGAAAAGAATGTCATAACTACAGAGTGATTATTTTGACAAGTTCAGCTGTTTAATATCATGCCCGATTGCTCCTTTTATGGTTGATAATTTTCTTCTGTAAGGTATGGCAGGCCTAAATTAGTGTGAACCTTAATAAATTAAAGCCTAAACCTTAATACATTTTAACCCAACCCTTGTTTGAATTAAAAATCACTTATGTTCAGCACAAGGACTGTATATAGGTGGTTTTGGTTTGGTTTGTTACTTAATTCTCATTTATTGGAAGAAATGTGTAATTAATTATAGGGCAGTACTTCTGGTAGTCTGGTTTCAACTCCTAGTTACAGAGAAACTCTCCAGAGTAAGAACAATGGAAATGTGAGCCACCTTGTACCAGGGACAGGGCCACTTGATAAGCAGTTATCCAAGCATGAATGCATCAAAAGCACTTGAGATATTGAAAATCTGAGTGACAAAAACTTATTTAGAGTTATCAAGGCAGGCTGTATTCTCACAGATTTCCCAGACTTCCTTAGGTCTCCAGGCAAGGAAATAACAGTCAAGGTGTTGGGTGCTGCAGGAGGAGAACATTTGGTCTTAGCGCACTTTAATGGACACTTATCTCTTCTATGCTGCCAAGTGGAACTTCCCAGTGAGCCACTGGCTCACCGAGAAGCCAGTGACCATCTACACACCAATAAAAAAGGGGGAAGTGAGCTACTGGTTGGCAAGTAGTTCAAAAGCGGTTCGTTCTCTGCTTGGCATGCAACTTCTCACAACATTACTCTGTTGCAAAGAAAAGCCACTTTTCCACCAGCTGCTATGAGGTTGGCAGCTAAGCTAACCAGCAAGCCTGGGAAGTGTTGAAGGTGATATAATTATCCCAGCTGATTACAAATCCCCAGCAACCCAATTTGTGGAGCTCTTCATCAACCCCATTTCTACTGTATATGCAGTATTTTAGAAGTGTGTTTCTCTCCTTAACCTATTGGGATTCAACTGAAGCAACTATTTCCCAGGGCACCTTGCATGTAAATGAAATCATTTACTAAGTAAGCATGCGACCATTTCTTTAGTTTATTGTTTGCTGTTCTGAAAAATAACACAGGGTATCATATAATTTCAAAGGTGTATAGCAGTGGAAGAAGAAAGTTTTGAAAAGCAAAATTCTATGTATTAGCCGGTGAAATCCAGTAGTCAGTCACAGCTAGAGCAGCTCCATTGAATCAATGGAACTTACAAAGGAACCGATTCACTAACTCTTGACTGTTTTAATAGGCTTACTCTTGTTGTGATTTAGTTTTGGATTTCAGCCACTGAGTATTGTTAAGCATTATTAAGTCTGGATTTAGGTAAGCAAGACTATTTTTTCCCATTCACAGCCATATTAACAAAAAACAAGTTCGAAATCTGTTTTGTATACATTGCTTCAGTTGCTCCTGATGTGCTCGTAGTTCCTCGGTTTGCCTTACCATAGCAACTAAATGAGGCAAAGAATCATTATTGCTAGCATTCTAGTCCTGCATATGGAGGCCATGAAATGGAACAGTGATTTGCCCGGGGAGATGAGACTATCCTTATATATTTGTAAACCTTTTTTCAGTGTATATGTGGTTATTTCTAGGCATATAAGGCATCTTAACTCTCATGCAAAAGAGCAAAGCATTTTAGTACCTATGAGTGCCTATGCACTTGGGTTTTTTATAGGCAAAGAAAAAGAAGAAATGCCAATTTAATCCAATATCTAATCTCATTTATTTATTCATTCATTTATTCATTCATGTATTCATTCATTTATTCATTATTTGATTTCTCTACCAACAACCATCTGGCCCAAGGGCCACTCTTAATCCCAATTCTGTCGTTAACCCTAATTCTGATTTTACTGCTATTTCTTGGCTTCAGTGGGAACTAGAATTCTAATGTGGTCAATTAATGCAACACAAGTAGGTGAGGTTTAAATGAAGTTGTTTATATATGAAGTCTTTGGTGCTCTGTCTGGTTATATTTCTTGGATATGCTAGATTGATCATAGATTGAGTGTCCCACAGATCATCTTTCTTTAGAATTACCTTTTTTATAAAAAAAAGAAAGAAATCATATTCTAGGTGATGGAACAGAAAGATCTCCTGGGAACCCACTGGTCATTACCTAAGCTGCTTCCTGACACACAGAGAAAAGAAAGCACAGAACTAAAAATGATCTAGTTTCTGAAATAAATGTAAGAGAGAAAACAAAGAAGCATCAGCTGAAGACGGCAAAACAGTGGAATACAGGCAGGGTCAACAAACAAGATTCTGCTGACTACAATGCTTTTTGATAAATTTCTTGCTCAAGTAAATGGGAATTTTTATTTTGGTAATATATTGCATCTTAAAAATGAACTCAGTTTTTATTGATTTTGAAGGCAACACTTGCAAGTATGAAAGTAATAGGTTTTTGATTGATTCAGTCAGTATGAGTTAGACTTTGTGAATAAAGGGGGAATTAATCAGTTAGGACTGATTTAAGACCACTTTCGCAATATGGATTTCCATTCTTGCGTGATTGTTTTGTTGTTAAAGATGTGATGAAGTATTTGCACAGAAAGAAATGATTAAACGACCTTAAGTGAAGGGCTCAATAGTGAAGACCTCTTTCAAATAATAAAACCTTACTAAAGTTAAACCATCCATTATTCCAATTTAACCCAGACGTACACCTTGAGACGCACCTGCAAATTCTCAAGTGTTTTCAATTGCAATAAATCAGTACATGAATTGTTGAAAAGAAATTCAAAAATCAAATTGTAAGGGTTTGTCAAAAGAGAATATTCTTGATGTGAGGATAATTACTATGGCATACAGTAGGACCCTGGTATCTGCTGGGGATCAGTTCCAGGCCTCCCCATAGATAACAAAAACTGTGAATAAGAAAGAAGGCTAAAGCCACCCCAAAAACTGCAGTTTTTCACATTACTTTGGTTTCCGGCTGCTGAATTATTTAATTTTTTTCCTCTGACAACCGTGGATAACTGAATCAGTGATTAATGAAAAAGTGGTCCTACTGTATCTTGTTTCTTATGTTAGGTTCTCTCATACTCCACAGTAGGAATCTAAAGAATACTTATTACATAGTTTGTTCTTACATTATCTCAACTCAGTAATAAGAAATTTTCAAGTCCTGTGAAATTTCTCACCTCTGAGTGAGAAAAAAGCAAGAATTGCTTTTCCCCCTTATTAGATTGTTTCACTCCAAAACCAGCATCTTCTCCCATTGAGAAAGAAGGCACACATACAATAAACACATAATAGCTTTATTTATTAAGATCCAAACACTGCTCCTGTAGTAAAAATTATGGAAATATTATAGAATTGAAATCTTTATATGACTATGTCTTTGTAAGCAGAGAAAAAATACTTGCAACTGCATGTTAGTTGAAATTAAGCTACACCTGGGTTTCCCTTGGGAGGTGGAAATATTCAGCAGACTGTGCCTTGTCCAGAGGGCATAAGAGATGAGAAAAACTAAAGTGTATGGGAGGATAAGAACAGAACAGACAGAACCTCCAGGACACCTGGAAAAATTATGATATGCATAAATAGAGGAGGGGGCGTTTGGGCAAACATTAATGAGCCCCAGAAAAGCATAGCATAATGGCTTAATATATGCCCAACTTTTGATCATATTACTAGAAAATACTTGGTTAAATTATTATTAGAAAATACTCATAAGTCACCTGTTAGTAGGGAGAACAAAGAGAATCATATTGGTTTAGATAAAGATTAATATTGTACCATATATACTCAAGTATGTTGATCTAAGTATAAGCCGAGGGGAGGCTCCTAATGTAACCCCAAAAACTGGGAAAACTTATTGACTTGAGTATATGTCTAGGGTGTGAAATGCAGCAGTATTTAATGTAATGCAATGCAATGCAATGCAATGCAATGTTGCCTAGTAATTGAGTTGTCTATTAATTGAGATGTCCCTCAATTCCCTGTTCTCAATAATTGAACATGTCTTAATTGTACTGGACTATATATTATCCCTCATTCTGTAAGCCACCTTGGGTCCTTTTCCAAGGAGAAAGGCAGGGTAAAAATGCTCTAAAATAAAAATAAAATAATAAAAACATTCACATATAGAGAAAACATTTGCAGATACATACAGTGCAGTACTACCTGTTTTCCTGAAAGTAAGTCCTGGTATGTTTAAGCGGCCTCTTTAAAAAAGAGCAAAGCAGGGAGGACTGAACCCCAGCAGGATTGCATGGGATCAGCTCCCTATCAAGGATACCAAGAGGGGAAGAAAGAGGTGTGGGATCACCTCCTTTTCCCCAAATGGTCCCAAGCCATTTTGGTTTCTCCTCCTCCCTTTTCTCCATCATCCCAGTTTCACTGTTTTCCAACTTCCCTCCAGGAAGCAGCAGCAACAGCAGCACCAACATCGCCCCAAAGACCTCCCTTTATTTATTTTTAAAAACCCTTTCCTGGAAGACTAGGAGGAGTTCATAGGTGTTTTTTTCCTTCCCTACCTTTCCCAGGGCTGGCCTCTCTAGGAATGCCAACTCAGTTCATTTAACCCTTGAAGCAATCAGTGGCCAAAGCTGATTTTCCCTTCCTTCCCCCATCCCCCTTTTCTCGCCCCAGTCCTTTTGGATGAGGTGATTGTGAGCAGCTCCCCAAGTGCTCCCCAAGCCAGACGGATGCTACCTTCCCCCATCCCCTGGCTCCAACCTCTCCTACTTCACTGCTGCCACCCTCCCCAAACTGGCCGAGTGTTCCCCAAGCCAGCAGGGCACCACCTCCCCCATCCTCCCAGCTCCCACCTCTCCTGCTTTGTCACCGTTGCCAGGTACCTCAGTGGCATGCAAAGTGGGGTAAAGCTGCGGGGCACTGGCACCGCCTACCCACATCCCCCGGCTCCCACCTCTCCTAGTCTGGCAGTGGCAATGGACACCTCAGTGGCAGGTGAAGCGGGGTGAAGCTGTGGGGCACTGGAGCTGCCTCCCCCACAGCCCTGCCCCCAACTTTATATTGACCTGAGTATAAGTCCAGGGCCTTTTTTCAGCCAGAAATAAGGGCTGAAAAACAACTTATACTTGAGTATACAGTCACCCCCCACCATTTCGCGGTTCAGGTACCGCAGTCCCACTACATTGCGGGATCACAGTACCTGCACCGCGGGGTGGGGGCTCCCATCTGGTTGCTCCGTGTGCCCCCACCGCACCTCCAAGAAGCCTCGGGGGCAGGGGGCGACGGGGGGTGATCATGTCGCTCTCCGTTGCCCAGCCGGCGCCTCCAAAAGGCCTCGGAGCCACTCGGGAGGGCTGCGGGGAGGGAGGGCTTCGCTCTCCGTCGCCCACCCGGGTGTCTCCGAAAGGCCTCAGAGCTGTGCGGGAGGGTGACGGAGAGTGGCGTGGTCCCTCTCCGCAGCCCCCCAGGTGTCTCCGGAGGGCCTCGGAGCTGTGCAGAAGGGCTGCGGGGGGGGTGATCGGGTCGCTCCACGTCGCCCCCATGCTCCTCCGAGGACAGGCGTGCAATCGCCCCACCCACCCCCAGGCCCCCCACCTGCTTCCGCATATTGCAGATTTTCATGGATCGCGGGTGGGGTGGGTCCCTAACCCCCCCAATCAGTGGGGGGTTACTGTTTACAGTACGTAATAGATATCCTATATAAGAGTGATATAATGTGGTCTTCGGAAAGACATAACTTTTGGATATTAATCCCCTATGTTCCCTTTTATCTTGCATGATAAATAAATATTTCTGTTGTGTTTAGCATTTTCCCCTCCCTCCTTACAGGTAAAACCAGACTTGCCAGGAGATAACAAACAACATTTTTGCAACACTCCAATATTTTCAGCTTTTTAGCAGTTCATGCAACAAAGCAGGAACCATTGTCATTTTATACAAATATACGGTCCCCACTATCAGACATATTGTTTTCCCCAGAGAACATCAGCCTGTCTGACTTCTTCCATTCAGACCAGTCTGCAGTGGTTGGCCACTCTGTAGAAGGCAAATAAGTTCGCCATGAGGAATTAAGCCTTCTTGGTAGTGGGCCCACATCTTTGAAACAGCCTCCAGGTAGAGATTTGTCAGTCCCCCTGCTTCAAGAAGCTGTTAAAGATATGTCTCCTTCAGAAAGCATTTAAGAGAGATCCTCCCTCTGCAGTAATTTTGAACATGTTACCAGCCAACCAATAATGTGTTCTCTCTCTCTCTCTCTGTTATGCAATGGTTATATTTAGAGATGGGCACGAAATGAACAATTTTTCGTTTCTGTTTTCATTTTTTCTTTCATTACATAACAAAACAACAAACGAATTTTGCCTCTAAAATGAAACGAAATGAACAGAAACACCAGAAATTTTGTCGTCCGTTTCGTTTTTGTTACTGCAATACATTGAACTGCTTTAAATGCTTAAAAAAATCACAAAAATTGAAATAAATGGTAATAAAACAGTAACAAAACAAATGAAAACAAAAATGATTTTTTTGCAAAAATTCACGAAAAACGGAAACGAACTGAAACGGACCCCCTAAACGACAAACGACAAACGAAGCACCATTTTTTTATTCGTGTCATCTCTAGTTATATTTATCAGTTGTGAGTGGGTGTATTAGGCTTAGTATTTTTTTTCAGCTGCCCAGAGTAGGGCTTATCAGGCAGTAAATAAATAATAAATAAAGTTGCTTCCATTAAAGCATGATTTGCATTCCAGGGCCATTCTGTGCAATTTACGTTAATCTGCTGATTAAAGTGATGACCTCATTTTCTTCTTTATTTGAGAGTTAGGCAAAAGGGTATTTGCCTTTTATTGTGAGTCTAACATATACTGTGTTGACATTACAGATATATCTTTAAAACAAAAACTGGAGAGGTCATAAAAATGCATAGCTGTACCTGTGTCTGTGCACTGTGCTCCTGGACTTTGTTGATATTCTACATTGATTTTAAAAATATATACAATATGCATTCAACAAATGAAACCAAATGTTGACAAATTTAGGAGTAAAGAACAGCAGCACAAGTATGGCAAATATGGCAAGTATACCTGTAAAAGCTCACTTCAAAGGGGGTATGGGGTTTTGCAAGAGTAAATAAAAACTCTTGTGGTGTTGTTTATCTCAGGAAAACCAACCAGGCAACAAATGGAGCAGTTTGCACTCTCTCAAAAAATTCAGGTGCTAAAGTCTCATATTCGTACTATGATTTTTTTTGCACTTGAACACAGCATTTCAATGTTAGGGAAAGGAGGAGATTTACCAGGAATGCAGCCTCCCACCCCCTCTTGCTCATTTCATGCCCATTTTCCAGAGCTTCACCCAGCACAGCATGGGATCATTTCTCATTTCGGGATCATAATAGATGGATATATCATAACTTCTAGAAAAACCCTGGGATCCAATTGCACCTCAAGGGAAACAGCTGGGCCTTGTTTTTCACGACCCACCCATGGGGCCTGCTCTGAAGAATCGGTTTGTTCATGCTGGTTAATATGGCAGCTCTGCTCACTTCTTTACATGTTTCTCAGCTACCCCCATGACTCATAGGGGTTAATGCTGCTAAGAGAGTCTAAAACAATGAAAAATGTTACATGTGATATTGTTGTTGTCAGCGATAAACATAAGTAATGGCCATTTCAGATTGTGCTTAGCTCAGGAAATCTTGCATAATCATGGCTCAAGGTTGTTTAGCTGCAGACATGCTGTTGTTTCCAGGTCAATCACAGTAGTAACAGAAGAGCTGCACACAGTGGCTAAATGTAAAATAAGCTGAGGCCTAACTCCTGCCACAAATCTTCTGCTCATAAGAGAGGGCTCATTATATTCCTATATTCCTATTTCTTGTGTGGAGGAACAATGATAAAAGAATGATGTGCTCTAAAGTTTTCCAAGTATCAAACAGCTTAGAAATCAGATATTTTAAAGATTTCTAAAATACATAGCTAAGATTTTTAAAGCAGTGAAATAATGAAAGGTTATTACATCAATTAAATGACAGAATGTTTGTTTGGTTTTGACAATAATTGAACAGTTGTTCTGCTTCCTTGTCTGGGCCAGTTTATCCACTTTGCCATGATGAAAACTGCTTTAGCAGACTATTTTTAAAACATTACTGTTTTTGAAGTAGTCTGCTAGTAATGCATTTTGAATTGTATTATTGTTTGGTCAGATGTGACAGTTTAGGTATTTTTATCTGTAAATGAATTTAATTTTAATACAGTTTCTGCAATGTATATTGCGAATCTTCTGCTCTTTCTGGGAACCTGAAAAACATCTATAACTTAACCGTAAACAAAACTCATCTTTCAGCTATAATTTAGATGAAGAACAAAAAGTGTTTAGAAATTGTTTTCCCAAAATTTTATTCATGCTGTACTCTGCGTAGTGTTAAAATGCTTGTGTCCAGCTCTTTCACAGACTATTGACAGCTCTGATTTTTCTCTTTCACTGCCAACAACTAGCTTCACTAGTAAATTAAAGCCTTTGGAATGTTGCTAATAAAAATAAAATAAGTTTATGGATTTCAAAGTTGAGTCAAAATCATTAATGGTAATGTGTTGAAGTATAAACAAAAGGAATATAGCTCAAACACACTTAAGTTTGATTACTAGTGAAGCCGAATATATGCACGTACAGTTCCTAAGTTTACAAACTCTAAACACTCAGTTTTCCTCACAGACACTCTAAAACTCTGATCTCTTCTCTATCTTTTCTCCAGAAAGTGTAAATCCCTTCTCTGGCCCTATCTATCTTAGTCTTAGACAGTGCCATTCCCTATATCATTATCTCAGACTCTATCTAGACTTTACTTTAGTAAGTGTAGGTCCCTATCTGATTCTTTCAGACTCTGTCAGATTCCCTGTCTAAACTAAAACAGTGCTGAGTAGAGCCATAAATCCACTCAGGCCACTCCTCAAACTCCCTCATTGGTCTACAAACCCACCAATCAGTACAGACACCTCTCATGCATTATCCATTATCACAGGTAAATGCTACACTCTGTACTGCATGGAACATATTACTCTGTCATTGTCCAAACTACACTGGCTTCCGATTCATTTTTGTTCTGAAGAAAGCTAAACTGGATTTTGATTCACAACAGCA
>JAHTLZ010000348.1:12242896-12262863 GCA_023846285.1 Phrynocephalus versicolor
ACCGGTCCAAAGGTTCTGAATTTTTGTTTCCTCACCGTGACTTCACAAGACTGCAATGTTAGCAGGATCTGGGACGAGCAACAGGAGTTCACCCTGTTGCTTGGATTCAGGCTGCTGGCCTTTTGGTTGCCAAGACCAGTGGCTCAGCAGCTTAACATACAGTGTCATCCATATCACTCCTCCCCATAAAGTATAAGATGTGAAAGTGGCTTGTATAGTCTCTATTCTGGTTTAAACTACTGCAGCATACTAATAGTGCATAATTAAGTGACAGTAGAATGGGCCCATTGAATAAGTGGGGATTTGGTAAGCCAAGTCCTCTGTATGTCCCATTGATTCAAGTAGGCCTATTCAAGCTGTGACTTACTTTAACACTGGAAATGGCAACTAGAGTAGGTCCATTTCAATTGATGGGACTTACAGAGGTGGGGATTCAATAAATCCCCACTGATTCAGTAGGTCTACTCCAGAGTGATCTACTAACCCATGGTACCTTTAAGTTACCTTCCTGTGACTTAAAACTCTACCGATGGCCAACCATAGTTAGACCAGACATAGTTATCTTGTAGTTGAAATACTCATACTTCAAAATGGTAGAAAATACTCTTCGTCATTTGTTTTGTTGGGGGGGGGGTATACTGTGACTCAATATTAATATGTCTCCAGCCCCTGACTGTATTCTATATATTTTTCTTCCTACCACAACCACTTTTTACTTCTTTTTACTGCAGTCTTTTTTTAAACTCTCAGTTCTTATCAGATTGTTGAATATGTTATAAATTTATACTGTAGCTCATATTCAGCATTCTTGTAAATGAAATACCAGAGGTAAATTAGAAACGACTTTAAAAGGATCTGATAGCAATTCACTTAAGATTATCAGGTCTCAGAGCATTGGCTATAGTCTCAGAGAATTGCTACTGATCATGGGTTCCCAACCTAGGACCCCCTAGAGCAGTGGTGGTGAACCTTGGGCACTCCAGATATTTTGGACCAAAACTCCCAGAATTATGAGCTTAGATTGCCAATGACAAAGGACTGTGGGAGTTGTGGTCCAAAACATCTGGAGTGCCTGAAGTTAGTCATCACTGCCCTAGGCGGTTGTGAATTGTCTTCTATGGTTCCACTGCAGTTATTTTAAGTTGCAATTATATTTATATTTATTATATTTAATATGGTCTACACAATGTTTTTTTTTACTTGAATCTCCTTAGCTCACAGATACATACATTTAATCTGAACCGGAATTGTAGGGAACCTAGAGTTCATAGTTATTTCTGTATCCCTTTGGGCATATTTTCCTTTTGTACACCATAGGAAAGAGCAGTTTTTACACATTTCTCTCAGCTTCTCCATATCCACCTTTGAAGGACTGACATCAGCCCTTTGAACCTGACTTTTGGCCCAGCTCAAAGAGGCCAGGATGAGACAGGCATGCAATGGCCACATTGAAAAGTAGTTCCTGTTGTGGAAGTGGTGTGTTTTGCTCCACCTGACTCTCCCACTCTTGCATGTGTGGTGATGGCAGCACTGTAAAGGGAGAGCTTCAGACTTGAGCCAGAGATGCTCTTCATAGAGGGTGCTTTTGGGGTGGGGAGAGCAGACCTGGAAGGAGATTCATTTTCACAGCCAAAAAGTAAGTGAAAATGTATTGACTTTTTTTTCCTTCTCAGTTTTGTCTGGTAGAGGCAGATTTATGCCTCCCCTCCATTATGTATTATTATATTAAGAGTAATATATGATGTAAGAATTATATTCTGGAAAATGTATTTTTAATGTGTTTCCCCCCATTAAAACATCTTTTTATGCACATGTGGAAGAGGGGTCATGGGTTACTTGGATCCCATGATTTTAAAAAGGTTGAGAAACACTGCTATAGATCTTTCAACTGCAGGCAGGGAGAGAGATCTCAGAATGAGCAGTTCTGCAGGAGCAAAATATTAGATTTTTTTCCCTATAAGGTGATTTTGAAGCCTAGACACACATCTTTATTCTCAGGTGGTGCCCTGGCTCATTTATTTATTCAATTTATATACTACTCCAAATTCATGCTGAAGTTGGCTCAGGACAAAAGTGTATGAATGCTTCATCTTCAATATTTATACAGAAGGTGGTGCAAGAAATCCACATTCTCTCCCTTGAGAATGAAGCTCAACACACATAATATTTGCCAACACACAAATGAAAAAATAAGAACAAGGTCTGTGATACTTGCACACAGTTCAAAGGCATCGCAAACATCACAGTACATAAGCTAGCTTGACCCACATGATTTTTTTTCAGGAGGCCAGACACTACAGAGCTGTGGGTGCTATAGGAAGCACATAAAAGTTCCAAAAATATGACCAGATATCAAACCAGGTTCCTCTGTTAAAAGTAAGTTTCAAAATGGGGTTTATAGACCGAAGCTCTGAGTCATGTCTCACCTCTGAAATGAATCTGCAGCCCCCCATTTTGAAACATACTTTTAACAGAGGAGTCTGTCACACACATCTGGCCATGGTTTTTTGAGCAATTCTGTTTTTCTTGCACCATCCACAACTCTGTGGTACCCAACCTGAGGGGAGCTAGTTGATGTTTATTTATTTTATTTATTTTAGAGTATTATACCCTGCCTTCTCCTTGGAAAAAGGGCCCAAGGCAGCTTACAGAATGAGGGATAATATACAACAATTAAGACATGTTCAAGTATTGAGAACATGGAATTGATGAACATCTTAACAGCATTAATAGACAACATTACATTAGAGTTACAAGAGAAAGCAAGCAGTTAAAGGGGAGTAAAGTTCCATGTAAAGTTATGAGTGATGGAAACTTTGAAAATATAGTTTCAATGTAAACCCATAAGGTTATAAGTAGTTATAAACACAAAGTCTATGTGATCCTCTAGATTCATATAAAAGACACATACTGTATAGGTAGACCATCACTCACGGAAAGCTTGCCTGAAGAGAAAGGTCTTTGCCTGTTTCCGGAAAGACAACAGAAATGAGGCAGTCCTGGTCTCTAGTGGGAGAGAGTTCCAGAGTCTGGGCACAACAGCTGGGAAGGCCCTTTCATGGGTTCCTCACATGTGAAAAGGCTCAGTCCTCTCAAAGGTCATGTGTGAGTCAGATGAGTGGGATGAGATGAACATTAGATGAGAGTGAGTTGAGATGTAAGATGTGAGACAGATGAGAGAGTTTTGAGAACAGTAAAAGGACAGAATTTTAGTGTAATCTGCTTAGAGGAACTTTCAATTAAGGGTGTGCAAGGAAACCTTAAATTTATTTATTTATTTATTTACAAGATTTTTTTAGCTGCCCCACTACCAGGTGGTCTGAGACAGCTTGTTGAATTCAATAAACATTATTTTACTTTATTGACATTACAACTTGACTGAGACTCAGTTATTTCAACTGGGTTACTCTGAATAGTGGCAGAAAGAGTAAGAAGGTGTGTACAGGCCAATGGTCTGTGAAGTGACTGGGGGCTCTGTACTGGTTTGCTGCAGCAACATTTCAGGGTATGATTTTATTTTTCCACAATAAGGGGATGCATGTGTGTGTTGCATTGTTACAGTCGTGACCGACTCTTTGTGACCCCATGTCCATGGAGTTTTCTTGGCAGGAATACTGGAGTGGCTTGTCAGTTCCTATTCCAGGCTCCTAAAGCACCTGGTATTCCCTAGTGGTCTCCTATCCACCCAAATAGATCCCGATAGGGGATCAAAGTGCTGTGCTAAAGTACTAAATATCAATAATTTGTCACTTCAAAAAGAAATGTTAACTTACCTTAGCATCAGTAAAAAAATGACAGATTATTCTAGCCCCAGTAAGTAGCAAAGACTACCCATAGTTTTATGTAGGGATTGGAGATGGGCACGACTCAGAAAAATTGTTCGTTTTCGTTTTCGTTTTCGGCTAGAGGTCCGTTTCGGCTCGTTTCCGTTTTCGTGAGCTAATTTCAAAATTTTTCGTTTTCATTTTGTTACGTAACGAAAATGAAAAAATGAAAACGAAAACGAATTTTTTTGTTTCTTCCCATTTAGCTCCATTATGTGTTTTTCCAGTAACAAAAAACGAAAATTGGCTCGAAATTAGTCGTTTCGTTTCCGTTTTCGTTCCAGTTCTGAGCCGTTTTTCGTTTCATTACGTAACAGAAACGAAAAACGAAAACGAAAATGAAAATACCGCTAAGTCGTGCCCATCTCTAGTAGGGATACAGCAATGGGCTTGGTCTCAGACGTTGGGGGTCAAATCCTTGTTTGGCCAAAGAAACACATGGGGGTGAAAGGTTAGACCCAGAAAAAACCACTCCTTATCTTACTTACCTATAAGTTGTCTTAATGGCATTTATCGGGTAACTATAGTGATTGGTTGGACTCCCCCCCTTTCATTTTTAACAGGAATGTCCCAAAATTAGCAAAATTCAAATGCGAGAGAAAGTAGATCTATCAACTCCTTTATGTAAAGAAAAGTGGTTGTGAAAACTGCTTTTTCAGGTAAATGATTTTATGTTTTTGAAGAAATGGGAGTTTGTCACCCTTTCCAGTCAAATGGGATTCAATTCCATTCTGCAGTCCCATTAAATGTAAATCAGAATTACACATTTGGGTAAGTACCTTCAGGGAAGAATACTAGAGGTAATAATAACAAGAATTGTGGAATATTCTTTTCTTTGTTTCTAGGCATTTGTCTCTGGAAAGTAAGCAAGACCTTTAAGACCTTTATTAGATTTCACTAATAAAACTGGGTTATTATTGATTCTGGCCACACATTATCTTCTGCAGTTAAATTACCAGTGGCATCTTGGTTAAAATTGCTTCGAGAGGGACTGGTAGGATTACAACCTTTTAAAAATAGTTACCATTGATTCTAATTCTCACTCAGTTCATTATTATCTTGTGAATTTTTAGCCATCACTGCTCAAAGTTTTGCTCTTTTGTTTTGTGCATGTTCCAATTCTCTATATGATAAGATGCTTCACAGGTCCTGCAAGGAATGACTAAATCCGGTCAGGATTTAGAGAGGAATTTATCTTGCTGTTTGGTGCACTCTGGGCATAGGATAGTTTGCTCGGCAGCCACATGATGCAAGTGCCACAGTGGACCAGCCCCTCCTCTTCTTACATGCACTTTTTTGGCTACCTCTCAAAGGGTACTTTATTAAATGATAGGGCTGCTTCATTTTGGTTCAGTTCCAGCACATGTGATCACTGGGTTCAAACCAAAGTGGATGACTTGCTTTCTAGATCCCACTAGTGTGAAGTAGCTTGAGCAGACATTCTCTGCTCCTCCATGGAAGTAGGGAGAGATAGGGTGTAAAATTGATTTTTTTTAAATAAAGCCTTGTTACTGGAGCACTGATGTGCAATATATTTTATATGGAGCAGGGATGAAACCGTCCCCCTTGAAGGAAGACGAGATGAAAGGAACAAGGAGGGAGATCTTCTTTGTGTTCTTTCTTTCACTAGTGACTATATTTAGCTAGATCCAGGAAACTCCAATTTGACCATCTCTCTAAGGCCTCTCACAGTTTCCACTTCAATCAGATTCAGATCCTTCTTGAAACCAAGGATTAGCCTCCACTATTTCTGATTGGTTTAATATTTTTAAGCTCATATGAATGTTTCTACTCAGAATCATGTGCATTCTTCCCACAGATAGGTGTTTTATAAGATTCCCCTTAACGTGAAACCTCTTGGGCATTTTTAATGAACATGTGCATGTTTGCATGTGCTTTTTTTAACATATACATTTGCCATCATATTATTTATATCACAGAAATGCAAGTGAACTCTGCTTCACCTTGAGCAAAGGCTGAATCACTGAAAGGCAGTCTTCATAAAATACATAAAATACAAGGCAACCTTGCAAATAAAACTATCCTGCCATGGATAGCATGTTTTTCATGTTCAATACATGACTTTGTACATGGTTTGTTTTTCTGGTATGTCCTTGTGAAGGCAGGGGGCTCTGTTGTCACCTCTGCAGGTGCAAGCTTGGAAGCAATGGCAAGCTCCTGACCAGGCACTGCTCCTGAGCATGTGCCCACCTATCAGCTCTATGGTAGGTGCCTGCACAGAAGCAGTGACCAAGCCTCCCAGAGCCAGGTGCTGCCTCTGAGGATAGCACCCACAGCAGCACTACAGGAGGGGGTGGGGTGGAGGTGAAGGACAGCAGGCAGGTTAGTATTTTGTTTTGCTTTGACAAAATGGAATCCCTGATACAAAACATAAACTGCCTGGTTCATCGTGGTTTTTTTTTTTTTGCTTGTTTGTTTTTTGCTTTGTAGTTCATTTCATGCTCATCTCTAACCACCAGCATTAAAGTCCCTTCCCCATTGGTTGATCAGTGAGCAATAAAGTATTTGCCTACTGGCAAAATGGCATTGTCCAGTGGTGGATATTGGCCAAAGTCAGGACTTAAAACTGTATTTGGAAGCTGGCATATGAACTTCACCAAGAAAGCACAATAAACAGTGTAAACACAACTTATTGATCTTCTGTGGATCACCATCAACTAAAATGTCACATTAGCACCTGACTATCTTCTACCTGGTGTTGCTATGGTAACCCCTAAGATTATAGATATTGCATTATATTTATAGCTAAATAGCTCTACAAAATAAATGTATTATATTTCCCTTTTCTTTATGAACCTGGTTGTGTTCATACATAGACTTTCTTTCTTTCTTTCTTTCTTTCTTTCTTTCTTTCTTTAATAAGAAGGAAAAGATGCATATGCAAAGGTCAAAGACAACCAGAGGAAACTATGCCACCTGAAACTAGTATTACTTTTTAAGATAAAATTGGATCAAATTTTCATATCTTGTCTCAACTTTCTTATAGTATATGTTAAAGACTCAATGGGTAGAAATGGTATTTCTACAAGTATACTGGCTTATCTTGTTTCTGACTTTAAAAGATAACCAAACACTCCCTCTCCTTCCCCAATTTTCTATTTTGGAAGAATTCCACCAGATCTTGCCATGATGATACATAAAAGTCTAAAGAGCAGTGATCATACCTATAATTTAATATTCAAACAGATTAATGCCATAGAATTAATTGCACTTAAAAAAGTATTGATTTAATATATGTTGTTGTTGTTGTTGTTGTTGTTGAGTCATTAAGTCATGTCCAACTCTTCATGACCCCATGGATCAGATCACTCCAGGCTCTCCTGTCTTCCACTGTCTCCCAGAGACTGGTCAAGTCCAGGGATGCATATTGGTGCCCTTGTTATTTAATGATTATATAAATGATCTAGTCCCTAACCTAAATTATTTGAACTTTTACCCTCCAATTTTGGCCGATAAGCATATTTCTATATTACTGTATGATGATGATGCAGTAATTCTCTCAAGAATCCCAAATGGATTAAAAAGAATGTTGCGGGCCCTTGCTGACTTTTGCCTACAGAATCACTTAGAGATTAACTATGATAAAACCAAGGTAATGGTGTTTGCAGTAAGACCTAAAGAATATAATTGGGAACTAAATAGGGTACATATTGAGCAAGTACATAATTATAAATATTTGGGACTGATAATACAAGCTAATTGAAAGCAAAACACACATGCTAAATACATGATAGCTAATGCCCAGAAAAGTATTGGAGCTATATTAAATTTTTTCTGGACATGGGGTGGGAAAATGTGATAGCTGCAAATAGGCTCTATTCAGTGAAGGCCATAGCTCAGATGACTTATGGAGCCCCATAGTCTATTCCAGTCATCCTGGCTGCTTTGGAAAAACAGAAATCCAAATTCTTAAGAGCTATATTACAGCTTCCTACAAGTGCTTCAAATGCAGCCATAAGGTCAGAAACAGGGCTGGTAACAGCTGAAGTCAGAATATGTATAGCGGCTATCACGTATGGGTTAAAGCTGAATCATAACACCACAGGTCTAGTGCAATTAACATTGCAAGAGACCTATGCCCCCCATCCCAGCAGAAGATACTGGAACACAAGTTTGGGTACTATGCATTTTCGCAAAATTATCAATGGATATTGTCAATGGATATGACCCAGACCAAATCTATTATAAAGCAAATGATATTAGACATAGAAAGACAGCATGACTTAAATAAAGCTAAAAGAATTATAAGATCAAATCCTTTGAATTGAGTCTGGCCTGTGTCATATTTAAATGACTTAGAAAACTGAGAATCTAGAAAAGCCTTTATGTTATTACACACAGACCTATTGCCCTCTGCAGTATTGCTGGGAAGATATAATAATATTCCTCATAAGAGTCGATTGTGTTTTTGTGGTGATGGAACCATTGAGACACTGATCTGTGTGCTCCAAGTGCAAAATATATAATCACACCAGGGAATGGTTTATCAAACCGATTATATCTTCCTTGGAGGGTAGAAATAGGAAAGAGTGTTTACAGAACCTTTTGTAGAATAAGAGTAAAGAGATTACTAAAAATGTGGCCAGTTTGCGAAAGAAGTCTATAAAGCTAAGGATTAGGTGGATAAGCAATCAAGAGGGAGCAGGGAGTGTTTGAAGAAATAAAAGGTATTAAGTTGATTACAGACAGTTGTTCTTATAGGTTGTACAATTATGACTATGGTGATACCATTTTAGAGATTTTTAACATATACACTTTTAACTTGAATTTTAACATTTATATTGTTAAACAATAAGGTATAAATACAGTCGGCTTCTACTGTAATCCTTTATGATTGTGTGTTGTCCTTGAATATAGATACTTGGATATTGACTGATTGCTATATTGCTTTTATTGTATTTGTATATAGATATAGATATAATGGCCATTGGCTATAATGAAAACTAATTTGTATTTGACTGGTCAAGTCCATGTTGCTTGCATCAATGACACTGTCCAACCATCTCATTTTCTGCCACCCCCTTCTCCTTTTACCTTCAGTCTTTCCCAACATCAAGGACTTTCCCAATGAGTCTTTTCTCCTTATGAGGTGGCAAAGTATTGAAGCTTCAGCTTCAAAATCTTTCTTTAATGTATTTCAATATATACTATTTAATATATACTATTAATTTAATGGACCTACACTTGTTAGGACTTGTGAGAAAAGGGGGAAACTGTTTTGAATATTCATTAGTCTGTTTTGAATAGCCAATTACCAAGCTGGTGGGAGGGGCTTTTATATATGGAAACCTAAGGGGTGCTGGAGAGTTCAGTTGAGTTTGAATTGAGTGCAGTTCAGTTCAGTTCAGTTGAGAGAGCAGAGAGCCAGTTCGGATTGTCAGTTGGTCACGTGTGAGATCCTGCCACTGAAAAGGGTCTGGTTTCTAAAAGAAATACATTATTATAAGAATCCACGATTGCAATACAATAACATTGGCTAATACTATCATAATACTGAACATCTATTTCTAAACGAATAAGTGTTTCAATGTTTTATTTTAAAACTATAAAACTGGGTGTCTGACACTAGAGATGGGCACGACCAGAAAAAAAATTACATTTCGAGTTCTCATTTGTCGGGAAGGGCCCGTTTCAGGTCGTTTCCGTTCTTCGCGAAAATTTTCAAAAATTTGTCGTTTCGTTTGTCGTCGGTCGTTTGTACAGGTTTAGGGGGAGGGTGGGCTCTGGGAGGCACCTCTCTGGGTGCCTCCCTCTGAGTTGACCCAGAAGGGAAGGGAAGCGTAACGCGTAGCCGCTGCCAATTATGTTGGGTTGTTAGTGTGAAAGGAAACCTCGTCGGCACTTCGCTGTCTCACTAAGAACATTATAGCTAGAGATGGGCACGACTTAGCGGTATTCCCGTTTCCGTTTCCATTACTCGGTTCCGTTACTCTACGGAAACGGTAACGGGAATTACTCCGCCAGACTTCGAGCTCGAACCGACGAACGAACAATTTTGGTCTGATTTGTCGTGCTCGTTACTTGCATTGCGCGATCGCGCGATGCCACACGGCACAGAAAAAAGTTTTTAAAAGTTAAAAAACCCGGTTCCCGGCCAAAAAGCAGGCGCAAAAATGTCTGCCGTGCCTCAGGGCACCTACCAGAGGGGTGGTTTCTGGAGGTCCCCGGCCTCCCCCCCCCTCCTCCGTCCTGGGCTGCTCTGGTGGGACTCACCGCAGGCTCGCAGTAGCAACAAGCCGCACGGCACGAGTCTCGCTGCCGGCTCAAGCGGCACGGACGGCACAGGAAAAAACTTTTAAACTCTCCCCCCACTCATTCCCGGGCCAAAAAGCAGGCGGAAAAATGCCTGCTTGACTAAGGGCGCAGGGCACCTACCGGAGGGGGGGTTTCTGGTCTGGAGGGGGGGTCCTGCCTCCCCCCCTCCGTCCTGGGCTGCTCTGGTGGGACTCGCCGCAGGCTCGCAGCCAGCAAAAAGCCCAGTCTCGCCGCCGGCCGCCGCAATTAAAGCGCAAGCAAGCAGCACGGACGGCACAGGAAAAAACTTTTAAACTCTCCCCCCACCCATTCCCGGGCCAAAAAGCAGGCGGAAAAATGCCTGCTTGACTAAGGGTGCAGGGCACCTACCGGCAGGGGGGTTTCTGGTCTGGAGGGGGGGTCCCGCCTCCCCCCCGTCCTGGGCAGCCGGACTCACCATGCCATGCGGTGCGGGCGGGGGATCCAAAATGGGGCGGCGAACGCAATATTGTTTTTGAAATCGTGGTCCAAAAACACACAAGCACAACAGAAACACGCGAAAATTTATAAACTGCCAGATTTTTCACAGTAGCAGTGGTTTTTTTCTTGCAACAAAATGTCTCTCCTCTCCTCCTCTGTCCTCCATTGATTTTATTTTATTTTATTTTATTTACACCTGCGCAATGCGCAATGATGGGCTGACCCAGTGGCCTGGCCAGCCATGTGGGAGGGGACGACCATGCAAATTTTTGGAGCCATCCCACCAATCGCATGGCCACTTGGCCACTGAGACTTCTGGGATGTGCCAAAAAGCCCCCTAAAACCTGCCCTAGCCCCCTAACCCCCTAACCCTAATCCTTGACTCCTTACCCATACGTCACAGACTGTCTTCTTAGTGGGTCAGAGAGGCACCCAGAGGTGCAACCCAATAGCCCACCGTAACCTTACCCGTCAGTAGCCTAACCCTAGCCCTTGCACTAACCCGTCTTAACGCTAAGCCAGATCTACTTGCATTGCACTACACGCAAGTACGATTCCCTTCTTTGTGGGACATGGCAGGTGCGACCCAGTCCTGACAGAGGGTCGTACCAGTGGACCAGGTCTCACTGTCTGGCTGGTATGCATATCCATATATGGTTATGCATGCCATTTTGCAGCAGCAGGTGAGGAGGGGAGACCCCCATGTTGAGGGGTTTCTTGGAGCCTGCTGCTGCCCCTTCCTAGTGGGTGAGGATAGGAGGCACCCACGGGTGCCTCCAGGAGCCCACTTTCCCTTTATAGCGGGCCAGAGGAGGCACCCACCCTACAGAGGTGCCTCCAGGAGCCCGCTACCCCCCCAAAAAAACCAGTACTAACGACAACAAAAAAATGAAAAAACGAACCGACTAATTTTTGCGAAGTTTCGCGAAAAACAGAAACGAGCCGAAACGGGCTGCCTCCGACACATGACAACTCGAAAACGTCATTTTCCCTAGTCGTGCCCATCTCTAATTATAGCCATTAAATAGCTATAGCTTAGCCATATTAGCCAGGGTTGGGGGTTAGTGTGTCAGAGGCACCTCTCTCGGTGCTGACTCTGACTCACTAAGAAGGAAAGCATACTGGTGTACTGGCGTACAGGTTACAAGGGAGGAAGTGGGTCTGGAGTTGGAGGCATCTTTCGATGCACCACTCTGACCCACTAAGAAGGGAAGTGTACTTGCGTACAAATCTGGCTTAGGGTTGGGGTTAGGGTAAGGGCTAGGGTTAGGGTAACGGTTAAGGTTAAGGTGGGTTAGTGGGCTGCACCTCTGGGTGCCTCTGACCCACTAAGAAGACAGTGTACTGGTGTATGGGTTAGGGTTAGGCTTAGGGTTAGGGTTAGGCTTAGGGTTGGTGGGCTTTTTATGCCCTCTCTGGCACATCCAGAAGTCTCAGCAAAACCTGGCCATGCGATTGGTGGAATGGCTCCAGAAATTTGCATGGTCCCATCCCATGGCCAGCCCATCATTGCGCGTGTGCAGGTGTAAAAAAATAAAAATAAAAATAAAATAAAATAAAATCAATGGAGACGTTTTGTTGCAAGAAAAACCCACTGCTGCTACTATAAAAAAATCAGGCTTTTAAAATACCTAATTTTCAAATGTTTCTTTGGTGCTTTGGTGGGTTTTTGGACCATGATTTAAAAATAAATATTGCGGTTGCCATTTTGGATCCCCCACCACCACATGGCAAATGGAGACGACGATGCCCCCCCCCCAGCCTGGTACCAGCAGCCCAGGACAGGAGAGGGGGGGAAGGCCGGGAACCCCCCCAGAAACCACCCCTTGGTAGGTGCCCTCACTGAAGTAGGCATATTTTCACCTGCTTTTATGGCCAGGAATTCGGGTTTTTTTATTTTTAAAACTTTTTTTCTGTGCTGCTTGGCATCGCGCAATCGCCGCGATGCCATGGACGACAATGACAAATCAGACCCAATTTATCTTTATCGAGTCGGGTTCGAGCTGGAGCTGAGTAACTGTCGTTCTCGTTCCTCGTTCCATAACGAGAACGTAGAATGAGAACGGAGACGAGGATTTCGCCGAGTGGTGCCCATGTCTATCTGACACTCTTAATTATATCCAAGTGTCCTGTTAATCTGGTGGTGGCAGTGTGTGTGGTGTGCATTAGAGATGGGCACGAAATGAGCAATTTTTTGTTTTTGTTTTTGTTTTAGTTTTTTGTTTCATTACGCAACGAAAACAAAAATGAAAGTTTTTCAAAACAAAATGGTTTTTTATTCTTATTGTGATCATTGTGGTGAATGATTTCTCTTTTTCATCTGTACTGATTCCTGCTAGTGAATTGATGAGGATGGTGATGTGATGATAAATGTGACATTTAACATACTGTTAGTGCCTACATAGATCTGTGGATGATTGATTGTTCTCTCTTATGTTGACTCACTGTTATTGTTGACTGCTTTTGAAGTAGTTGACTGTCTGTTGCATTTCCCCTGCTTTTTAGGGTACTGATTTTGAGAATTCTTTAGGGTTTACTCTGCTCTAGTGCCATAAAGACAAATGGGAAATCTGAAGTGAAATGACCTGGAGGATTTGGGTATGTGGAGAGTTACTGAAAGGTCTGCTACCAGAAATACCCTGAATAGAAAAAGGATATGTAATATGAATGTATTCCTTGCACCTCACTAACAATAACAAGAAATGCATTAAGATATTTCAACTTGTGATGCTGTCATTATATATGACTTTAAGTTTCTTCAATGATCTATTGTGTGATTATTTGAAGGTTCTACCCATGGAGGGTTTAATTGTGTGACCTAGAAGTTGTATTCTGGTGGCATCTCACTGTGATAATGTTGCGTTGTGATGGTGGTGCTTGCAACTCTTGTTCTTATATCTGTTCTCCTGCATTTTTATTGTGCAATTTAGACAACCAGAATGTACTGGTCTCCTCCTGTTACAAGAAAACAGAGCTTGATTACAGAAAACTGCCATAATGCTTCCCTTTTTTGTTGTTGGAATACATGAATGATCATGATGAGAACAACTCTTACCCCACAGTACTTTAATTCTGCTCTTCAGTTCATCTTTTGTGCTCCTTTCTTGGTCAGTGTAAAAATATCTGTGATAACAGAAAGAACATTTTATAAAGATATCTTGAGAACACCAAGTGAGCTCCATTTTAAACAATCTTTTATTACTAGCAGGGGATGCCTTTCTATGCATGCAATAAACCCAGAAAGCTTATTCTGTCCATGTGTTTACATTGTTCATCCTTATACTAATTTTTATAGAGACAATATAATTAAGTTGTTTACATCTTTCCTTTATTTGATTAGAACAAAAAGACGGGTGCAGGGGTGAAATCATCCCTCCAACATCTCTTCGTTTGTGATTCTGGCATGCCATGCTTCCTAGCTGAAACAAACATATTCCAATAATCAGACTTCTCTAGCCCTCTCCCTACTGTTTTGAAGCTTGTGCTGTTCATTGTGCAAGTCCACTAGTGGTCTGTTTTCTCATTTCTATCATGAACAGTTTTTATCATATTTTCAAGCAAACAAAATTGCCAATGAAATGGTCCAAGACAAGTTGAAAGGCTGATTAAGCCACACACTCTGGGGATGTTTACTGCAGCTGATGAAGAGAAACAGAGACGGCTATGGGTTTATGACAATATGTATGCAGGCTTCAAGATGGAATGAGCAAGTCTATAAACATTGCACCTCTCATAAACAGATTGTACTATAGTATACACTGCTGAGGAGGATAAGCTTCTTGGATCTACATTCTAAAATGGAGTACTATTTGATAATGGATCCCAAGAGATTTGGCATAATATGGTCACTCTACCACAGATGAATCCCTCAAGCTGAACCCTTGTACAAGCCAATAGATTTAAATGTGTGTTTGCAAAAAGAGAAACCTTAAGTCTACTACTATGTCTATTCAAGGCAAATGGAGTGTTGCCTGTAATAGCATATGCATGAAATCTGAGATTCCCATAATGAGCCATTTCTGCAAAAAAGATATTGCAGGTGACTGGATCTGATCACCACCACCACCATCAGCACCACCAGCACCCTAATCCTTATCCTTTTTGGCATAAAATTAATAAAACATAATCAAGCCTTTTTTTAAAAAAATACTCATATTTAAAGAATTCCAAGGCAAAAAAAAAAAAAAAAGGCTGAAACGTCCAAACAGAAACAGAACTTTGGTTCCTACCTCTTGAACCAAGATAGTCTATTACTCTTTTCATGCTATCTACTGCCTCCACCAGTAACATAAAGCAAAGTTTATCTAGATTAGGTTTCCCTTCCAGCTTTAATAAAAATGAGGCAATATGATTTGTGCAATAGTTCAGGTGGAGCAGACAATGCAAAAGCATATGAGCAAAGGTTTCCTGGGGACCCTGCTCACATGGGCAGTTTCTTTCAAGAGAAGGGATTCCTGCAGTAATTCTTCAGGCATGTCATTGCATCTGGCAAGAGAAAATTCCCTGTGATTTTGAGGAAATTTAAGCGAGGAGAGAAAAGCAGCTGCTTGGCCAATTATACAGGGCTCATGGGAAAATAATGGTCATAAAGCTATGGATTCTTTGTACATATATTGTTGACCACACCAGCGGCAGCAGTCAAGAAACCCTCTTGCTCTCACTATCATTCACAGCTAATGAAATGACAAAATGTTTTGTCATTGTCTACTCCATATTAATCTACCCAGGCCTTGTGCTCTGATGAGGCCACTTCAGATTTGCATGCAGTGTTGAAACCATACAATTTCTATACAGAGCAAAATACCATAGTCTCCCGAAACTGAAGGATGCCTACACTATATTGTAGCAATTCTTTCCAACCAAATGACTTGTAATTTTAGAAACTCAGAATATCTGACTGAAATCTGATTTAAAGGCAAACTGTAACTGCAAGCTTCTTGACATTAAGAAACTATTATTCTATTTAAATAAAATTTACAATTTATGTTTCATCTGAAAATATTGCTCAGTGTTATTTAAGTGAGCTTAGGGAAAGCTGAGGTATCAGAATAACATAGCCAATAATTTCTGAGAGAAGAAGAGATCCAATTTTCCATTTATTACAGCGGAATAAAGTGTGGCCCTTCCCACTGAAGCAGAAGGGAAGTATCGCACACCACCTTCATTATGAGCAATCTTAAGTACAAAATTGGTTTGTCTCTTTCACCAATCACAACTTTTCACAGCAGGTTTGCAACTTAAATGGAGCCATTCCCACCATTGTGTCAGGAAAATCCTAAAGGAGATTTAGCTGATGCCTAAAAGTCTGAACTCTGGGAGAATCAGAATTTTGAAAAATGTCAGTTACTCTGTCAGTTGACACCAGCTTCTGAGGTAAACGCTTTTGGTAAAACATAGAACTGGTGGAAAGCTGGAAGAAAAGATGTAACCTTACAGAAGACTTCCAAGGTAACACATTATTAGTAAAATAGGGAGGTTCACAAAAAAGTTAAATTTCCTAAAGTGAATGACTGACTGGATGGCACTTTTAATCTTGTTGTATTTATACAATGACAATAAATTGCATTCCTATTCCTATTCCTATTCCTAAAGTAAAAAATACTGGAGGAAGATAGTAGGAGAATTACTGGGGAAAGTAGTTTGAGTTTAAAAACACTAACAGCAGTAAAATTCTGAGGTGTAAACTTTGTTGTAAAGTACAAAGTCACTAGAAAGTATAGCCTGGTCACTAAAAAAAGTGGCAGGTCTAAGATAAAACATTTACTGAGGTAAATTGTTCAAGTTAGTTGTAATGGACAGGCTGCATTATCTCTGAAAAGGAACTAAACTATAATGCATCTTTTTTAAAAAATTACAACATTCAAACCAAAATGGCAATGCATGCTAGGAAAAAAAACAACACAAAGATAGAGATTTCTCAGAAGTGATTCACCATTCCCTTCTTCTGGGAGCATCCTGAGACTGTGCAGCTTGTCCAAGGTCACACAGGCTGGATCTACTCACATAGTTGGGAAATGAACTCCCAAGCTCTGGCTTTGCAACCAGATACCTAAACCACTGAGCTATCCAGCCAGCTGGCCAACTCATTACAGGCCTAATTTTATTCACAGCATTGACTTGGTCCCCATATTCCATTGTTCTGGCACCACTGATCCCACATGGCTAGCCAGAGTACGAAGCTTGCTGGGGGGTGGGTGGGCAATGTGTAGCCTGCATTACTGTAATTAAAACTGTAAACCATGGTATATAAGCAGAACACTTTGCTTTGCTTTTTGCTGGTGATTAAAAAAAATCCCTGAATATACCCGACTGGCTAATTCCTATCATGTATTGACTGATACCAAATGCACATTTTTACAAGAGGCAATCATTAGTGGGGGTGCAAAAAACCTTTTACCCGCCCTTTCATGTCAGTTTACCAGTTATGCGGGTGGGCAACATTCTATCTTGCTTTTTCTCCCAAATGCTGTATCTCCAATATTCTCTGATTGGTCTGAGCTGCTGCTTGCCGTGGAGCTTCTAAGCTCCATGCCACAGGAGCTCCCCCTCAGAGCTTCTAGTTACAGCCCTGATCTTTATATCGTTGCTGCCCATGGAAAATGTCCCAGAGCTTGGTTAGCCAAGCGGACTGGGAATGGGGGAGGAAAAGAAACTTTCCCACCTCCCCTCTTGGGTTTCCTGGCTCATTGGCACTGGTGGTATTGTGGGGCAGAATGTCTCTGCAAAGCCCCCCCCCCCAGAGGTGTCTCTCGCCCACCCGCCAACCTGCGGTGGCAGTGGCTGCAGCTGGCTGTTGGAAAACTCACTCACTTGCTCACTCGCTTGCTCGTGTTCCTCCCTCCCCTTCCCTCCCCTGCCTCATGTTGACATATTTGCATGGCATTGCAGCCCCAATCTTTATTTCATTGCCACCCTGCCATGGCTTGAGCTCCTGTAACACCAGAGCTTCTAAGCTCCACACTGCCGGAGCGCTCCCTCAGAGCTTCTGGATGGGGATTAAGGATGTAGGGGCATATAAAGTGCAGTTACTTATACCATGTCCATGGAAACACAGGAACTGCATTTTCAGTCATGTGAGGACTTCAGAAAGAAACACTGCTTTTATTAACGGCCTCTTTCAACCATGTGATAGGGCCCTTTGTCACTTCTTCCTACTTGCTCTGTTCCCCATGAACTCCTGTTCACCTCTTTCCTGACACCTTTGCCTTTACCTCAGCTGTCTAAAACTCCTGACCCATGGCTACTGTCCTCCCTGTCCCTCCACTTGTGGCAGCCATGTCATTACTATGCTGCCTGGCAACTGCCTGGTAATGTGGCATGCTTTGTTGACATGTTCCTATACACCACCAAAAGAGAAGGCAAGCTCACAGCTGGGATTGCTGGGCTGCCATGGCAAGAGTAGGAGACACTGTGGTGGGGCTACCCATACATTTGACAATATGGCACCAAGTGTTTATCACCTATAAGGAGTCCAGTGGTGCAGTGGTTAAATGCCTCTACTGCGGGTAAAACTGTGCTCACGACCTGGGGTTCAATTCCAGATAGCAGGCTCAAGGTAAACTCAGCCTTCCATCCTTCCGAGGTCGGTAAAATGAGTACCCAGCTTGCTGGGGGGGGGGGGGCAATGTGTAGCCTGCCTACTGTAATTAAACTGTAAACCTCCCAGAGACTACTTGAAGTTGTATGGGGTGGTATACAAGCAGAACTCTTTGCTTTTTGCTATAAAAGTCTCACTGTTCAGCTATACCCTGTTATACCCTACATCCTTTAGCCCAGACAACAACTCCAAGAATCTCTTTGCCATCCTGGAGAGTGGCTATGCTGGCTGGAAGATTAATGAAGTTATAGCTGCTGCCCCCCTCCCTGCCGCCAAAGGAACATTTCCTAGCTCTAAGTGAAAGCTCTCTCATTATACAGCAATCATTAGGGCTGTTTGTCTCTCTGCTGCCATCAAGAGACGATTGCATATTTCATAATACAGCCTGTGCCTTCAGTTAGACACGCACAACAAACAAGCAAGTCAAGCCGACTATGACAAGAACTCCCACACCGCAAATACAGCTACGTGTGTTGCCAACGCCCCCTGCCTTTCTTCTCCCCCAAGCACATGCAGTTCTGTCTAAGCACAACATTTACATATATATTTTCATTATACTGTGCCAATTTAGGCTGAAAAGCAGGGTATAAATAATAAATTACCACCGGTACTTTGCATGCAAAGAAGGGTGACTAGATGATAAGGAGGGCAGGGCTCATTCACCTGTCCTACTTGCATCGGACTAGATTTTGCATGAGAGCATCTTCTCATGCTAGTGTGAGGAAATGTGTCTAAGCCAAGACATTTCCTTTTCTACAGAAAGTAGCATAGCAGCCTTCACTTCCATGCATCTGGTCACTCGAAAGGTACCAGAGTGTATAGATCTCAATCTCACAGCTTATTTATGCAGCAGCCTCATTAAGCAAAATCACTTATGCAGGCTCCTATAAACCCAGCATGTCATCAATATTAATGAAAACCTGCATTCCCATGAACTTTTATGTTTCCTCTGAATAACTCCCTGTGGGGAGGCACTGCTGTAACAGTTACTATAATAGATTCCTTGCTGCCACCTAATGCTCTGATAGGAATCAAAATTGGGAGAAGCCAGGCCTTTCTTTTGTTTAGATAGTTGTAAACGGAGGTGCGTGGAACAGGGAGGGCATGGTATAGTGACAGAATGCTGGCATAGAATGTGGGAGGCCACAATTTCACTCCCTCACACCTTGTTATCTAAAAACAAGGTACTCTTTTATGTTTGGGGATTGCAACCACCAGAATTCTCCAAAACGGCCAGACAAAAGTCTGGAAGTTGAAAATCTGCAGACCTCAAGACTTGAGATGGGCACAAAATGATAAAATAGCATTTCATTTCATTCAGTTTCCTTTCCTTTTGTTTTGTTTGAAATGATTTTTTCAAAAAATTATTTCGTTTTTCATTTTGTTTCATTTCATTTTTAGTGTACTCTGTGTGTGGTGCTTATGTAACTTGATCGGGCACATGAAAAGACCGGATTTTTGAACTTTTTTGCTGCCCCAAATGCCAATCAGCTGTAGTGCGGGCTTGGGGAGGCAAAAAAAATAGTTTAAGAATCCCTCCTTTCCCCCACCCAATGGGGTGGGGGGAAAGGAGAGATATTAAAACATTTTTCTTTTTCTTTTATTGCCACCCCCAAGTGCTGATCAGCTGTAGCTCAGGCTTGGGGCAGCAAACAAAATGTTTAAAACCCCTCCTTTCCCCCACCAGATAGGGTGGGGGAAAAGAAGGGAGTTTAAAACATTTCTTTCTTTCTTTCTTTCTTTCTTTCTTTCTTTCTTTCTTTCTTTCTTTCTTTCTTTCTTTCTTTCTTTCTTTCTTTCTTTCTTTCTTT
>JAHTLZ010000348.1:12262873-12273082 GCA_023846285.1 Phrynocephalus versicolor
TTTCTTTCTTTCTTTCTTTCTTTCTTTCTTTCTTTCTTTCTTTCTTTGCTGCCCCAACCAACGATCAGCTATACCGCAGGGTTGGGGTGGCAAAAAAAATGTTTTAAATCCTGTCCTCCCCCCCCCAATGGGATGGAGGATGGGGAAAAGGTTTTTATTTATTTATTTATTTTTGCAGCCTCAAGCCTGTGCTACAGCTGATTGGAACTTGGGGTGCCAAAAAAATCCCCTGGTTTGCTGTTCCAGGCACACATGGGGGGGGGGGACCACAGGCTTTTCCCCATAGGAATGCATTACTTCAATGCATTCCTATGGGAAAATGAAAAACAAAACAGAACGGGATGAAGATATCCATTTCGTTTCATTTCATTTTTCTTTGAGGGGGTGGTTCATTCTTCATTTTGTTGAATAATGAATAACAAAATGAATAAAAAAAGTTTTGTGTCCATCTCTACTCAAGACCTCAAGAAGCAGGTTTTGGTTATTTACCTCTGCCGCTACCATACGTTTGGACTTTGCCATCTGTTTTTTTTTTGTTTTTAAAAAGAAAGTTACTACTTTGCTTCATGGGACTCCTAGCATCCTCCACTGAGACTAAATTGGCAGCAAGACTATGACACCAAGTGTCACCTGTGACCAGGAAGACATGATACACAGAGACAAAAATACTATATTCAAGCACAGCACAGACATTATTGGCAGTATGACAAGCCAAGATATGTCTGTGAAGATTCTCAGTCATCCAGGTGAGTTTATCTGGAAGTTATCTGGAAGATGAAGCTGTTTGGATGAACAGCGAGACGTTTCTATCTCTCAAAAAAGAAGTCCAGTAGCCATGACTCAACTTCCAGACAAGCCAAGATGAAAATTCCAAAGACTGGGAAACTTGCTTTCTGGGACCGCATCTCCCAGAATTGCCCAGCCAAATAACCAATTTTCTAGTTCTGAAAAAAAATCAAGCAAAACATATCACATAAGTGTTTTACTACTCATGTTTTAAATGCAATAAGAAGCATGTGTAGAACATGGAAATTACGTTTCTGCTAAGCCATACCCAGTGGTTTGGATATTGTGTCAACATAATATGAACTGCTGCACAAAAATACACAGAAGTAGAGATGGGCACGAAATGAATTTTTTGGTTCCTTTTTTGTTTTTTGTTTCTTTTCCTAATGAAATGAAAAATGAAGTGCCCTTAAAAGACAAAACAAAACAAAATGGAAATTTTCATTTCATTTCATTTTTTTTTGTTTTTTCTTGTTTATTTTGACAAGCACTGAGATCAGAAACTGCTGGTTGGCCTCCCCGTGCACCAGCTGGTTGGTAGGAGTGAAGAAAACAAAAAACCTGCCAACCGGCCTCCCTGTGTGCCAGCTGGTCAGAGAGCAAAAACAATATATTTAAAACTGCCAGCTGACCAGCCTGGCCCTAACGTTAAAAAAATGAAACCCAAAAAAATGAAAAATGAAATGATTTTTTTAAAAACCAATCATTTCATAATAAACAAAATGAAATGAGGGAACAGAAACAAAAAATGAAATGAAGCGCCATTTTGGTGTTTCGTACCCATCTGTACACTGTAGTGTCAGGATACAAATCTAGACACACCAATAATAAAATGGAACGAAGGAAGGAAGGAAGGAAGGAAGGCTGGCTGGCTGGCAGGCAGGCTGGCAGGCAGGCATAATTCCCTAGTTACATATATTCACCCCATCCTAAAATGCTGCAAGACTAAATTCTCAAATTATGCTCCAGTGTTTATTGCTCCCATATGGTTTTTACTCAGTTCCATTAATTGGAGGGTGTTGACTAGAGATGGGCATGACTCAAAAAAATAATTTTTCATTTTTCGTTTGTCGTTTTGGGGTCCGTTTCGGTTCGTTTTTGTTTTTCGGGGGGTTTTTGCGCATTTTTCATTTTTGTTTTCGTTACAAAACAAAATGAAAAAACAAAACAAAAACAATTTTTTTTTGTTTTCATTAGCATTCTTTTTGTTGGGATGTGCCTGCCATAACGAAAACGAAAAACAGGGCAAAATTTTTTGTTTCGTTTTCGTTTTGTTTTCTGGAAAATTTTCGTTTTTGTTTTCGTTGCGTAACGGAAATGAAAAACGAAAATGAAAACAAAAATTTCGCTGAGTCGTGCCCATCTCTAGTGTTGACCTTACAATGGGTGGATGCAGACAATGAGCTATTTGCTATGATGTGGCAATAAGTTACATACCCTGTTGCAGATCCCAGTGGCTTGGTCGGCATCAGGTCAATGACATGCACTGAGCTAAACAGAAGCACATCCTCAGGAGAGCTGTAGAAATATGCTTAGTTATCCCAGTCAGCTGCACCATGTAGTTCCATACATGTTGCTAAAAACGATAACAGTTGTTTGGGAGTAAATTCATATATGGTGACGTTGCAGGTAGTGGTGGGGAGGCTGCTGGTGATCTATAGTTTTAACAATACTTGAAACATAAAATAAGGAAAATGAAATCATATTTTTTCTAGAAAAAGGCATTTCAGGATTAGTAACATTGTGCAGTTTAAAATACTGTAACAACCAATAGAAAAATAAAAGAAAGAAAGAAAGAAGTAAATGATAATAACTGCAGATATAGGTGACAAGTGGGGCCCAGATGGGCACTGAGAATCAACACACCCTATAATGGTTTATATGGAAAATATAAATATAAATATTGATGTAGATAGTGCCCTGTTAGAGATGAGCACTTTGTGCTTTGTACTCATTCATAAGAAGCACATCCATGACACCACAGGGGCCCATCTCCGGTCCCCTAGTCCCACCAGTCTACTTACCAGGCTCTGCATAGTGCTGGGATCCTTTTTCCTGGGGTGCCTGTCCAATCCCCACAGGAGCCTGGCCTACCCTTCCCTGCCTCTTCAGGCAGCCAACCACTCATCAGCAACATGAGAAGACTCCCCATCCTGCCTCCCCAACAGAGAGGTCAGCTTCCTGAGGAAGCAAGGAAAGACTGTCCCGGCCCTGATAGGGATTGGAGCACCACTCTTGAAGAAGGACCCCACTACCATGCAGAGCCCAGTAAGGTGGGAAATGGGCCTATGCGTCACCTGTGGTGGGGTGGACATCCTTCATATCAATGTGCACAAAGTGCCCATCTCTAAAAGGACATTATTAATGTTGACTGCATTAACATGTATCTGTACCCACAAAATCCACCTTTTTCATCTGTTTTTGTTTTCAGTCCTTGCCCAGACACTAGTGTTAATTTCTGTCTCCCAGTCTCTGAAAAGTAAAAGAGGAAAAAAGACAGCATGACAGTCTTAATAGACTTGTCTGTGTGACAGTTGAACAGACAGCACGAAGCCAGGTCTGCCGTAAGAATAGCATACTATAATTGTATGGCCTACATGAATCATTTTGGAAGTGATTTACTATAAATTGAACTGTTATAGTCTTGGAAATAATTAAAATGGTTGCTAAATATTGCCCTATGAGGTGACAGAACAGCACCTTTATTTTCTTAACTGTCTGCACTCACAGACCAATATGAGCTGTTAGCATAATAATTTAGTGACTAGATACACATGGCTAATTAATGAAAATCCTTCTTGACTGAACAGGTCAGGGGGTTGCTCTTGTGGCGTATAATCCTAGGCACTCACATGGGGAGATAAACTTAATGTACAATAATAAATCTCACTAACTGAAGACAACTTTGTTCTCAAAGCATGTGGAATAAGAAGAACATATCAAATGCTTGGTTTCAGTCAGCTCAATTCTTAATGGTGGAACTGAGGAAATAGTCACTACAGTCTTTATTTTCATTCAACATGCTCAGTTTTGAGAAACAAAACCACACTGGCATTGCATGTTTACAGAACAATCCCAAGGTTTCTGAAATAAAAGTTACTATTGTTCTTTTCTGCCTCTAAATGGTCCTCCATTTTTTGTCCTGATAAAGTCAAGAAAGACCTTAAAAATTGGCATTGGGGTGGTTCTTTATAAATTGCCAATGCACCCTTGGTGGTTCATCAAAATTGCCACGCTGAGTTAGTTATATAGCATTGGTTTATTAAAGACAGATAGAGATACAACACAGAACACATACAGTACAGAAAATAGATTAGCAGACATCTTAGCTTAAGGGTCCAAGAGTCCCTTAAGGTTCCAAGACATAGCACAGGCCAGACGGTTTGATCTGCCCTGCTGTCCTGGACAAAGGACTTCCCATGATTATATACTCTTTTGCATGGTGTATGATCTAAGACTGACATATTTTGTACGCCCCTACACGTGCCTACACGTGCCTACATGTGCCTGTTCATCAGCTCATGTTCTTGGCCTATAGCCATTTGGCCATCAAAGCCTAGAATCACCTGACCCTATTTCCTATTTCAAAGTTGGTTCCTTATTCCTGGCTAACTGCTATGTTGTTGTTCAGATCGGCACCCACACACTTTAAGATAGTGCCAAGTCTTAGAGGATGGGTTATGCCAAGTTTTGCTGGGTCATTTTGACCTTATACCTTATCAGCATATTTGGGTCTGTTAATATTTCAATGCTTATAATATATTTTGATTTTTCTCATGCTTATCAAATCCTAACAGTCCCATGCATTTTCACACACAATGGTAAGATAGATATGAAAGCTGCTTCATATCATGCCAATCTTATACCTGGAGTTTGGGACTCCAGAAACATAAATAAATATTGTGGGAACATGACATGGATAATTTTGGAAGATGATAGTCAAACGGCAGGGATGGTCTTCCCTGGGAGGTTTTATGCAGACTTACAGCCTGTCTTAGGTACTGTAGGCAGATGATTGTTCTTTCATAATCCAATACATTTGGCCCTGAATAAATGTGGCCATAGGTAAACCTATCACTTCACCTCTTCCTTGACAGCTACATCACAATGGCTTCTGTTGTTTGCTTCATAAAACTCTAGCCCTGTTTGGCTGTGCAAGATAGGGTTAACCTGAACAAATGAAAACACATAGCCCATCACCTGTCATTGCTCTTTTTCTGCAGAGAGCACATTTCTGAAATAGGAGGTTCTCTTTGTGATATGTGTTGAAGTTATTACAACCTTGTATGCTGCCTTCAGTAGATTTGGCTGACAGGGACCTTTCAGGGCTGGGGTAACTGTCAATAAATCCAGCAATAACCAATTGCTCTTTCTCTGCCTCTGATTGCAAAGAGAGCCATTCTTCTCTGCTTGAGTGTTTTCCCCTATCTTTTTCAGGGTTTTTTCTTAGGTATGAAGTCATAAGAACATAAGAACATAAGAAGAGCCATGCTGGATCAGGCCAAAGGCCCATCAAGTCCAGCTTCCTGTATCTCACAGCGGCCCCACCAGATGGGTTTGGGAGCGCATGAGACTAGATATCTGTCTCCTGATACCACTCTCTTGCATCTGGCCCTTGAAGTACCCTGGTTTAAAGCCTGGAGACTACACATCTCCATCATGGTTTGTAACCTGTGATGGACTTTTCCTCCAGGAATCTGTCCAATCCCCTTTTGAAGGCATCCAGGTCAGATGCCATCACCACATTGTGTGGCAAATCTACATCAATGCAAATATGTCAATGAATTCAGTCCATTATACAGTCTGGAAGCAGTCTGTGTATCTGTTGAGAGCTGGTACAGTAAACAGTCATTTTTGTACAATATGCTGGTTTTTGTTCATTTATGAGCAAATAAAAGACTTTTATTCTTTCTCTTACTAATGTTTCCAAATGAGTAATTGAAGCTGTAACTGCCAATGGGTGAGACAAGAAAAGGGGTGGCCTACTCTGGCAAGTGTGAGAGAGAAAGAGAGAATACTACGCGGAAGCCATGTGTGTCATCTGAATCCATGAGCGCAGAAGAAGAAGATAATAATTACAAAATGATAACACTGAATGTGGGAGATTTAGTATTAAGGGGAGAAACTAGGGAAGAATGTATTAAGGAAAGTGAAAAGGAAGAACCACTGAAGGAAGCATTTTGGGTGATGGACAGTTCAGAGGACATATGGGTGGAAGGGGAGGTGCCAGGTGACAGTTGGGGTTGTCAGCTGAGAGACGTGGGGACTCGGATGGATTTTAGTCCACAGAGAGAAGAGACAGGTAGATTCAGGGTCAAGGACACGGATGAGTTTAGATGGTCGGTGCAAGTAAAACCATTATGTTGGCTGTGATATCTGGATAGATTTAAGCCAGAATGGAAACAGGGGAAAGCCAAAACCCCAGTAGCCCAATGGGCCAAGCATCCCTGCTGTGGGAAACAGTGCATGGGAAGAGGGTCACCCAGTCTCCATTATTTTTAAGAGAAGCTGAGAAAGAAAGTAGTCATACAGTAACTTGTTGTTGTTGTTGTTGTTGTTGTTGTTGTTGTTGTTGTTGTTGTTGTTGTTGTTGTTGTTGTTGTTGTTGTTGTTGTTGTTGTTGAGTCGTTCAGACATGTCTGACTCTTCGTGACCCCCATGGACCAGAGCTCGCCAGGCCTTCCTATCTTCGACTGCCTCCCTGCGTTTTGTCAAATCCATATTGGTTGCATCGATGACACCATCCAACCATCTCATTCTCTGTCGTCCTCTTTTCCTTTTGCCTTCAATCTTTCCCAACATCAGGGACTTTACCAAGGAGTCCTCTCTCCTCATGAGGTGGCCAAAGTACTGCAGCCTCAGCTTCAAAATATGTCCTTCCAGTGAACATTCGGAGTTAATTTCTTTCAGGATGGATAGGTTTGATCTCCGTGCAGTCCAGGGAATTCTCAAGACTCTCCTCCAGCACCACAGCTCAAAAGCATCAATTCTGTGGCAATCAGCCTTCTTTCACTTCCATACATCACTACTGGACCTCAGTTGACAAAGTGATGTCTCTGTTCTTTAGGATGCTATCTAGGTTTGCCATTGCTTTCCTCCCAAGAAGCAGCTGTCTTTTTATTTTGTTGCTGCAGTCGCCATCTGCAGTGATCAAGGAGCCCAAGAAAATAAACTCTGTCATTGCCTCCATTTCTTCCCTTTCTATTTGCCAGGAGGTGATGGGACCAGTGGCCATGATCTTAGTTTTTTTGATGTTGAGCTTCAGCCCATTTTTTCACTCTCCTCTTTCACCCTCATTAAGAGGTTCTTTAATTCCTCCTCACTTTCTGCTATCAGAGTAGTATCATCTGCATATCTGAGGTTGTTGATATTTCTTCCAGCAATCTTAATTCCGGCTTGTGATTCATCCAGACCTGCCTTTCACATGATGTACTCTGCATATAAGTTAAATAGGCAAGGTGACAGTATATGTCATACTCCTTTCCCAATTTTAAACCAGCCAGTTATTCCATATCCAGTTCTGACGGTTGCTGCTTGTCCCACATATAGATTTCTTAGGAGACAGATAAGGTGGTCAGGCACTCCCATTCCTTTAAGAACTTGCCATAGTTTGTTGTGGTCCACACAGTCAAAGGCTTTGGCATAGTCGATGAAGCAGAAGTAGATGTTTTTCTGGAACTCTCTGGCTTTCTCCATAATCCAGTGCATGTTGGCGATTTGATCTCTAGTTCCTCTGCCCCTTTGAAATCCAGCTTGCACTTCTGGAAGTTTTCTTTCCACATACTGCTGAAGCCTGCCTTGTAGAATTTTGAGCATAACCTTGCTAGCATGTGAAATGAGTGCAATTGTGCGATAGTTGGAGCATTCTTTGACCTTTCCTTTCTTTGGGATTGGGATGTAGACCGATCTTTTCCACTCCTCTGGCCACTGCTGGGTTTTCCAAATTTGCTGGCATATTGTGTGCAGCACCTTTACAGCATCCTCTTTTAAGATTTTAAAGAGTTCAATTGGAATGCCATCACCTCCACTGGCCTTGTTATTTGCAATGCTTTCTAAGGCCCACTTGACTTCACTTTCCAGGATGTCTGGCTCCAGGTCAGCAACTACGCTATCTAGGTTATCAGGGACATCCAGATCTTTCTGATATAATTCCTCTGTATATTCTTGCCATCTCTTCTTGATCTCTTCTGCTTCAGTTAGGTCCCTACCATTTTTGTCCTTTATCATATCCATCTTTGCACAAAATGCCCCTTTAATATCTCCAATTTTCTTGAATAGATCTCTGGTTTTTCCTTTTATGTTGTTTTCCTCTATTTCTTTGCACTGTTCGTTCAAGAAGGCCGCCCTGTCTCTCCTTGCTATTCTTTGGAAGTCTGCATTCAATTGTCTGTATCTTTCCCCTTCTCCCTTGCATTTTGCGTCCCTTCTCTCCTCCGCTATTTGTAGGGCCTCGTTGGGCAACCACTTTGCTTTCTTGTATTTTCTTTTCTTTGGAATAGTTTTCATTGTAGCCTCCTGTACAATGTTACAAGCCTCCATCCATAGTTCTTCAGGTGTTCTGTCCACCAAATCTATTTCCTTAAATCTATTCTTCACTTCCACTGTGTATTCATGAGGGGTTTGACTTGTTTTTTCTGACTGTATAGAGCTCCTCCATCTTTGGCTGCAGAGAACATAATCAATCTGATTCCGGTATTGTCCATCTGGTGATGTCCATGTGTAGAGTTGCCTTTTGTGTTGTTGGAAAAGAGTGTTTGCAAAGACCAGCTTGTTCTCTTGACAGAACTCAGAACTCAATTAGCCTTTGCCCTGCTTCATTTGGAACCCCAAGGCCAAACTTGCCAGTTATTCCTTTTATCACTTGACTCCCTACTTTAGCATTCCATTCCCCTATGATGAGAAGAACATCTTTCTTTGGTGGCAGTTCTAGAAGTTGTAAGTCTTCATAAAATTGGTCAATCTCAAACTCTTCAGCACCGGTAGTTGGTGCATAAACTTGGATTACTATGATGTTGAAAGGACTGCCTTGGAATTGTACCGAAATCATTCTATCATTTTTAGGTTGTATCCCAGCACTGCTTTTCTCACTCTATTGTTGACTATGAGGGCTACTCCATTTCTTCTATGGGATTCTTGCCCACAGTAGTAGATGTGATAGTCATCTGAACTGAATTCACCCATTCCTGTCCATTTAAGTTCGCTGATGCCCAAGATGTCAATGTTTATTCTTTCCATCTCACGTTTGACCACATCCAGCTGACGCTGGTTCATAGATCTCACATTCCAGGTCCCTATGCAGTAGAGATGGGCACGACTTAGCGGTATTTTCGTTTTCGTTTTCGTTTTTCGTTTTCGTTACGGAAACGAAACGAAAACGAAAATCGGCACCAACCTGGACCGAAAACGGAAACGAAACGACTAATTTCGAGCCAATTTTCGTTTTTCGTTACTGGAAAAGCACTCAATTGAGCTAAATGGGGAGAAACGAAAAATTTTTCGTTTTCGTTTTCATTTTTTCGTTTTCGTTACGTAACGAAACGAAAACGAAAAATTTTGAAATTAGCCCACGAAAACGGAAACGAAACGACTCAGACCCTAGCCGAAAACGAAAACGAAAACGAAACTTTTTTTCTGAGTCGTGCCCATCTCTACTATGCAGTATATTTCTTTGCAGCATTGGACTTTCCTTTTTCTTCCAGGCACGTCTGCAGCTGAGCGTCCTTTCGGCTTTGGCCCAGCCACTTCATTAGCTCTGGAGCTACTTGTACTTGTCCGCTCCTCCTCAGTAGCATGTTGGACGCCTTCAAACCTGAGGGGCTCATCTTCCAGCATCATATCTTTTAGCCTTTTTTTTCTGTCCATGGAATGTTCTTGGCAGGGATACTGGGGTGGCTTGCCAGTTTCTACCCCAGGAAGTCTTATTACAGGCCTCATTGCCACCAGTGTAATTAGCCCTACAATGATGGTAGCACAGTTCAGCCTGTTTTATTTTGTAGCCTCACTGATCAACTGGGACACAAAAGTAGAAATGTGTCCCATTTATAAGATATTCCAGACTTCTTGTGATGAACATTTATTTGAAGAATTGAACATAACAGAGTTTTCTCCATTGTTAGAAGAACCTGATGTTAAAACAAGTGTCTTGTCTGTTAATGCTGTTAATAAAAATATATTTGATGTTTCTACAAACTCTGCTTCAGGACTCTTTTGTGGATCAGAACCAATGGTTGATGAAGCAGAACCCTTACAGGGAGACTTGGAAGTAATTCTGCTCTGTAAGTCCCTGCAGTTATCCAACCAAAATTCAAAACACTGCAACAATCAGAATCTCTGAAAAATAGTGTTTCCAATTTATGAAAATGTTTCATGTGTAAATAAAGCTGCCCTCTTCATACTCCCTCTCCACATCAAGAGACTAGTGAG
>JAHTLZ010000348.1:12278582-12305533 GCA_023846285.1 Phrynocephalus versicolor
ATCAACACTACACTGCCTTCATTTCTTTTTAGCCTCAACCATGTTGAGTAGAAGTTATCTGCTGACCAAAATAAAGGTATTTAAATATGATAAGACAGAGCAATCCAAAACTGATTCCTCCCTAGACAGCATACAAATATTTTAAAAACATTTAAAAATCATTTTGGTAACATTGGAAATATTTTAAAAATATTTCTAAAAATGTTGAAATGTCTGCAAAAATAGCTTACAGAAATATTTCTGAAAAATATTTTGAAATATTGTGTGCTGTTTGGGTGGAGTAAATTCTTATTTAAATCTTTAGTTAGGTAGATATAGAGAGGAATTGAGATAAAGAAAATGCTGCTTTTGTAGTGGTACTGTGTAGCGTCAGTGGTGCAATTTCAAAGGGTGTGGATTGAGATGACTGGGTCCCTGGTTCAATCCTGGCTGTGCCATGTAACAATGAATCTTTTCTATAAAGATTTAAGTACATAATACTAATTGCTAAAACAGTGAAAGGAACCCCATTAGGAAAAACACATGTACAGTAGTAACTTGGTTAAAGAGGATAATCCATTCTGGAAGCATGCTTGAAACCAAAACAATCGCATATCAAAGCAATAGAATATATCAAATAATGGAAACTCAGATGATTCCCTCCACAATCCAAAAATATTTGATTACAATATTGTAACACAATTGTAACACAATTCAAAGTACTAAATTAAATACTAAATACAGTACAGTACAAAGTACAAAATACAGTACAGTACAAAGAACAATAATCTGCATTTGAAAACCTTTGTGGCAGGTGCAGAGGAGGGGAAGCCTCCATGGAGGGGTCTGCTTTAAAAATGGGACAATGGGAGGAATCCCAGTTAGAGCAGTGGAGAGGGGAAGCCTCCAAGGAGGGGGCTGTTTTAAAAATAGGATGATGGGAGGAATCCAACTAGAGTAGAGGAGGGGAGAAGCCTCCATGGAAGGTGTTGTTTTAAAATGGGGAGATGGGGGTGGGTGTCTCCTGGTTGCAATTGTGGTGGCAAGGATGGTGCGCAGAGGCCCCATGGAGGTCCCCTCTTTGGGGATAGGGGTTGATGGGGGTGGCAACTGTTCTTACCTTTACTGAGCCTGTCACCATTTCTTCAACTCTGCTGCTGCTGTTGCCTGAAACAGAAACTGAAACAATCACTGACTTCCAGGAGGAGGGGGAGAGAGAAGGAGTGATGCCATTGCTTTAGAACACTTTTGATTATGTGGCACACATGAGAGTGCTGGTATATCAAGACACTGCTCGTTAATATGGCAAAAATTTAAGAATTTTTTGCTTGTTAATCAAAATGCTGGTAAACAAAGTTACTTGTTAACCAAGATACGACTGTAATTATAGTTGATTTGAATTTCAAACAACCATGATTGGGGTACAAATATCTGTCATGTGGGTGCAAAACACGAGTCCCCATACTTTGCAAAACTGACTTTTAAAAATGCACATGGCGAGGATCTAGTTCCAAAATATGATGCAATACCCCCACTCTGCACACACAATACAAAATGAACTTTAAAGGTATGCACACCACAATAATCAGGTCCCTACCTTTGCACCACTTGAGAAATGCACCAAAAAGTTTAAAAATTTCCAAAAATTGCTGCAAAACTTTCAAAAATGGCACCAAAACGATTTGTGTTAGGTGTAAGACATTTACAGTATGCATAAATATCGATGATGATCTGCCTAAATGGGGTCTGCTCATGTGGACCCCCATTTACATTTTGTGGATCCCCATTTTTTTCCTCACTGTCATAGACCGCCTGCAAGTCGAAATAGACCCCAAGGTATCTACATAGACTACTTTGCGAACCACTGATTTATGCAGATGACACCATTGTAAAGGAAGAAAATTGCAGTCACTTGAAATAACCTTTGGCAAACGTGAAATAAGAACATATCAAAGCAAGACTGTGGTTGAATATGAAAAGTAGCAAAAATAATGATTACAGAAAAAATACAAAACTTTAATATTGATAATGAAGAAATTGAAATAGAGATTTTTGAGGCCTCAGTTCAGTAATCAATTCAATTGGACACTGCAGCCAAGAAATCATAAGAAGGCTGATACACAAAAGAGCAGTAATGAAGGACTTAGAAAAGACCATCAAGTCTAAGATTATGTCACTGGAGATTAGCCGTACTATTGTATTAATGTGTACACATGTGAAAGCTGGACAGTGAAGAAGGCTTCATTCCGACACTGGGTCCTCTTCGGCCAGTGCGGTGTCTTTGCCTTCTTGTCTGGAAGAACACAAGACTACAGGAAGTCTCGTATAGTGAGAGGGAGGATTGGGCTACTTAAGCCCATTCCTTTCAGGCTATGGCCTCTTTGGAAGCTCAGTTCAATGGAGGACCATTCCACACTTGCTTTCACTTTTGAGCACGTGGCCGGCAGCACCAATGCCTGGTTTGCAGCTCCAGCTGAATCTGTTGTTCCAAAGGGGGAATTGGAGGAGGGCTCGTTATCTCCCCACCCGATCGCCCAGCTGATGTGATTTCTCACAACTAGATTTAGCTCATTGGATTACTGTAATTGTCACCTATTTCAACACATGGTTTAATATTACTAAATATGGAGCCAAACCCAAATGATTTGATGAGCTAATTTGAAATGGGTAAAACAAGGGATCTGAAATAATAAATTGACCTTATACTCAGTAGTAAACAGGTTAGGATGGTGTCAGCAGCTCTTGGCAGATGACTTCACAAATCCAAACAAAACCCTTTATCACTACATTTGGCATTTCCTTCATTTGGGGTGGTGGTGGCGCTAAGTAGAGACTGGCCGGGGCACTATCAGGAATGTTTTAGCAGTGCCTTTTTAGCTTCATCGGTATATTTTCATAACCAACTAAGTTTGTCTGATTGGTAGCACCAGTTTTGAGTTTATGATAAGGCTTCTTTCCAGGACTCTTGGCAATGTGAAGAAGCTTTTGAATGAATGTTAATGTCCTTTACATGAAACAAAGTTGAAGAGCTTTCCATGTCTTTTATTGAATTTATACTCTAGTGAATGATTTATGCACAGCTGGGACATTAATGTCATATGAAATGAGCACCTGCGAACTCTTGACTAAACTGTGGGCGCAGATTCATTTTTGTTGGAGGCTGATAGTTAGCCTCTAATTTCCTGATGTACTATAATCTTTACCATCACTGAATCTGAAATACGAAAATGCTCAGTTAAATTAAGAAGCTTATTGATGTCAACCTTATGTACCGAAGAATATATATCTGACATACCTCTTCATGGTCATTTTCAATCATAATAAAATGCAATAATGTTCATTGTTGTTGTTACATGCTGGCACACCTTAACAGGGTGTTAAGGTAAGTGAGATATTTAAGGAGTGGTTTTACCGGTTCCACTCCCTCCATCGGTTTCCATAGCTGAGTAGGAATTCAAACCTTATTTGTTCTCTAGAGTCTTAGTTCCTCAGTATGTCCACTACACCACAAAGGTTGCCCTCCATTGCTCCATTACTAACTACTGAGGTCAAAAAAGTTCAGATCTTTAAAATCTGAGTTTTTTTAAAAAAAATGAGTGAGAAATCAACAGATTCTCTGTGTTATAGTTTTATATATAGTAGAATGAGTGTATCAACTTGTTTTACACAATATATTTAAATATTACTCAGAGCCAGGCTACATGTTATGTTGTTTATATTTATTAGAAAGCTTGGTTAAATTGGCTACTTTTATTTGAGGGGAAGCAACCACGGTAACTTGGTCTACAAATATGTCATTTTTTTCATAAAAATCAATCGTTTTCTCATTGCCATTTGTTCTTGAATATGCTGTTGTTGCTACTGTTACTGTTTGATGATGATGATGATGATGATGATGATATTAGAAGCAGTAATACTGTTATTATGTGTTGTGAAGTTTCTGACTTATAGCAACCCTATGAATGAATGATCTCCAAACGGTAATACCATGCTTGGGTCTTGTAAACTAAAAGACACTACAGAGTTAATCTGCCTCATGTCAGGTCTTCTTCTTTTCCTACCTCACTCCGCTCTTCCTAGCATTATTTCTTTCTTTAGCAAGTCTTATCTTCTCACGATAGGTTCAAAGTACAACCATGGATGATTGGCATGGGCCATAAGGTTTATAAGTCTTACCATGCCCTATGCATATTTTACATTATTTCTTCCTAAACTTTGCTCCCATGTTCCCACTTTTTCCCCTGCAATGCTATCTCTACTGCCTTCTACTGTACTGCTTCTCAAGACTCACTTGCTAGTATATATCCTATACACATTTTCCCTGTTCACTTAGCAAATATCCTGTTGTAGTATCTTCCATTGTTCTCATGGCAAGCAAGAGCTTCTACAAGCAACACTGAGACTGCTGCCACCAGTCTCTCTTACAAATGTAGTCCAAGAATATGGTTGAATCATCTCTCATTCTACAGGTGAAACTAAAAAAAATTGAATATTGTACAAATGTTCATTTATTTTAGTAAGTCAACTCAAAAGGTGAAACTAATATATGAGAGACTCATTAAATGATAAGCAAGATATGTCAAGCCTTATTTTTGTATAATTGTGATGTTTATGGCATACAGCTTATGAAAACCCCAATTTCACAATCTTGTTAAATTAGAATAATGTGAAAAGGTTCCCTAGTCACAGTAGTGCATCAAGAGCCACCACACACAGATGGATCCTGGACATGGGCTTCAAATGTCATATTCCTCTTGTCAAACCCGGAACAACAAACAACATCAGAAGTTTCTTACGTGGGCTATGGGGGGGGGGAGAAACTGCTCTGTTGCTCAGTGGTTCAAAGTCCTCTTTTCTGATGAGAGCAACTTTTGGGAAACAAGGACTCAGAGTCTGGAGGAAGAATGGAGAGGCACACAATGCACAATGCTTGAAGTCCAGTGTGAAGTTTCCACAGTCTGTGTTGATTTGGGGAGCCATGTCATCTGCTGGTATTGGTCCACTATGCTTCATTAAGTCCAGGGTCAACACAGCTATCTACCAGGAGATTTTGGAGCACTGCGTGCTTCCTTCCAGAGACGAGCTATATGGGGATGCTGAGTACATATGCATGCTTAGACTTTTCAGAGGTCCGATATTGTTTTATTTCCAATACCTGTGTTATTGATGTCATGTAATATTCTAATTTTCTGAGATTGTGAATTTGGAGTTTTCATACGCTGTACGCTGTAATTGTCACAATTATACCAAAATAATGCCTGACATATCTTACTTAGCATGTAATGAGTTTATCTCATATAGTAGTTTCACCTTTTGAGTTGACGTATTGAAATAAATGAACATTTGCACAATATTCTCATTTTTCAAGTTTCACCTGTATGTCTGTCATATATTTGAGACATGCCATTACCCATATGACTTCAGGGAGGTACAAAACTTGATAATAGGAGAAGTATGTGGATTTTAGGATGGATTGGATTTGTGTGGTGTCCATAGAGGAAGCAACACACCAAAAAAGAAGTACTGTTGTGACTCTAGTGTCTCTCAGAGGGGATATGAGCAGTCATCATGCTTGCAGTATTTCTTAGATGGTACCCTGAGTTCCATGAAACAAAGCTTAGTGCAAAAAATTTCTGGTTTGTGGCTTCCAAAGTATGTCAGTCAATGTTCTGGTAGCTGTAGGTCAAAGGCCAAATATTTCCCATACCTTTTAAATAGTATATTGGAATGACTTATATATACTTATATATACAGTACAAAGGGTTTTTTCTGTTAGAAGAGGAGAATGAGTTGGGCTTAGTTCAGGAATAAAGTCTCCAACTCTATGTCCTAATGTACTTCTTCAGTCCATACCATGATTTGCTGAACAAGAATATCTAAAGAGTTCTTCACTTTTGCATTCATATTTTCCTGAATGTAAGTAGAATTCTTATGCCATCCCAGGTAGCTAAGGAAAATATTCCTGATTGTGCTGTTTGTGTTGTAGCAACCATGAGCAGAACTCTTGTTCAGATCTTGTTTCTCAGGCAAGACCTGAACTGGGGTGGGGAGCAGGATAGTTGCTCACTGGGGTGATGGCAGTGGATCTTGCATGCATTGAAGTTATCAGTAACTTCCAACCATCCAGATGACATTCCCATTATCTTGTGTCATCTAATTTCCTTTTTCCATGATTTTTTTTACTTCTTTTCATTCCTTCTGAAAAGCACAGTTTAATTATAGCATCCATTTGCACTGCGATAGAGTCTGTAGTTCATTCTCTGGTGAGGCATTTAAAATGTCTTTTTAACATCCCTTTATATCCAGAGCAGAGTTTGTATATGGTCCATTTTAGTAAGTCTACTTTCCTCTATAGACTGAATTCCTATATAGTGCTACTGAGGGTTCTTCCAGACAGAACAGTTTTGTCCATCTCCACCCCAATTCATACCAAAGAAGTATTTGTGTTCCTGAGTTTTGTGTCCGTACTTCTGTTTCCCCATTACCAAAATTGTACTCACAACAAGCCAGGATTTGGAAGCATTCCTTTTTGGACTACAGTTCCCTGAATCCTCAATCAACCAGATCTCCCCCACCAGCGAGAGTGGGCTTTCCACCTCCCCGAGAGTAAGGGCAGGATTCCTGACCCTTAGTTCACCTGTAGACTGGGGGATTGGCAGCAGTAATGCAGATGATACTTTAGGGGCCACACATGTGAACATGGGGGCATGGGGATTTAGAAGGAGATCAAGGAGGAAGGGGAGGACTGTTGGGCAGCCATCTACTGGGACAAGGTGAGATATCAAGATGCAAAGTGGCTGGAGGACACACAGAGTGTGTTGCGCAGGGGTCAAGCGGCCCATTAAGAACTACCTTTCCCTGCTGAAAGGATGGCTCCAATTTCTGCACAAACAAACATAAAAACCAAAGCGGAGAGGCATTTTGGAAAGGCAGAAGGCAGTGAAAGAGCTGCCATAAAGGAAGGGAGACAGCATCATCAGTAACAGTAGCAACAACAGCACATTCAAGAACAAATGGCAATGAGAAACACAAAACATACAAAAAATGAAATGAATTTTAAAAATTGTTTTAAACAAAGCAAAAAACAATAAAAAACAAAAAATGAAAAGAAAATAAACATCATATCTCAAATTATTATTATCAAGCTCTTCTGTGCAATTGCCCTGGTGCAATGCAGATATTTATTCTGTGCAGATATGTCACCAGGGAATTGCTTGGGATGTTTGTTTCTGCCAACTGTGGCAACCTTGGTGTCAAAATTGCTTACTACAAATACATATGGCACAGCTGGGGTGCTCACACCAGCTACGGAGAAATTTTTAGTACAGTGCACTGAGTAGTTGCAGTTCAGCGCTCACTTTCAAAACCACATCTATTCAATCAGTGGGTGACCACCATTTGGAATTAATTTTCTCTCTCATGTGCCCTTGCTAGAATACAGCCATTCTTCTTAGCTGACAGGTAAGGGAACAGCCAGATCAGATTAATGCAGAACTAGTACTTCAGATGTCTTAACAGTTTAAAAAAAAATGTTGAATGCTGGCTAACAGCACAAATTGAAAAATCTCCCATCAGGTTCTACTGATCAAGAGTTTGAAGCAGCAGGTAAAATAACTTGTCCCAAATAAGGATCAGTGACAGACAGCTTAATATGTGGAAAAAAGGACTTGGGCAGATACATTTTCTTCCAAGCCAATGACTAAATTTCCATTGTCTTCAACAAGCCTTGCTCCTGTGACTCTTCTTTTAGGAAAAGGATGAACAGTATTTGTAGTATCAGTATCGCATGGAGGTTTTCCTTCTGCATTCTTGTTCTGCATATACAGTGGTACCTTGTATAAAGGAATTAATTTGTTCCAAATGAAATTATGTTAAGCAAATTTTCCTTTATACAAATTTCCCATAGGAATGCATTAAAAACAGAGTGATCCCATTTTTATGTTGTACAGATTCGCCCCATAGGCGATTCTGTTAAGCAAATTTCCCCTATCTCCGGAATTTTTTATGCTGTACAAATTTTATGTTATACAAGCCATTTGTTATACAAGGGTCCACTGTACACACATCCTACTGTGCACTGTCACCATACACCTATGTGTGTCTACCATGTCCATATTTTAGCACATGCTGGTGTTCACCACTACTGGCTGTGTCTCAAAGTTTCTCTCTCAGCCCACTGGGGTAAGGGCATCACTGGTGGAGGAGAGATACAGGAACCACAGAAACAGGACTGTGGGCAGAGGTAAGGGGAAACATTTGCTCATTTTGTCGTGATTTCCTTTCCTGCTCTCTGAGACAAGATAAGAGTGATCTTAGAATCCATAGGATAGAATCCCCTTTTCTTTGTCTTTTCCTTTATGTGACCTAAAGAATCAAGCCAAAATCATCACAGTGATTGAGCAATGAAGAAGATAGAATGAAATGTTGACACTGCTGCTGAGCAGTGCCATCTTAAGAAAAGTGGGTGGGATTCTGCTACTTTTGGTGACCACTCATGGAGCATCTTCAGGCTACTTAAGACATGCCATCTTAGGCAACAATTTGTTTCATCCTACTTTATTTTGAGCCTGCCCTTCTTCCAACAGAGGAATGAAAAGCAGCGACCAAGTGCTGCAATCAGTTGCACCCATCCACCCAAACCCTGGCTGACTGTAATCTCTTTCTTGTCAAGACTTAATTACTAAAAACCTGCTTGAAAAAAATGGTTTCAGCTACACATGGGCACGACTCCGCGGCAGGGGCGGGGGTCACTTATTCTCACATGGGAGAAAATGCTATACCCTGAGAAAAGCTACCAAAAATGCCCTTTCTCGTTTCCTTAATTAAAATGCCTGTTAAGGTGGCAGGACCACATCCTGACTATCTCAAAAGATTAGGAAGCTTTAAATGGGAAGATAACGTTCCTTTAGATAGCTTGGGCCTATGTCACACACACTGGTTATAACCAGCACTTTGAAATTATATGACCCTCTTGAATCACTCTGGCTACAGCATTTTGAAACAGGTGATTTTTTTCCATACTGCCTCCAATGGCAGCCCAACCCAAAATGTGTTGCAGCAATGCAAGCAGGATGTATCTAAAACAGGTGTCACTGTAGCAAAATTAAATATTTCCAGGACAAAGAACAGCTTGAGCTGTGCAAACACACTCCTAACCACTGCCAAGACCTAAGCTTCCTGATGCAGGGATAAATCCAGAAGTACACCAAAGTTGTGAACTTAAGTTCATTAAGAAATCACCAGAGACATTACTGTCGCATACTGAGTTGTATGACTGAGCATGCACTGATAATTTTTTAACTTGCGAAATTTTATCTTCAAAAGATATGCCATTTTCTTAGGACAAGAGATTTTTGCCAGAAAATGGTGGTTTAAAATCCATTTTAAAGGCTCCAGTTTCAGTTCTTAAACACTGAATCTTTAATGTTCTCTCTTTAATATATGCTTTATTTTTACAGTATATGCAAATTACTGCTATGTTTGGTTTGCTTTTCATACTAACAATTTATATGGGTCTGATAAAAGGAAAATATATGTGTCAGTTATTCCCACCCACCCTCATTTTGGGAAGACAGAAAATACAGCATGTACAAATTTAATAAATAAATATCACTGCCTTATTCTTGTTGATAGTCTGTCTGCACTGTGATGAAGGAGGAATAAAGTCAATTTTCTTTTAGTAATCTCCTATATAAACCAAACTATATCATCCCCTAGGCTTCTGATACTGTGGGATTTTAACATCCACACCAAATTGGATGCTTCAGGTCCAGCTCTAGAGTTCTTGGAAACCATGCCCCCATTGGACCTATCCCAACATGTCATCAGACCCTCACATGTGGCCAGCCACACTTTGGATCTGGTTTTTGCCAATGGGATGAGAGACAATGGTCCGAGGGCGACAGATCTAGTAACAATCCCCTTGTCATTGCTGGACCATTACCTGATCAGATGCCACTTGACAATGACACTCCACCCCCGTGGAGAGCAGGGACCCATTAGGATGGTCTGCCCTTGCAGAAGATTGGATCCAATTGGATTCCAAGACGTCATGGGAGGGATTCTGGCTGATCTGTCTGGTGCTCCTGTCAAAGGCCTGACCAACAGGTGATATTCTGCCACCGCAAGGGCCATGGACACAATCGTACCCAAATGCCCCCTCCATAGCAGGGCCCAACCAGCTGGGTGGTATGATCTCCACCTCTGGGTGATGAAGCAGAGTAGGAGGAGAAGCCAATTGGCACCGGGCCCCAATTGAGGAAAATCAGAAATGCGAAGACCTTCTCTAACTGTTACTTCTTTATAGTTAGAAAGGCTAGAAGGGTCCATTTTTATCAACAAGATAAATCAGGCCCAAAATCATCGCACAGAACTATTTAGAATTGTCCACAAATTATCCTGTAATGATCACAGTGTAAGGCCTCCAGATAGTATTACCTGTAATCATTCCACAACATTTTTAAAAGCTAAATAGGAATGATAATATTTTGCTTAATATCAACTGTGGCTATAGCTATACTTCTAGCACATTTCTAGAGAGCCATATATATACTTTAAGCAACAGTAACTGACTTGCATTTTATTTGAAATTATTTTCAAAATGAGTAAGAAACAAAGTGTATAAGATCTGTCTCAGAAATTCCTCAGATTTTTTTCCTGAAAGATGAATGTATATATTCAAGTTTCACATACAAAACTGGGAAATCCATGAGCAATACAGTGGTACCTCTACTTGTGAGCAGCTCTACTTGCGAGAAATTTGACTTATGAGCTAAAAACCTTCCCCTTTTGTAACAGCCCCCTTATGAATTTTAGATGCGGTTTGCTCTACTTACAAGCTCCAGTCCTCCTCCTCTTCATGGAGGGCCCTGTGGGCAGGCAGTGCTGGGCAGTGGGTGGGGTGCGGGAGGTGGGGATCACACCACCACTTGGGCTCCCAGCTCTTCCCCAGCTTTGCCCTCAATGCTCAGTGCTGGCCAGCTGGACAGACGGTGGGGGGGGGAATGGGGATTGTGCTGCTTGCCCCCAGCAGAGGTAGTATTAACCACAGCAGCAGTGGCAATGGCAGCCATGGCCACCTGCGATTGTGGGGTGGAGACCGTCGCTTGCCTAGGGCTTGATCACAGCTTCTTGCAGTGTTTGGAGCTGTGATGGACCTCAAGTGGTTGGAAAGGCCACATAAGAGGAGATTGATTGGCCCTCCACTGGGGCGGCCTCCGTAGGGCCCGGCATGGCCCACACCTATCACGTGGCTGCACCCCCTCATCACCAACACTGCCGGATTGCCAAGTTGGAGGTGAGGGGCAACTGCACTATAGCCGTGGACCGTGCCAGGCCCTGTGGCATTGTAAGTGAGGGGGCAGCCGTGCTATAGGCATGGGCCATGCCAGGCCCAGTTGCATTGGAGGCAAGGGGGCAGCCACACTATAAGCACAGGCTGCACCAGGCCCTGTGACAGACACCTCGGCAATCCGGCGGTGTTGGGGGTGAGGATTTTCATGTGAGCATTGAAAACCCCTCTCTCAACATAGATGGGGGGCTCAGGTACAGTCTATCTGTGATTTCAACAATACCCAGACAAATCAAAACTACCTCATGCCTTCACCTCCAAGGCCATAGCTAAAGAAAGGCCCACACTTTGTGGGTTTCAGCACCTTAGGCCATTATTCACCTTAAGGCGATTGAGACTGTTGTCTACCTAACGAGCCTATTCAGGCCATTGTTCATCATGAGCCTATTTCAGATCAGGGTGACAAGAGGACAAAGTGAGCTATAAAATGGAGGACTCACAACTAGCTTTCTTCAGATGGACGAAGCTCTTTGGATGAGCAGTGAAACATTTCAATCTCTCAAGAAAAAGAAGTCCAGTTGCCATGACTCAACTTCCAGATAAACTCACCTGGATAACTGAGAATCAGTCACATACTGTATATAAACACTCTATATACAAGCAAACATATCACATATAGACAGGTAGGCAGACAACATTCACAATTCCTCGTCATGAACAGCTATACTATATTAAGTGTTCTCTGAAAACTTGCAGCTGCAAGTCATTATTCCACTTTTTAAAAAACAAGATTCCCCAAGAATAAACCATAGTAAACATATATAAATGATCAATAGCTTCTATCTTTGATTGCTGCTGGCGACTAGATATGAGGACTGCTGATGTGAATGATAAGGAATAGGTTGTTGCTTAGATTGAAAAACCAAAGTGAAATACAAGCGGTAGTACTGCCTTTGTTCTGGTGACCTGCAAACTGATACCAAGGATGAAGAAACAGATTCTGAATATGCAGGGCAGACTATTAAAGGAAGGAATATCACCAGCATAGCTAATTACTTTCTCTGGTGCATGATCCGCTGATGCCATCTACAGATCACAAGCAGGCATTTAGAAGTTATGTCTTGGAACTTGTGTGTGCAATTGTACTGTGGGGCTTTGTCAATTCTACTTGTGCTTTAAAAGTCAAAAGTTAAGTGTAAATAACATTTTGCATTGCTTGCAAATTATCTGTATTGAAAGTATGATGATGCAGTGGTTAACTGATTTAGCTCTTACTGACATTAGCATACAGGAAAGGGTTAGAAAGATAGCAAAAAAAAAAAAAAAGATTTCTCAGCCAAGGTGGCTAGATAGAAATTTGTTCTGCACAAAGAGGCTTACCCAGCCTCCTTTCTGCAGGTATGCTAGAAATAAGTAGCAACAAAGAACGTTAAACATACTAATAGTCATTAATGGAATTAGCCTCAAGCTCTGGTGAGGGGAGGCATTGTTAACAGGATTAGTAAAAAAAGACTGACACACTCGACTGTGAAAGCCTCCCCCCATGACACCCAGCATTAGGATGCACACAAAATGGTTACATTTCCCATCAGAACATATGTTCTTGTTGTGCTGATGGACATTAGGAGCCAGGGCTGAGACATGGAGAGAGAGAGGTAAAATTCCAGGAGATGTGAAGAAAGAACAGGCATCCCGCACTGCCCTTTTGAGGAGGAGCCTTTCACTGTATCTGCCTTAGGAAGCCATTTTCCTCACATGTCAACTCAGGGCTTTCTTCTTGGTAGCCAACACAAGTGGGGAAAAGGAAGCACCACACTCTGCTGCTGCCCTGGAGAGAAACCTTTATTTCCTGCTTCTATTTTAGCGGGTATCAAAGTTCAGGGGGACATAAACCCATTTCTCAGCCTGTGATATAGCTTTATATTTCAACAGGGAACTATTCACATTTTAATCAGCTCTGTGGCTAAGGACATGCGTCACTTCAAATACATTTGTTAAATTGTGGAGCATCTATGACAATGATGGCAAACCTTTTAGAGACCAAGTGTCCAAACTGTGATTCAAAACCCACTTATTTTTCGCAGACTGCCAATACGGCAATTGAACCTGAATAGTGGTACCCCAGGTTACAAATGCTTCGGGTGCTACCCTTCGGGAAAGTGAGGATTGAAGAGCAAGTTTTGAATTTCCTGAAGAGTAGCACCCCATCCACCTCTCTGCCCTGGGTAGAGAGGTGGATAGGGTGCTACACCGTTGGGAAAGCCAGGGGGTGGCAGTGGCTTGTGGGCTTGTTCGTAGCCCCAGTTTACTCTCCAGCCACGCCACTCTGGGCATCCAAAAAGGAGTCCACTAACTGCTGCTTCCCATTCACCTGGCTCTCTGCCATGGATGTAAGGGAGTGATTTCGCATGCCCACAGAAAGGGCTCCATGTGCCACCTTTGGCACCCATGCCAGAGATTCACCAACACTGATCTATGGCAACCTGGTCTCTTAAGCTACTATCTGCAGCTCATATGACTGCAAAGAATATTATGTGATTTTGAATAATAAAAATTGACAGTACAAGTATGTGGGAAAACAAAGAAACCACATACCAGCTTTTTGGTTCTATCAAGTGGGCCGTAACATTGATAATACCAGCTGGAAGTTAGCAAGCCTATGAAGAATGTAGCACATTTCTAAGGACTTCCAGTAACACCTTGACAAAGATCAGTTTCCAATCTCTAATGATGCTTTAGGTGTTAAGGACTGGAGGGAAATCTTGTGATGTTCTGAGTCACATCATATTTTCTTTTAATGCTAATTTTCCCAGAATGAGATGACCAGACCTTTTGGCTATTGTTACCACTTGCAACTGTCACCGCTGTACTGATCTGAACAGCACGAAACAGAGAAATGTAACATCAAAGCATTGCTCACCACTTGGGAGCAGGAGTTTAAGGGAGAATTCTTTATACGGTAGAGGCAAATTTCATGAAAAGTTACAGAGGAGGGACAGCATTCCAGAGTGTTTTCCAGCTGCACAGGCAGAGGTTTGTTGTTGTCCTCTGGAGGAGGAGACGTGCAGGAAGAAGAGGGCAGTTGTCCGTGCTTACAGATGTGGTAGGATCCAGTGAAAGTACGCCTATTGATCCTGACCAATAGATTTGCTACAGCCTCCAGATTAGAAGGCAGGTTGTAGGAAGTGTTTTGTAAGAAAAAGGCAGATACATCCTCTTATTTATCTCTCTTTCAATCCACAAGATGCAGTGATGGAAGCTTGATTATTTCGACCAGTAGATACTCCGTTCTTTCTTCAGTTTTAAGGCAATGCCTAAGTATTGTCATTTCAGTAAGGCTACAATGGCAGCACCCCTGGCAGCCTGACAGAAGCTAATGAAATTTTTAAAACTACAAAGCTCTCTTTAGAACTTCGAGAAAGTGATGGGGCTGGCAGCAGGATCCTATCAAGTGTATCTATGAAAAGCTGATGAGAGAAAGCAAAAAGGCATTCCACTCTGCTCCTGAAATAGCTAAATAAAACTGAAGGAGTTTCTTCTCTCTTTAAAAAAATATAAAAAAAATCTGTGTTTGTTTAAAATTAAACAGTCTTCCCCAGCACTCAGAAAAGTGTCCGCTTGTAAAAGAAATGACATATGCAGTAGAGTGAAAAACATCCTGAAGGTCAAAAGAAAAGCCTTCCACATTAAACATTTAAAAGTCTGTCAGGCTTGGAGAGTAAACATACAAATATAGATGGCATTCGATGTCATGCAGTGTAAATGCCTCCAATCCTGAGGTATTTAGTTACACCAACTGAACTCCAAAAGAGGGGGCTGGCGAGGCTAAATTTTAGTCCTGAAAATGTGAAAGGGTTTAAACGCAAAATTCTTGTTAAGAATAACAAAAGTGAGGCATTTCAGTTTCTGAGGCTCTGCTTTGAAATATTAAGCCCCAAGTGTCAGGAAGCTTGGTCACTCGAGTAATTGGTTTTAGTTTGGGGCTCCTGTCTTTAATATATGACAGAATGAGGCCTAGACCCAGTTGGTTTGAGAAAATGACTGCCCTAAAATACAGTATATATTTCATACAGAAGGGACATTTTAAAAAAAACATAGTTGTACAGAAAAGGGATTTTCAACAGGTGTAGTTTGTCATGAAAGTTGCACCTGCTAAAATTCCTTTCTACAAACACAGATTTAAACATATAGGAGCCCTGTCCATCTTTTCATGTAGGCCACTGCCAAATTCTAAAAGAAGTGGCACACAGAATAAATACATCCTTGCATTTTAAGTCACTATTAGAGATGGGCACAAAATGAAATTTTAATTTGTTTTGTTATTCGTTATTCATTTTGTTACCTAACGAAACGGATAACGATCCAACCCATCAAAGGAAAATGAATCGAAACGGAAATTTCTATTTTGTTTCATTTTGTATTTCATCCCCCCCTCCTACCTTGTAGTCGTCTTCTCCTCGCAGAGGCCAGGACCAGGAGGAAACCAAAATAAAGAGTTCAGCAGCTCGCACCTCTCAGCTGTAGGGGGGGAAGCCCCCAGCTTTGGGACTTTAAAAATAATAATAAGAGCCAACCCGGCCCCTGGGGCTACATGGTCAGTGCTGAAAAAATAAATAAATAAAAAAAGCGGAGACCCGGCCCCTGGGGCCACATGGTTGGTGCTGGGGGGAAAAGCAGTGGTGGGACAGTCTAGTGCCGGCTGGACCAGCCACTGCTGGGCCTCCGGAGGTGGCAGTGGGACAGCCTACTGCTGTCCCACCCGGCCACTGCTGGGCCTCCGGAGGCAGTGGTGGGACAGTCTACCGCCGCCCAGCTCGGTTCAGGTTTGTACAATTTTTAAAAATAAAATTTGTACAAACCTGAACCCGAAATGAACTGAGGGTGGGCCCCAAACAGAACCAACTGAACCATTAGTTTTCTGTTTCATGCCCACCTCTAATCAGTGTCATTCTTGTGCCCTTAGCCCTATTTGTGCAATCAGACAAGGATTCGTTTGGACTCATGATCAAGAAAAGTAACTTAATCCAGCCCCGTGCCAGCTACAGTCTCCACAGGCACAAGAAGTATCTAAAGAGGAAAGCCTCTGCTGCCTGTGAAGCCTCTCCATGAGTCTGGGAACTCTGAACAATTAAGGTTCCTGGTCACATAAAATGCCTCCACGTAGCATAGACATGGGACAGGATGTTGGCTGATCCACCCTGTACTTTAATCTTGTTCTCTGGAAGCCTCAGAGTCTGAATAGGATTAGATAGGTTCTGAGGGAAAGTCTTTCAAAGAAAGGCATGACAGGGAGGGTAGTCTTTAAGGTCACTTGCGTCTTGGTAGAAACAAATTCAGAGAAGATATAACACTTTACATTCCTTGAGGCTATTTGCTTGCTATTGGTGAAACTGGGAACCACAATTTTAGAAAATGAGTCTTTTCTTTTTCAGAGTTATATAGTGTTGAGCACCAAGCTTCCAGCAATGGCACTAATATAGGAGTTGCTCTTAGGAACTGCAAAGCTCAAGAATCCTTTTAAATTCAAGTTGAAATAAAATCCAAGATACCTTCCTTAGTTGGGTTGGGTATCCCTAACACAATGTGGAGAATCAGCTCCACATGCAGTCTTCCCAACCAAGAGTAAAAATAACACATAGTGAATTCACTCCTCCAACACAAGCATATAAAAATTATACCTAGACCAAGTTGGCAAGGGTCTTAAGAGTCAATGTGGCAATAGCAGCTCTGGCCTCTTCATCTCTCCCTGATTCAAATATCTTACTCACAGCCCTGCTCTTTCTTAGCCCCACCTCTTTGGGCTAAACCAATATTTCATAAGGTTTACAACTTCCTTTCTCATCATGCATTACTTCTGAGGACTTCCCTTGAAACTGGCATTCAAGAAGATGAGTCGGGGCTGTGGAGAGAACAGTGTCATGCACTTGTTTCTCTTGTGACACTGGGCACAGTGAAGATGGAAGGTGTGGGCTTAAAAACATGTATTCAAGACATGGGAGGGTGCAGTGGAGCAATAGATTGGTAGGAGGAGGAAGCAGTGTCCTGTTGTCAAGCTGTGCTATGGCATAATTAGTATTTGGGGCTGCCAGCTTTAAATATACGTAATTTAAATAAATGTTAGCAAATTCAAAAGTGGATTTGGATGAATAAATAAAATCTGTCTAATGCATTTCATTTGCTTTATAATCCATTTAATTTAAGATGTAAATAATACTTAATGCATTAAAACATCCAGAAATAGTAGCAAATTCTAAGTCCATAGTAATGGGTATTTATGGCTTATATCTCAATGAAATGAAAAGATAAAAAGTAAAATGGATGTTATTTTTTGAGTCTATTCACATTCAGTAAACTGCATAAAAATGTCAGGATGTTGTTATGTACTGTTCTTTACTAATTTAGGTTTTTATCTCATTTTTCACCCAACATACAGGGAACCAAGGGAGTCATCTGGTTAAGATTTTGGTTTGTAAAGAGTTATACAGTATATTGTACTTCTACTTAAAGTGCAGAATGTTATGTGTAATCATTACATATAAACATATATGAAGTTTAATTAGTATTTGCTTATTTTACTGCAAATATATCTTCTTTGTTTTGGTGGTAAATATCCCTCTTTCTGATAATTGTTGTTCTCCAGGTCGTCTTTTTGGCGATGTGGCAAAAGATAGCTCCACATGTAGATTATTTATTTATTTATTTATTTAATTTCAGACATTTTTTCTTCCTGGGAAGACAAATGAGAGGCAGGAGATGGGAACAGAATTATCTTCCTCCTCATGCCTTCAGATTTACCCATTTCAAAAAAAAAACTTAAGAGGTGTGTTCTGAGAAGGAGATGTAGTTCATGGGAACAATTAGATAGAGTGAGATGGCCCTTCAGAAATGGGGCATCATGAAAGAAGACTAAATTGTTCATTAATCAGTCTGTTCTTTTATATCTTTATTCCAGTGAGGCAGAATTTTTTGTGTGTATGGTATTCCAACATGGCCAGCTTTGGATACTATGCACTATGACTTGGGTGATTGATTGACTTACAACTATAATAACCATTGATTCTATGTGTGGCAGCTATCAACAATCCAAATTCCTCATTATAGGTTATTGTAAAAGAAATTAAAAATAATATTGCCAATAGCCTAATGACAATATGGAGCAGTGTATGCAATTAATGTGTACAGGGTCGATTGCCACACCTCTGTAAAGGTCAAAAGTATGACACGACAAGTATTGTAGAGGTGGGAAAATAACAATCATGGTAATCAAGTGGTTGGAACAATTTCCCTGTCAGTGGAGGTTACAACATTACAGGCTCTAACTTTGAGAAAATTGGACTTTTTGAAAATAGGATTAATTGTCTCTAGGTTGTTTGAAAATACAGCCAGCCCTATGGCCCTGTTAAAGAGAGGAATAAGTGAGGTCCAGCTTGAAAAAGAAAATATAATAAACATAGGAGATGTGAAACCAAAGATAAGGAACATGGCTTAGAAGGAAATTGGAAATGATGAGAACGATCCTTTTCATAAATGGTTTAGTTTTCCTTCTCAGGATCAAGAGGAATGAGATCGTTCCTCGATTAGGGAACCTCTATTAAGGAGGAGATAGCTCTCATAGATTCTTATAGTGTTTTACCATTAGAGGCACAAAATGGAATTATAGCAAAAATAGAGGTCTTAAAAGAGCTATTGTCAAGTAAACAATTAGTTCAGGAGGGGCAACTGAAAAAAGAAGGTTCTAAATTAGTGGAGACTGAGTCACAAAGGAAAAAAGAGCTAACACCAGATAGTTGGGAGTATAAAATAGACTCCAAGGTAATGGGAGATAATTTGAAAGATGTAGTTATGGCAGAGTTCCATATGGTTCAAAAAATGAAGAAAGCGTATTAGATTCTTAGTGGCAAAACCCTGCATTACAAAAGTTAAATCATGGGTAGAAATGAGATATTTAGAGGATTCCGAATTGGCATCAGGGGTAAAACTCAGAAATGAGGAATTCCATCCGGGACACCCAGGGTTACCCATTCTATCTAATGTAAATACAACACACCCTCAGTTAGAGCAGATTGAAGGTTGCGAGGAGATAGAGGATAGAGATTGGGAAAAGCAGAGGGAGCCAAAAGAACTGTAAATTGACAGAGTATACCGCAGGTAATCCATATGACTGAACAGCTAGATGGCATACCAGTAGCATACCCGATGCAAAGATCTACAAAACCCCAAAATTCCAAAGCAGAACAGTTAAACATACCAGTTGGTATTGTTTCATGGAACGTAGCTGGGTGGAAGGCAAGTGGAAATAATATGAGGGTGAAGTCTTTTCTATCTAAATACTCATTATTAGCACTTCAAGAAACATGGCTTCTTGAAACTAAAAACCTAGTAGTGCCAGATTTCAAAGCATGGGTAAATCTAGCACAGAAAATAAACGGGAAAGGAAGAGCCATGGAGGGGGGGTTGCTGTTCTTGTGAAGCGAGATTTAGGTTGGGAGGGTAGTATGGTTGAGTCACTTACATCTGACAAAAATGTGTTGACAGTTAAGATGCAGACTCAAGAGCTGATGATTATTCTGGTAAATGTGTATATACCGCCTGTCTCATCCCAGTATTATGCCCCTGATATATGGTTACATTTGGAACTTTTGTTAGAAGATCTTAGAATAAGATTCCCAAATGCATTGCCTACAATATTAGGTGATTTCAATGCAAGAATTGGAAATGACTTGTCAAAAATTGCAGAGAAATATGGGATTTTTGATGAAGATACTTTAGATTTAGATTTAAAATATTGGAATTCTCAGGATGTAAAGATAAATTATGCTGGTGTAAACTTGTTTAAACTGTTATATATGTTTGATATGCAAATATTAGGAAATAACAATAGCAATTCTCCATACCCATACACTTATTTTTCCCAAAGGTCAGGGGGTGTGCTAGATTATGTATGTGTTCCAAGAATAAAGGTTCATTTATTTTCTGGCATAACTGTACACCCTATGGTGAACAGTGATCATCAGCCTATAATAGTGGAAGTAAAAGCTAAATCAGACCAGAGGAAAGTAAATCCACAAGATAAATGGCTAGCTCAAAATTTAACTATACAAGGGGAGAGGAGATTGAAATGGCATAAAGTGGAAGTAAACAAAATATCAGAATTTCAAAATTCAAGTTACTGCTTAAAATTAAGAAATATAATTCTAACCCCAGATGATAACATAAACACAGTTATGGAAGCATATGATCAAATCTGTGAGAATATAAGACCTTTCTTAACAACAGATTCAAATCTAAAGCCACCAGAAGATACAAGGTCCCCATGGTTTGATAGGGAATGCAGATTGTGGAGAAAGGTATTGAGGAGACAGATGAGGAAAACTCAAACACTGTATGATCAGGAGACACATAATAATATGTTAAAACTCAGATGTAAATATTAACAATTGATTAAATCAAAGAAAAGGCAGTATCAGGAAAATATGTCGACAGAGCTAGAAGTAGCTGCAACAGGGTTAAATGTAATACATTTTTTGGCACTTAGTGGCTGGAAGAATCAATGAGGCAAAGTCTGTCATGGATAATCCTATCCTAGCTGCCACATGGAAATTATATTATAGAGAACTATTTAAGGAAGTGAAAGATGTAAAGCAGACTGACAAACTTTTAGAGAATGAAGATCCAAGCCTAATTCCTCAGTGGTCACCTGTAACAATGCTTGAGATTAAAACGCTTATCCAGACACTGAGAAATAATAAAGCCCCAAGAGAGGATTTCCTACCCCCTGAATTATTCAAAAACTACTTAGACTGGTGGGCCTCTATATTGTCTGGATTGTTTACTCACATAAATAAGACAGGCTGTATACCCAAAAGCTGGAAAATGAGTATCATCATCCCACTATTTAAGAAAGGTAATCAATATGATCCCAGTAATTACAGGCCTATTAGCCTAATTGATATTCCAGCAAAAATGTATGCAAGGCATCTCTTGAATAAATTAGAGGACTGGGAAGAAGAAAATTCCATCTTTGTTGAGGAACAGTCAGGTTTTAGGAAGGGACACTCCACCCTAGATAATTGCTATATATTACATCATTGAATAAATAAATATACCTTTAAAGGGGGGCAGCTTTTTGCAGCCTTTATTAATCTAAGTGGAGCATTTGATTCGATAAATAGAGGACGTCTTTGGGAAAATTTGGCAATGAGAAATAAAGATCCAAGATTATTGCTATTGCTCAAAGCACTGTATACAGAAACCACACTGAAGGTGAGAACAGGTTTAAATTTTGCATTGACAGACTATGTTCCAACATATAAGGGTGTCCGCCAAGGATGCATCCTATCCCCATTTTTATTTAATTTTTATATAAATGATGTGGTGCCATTTATACACAATCAGAGTTATCATATGCCAAAGATTCTAAATAGAGAAGTAAATATATTATTATATGCTGATGATATGATATTGCTATCAACAACCCAAGTGGGTATGAGGAGACTTGAAACAGTTTAATATCTATTGCCAAGAAAATGATTTATGCATTAATAATCATAAATCCAAAGTGGTAGTATTTGGCAAAAAAAGAAGAACTCATAAGTGGTCTATAAATTCTAAAGATTTACAGCAGGTTAAATGTTACTGCTATCTGGGCATTAACTTTTAGGCATCAGGATCCTGGGCATCACAAATAAAGAAAAATACATTAAAAGTACGGGCCAGTTTACAATCGGTTAACAAACTCTAAAACTACAGTTACCCAGGCACTTTAATCCCAATTTTAAAAAAAATTAAAGCTAAGATATTTCCTATGTTAATTTACAGTGCTGAAATATGGGGTTTTGCAAACCTTAAGAAATTGAACAGATTCAAACACAATTTTACAGGGCTATCATGGGAGTTTCAAGTTCTACCCCAGCACATTTAATAAGAGCAGAACTTGGTGCAAAAATGATTTCGGGTCTGATTCTTGTAAGAATGATAAAGTATTGGTGCAGAATAAGTAGCTTAATGGAAGAAAGATTGCCCAAGATTTGTTTGGAGAAGCAGAGTGTTTCTAGGTATGAAAATTCATGGTTAAAGAACCTGGTTAAGCTCTTTCCAAAATTTGGTTTTTCAGCTCAGGCTTTAAATCCTTTAAGTGAAGATACAATTCATATTTTTAAGCAAAGAGTGTTTGATGTTGAGGCACAGATAGATATATCTGCTGTTGCATCTACAACAAAAAACCATACAACAAACAAAAGTCTGGCAAGAAAAGTCTGGGACAAACAATGCAAACCAATTCACAAATATACCATCATGCACTCAATGATCACCAAAGCTTTCCATAAAGAGCTAGGTCTTTAAAGTTCTCCTGAAGGCCAGCAGAGACTCAGCCAGCCTAATCTCCAAAGGCAGTTTAGTCAACAACAACAACAACAACAACAACAACAACAACAACAACAACAACAACAACAACAACAACAACAACAACAATAGACATTCATATTTATTTGTCATGTAGTGTTTAGAACCAAATATCAAAGGCTGTCTTACTATGGGAAATAGGCCAAAATCCTAGTGCTTAGCACTTTAAATTGCACTGTAATGTAAATTGCACTGTATTGAATCAGTAGGGATTTAGTAAAACAATGTAAGGTCCATTAATTCAAATATTCCCACTTTAGCTACATTTTACTAATGCTAAAGTAAATCACATTTAGAGTAGGCCCTATTGAATCAATGGAATTTACAGAGGAGTTGACTCACCAAATCCCCATTCACTACTGGCAACAAAATTTTGGCTATCATGTGTTTCCCACACAGGGGGGGGGGGTTGCTGACTCAAGTTACATACATAAAGAGAAGACAATTGACTAAGAAAGGGAAAGGATGCCAAAACATGGCATTCTGTTGATGGTGCAGCAACACAGTAGACTTTATTTATTTATTTCATTTCTCTTCTGCCCTTCCTACAATGAGCTCTAGATGGCACACATAGTTCTCTTCTCCGGTTCACAACATATGTGGAGTTGTTTAAGCTGGAAAAAATGACTGACCCATATAGACATGGTTAATTACTTGATCTCATAAAAGCCAATCTAATACTCATACTGCTAAAGTACCCTGGCTCTTAATTCAGTACAAAAGTGGGACATACTAGGGAATCATAGCTAGCTGATTCAACTTCTCTTATCACATATTTTATGCATCTTTCTCCATTTCCAGCATTTCATATATTGTACAATAGAAATGGGCACAAATTTAAAAATGATTTGCAAAATTTATTCAAAAATCATTAATTTATTATTCATGTGAATTGAAACCCCCAATGAATGCAAATAGATTAATTTTCAGTGATTTTTATTTGTTGATCCGTTGGGTTATATCATAGGCTGCAAGGCACCTAGAGACACCAATGTTGGAAGAAAGCTATCCCTTACTCTTCTCTGCACCCCTTCCAGGTTTTGGGGAAATTTTGATTTTTGGTTTCCAAGTTATTCGCTCCCAAAGAAGTCTCACCAGAAAAGTCCCCCAGGTACCTAGGTACACGAAACTTGCAGAGACGCATCCTCTGACTTGATTCTACAATCCCTCCAAGTTTGGTGAAGGTTGGGTTTCCCCAAGCCAGTTGCTAAATGATTCTTTCCTGGGGGGAGGTCCACTTTGTGGGCCTATAATTCTGATGTTTAAAACCCTATTTTGTGTGGCTTCAAGAAGGCCACGGAAGAGAACAGAAGGGTTATGAAATGCTGTTTGGCAAAGCTATGCCAGACTACAGAGAGATGCTGTACAGAACAACAAATCTTAGACTGATGAAAGTGGGAAATGCTAAGAACAACATATTCATCTTGAATTGGCCTGAGACAGTTTGGAGAGTTCAGTGGATGATCTGATAATCTAAGACACTGGTTCCCAGCTTTAGTTAACCCACTTGTTCTTGGACTGCAGCTCCCAGAAGCCTTCACCACCATATGTGCTAGCTGTGGTTTCTGGAAGCTGAAGTTCAAGAACACTTAGGTTACTTAAAATTGGGAACTACTAAGAACAAGGCTTGTTTCTCCCAGTTTTCTCTACTAAGTGTTCATTCGTACAGCTGGATTTACAGTTTCTTATACAAGAAGACAATAATCTACTTCCCACAACTGCTAAATGTTCTTCTGTGATCTACATCTTGCCCATAATGGGAAATCAACTCCCTTGTACCAGTGTACATGCTTTATTTATGGGGAGGGAGAATCCACCATCCATAACTTTAAAGATTCCATCTCCTTGGCAGGTACTATGTTCTATGATATGAATAGGGTGTCCTAAGACAATGGTGCTAAACCTTCAGCACTCCAGATGTTTTGAACCACAACTCCCAGAATTCCAAGCCTGTATTGCCAATGACAAAGTATTATGGGAGTTGTGGTCCAAAACATCTGGAGTGCTGAAGGTTCATCACTACTATCCTAAGATATTAGGACCAAGACCTGAGACCAAGGATGGTACCTTGTGATAACATACAGTTGGACTCCTGCGGTGTTAACAGGGATAAAGGCAGAACTGGGGGACTTCATTTGGGAACTAGTACAGCTTCCAGACCAGCTCATTCTAAAAATGGGACCAGGTGCTTCACTCCCTGTCTCCCCCTGCCCCAAATGATGTGATGATGAGCTCAGGTGCCTCCACTCATCAGTTCTCTTGTCAGTCTCCTTCAGTCCTTTTAAATATGTCAATCCCATAAAACTCTACCTGCGCAAGAGACATCACCGAACAGGTGAACCGTAAGTCAAGTGAGAATGGACGTCAACACATGTTTTGGGATGAAAATGAAATCTGATACAAGAATGAGTTTTTCTCCTCCTCCAGCCATATTCACCTTAAAGCAAAGCAAAGTGTTCTGCTTATATACCGCCCCATAGTGCTTCAAGCACTCTCTGGGTGGTTTACAATTTAATTATGCAGGCTTCAGACTTCTCTCTCTTTCTAGAGAACCAGAGAAGCGTATCAATTCCCTGAAAGTTTAGCTGGCACCCTGAGCAATTGCACCTGTAGACACAAATCCCACCAGATATGCTGAATGAACAGATGACTGTTCCATGGCCATCCAGTGACCTTCATAGTTGTGTGCGGACTTGAGACCTGAAAGAGAAAAGAAACTACTAGCGTTATAGGTTACGTACCACAAGTGAAGATTTTCACTTCTTCAGCAGCCCTCTTCACTGCAGAGTTTGAAAGGTAGAAAGAAGAGGCTGAGAAGGCATCATTAGTTTGGCAAGAGCTCCACTCTGTGGCAAGTTTGAGAAAATGCTTCAGAAAGGGTAAAAATGAATAGAAAGTTAGTATTCAGTCACATGTTTTCATGTTTGCTACCTTGTGTCTCTCAGTCTAAGAAGGTCATTGAACTCCCTTAACTCTTGGCTTATTTTGCAAGTTAAGATCTTCAAGGCTTTTTTTTTCAACTTAATTAACTTAAAAGCCATCCATACTTTTGAAATCCTGTCACTATAGATGGGGACAAATTTTTAAAATGGTGACTTGTCATGATTCATGAACTCATCAGGGCTGACAGATGGATGAATTTCTAGTGATGAATCAACAAATAGATTCCTCTTCCCTTTAAGATGCTATAAAAATCCACCACCACCACTGGGCATCTAGAGGCCCCTTGCTCAATTTCCAGAATTGCATAGTGTATAGTGGAGATGGACACAAATTTAAAAAAAAAAATGAATTGCAAAATATGTTCAAAAAATGATAGGCCTTTGATTCATATAAAGTGATATCCCCAATGAAGACAAATAGGTGAATTTTATTGCTTTTTATATTTGTTGAAAATGTGGTTAATTTTTCAATTCATCCCCATCTCTAATTGTGACTGTAGACAATTAACACTTAATTTACTCTGTGCTACTGGGAGCCCTTCCTGCCCATTTAAGTCCCCATTACCTTGTCTCTTGCTGAAGTTGAGACAGAAAAAAGAATCCTTCACACTTTTACCTTGCTGTGGGCGTAGCTACAGTCTGGGCCAACACTGTGTTTGACTAGAGATAGAAAACTGGCTATTTCTGGAAGCTGTCGTATAAAAATGTGTCTTCCACGGTCTTGCTGCAGTTTCACCAGCTACTGTCCCCTGTGCTGAGATGTGCTCAGATCCAGTATGTAAAGTAAGATTTTAGTGTGTAAAGTAAGATTATCATGGTTAGAAGAATAATGTTAGCCCAAGCAGCTGAATCCTCATCTGACATGTGTTCACAGTAGCATGCTGAGTGCTACCAACTATTTTTTTTTAAAGGGGAGGAATCTTTTCTGTTGAAGATGTGTTTGTGTTTGTGGATTTCAGTGGTTTCCCTGTGTAGTTTGACATACTGATTGGTAGTGTTGTCTAGTAACGGAAACGGTAACGACAATTATTCCGCCAGAACTCAAACTCGAACCGATAAAAGAAAAATTGGGTCTGATTTGTCGTTGTCGTTCATGCCATCGCATGATCGCAGCGTGCGATGCCAAGTGGCACAGAAAAAAAGTTTTAAAAATTTAAAAAAAAAAACGATTCCCAGCCAAAAAAGCAGGCGAAAATATGCCTGCCTGAGTGAGTACACCTACCAGAGGGGTGGTTTCTGGGGGGGGGGAGATCCCCGGCCTCCCCCCCTCTCCTGTCCTGGGCTGCTCTGGTGGGGGGCATCCTCGTCGTCTCGCCAACTCGCCAAGCGGCGGCACA
>JAHTLZ010000348.1:12314436-12342691 GCA_023846285.1 Phrynocephalus versicolor
CTGTCTGTCTGTCTGTCTGTCTGTCTGTCTGTCTGTCTGTCTGTCTGACTGACTGACTGACTGACTGACTGACTGACTGACTGACTGACTGACTATAAAATTACATTTTTGAGATTTCTCCTCCCCCTCTTACTGTGGGAGACTAGTACAGAGACACCTCTGTGCAGAGTGGTAGTGGGGTTTTCCTTGTTTCTCTGTCAAGGTCTGGAGAATTTCATCTCTGCCACCCCCATAGAATGTCCTTGCTAAAATAAAAGTTTCCATCTGTCTAAGTTCCCCAAAGCACTTCTTCATTCTGGCTATTAAACAAATTGTCCCCAAAAAGCTGGCAGGTGGAACACTGTTTATTCTCAAATCTCATTCTTCTATACACATATTACATACCTTCCCATGAAAGTTATCTATTTGTCCCTGCTTTTCTTCTACCTCATCCCCAGCAGATCTTCTTCTTCAAGTTCTATGTCCTTGTAGAACGTTGGCAATCAGTAGCCTGAACTGGTTTCTATCTAAATTCTAAAGCTTTTCTAAATACAGTAGAGCAGCTGTGCTCACTGCAAACCACTGGCTTAAATTCTTAAGCCAGAATGTTCTTCTACATCCTGAGCCATGCTTGCCTATTTTTCCTTGAAGGATAATCTGCAGCAGATTGTATTTCTTATTGTGCATCATGTGTCCAAAATATTGCAATTTTCTTCTCTGTATGGTATTGAGGATTTCTAGCTTCTTATTAATGTGATGTGATACAGCCCCATTTGTGCCTCTGGCTGTCCAAGGTATCTTTAGAATTCATCTGTACATTCACATTTCAAATTCTTCCAGCTACCTGCATATTATGTCTGTAAGGGTCCAAGTTTCAACACCATAGAGAAGTATACTGAATACATAGGATCAAAGTATTTGAGTACAAAGTCTGATAGATAAGTCCCAGTTTGAATCCCACTCTGTTAAAGTGATGAGGTTTGTTGTTACCAGCATAATATACGATATCCATCTGCTACACATTTCCCTGAATTAGGCCAACACATCTCACTAATACCAAGGATATATTAAGTCTTTTCAGTTCTCTGGTGGTATGGGTTTTTCCACTTTGAAATAAGATGCAAACATTCCAAGTAGAGATGGGCACGACTGAAAAAAATATTTTTTTGTTTTTCACTTGTCGTTTTGGGGTCCGTTTTGGTTCGTTTTCGTTTTTTGGGGGGTTGTGCATTTTTCGTTTTCGTTTTCATTACGAAACGAAACGAAAAAACAAAACGAAAACAAAAAATTTTTCATTTCCGTTAGCATTCTTTTCGTTGGGATGTGTCTGCCATAACGAAAACGAAAAGCAGGGCAAATTTTTTTGTTTCGTTTTCATTTTTGTTTTGTTTTCTGGAAAAATTTCGTTTTCATTTTCGTTGAGTAACGGAAACGAAAAACGAAAACAAAAACAAAAATTTCGCTGAGTCGTGCCCATCTCTAATTCCAAGTAGCTATCCTTCTCATGGCTGGCCCAGAGATTCTTAGCCCCACCCCCACCCCCGAAGGGCTGCCGGGGACTAGAGATGGGCACGGAACGAACATTTTTTTCATTTCCATTACCGTTTGTCGTTTCCGTTACGTAACGAAACGACAAACGAAAATTGTGATGAAAATGCAACGAAACGAACAGAACCACGAAAATTGTGATTGTTACGTTTCATTTCCATTAATGGCGATGCGCAATGAAATGAGCTGTTTTAAATGTTAAAAAACGCCCTGGACATCCGTTAAAAACACAGTGATAATTATTTATACTGTCTGATAATACCTACCAGGGGGGTTGGGGTCCTTAAAACGTTTGTTTTTGTCTTCTCCCATCACGATGTATTTTTCTTTTCCCTTTAAAATGGATGTCGCACCAGCCACAAAATGGAGGCAAGCCATGTGATGGGATCATGTTCAACCAATAGCATGCCCAGGTTGCAGACTGGGCGGGCAGGTCTGGCAGCCACAGAGGGCATAAAAAGGTCTGGCAGCCCCCGTCCTCCTTGCAGTCTCTGGTGGGAGTTAGGGTGGGATTGCTGTCTCTGCGACTCTAGCTTCAGTCCTGCAGCCTCCCTGTGTGCGTGCATGCATACCTCTCAGTGAGTACCCTCCCTTGCCCCGCAGTGCAGTCACTCTGTGGCTGCCTTGCACCCTGGGCAACGCCCGCCGCTGCCTTTGCAGCCTCCCTGCATACCTAGTCTATACTGTGTCTCTGCCAGCATCCATTTTTTTTAGTGTTTTCCCTCTGGTCTGGGGCGTTGGGGGATGCTTGCACACAGAAATGCTTTAAAAATCACGCAAAAAGCGGGTAGAAACAACAAATAAAAAAACGAAAAACGGTAACGAATTTTTTCCAAAAATTCCAGACAAACGGAAACAAACCGAAACAGATCTCCCAACGAAAAACGAAAAACCGAAACACCACTTTTTTTGTTTCGTGCCCATCTCTACCGGGGACTGGAGGTCATGGCTTTGGGTTTTCCAATCATGCTAAAGATTTGCCTGGGAAAGTTAGCTTATTCCCTCTTGCCTACTTCACTGCCATTAAATTGTGGCATTTACCCCTCCATAGTCAAATGTGTTTGTGCAGGAAGACATAAAGGGTTAATGCTGTGGACCAATGGGGGAGTGTGGAGGCGGAGCCCTCATGTTTAAAAGGCTCAGCCTGAGGGACCTGTGAGTCAGATAAGGTTAAGAAAAGTTAAGATAAGGAAGATGAGTTAAAGATTAGAGAGAGATGAGATGTGAGACATATGAGAGAGGTATGAGAATAGTAAAAGGACAGCATTTGAGTGTGATCGGTTTAGAGGAACTTTCAATTAAGGGCGTGCAAGAAAATCTTAAACTGAGGCAGATTGTTGAATTCAGTAAATGTTATTTTAATTTATTAACATCACAACTTGACTGGGACTCGGTTATTTCAACTGGGCAACCCTGAATGGTGGCAGCGAGAGTAAGAAGAAGGTGTGTACAGGCCAATGGTCTGGGGGCTCTGTACGGGTTCGCCGCTGTCAGCTGCCCATTATGGATCAGATGCTGTTTGAAGCTGCCCACTCTGGATCAGACACTTCGGGGGTGGACACTGATAGTCTGTTTTCTCCACTGAGACCTGTCTGGCTTGGGAGACCCTTCTGGAAGCAATACTACCACCAGCATAGCTTTCAGTATCACTGAAGCATGCAAGCCTCTCCACCTCGTCAAGGCCTGTGCCCATAGAGGGGCCCAACAGATCCCTTTTTTTAAAAAGCATCCTTACCAAAGCTCAATCAAAAACTGATTCTTGCAACCAACTACTTCTTTTCCTCTTTCATGGAACTTCCATGCAACTAAAAAGTCCCAAATTAGACAGAAGAAAACAAAAGCAAGTTATGAACAAAAGGCACCAACTGTACCCTTCACAATATGCCATGAATGAGGCAGGATAATTACACAAGAAGAGCCTTGCCTGGAAGACCCCAAATACTTTGGGTTTGGTTCCACTCGTTCTCCATCGACACCATGAAAGGAGCCTGTAATAGGAAGCACATATAAAGCATACCCTAGAACAATGTTGGTAAGCCTATGGCATGGGTGCCAAAGGTGGCAGTTGGAGCCCTTTCTGTGGGCACCCGACATTGCCCCTTCACAGCCACCTGTATTCAGGTTAAATTGCTGTATTGGAACTTTGCAAAAAATTAGTGGGTTATGATTCGAATCACAGTTTGGGCACTCAGTCTCGAAAAGGTTTGCCATCACTGCCGTAGAACATACGAGCACAGAGCTGATGGAAAAGAATTCTGTAAAATAGTGAGCCTGATGCATATCATATAGTCAACTGCAGAAAAAGTTTAGGAAATAATCAGGCTTTTCCGATCTAGTGGGGAGGATCACAATTTTATTTCCTTATTTAATCTGAGTTTACTAGATTTTGTGGATTCAAGCGAGTACAAGAACCTCTGCAGAACTGGATTTTAAAATAAAATATGTAGAAAATTAATATGAATATATTTTTAAAAAACATTTCTTGCTTACCATTGGCAAGATCAATGCATATAAAATCAGCAAGAAGTTATAATCTAGTAGAAAAGAAGCTTACATAGGCTTTCTAGTGTAAATCCTAATATATCCCCTGATGCACAGCAAGAAGAGCTGTTGATCTAAGCTGTACATGCAGCTCCCAATTGAAAAATCTGTATTTGCTATTTATGAGTTAATGAATGCTCATTCTTTTCAGAAAGGGGCTACATCCCCCATATAGATATTTTATCATTAAGACTATGGTTGTGGCCCTAAACTCACTAACTAAAAAGGAAGTCTCAGCGAGTTCTATGGAATTTAGCCCCAATCAGATATGCATAAAATTGTATTCTTCACATATTCAGTCCAATCTGCAGCCAAAGCATGCATGAGTTGGATAATTTTCCAGAGGTGGCTAAGCCTGTGCCAATGCAGAGATGTAGCAAGCTGCAAATGTGCTACATCTTTAAGCCAATTTTCAGTCCCTATTAACTCAAGGAAGTTTAATGAAAATGTTTTTAAACCCCATAAAACATAGTCAAAACAATCTATATTACTTAGCTACTGTATAATAAAAGCAGAAGCAGGAGTATTCAACATAAATTAAAATAGGACCTGAATCCTTTACTTGAAAGGTAGAAGCTAAAATGTAGCAGTTCACCTTAAGCTTTAGAAGAGAGAGTAGACGGGAAAGGGCTGAATCTGTCCTGATTTGAGTCTCCCACACTCTGTATGGTGTCATGTTCAAAACCCAACCACCTGAGTTTTTGTGGGACACATGGTAGGACCCCCGAGGTTGAGTGCGATGGGCAGGCAGGAAGGCATACGAGGCAGATCTTCAAATACTGCCCCTAATTATTTGGATTAATATCGTTATAGCCAGTAAATGGATTTGGGACATGAACGCCAGCTCTTGTAGACGGCCATCCATTTCCTCAGACACCAATGGACTGCACTCCATAAGAACTCAAGCTGAAATGAATCGGAACATCAGCCTGCAATAGCACAAGTACCACGTCGTGATGTTGCTAGCTTTCTGTCCCGGTTGCAAATCAATAACCTCCCTGCTCCCATGGAGGTGGAGACCCAACAAAATGCAACAGACGCTTGCATGATCGTCCCGATAAACGACATGCTGAGCAGTATTTGGCCTTCGCCTTTCCCAAAACTTGTGCGTCTGTGTCCGTTCTGTTGCTGTTACGTTCGCTGAACGAGACGACCGCGGCTTAACCTTTCTGCATATATATAGTTTTTAATTTTCATGTGCGCTTTCCTCTTCGGGAAATGTTATCAGTGTTTTCTTTTATGAAGGTTTCCCTTCTGCGCCATTCACCGATAAGCAGAAATTCGTCCAAGGACACCATTGGCAGCTGGCGAACAGGAAAGATCCCCCCCCTTCCAATTCGAGGCGAAGCGCCGCCCCTCCGGTTCTTCGGGCATCGCTCTCCACGTACGCCTTCTATCCGCAGCGCATCGCCTTTTAACTACTGTATTCGGATATGGCTCCACAAACCCTCCCGTCTCTTTTCCGGAACCGGCGGCGGCGGGAGCGGAGCCGCCGGTGGAAAGGAAACCGGGCAAGAGGGCAGGGGAGGAAGCCAGACCGCCCGCCCCGTCGGGGAAACCGCGGCGACGCTCCAATCACCGGATGCGATCTTGGCACTAAGGGAGGAAATTAGTGCCCACCCGACGCGAAGCTGCAAGCAGGCAACCGTCCGCCGCAGCCTTTTCTCGCAGTCATCGGCAGCGCCGGTTTATGCCGCTGCTTGCACCTTCCCGGCCCTCGATCGGCTCCCACCGAGGACGGGGATTATCCTCTTAAGGGGATCGTGAACCTTGGCCGCCGCCAACTTGTTCCTCGAGGAAAGGAGACCAAACGGGGTGGAGGACGAGGAGAGTGAGACTTAAAACAACCAAGAGATAAATAAGTGTCCTGCTGGAAAAAACTCAAAAGGTAGTGCCGCAAATACCTTATTTTTGTTGTAACTCAGGATGTAAAAAATACTTTTCTTTCTTTTTAGCTGCTGGAATTGAACTCTTCAGTGACTTGAGGGAAAGGTTCCAGGACAACCCACAGCGCACATTAAGCTGTGCGAAGGGACATCCTCCCGTTCATCCTAGTAGCGACCTACCCTTTACATCTCCAGCTGGCTATCTTTAACCTCAGCATCCTTGTGTATGTTTTCGCCCTCGCTCAGATGTTGGAGGTCCCCCGAGACGGTTCCCGTTGCGCGCAGCTTTTTTCTTGGCAGTTTCAGAATGCTCTGCTTTTCCATCCGCCCTTCCTCACCCCCACAACTCCTCCTTCTCGCCGAGGCGGAAACCACCACACACCTCGAATCCTTGCAACCCCAAAACAACTGCGAGAGGGGTCAAGCTCCAGCTGATCCTAAGAGCGCCTTGCCTCTTCGCTTGCTGCGGTTCCACGAAGCAGAGCCGCCCCTGCTGCAGAACAGATCCGACCCGCCGCGAGTCCCGCCCCCGAGGCTGATTCCCTTGAGTTTCAAAGCAACTCCGCCTCACAACATCCCTTCCTCTTCTTCCCGGGGAGACAGCCAACGGAATCAATCACACTGTGACTGAAGTCCCAAGGGCTCCTCCACGGATTAACTACCATTAGTGCAATCCTAGATGATCTTCCTTGTCACTGTCGCACGAGCTCCACAAAAAAAGGAGGAATTGGTTTACCACTCCCTTCTTTTGGGGACACACTAGAACCGTGCAGCTTGCCCAAGGCTCACAGGCTGGCTGTAATCCCAGGTGTAGTGGGGAATTGAACTCCCAAACCAAGTGTTTATTAGAGGAAGTGTGCAGTAGTGGAAGAATCCCCCTCTGCTATACAGTGGTACTTGTATAAAGGAATTAATTCGTTCCAAATGAAATTATGTTAAGCAAATTTTCCTTTATACAAATGCATTGAAAACGGAGTAATCCCATTTTTATGTTGTACGATTCTCCCCTTAGGCAATTATGTTAAGCAAATTTCCGCTATGTCTGGAATATTTTATGTTGTACAGATTTTATGTTATACAAACTGTTTGTTATACAAGGGCCACTGTATAGGGTGTTTATAAAATCAGTCACTCTCATGTACATTGAAAAACCGTTAGGGCTGCTGTAAACCACACATGCTTTGACAACACATAAAGCTTGTTTTATTTAGTTTATATGCTGTTCTTCTCTCCCAAGTGACCAGAACAGTGCACAATAAAAATACAATTCATACATTGTTGTCAGTTATTGAAAAACATACACTGGCATTAAATTATAAGCCTTGGTCAGACAATTTATAAAACATCTCAGGGCATTTGTCTATTGGTGAGCAGAGGCATTTAGAAAATTAGGTGCTGGGAGTCTGTGGTATGAATCTTAAGTCTACGATTCTTGGGTCTTGCTTCCAAATATACCTAGGTCTGGTAAAACCCAAACACACAATAGTTTTCATATACAGGTCAACTGAATTTACAGTGTGAAGGAAGAATTGTTATGAACATAATATGAAAAGGAGATGGTTCTTATTGTTAAACACACATACAGTATTTACAAATAAATAAATATTAATAATCAAAGTTATTAAGTGATGATCAGTCGTAACAATAAAATGAATAAATTAAAATTATTCCTCATTGCCTAAGTAGGAAAGAGAAATCCTCAAAACATGAAAAATAATGCTTCCTCTTCAAGCTGGCCACAGGAAACTTCAATAGGTCCAAAATTCAGCAGCTGGATTACCGACAGGGGCTAGTTACAGGAATCACATGACACCAAAGTGCTGGTTTAAATCTAGAGCCCTCAATGGCCTGGGGCCAAATTACCCCAAAGTCCGTATCTCCTAATATGAACAACCTCAGGTACTAAGGCCATCAGGATAGGCCTTTCTCTCTGACCCATGCCTTCATGGGTGTGTCTAAGGAGAGGGCTTTCTCTGTAGCTCCTCCCAGACTTTTGAACTCCCTCCCATAGGAGACCAGACTAGCCCCATCTTTTCTGTCCTGCAAACAGGCGAGGATCTCCATCTTCAGGCAAGTCTTCCCTGATTTTATGTGACTTTTAGAGATAGTTATGCATACTGCTTAGAGTTTGTAGTATTTTTTCATTTTCAGTTTTTTTTCACATCTCAGAGTATTTTTTCCTTTATATTTGCTTGCTTATTGTTCTTAGCTTTAAATATTGTTTTTAATGCTGTCTCTTCACTCATTATTCTTAGCCTTGAATATTGATAACTGTTGTACACTCATTGTCTCCAGCTTTGTATATTCTCCTTCATTGTTGTAAGCCAGCTTGGGTCCTTCTAAGGAGAAAGGAGGGGTAAAATATTTTAAATAAATAAATACACATTACTGGCCTTAGCACTGTGTTTCTGTATGTGATCTCTTTAGGAAGCCAATACTTTAGAAAACTGAAGTCTCTTGCTAGGCCAAGTTTGATGCTTCTAAAATTTACACTGCCGATCATTCCTCACAGTAGTGCTGCTTGCTAAATTTTAGGAGATCGGCCACAGGTAATCCATCCTTGCCCTATAGATATTGATTTATGCATAAATATGAAATAGCTTTGTGATAATAACAGAAATAGATATAATTCTGTATCAGATAATAGTTAAACATGCTACCGTAGTTATGTACAGGCAAATGAATAATAATCATTTTAGAAAGAAATACCAACACCTGCAAAACATTAGAGCCACCAACTATTCATATAATGCAACAGCTATTCTTGCAGTTTGTTGTACAGTGGTGCCTCGGATATTGACTTTAATTTGTTCTCCGAGGTTAGTCATTATCCAATACAAGTCGTTATCCGAAACATGGTTTCCCATTGAAATCAATGGGAAACCATTTTAATCCGTTCAGGAGGTCCAGAAAAAAGGCCAAAAAAAAAGGCTTTTTTTCTGAGACCTCTTTACAAAGTGCACTCCTTTCCTCCTTGGCCACCCCTGCCAAGGCCACCTCCTGCCCCCACCTTTCCCCCTTTGACGGCAACGCTGCCTCTGGGCACTGGCTCCCACCTTTGACGCTCTCATGCCACCACTACCCCAAACCACGCAACACCTGCTCCTCTTCTTCCCCCCATAGCCCCGGCCCCCACCTTTGCCCCTGGCTGGGGCTGTGGTGGTGGGGGGGAGAAATAAGGAAACGTTATCCGAATTATTCGTTATCCGAGGTACCACTGTATATGCAATAGTATGAACTTTGCATACCCGATACAAACCTAGAACATAAGGAATTTCAACTATGCACTGTGCTTGTAGCTTAGAAAGTTAATCACATCTGTTGCTTTTGTTTTGGTCTGACTCATGGCAACCCTTTGAATGAGTGACCTCCCAAATGTTATAATCATGCTAACTCAAGGCCACTTCCTTTTCCAGTTAGTATATCTCATATTTGGTCTTTTTCCCTATCATCTTCCTAGACCTGCTGTCTTTTCTAATATTTCGTGTCTTCTCGTGATGTGCCCAAAATAGTTTTGTCATTTTTACTCTTTAGAAAGATTTGGTTTGTTCTAGGACCCATTTGCTTGAATTCTTGCTGCCCATGGTACCAGTAACCAATAACCATATTTTGGACAAATCAATTTTTCCCCTGTCAGCTTTCTTCATTGTCCTGCTTTCGCAAACATGTGTTCTAAATGGAAGAAGTACTGTAGATTATCTTGGCCTTCATCTCCGACGACACATCTTTACACTTGATTTTTTAAATTTCTCTCTCCCACTTTTCATACTGCACGATTGTGTGTGTGTTTTGTCGTTACAGTCATGACTGACTCTTCATGACCCCACGTCCATGGCGTTTCCTTGGCAGGCATACTGGAGTGGTTTGCCAGTTCCTACTCCAGGCGCCTACAGCACCTGGTATTCCCTGGTGGTCTCCCATTCAAGAACTAACCAAGGCTGACCCTGCTTAGCTTCCAAAATCAGGCGAGATCGGATGTGCTTAGTGCAAGGTAATACAGATGAAGCAAAACCATATAACAATAAAGGTAAATGATAAAAATAAAGAACAGAACAAATAAGTAAAAACAGTATAAAAGCACACAAAGAGCAGCAGCAACAGCCAGACAATCAGGAAAAACCAGCTCTGGCCACGGTGACACATGCCCTAGTGATGTCCCGGTTAGACTACTTAATGCGCTCTATGTGGGGCTACCGATGAAACGTCTCAGGAAACTTCAACAGGTCCAAAATGCAGCAGCCAGACTGCTGACAGAGATCACACTGCACCCCTATTAAAGCAGCTCCACTGGCTGCCAATCAGCTATTGGGCACAATTCAAGTTGCTGACCTTGACCTACAAAGCACTGTGCGACCTGGGCCCTAGCTACCTCAAAGAATCTCATAGTATGAACCAACTTGGGTATTAAGGTCATCAGGAGAGGCTCTTCTGTCTATCCCACCACCCTCACAGGTACATCTCGTGAGAATGCACAAAAGAGCCTTCTCGGAGGCCAGGACTGCCTCATCTCTGTTGTCTTTCTGGAAACAGGCAGACTTTTCTCTTCAGACAAGCTTTCTCTGAATGATGGACTACCTATTATGTCTCTTTTATATGAATCTATAGGATCACATAGACTTTGTGTTTATAACTACTTATAATCTTATGTGATTACACTAACACAGTTTTCAATGTTAGTTTCCATCTCTTATAACTTTACATGGAACTTTACTCACCTTTTAACTGCTCGTGTTCTCTTGTAACTTTACATGGAACTTTATTCTCCTTTAACTTAATTGCTCATGTTCTCTTTTAGCTTTAATGTAATGTTGTCAATTAATGCTGTAAGATGTCCCTTAATTCCATTCTCAATACTTGAACATGTCTTAATTGTACTGGACTGCTTATTATCAGTGTGAGGAAAAACAGGTTAAGCAAAGGGCTTGTAAGAAACACACACAGCCTCAAATGTCTCTACACCAATGCACAGAGCATGGGAAACAAACAGGAGGAGCTGGAAATCCTAAGCAAAATAAATATGATCTAATTGGTATCACTGAAATCTGGTGGGATGAGACTTATGATTGGAATGTAGTTATTGGAGGCTATAACCTGTTTCAAAGGAACAGACCTAGTAAGAAAGGAGGAGGTGTAGCTTTATATATTAAGGACATATATACTGCTGAAGAAATACAAGATATACAACAGGGAAAGCAGGTTGAGAGTATTTGGGTGAGAATTAAGGGTGAGAAAAACGAGATGCCACTGTGGGGGGTATATTGTAGACCCCCATTTGAGCCAGAGGAGTTGAATGCTGCTTTCTGTGAGCAGATGGCCGCAGTCAAAAGGGAGAGATACAGTACTAACAGATTTTAACTATCCTGATATATGTTGGCAGTCCAACTCAGCTAAGATTGCAAGGTTTAACACGTTCCTTACTGCCCTTGCAGACAATTTCATGGTCCAGAAGGTAGAGGCAGCAACAAGAGGCACAGACATTTTAGATCTGGTCCTAACCAATAAGGATCTTATAAATGGGGTCAAAGTGGTGGGAATCTTTAGGTAAAAAGTGACCATGCCCTCTTGGAATTTGTTATACAGTTGGAAGGTGAAGTTAAGCATGGTCAGACAAGAATCCTGGACTTTAAGAAAGCCAGTTTTTGTAAACTTGGGGAATTATTGGCTATGATTTGATGGACCAAAACATTTAAAGAGAAGGGAGTCCAGGATGGATAGGAGTTCCTTAAAAGTGAGATATTGAAGGCACAATCTAAAACAGTTCCAACAAGAAAAAACAGGAGAGGCCTAAAGGAACTGCAACGCTTTACTGAAGAACTTTCAAATCACGAACTATAAAGAAAAACAAGCACAAGAAATGGAAAAATGGGGAATTAACCAAACTGGAATATAAGCAAACAGCTAATATATGCAGGGGGTGGTAAAAAGGGTTTTTAAAGCTACATCAGCAGCAAAATGGGGGAGGACATTTAGTGGGAGGCACGACTATCTGGATTTCTGAATCTGTTTCAGGATTCAACAAGTAGCAATACTGGCAAGGAATCCAGTGACTCTTGAAATTGGGCCATTTCTAAAATCACTGATTCAGGTCTTAAACAAAAACATGTGTTCAGTGCATTCTTCTAATAAATGCTACTGATCATAGAAATTTGTTTAGGTAGACCACGTGAGCTTAGATTTTAGATATCACTATAGGACCAAGAAAATTAGCTTTGTACAGAACAGTAGTACCTTGTATAAAGGGTTAATCCCTAATCGCGACCGTTTTTCTGTTCTATGGATTTGCCCCATAGGCAATTCTGTTAAACAATTTCTCCCTATCTCTGGAAATTTTTTCCTTTAAGCGGATTTTCTGTTAAACAAACCACTTGTCAACTGCATATTTATTCAATTCTTTGCACGGAATTCAAGTTCTCTTTGCACTAGAAAGGAATGCTCAGGCTGGTAGAAAAAGGCTATGAAAGACAATTAGCTGTGCGTACTCAGAACCACTAGAAGCACCCCAGCAGAAATTTTTGAATTCATAACTTAACGGCCACTATATTACATAACTTTCAGTGAGCAAGATCCTAGTAAGATTTTCAGATTTACAGAAACTACAATATCAGTATTTTAATTTTAGAAAAGTCTATAATGTTCAGCATTCAAAAACAGTATTTAGTTCAATGTTTTGAATACAGAAATATCTGCAAATAATGTAATTCTATGCCATGCTTTTATATAAGTAATCTGGGGAAACCATATATTTACATGCTGCTTAATTATTAAAAATAGCAACTGTAGATAAAAAAGCATGTTTAAAAAGTGTAATGAAAATGCAAACAACATCTTATTCTGTCAGAAATGCTTAGCATGTTTGCACGTACCATTTGTTCAACACCATATTAATGTTTGTGAAACCAGCCCTTGACAACTTTTCTACACCTTATGCATGTATAGCAGAGAAATATTCCATATATCTGAAGGGAGTTGTAATCCACAAAATTAAACCTCCTTTTTTAAATGCAGAGACAGATTTAATGACAAGCTGTTTGAAAGTTACTGGAATCAATCAGGGGGTCACACAGACATGCAGGCACGTTTAGTGGAAGAGAGCAGTTAAGAGATCTACTTTTTAACTGTGCAAAGCACCAGGGGCAGAGGTGGGGGTAGATTTCCCAGTGTGGTGTAATATACAGTGAAGACCAGGACTTAGGAAAACAGGGTTCAAATCCCCACCTGTCCATGTAAACTTGCTGGAGAATATTTCTCACTTACCTTGAAAGCCTATTAGGGTTGTTGCAAGTTGGTTCCAAATGGATAGCACAACACACAAGCCATAATATATACTTGGCCTTCTGTAAAAAATTATCTCATGTATATACCATGCATAGCAACAGTATTTCATTACTGAAAGATGCAGTATTTATATTGGTGTACTTATAAAATTAACCAAAAATATTGGAGGTATCGAATTTGAATTACATATCTGTTTGGCATGCACATATAAATGCATCTGTAGAAAGAGCTGTGCATCCATAGAAATTCATGCTTTACTCTTGTTAGTACCAACGGCAACATGTTAGTACCAATGGCAGCATACGATTATATTTAACAATTGAGGTAAAATTTTCATTCAATATTTAGCAGTTTGCAAGAATTCAGCAGGGGCCAGTCTGCAGCAATATAACAAAAGCAAAGCAAGGGCTGGATGAATCAACCCTTAGTAGAAAGGTTAATAAAAGGCAATTTGCAGGAATTTCTACATCCTTTGTAGTACATTGCTGGTGTTGTGCAGTAAATTACCATTTAAATATAAGATGCAATGTCTTGCAATGTAAGACATTTCTACTTTAGAGATACAGGATGACGGTACCGTATCAGATAGATTACTGGGTGCAGATCCAAATAAACTACTCTTCCAGGAGTGTCTGGCATAAACATAACTATAAAACTTTTCTCACCAATTTTAATGACCACAAAAACTGAAACTTGTTCTAAGTAAACAAAAACATGTTTCCTTTTAAAAGACTCTGCCCAGGATAAAATGGGCCATTTTTAATTTACGTAACCGAAACTATAAAAAAAACTCCTAACACAATCATATTAAGCATGCCCCCTCATGGTGTCTCAGCAGGCTAGAGCTTGAACTGTCAGCTGCAAAGTCAGCGGCTACAAGGTTCAAAACCCAGGTGCCACACAGTGGAGTAAGCGCATATTAACCCCAGCTCCTGCCAACCTAACAGTTCAAAAGCATGTAAATGAAAATAGGTACCAGCTTAAAAAGTGGGAAGGAAAAGTGTGTCATGCCAGCCATGGACTTGCACAACATTGGCTTTGGCTTAGAAACGGAGATAAGCACCGTTCCAAGAGTAGGACATGACTAGCACACATGTACCTTTTACCTGTGCCCCCCTCGTGGCAATATGAAAAAATGGGAGAATTTAAAAAAAATATCTGAATGTCACAAATATTAATTCTAGATAAATGAGGAACCTACTAATAAACATTTCGGAGAAAGCATGGGTTGAGTCCCAGAAGCACCTTAGCTGTAACCAACAGTTGCATCTTCTGTCTTCCCAACTCCAAATACAGATTGTTTCTTGATGTTTCAGAAGTACTATGACATTTCATGCTATGTTGCTTTCTGAAACCTAAACTTTGATGTATGCTTAATATGTGGCATTTTAAATTATCCTTGGAAATTTTGGTCCAGGGAGGGAAGGCATAATTATATTGTCTTTAAAAGGGAGAGTGCTTTTTTGTATATTGGGCAAGCCTTTAACAGCCTGATTTGAAATAGACTCGAAGAATTTGTAACTGAGCAGGTGAACATATGGACCACATGTATAGTTTCAGGTTTAACTGCCTCCAAAATCAGTTTAAAAATCAGATCATGTATGACTTTGCCAGAAACCACAAGAGCAGCTCCAAATGTGGAAGTGATGAGCTAAATCTTTTAAATAGACAAAAACACCCACCTACAGTCTCTTAAAATTGGATTCAGTGTTGAGTGAAGGAACTTGTACTTACTGTGATAGATCATGCATGTTGTTACCTGTCCCTACATGTTTCTTTCCTGGAGTAGATGAAACAGTTGTCAGTTATTTAAATCAAAAAATTTAAAGTCGTTTACTTTTGTTAAAACTATTTAATTCAGTGCTGTCAAATCAATTCTGATCGCAATCCTTTACAAAGATTTCCAAGTATAAACTCCTCAGTAGTTTACCATTTCCTTCACTCTGGGACAATAGGTTGTTTAAGGTCTGACTGGCTCTTCTGTAACAGTGAAGAATCATAATCAAAAAGGGTTGCAGACAGATGTTCCTGCCCATCGAACTATCCAGCATGCCCTTTGTACAGTATGTCAAAGAGCTCATTACATAGTAGGTTCTTTAAATTATCTATTTTTAAATGAAACAAAGCATTCACTTATTCCAAAATGCTTTGTGAACAGGGTACGTTTCTTGAATTTTTGTGTCCAATTTTAACAAGTTCTATTGGTTTCTGTATAAATCAGTTTTCCATACTATTGTAGGCACTGAAGTTTTTCTCCAATGAGATATAACTGTTTCTAGTAATATACTGATTTGACAGACATGATTATTGTTTTCCAAATTTGATTGTATTCCTCCATTTACATAAGACATAAAGGGTTCAATTCTGTATTGCTTAGCTTAGTAAATCACACAAGCAGAGCCATTGAATCAAATGAAGTTTGACAAGTCAATTCCTCCATATGGGCTTACTCTTTGATTTACTTCCTTAATCCTGAAATTCTTTTATGCACAGAATTAGTTTCACAGGTTGTCAGTGCTGGAGTGTTACGCTGAATTATTGTTCTTCTGTAGCTTTACACGAAAGTCCTCGCCACTACACTTTCTGACACTGCAAGCATCAATAAAAACAGGACTGCTGGAAGTAGAAATCAATCTGAGCACTTTATGGACATATATATGAAGATTACAGGGAAAGTGTGTTTGGCAGAAAAACCATGTAAGTTTTTTAAAACAGAAAAAAGCATGGTGCTTACATGCTACCCCAGAGTGTTCTAGTACACCCTTGGTGATCCACAACCTTTAATGATGCAGTCTACACCTTGCCCTCTCACCAAGCTAGGCACTGTACTCAATTTACCAACCTTGGGAGGCTGAGTAAATCTCAAGCCAGCTGGGCTTGAACCCAGGTCATAGCCAGTTTTGCTTGTTAGTAGGGCAGTTTAACCACCATGCCACAAGGTTCCTCAATCCAATGGGAACAGTGATTTGAATCAAATTATTTGTTCTCATTTCTCTCTTTCCTCTTCTTCCACCCTAATATTTAACCTGTTACAAGATTAGCAAGGTTAGTCTAACGGTGCCTAATTTTCACTGCTCCACCTAAGATGCAAGCACGTGGACCAGACTAGTAAGGCTTTAGGCCAGTGATGGCGAAACTATGGCACGGGTGCCAAAGGTGGCACTCGCCCTTTCTGTGGGCAGCCGACATCGCCCCTTCATAGCCACCTGTATACAGGTTAAATTGCTGTATTGGCACTTTGCAAAAAAATTAGTGGGTTTTGAATTGCAGTTTGGGCACTCAGTCTCTAAAAGGTTTGCCATCACTGCTTTAGGCCCTCAAATGTGTAACAAAGGCTTTAGCAATGTTTTAAATATTTTCAGGTCATGCTTCTTAGCTTCCAATACACAACTAGTTACCGTTATACAAAAAGAATGCTGGACCAGAGGTTTTTGATTAAGATATTACTTTGCTATTAAGAGAAAAATTACACCTGTAGAATTAAAATGTAACTTTAATGTTGATAATGAAGAAACTGAATTTTTAAAAGGTTTTTATACTTTGGCTCAATCATCAAGAGACTGTAGCTAAAAAAGGAGGAAGACCAAGTCTCAGAAGGGCAGATATGAAGTTGAAGGCAGCAAAACAATCAAATATGAAATGGATTGATTGTATTTCTTGCTCTCATTTATTTTATCAGTCTTAACCCATATTGGTCCTTGTTTCATGGTTGAGGTTTGTCTGATTAAGATATTATGTTTTATTATATTATATTATATTGGATTGTTTGTTTATTGTAGTATCTTAGCTATGGATTTTTAATATATTTGTTTAATTCTGTAAACCACCCAGAGTAGTGTGTAGCTAGATGGAGTGGTATATAAATCTAATAAAAATAAAATAAATTTGCTGTGATTCTGCAGTTCTTATTTGCATTTTCTATTAAGTGATCATTGCTGAGTCTCCATACATGTGACAATGTCAAGCAAAGCCTACCTGCGTGCCAGACTACAGGACAGCACAAGAATCATGCAAGATCAGCTCAGAATTATACTTCCAAATAGCTCACTAACTACTGAGCTAGAAACTTCAAGTGCTGAATTTGCGTTCATCTGAAATGTAATGTAACTTAAAGTTTTACTCCAATTCTGAATCTAACTTGTTAGATATAGCTTGCTTGTTGTGACTATGCTACCAACAAGTGTAGCTGCTGCATACACGTCTATTCACAAACAATAGGCCCAACGAAACTGAAATGAGATTACAATGCAGAACCAATATGCAAAGTCTATAAGAAACTTAAATCTGAATGTTAACCTGTTAATCTCCATAATGTAATCATAACATACAAGACGATATGAACGGAAAAATCAAAAGAAAAATAATTCTATTGTTACCAAATTCGTATTCTAGTGCAGTGGTTCACAACCCTGAGTATCTGTTATTCTTGATTTTCAACTCCCATAATCCTTCATCACCAGCTCTGTGGGGCCAGGATTTTTGAGTTATATTTTTATTATTATTTATTTATTTGATTTGTATACTGCCCATCTGGCAAAAAGCCACTCGGAGCATTACAAAATACAGATACAAAAATATATTGTAGTCCAAGAACACCTAGGTTAGCCAATGTTGAAAATTGCTGTTCTAGAGGATTATAGTGGTCCCTCTTATGAGTTTAATCCATTCTGAATGCATGCTCTTAAGTCGAACAACTCTTAAGTAGAGCTGCCCTATCTATAGAAAAACAATAAACTGAAAAAAATAAAAAACATTGTAAGTAGAGCAGACCATATCTAAAATTGATAAGGCACCAGTTAAAACGCCAACGGTTTTTCGCCAAGTTAAGCTGCTCGTAAGTAGAGGTACCACTGTACTTTTACGCACTGTTGCCAGCCTATTCCATTATTACATTTAACAATGACATCCTAACACAAAACAGCATTCTAGCAGCCACATTAGTAATCTGCCCAATTTGGTCAGTCATCTCCAGTGGTTTTTCATTATCATACATCTGTAGTTTGAATGTAATCTGAGGGCATCTAGTATCTTGCTAACTGATCTCCCCAAAACCTTCAATGAGGCATATTCAAGTTAAATGAATCGCGCTTGTAGCCTGACTGAACAGGACGTCTACTGCAATTTTGTATTTTAATGCTCAAAAACGTACAGTATATGTAGGATATCAGTCTTTGGTTCATTGGGAGCAAATCACAAGAAACCCAACGTATTACTTCTAACGAAACATTTACAGAACGGTGTTGATATTAGCCCAGTGATGGCGAACCTGTGGCACTCGGAGCCCTTTCTGTGGGCACCCGATATCGCTCCTTCATAGCCACCTGTATACACGTTTAATTACTGTATTGGTACTTTGCAAAAAAAATTAGTGGGTTTTGAATTACAGTATGGGCACTCTGTCTCTAAAAGGTTCGCCATCACTGTATTAGCCTGTCATATACACAAGCATCCTCAACGTTGTCACTTGTTTCTTCTTTACACAAGATGACAGGCTTGTATAGAGCATGAAAAAGCAGAATTACCATTACAGAAAATGCTTTCAAGAATTAAGGAATACTGCACATATCAATCTACTTTACGGTTTAGATTGGGACTGTTCAAACAAGAAAGAGAAAGTGCTGCTTATATACTGCCCCCTATTGCTTAAAACACTCTCTGGGCAGTTTACAATGATGGTTACACATTGCTGCCACCACCCTGCTGGCCCCAGCAAGCTGGGCACTCATTTTACCAAATATTGAAGGCTCAGTGAACCTTGAGCCCACTACCTAGAATTGAACCGTCGTGAGCAGTTATGGTTGCACTACAGCAGTTTAACCTGTGTCATGAGGCACACAGTACTTTTTAAAATAAAATGTATTGTGATTTGACACAGCACTTGAAATGCTATATATACAAGCTTCTTAGATATGAACTTGGACATCATTTAAGATACTTCAGAAGATAAAACCCGATTACTTATATTAGCAATTTATCCCTCCTCCCACATAATTGATAAAAAACCCAGTGATAAAATTTAGTTAGGATGATAATCCTATAAATGGTATTACTACCAATCATTCTTAACATGGAGCATAAGCCAGACATTCATTTGCAACACAGCTCCCAAAAATCATTAACTCCACCCTAGACCACCTCATATTCTTTCATCCCTGACACAGGAAGACTGGCAAGGTATCGCTACTGCCCCCATGCAGTATGTATAAAACATGCTTCCAAAAAACCCTGGAAAATATGTCAGACTGAAGACTAAAAAAATGAAACACTCCTGATGATTATTACTGGACAAGTATTACAGTTTATTTAAGATATGAAGTTAAAGAAGTTCCTTTGTATGTCAAGAACTCTACTCATTTTGCAGAAATGTGAAGGTAGCAAGTAAACACTGAAAGGTAGACAAAATGCTGCATTTGTAATGTTTCACTACTCAACTCATTTATCTTTAGATACAAATCTCTAGAGGGCCCAACTTTACTAGCTGCTTTGCGCTATTCTGGAATATCTGCTATGAAATTTGCAAGTTGCTCCAAGCTTTAGCCCCAACAACCTCAACAGGCCGGGACAAGTGCAATACTACAGACACATACACAGCATTGCAACTTATCCCAACCTGTGCAGAAAGGGGTACGGTTTGTCACCTTCTCATTGAATTTCACTGCCACAGTCAGTTTTGCATGGATTTGCACAGCAGAGTATCATACAGCTGGATGCAAACCTGCAAAACTAACCAGAGAACAGTGTTCAACTGACACAGACAAAAAGCAGAATACAGAGGGAATGATGGAATTGAAGTTTTACAGCTGGCAGTACTTTAAGTGCTCTTAGTGCAGTAGATTATGCACCACTACCTGCACTATAAGCACTTTAGTGCTACAAGAGCTGTTTTGGCTGGTGTTCGGAAGGGTCCTAAGGTGCCTCAAAAATGAAATCAGTAAATTGTAGATATGTAGACAATAACAGGCCACAATCAGTTTTGCATAGATTTGCACAACTACATTCTTCTTGTAGTGCAACTATGCAAAACTAACAGAGGACTGCAAACCATTACTAGATATATGTTCAGTGTAAACTAGGTGAAAACACAACTTCTTATGCCAGAAGGAGCACTTAGGGCAGTAGATGCTAATCTACTTCACTATCTGCACTAGATGCACCTTAGAACAAAAAGCAGTCACAATGTAGGACCCATGCAGAATAGCATTCCAAAAACTTTGAGGCAGTTGCCAGCATAATGCTACAAGTGCCTTCACTGCAGTAGGTTCTATACACCACTACCTGCACTGTAAGCACTTTGACATTACTCTAACATGAACAGATTCTTCTCATTTCAAGCTTGTTTTGCCTATAAAATAAAACAAAATATTCCATTAAGTTTCAGAATTAACAGAATTTGTTAATATGCCATTGTACAGCAAAGCACACACCTACTTTTAAACTACTAAATTACTGGTCTGAAAAATGAAAATATGACAGTTTACTTCAATACAGTATGTTCAAGATTCTTCAGAAAGAAATGTACAGCTTTAATTTCAGTGGAAACTAACTCTATAGTTCTGAACCAAAAAAGGAATAAAGGAATATTTATTTATTTGGTGGGCCAGTCCATTTAACTGCTTTTAAAATTAAGAGACAACTAGATATAAAGATAGTTTCATTCCAAGTGTTATCAAATTGTTGAATAATTAATTTTTCTTCTTCTCTTCCTTCTTAAATAATAGGTTATACAGTGGACCCTCATATAACAAACAGTTTGTATAACATAAAATCTGTACATTTAAAAAAAATCCGGAGACAGGGGAAATTTGCTTAGCAGAATCGTCTATGGGGCGAATCCATACAACATAAAAATGGTTGCGATTAGGGATTACTCTGTTTTCAATGCATTCCTATGGGAAATTTGTATAAAGAAAATTTGCTTAATATAATTTCATTTGGAACGAATTAATTCCTTTATACAAGGCACCAATGTATTGTGTTGTTTGTACTGTTTTACTGTTGAATATATGATTCTATTTCCTTCTGAATTAAGCTATATTAATTATTGCATTTAAGAGAAAAAAGTTGACAATTTACTAACACCACTACTACTATTATTCAGAACATTGTTTCTACTAATATATTTTTAGAGAAATCAGATAACCCCACAAAAATGAAAATCATTTTCTGTTGCCTGCTCAATAAAAATACTGAAGCAAGACACAATATCTTAATTTGATTTAAAATACATGCACTTGTATATACATCCCGCACCATGCTCTTTAAATCCTTACCATGTGAATAAACTGAACTTTCCCTTTCCGCTCTTTTTCTGTACCTGGAATATCCAGAGCAGATTCTAGGATTTAAACTGTCTTTACTACTTTTCTGAAAACCCAGTCAAAATCTTACTGTCCTTCAAAATGAGATGTGGAGCTGCTTAAATTAAGTTCTATTTGTCTATAGTGAACACTGAAAGACTAGAGAACTTACAATTGAAACTTACCATCCTTACATAAAACAAATCTTTATTCTTCAGGGCAAATTCTGTTAACACCAACCTTCGGAGTGTTCCTCCCTACTGCTTGATTGCTTAATGCTGTAGAGAAATAACAAACAAAACAACCCCACCTTAAACATTTTAAAAAACGAATGCTGCCACTTTCAAATCTCAGGCTTCCCCTCTAACAGGCAAGGCAAATACGAACGCAGCTCTTTTGAGCCTCTAAAACCAACAGGTAGTTCGTTCGTCCCATAACTCCCTCGAAAGAACGAAAGAATTAAAAGAGTTTCTTCGCCTCTGGCACAGAAGCGAAGAGGTAAAAGGGTGGCGGGAAGCGGATGGGCAAAACAATGGCGCCCCAGAGCCGGGCCCGCGGCTGCTTCACTGAGGCAGCACGTGCTGCGAGCCCGGGAGGGACTCGTCAGGTCAGGGGCGCCAGGGGGCGCTGTGGCCACGGCGGGAGGTCAGAGCTGGGCTACTACTAGATCAGCGTATTCTCCCCATCGGCTCTCCCCGCCTCCTCCGCCCCCCCCCCGCGCACACCCACCCACATCTCACGGCGGCTGGCGAGGCCCGCGCTTTCGTTTCCTTTCCTTTCGCGAGCGTTCATTAAAACCGCCGGCCACGTCCCCGCTCCCCGCCTGCTGCTCGGCAGCGAGTCTCCTCCGGTGGTGGCTGCGCATTTTCTCGCCCGCGCGGGGGCCCGAGCGGCTTCCACATGGCGCGCGGCCTAGCGAGGAAACAATCGGCCTCCACACGCGCAGTCGCCGCCGCCGCCATGTCCCGGCCCCGCCCCCCCGCCGTCCCTCCCTCCCTCGGCAACATGGCGCCTTTGCCGCCGCCGCGGCCCCGCAACCACCACCGGCGGCGGCTTCGCAGTTGGAAAGCACAGCCACGACGTCTCCGAGGAACCCCGTTTCCCTCTTTCAAAAGCGGGCGGCGGGCGGGAAAGGAGCCCCGTGGGGCCACGGCGGGACCGGATGGGGGGAGGGAGGGGAGAGAAAGCCCTCGCCTTCAGCCCAGGTCGAGCCCCGTGGAGGGAAACGCCGCCCCCCGCCCCTCCCAGAACAAAAGCCCATGCATGCGGAGCGGCCCGGAGGGCCCCCCCGCCACTCCTCCCAGCCCTTTAAAGTCCCCCCCTCAGCACTTCAAACTTTCACTACCTGCCCCCCCTCCCCAACGGTCGCCGCCGAACCCTCCTCGGCCGCTCGCTCGCGTGGGGCGCCTCAACCTCGCCGCCGCCTCCGCTCCCACCATGTGCCCGCCAGAGCGGCTTTTGTTCTGAGGAGTCGGTCCGACGCGAACTACCTCGTTCCCGCTTCTCTCTTTCCCCCCACAAGCCCTAACCGCCCCCACCCCCTATTCCCGGACGTACCTTCTGCCCCGACTGGCGGGCTCCACGCGCTCCTCCACCCTGAGAGAGAGAGAAAGAGAGAGAGAGAGAGAAAGGAGAGGCGGCGGTTACGGCGGCGGCGGCCGCGCGGCCTTTTCAAATCTCCCTCATTCCGGCCCCGCCCGCCCCCCTGCGCGCGAGCTGCCTCGCGCGGGAGCCGCCGCCGCCTCCGTTGCGCGAGGCCGCGCGCGCTCCCGCCTCGCGGCTTTTACTGCCATGCGCCCGCCTGCCCGCCCCCCCTCCCCTCCCAAGTGCCAAACCCACCACCTCTCGCCGCTCTCCCGTCACAGGCCGCCTCATAAACGAAGCGCACGAGAGCCTATCTGAGCTCCCCCCCCTCCGCCGCCGCCGCCCTCCTTAACCGAAAGTCCTCCTCCGTCTCTCCTCAACGGCGGCCGGAGCCACCCGCCACAGGCGCCTCACCCCGCGACCGACGAACCAACCAACCGCCGCTCTCAGCGGCCGCCCCACCCCCACCCCCCGTCTCTGCCTGCCTGAGAGAGCGCAGGGAAGTGGCGGGAAGTAGGGGGAGGAGACCGCGGCGGCGGCGGCAGCCCTGACGATGGCGGAGGGAGGCATCAGGCGAGCGGGAATTAGGCAGAGCGGGGGGGGGGGGGAGAAGGGCGGAGGAAGGGAAAAAGAAAACCATGTGGGTAAAAAAAAAAGAAAAAGGGCGGTGGTTCCCGCCTCAACGTAAATATCCACCAGCCTCCACTCCGCCCTCATTAGCATAGAAAACAAAGTGCTTCCGAGCGCCGCGCCGCCCAATCAGGGCCCTCCCCGCCCACGCCTGGCTAAGCCCCGCCTCCTCCCCCGCCCCCCCTCTTTTACTACGGCTACGAGGATTACTATATTGCTACGCTCGCTCCTCCCGCGTCGGGGCGAGATCCGATTCATCCCGCCGGCTCCGCAATGGGGATGCCGCGCTGGTGGAGGGAGGCCAGCGGGGGGGGGGGTGTTGGGCTCGACCTAACCGCAGCAAGTCATTGCAGGGGAAACGGGCTGCTTCTTACAGCATCTCTCCCCCCCCCTGCATCACACACAGACATACATAGACATACACACACGCGTGCCTGTTTAGAACCATGGCTTAAAAATAAAAAGGGGGGGAGGTTGGTTCTGTTGGTGAAGCAGGTGCGAAAACGCACGAGGAGCCCGGCTCCCGTTCTCAATAAACTTAGTTTCACCCCCGCCCCATCCACCCCCTCTCCCGGTTCCCATTTTATTTTAGTCCTGCCTAACCCTGAAGATGGAATTAGCACTCGGAATCAATTCGCCCTTTAATGGTTTGTGATGTTCACAAACCTTAGAAAAAGAAAATCGCCGAGTCTTGGGATGGGCCGGTCAGCTTTTAAATGCCTTACTTTGAAGTCGTCCCGTCGGATAACTTCGGCGTGACTTTTTGCGGGAAAAGGCTCCTTCCGGGAATGATTGGCCATTAAACAGAAAGAGTTGCAGGGACCAATGCTTGGAAGTCTGCCGGCCCCTGGGTGTTTTTGCAGCCCGATCATTGCCTACTACGCACCTTTGTTAAATCTCACCCGAAAGCCCGTTACGCATCCTCCCGAGGCCATGTGCCTAAATCTACGACCAGAAGTAGTGGGCTTGACTTAAAAGTGTTGATTTCAAGAACTTAGCCTAGTAGGACCGTTTCAAAAGCTGCGTAGCCTCTCACCGGCTGGACCCACAGGGGATACAGCGGAGAGTAGCTCTTGAGTAAAGAGAACGAGGAGGGCGCGGGTGGTTGTTGGTGTGGCTGATGTGCAGCAATTCAAGTCAAAAGGGAACTGCGGTTCCATGCAAGACTCCTCTCCTCCTCCTCCTCCTCCACCACCACCACCCCCCTCCCCGTTGTCGCCCACGAGGACCATGGGGTGGTGGGAGAAGTTCGGGCTTGATTGAGAAGAAAGGACTGGAACCTACTAGGCGCTTACTCCGGAGTGAGCCCACTTCTGGGGGTGGGGGGGACCCCTCGCCTCCATGATCGTGGGGTGGGGGTGGGGTGGGGGGTCCGGAGCATTTTGCTTGGCCCTTAGAAAACGAAGGGGGGGTCGGGGTGGGCGGGTGGCTGTGCTCTTTGGCATCCTCCAGCCCCCTCCCCCTTCCTGTTGTGTTTTCTCAGTCCCGTTAGTGGCTCATTGATTCTCGCGGGGTTGTTTTTGTCCGCCTCGGAGGGACCAGGAGGAGCCTGGAGGTACCCGCCCACCCCCTTCCCTCCCGGTCGCCCTTCATTCACACACACACACACCCTCTCCCTAGATAGAGGCTTCCTCGCCCGCGAGGGTCGCCTTCTCCGGGACGGGCGGGCGGGCGGGTGGGCCTCGCCTGGCTGCGGCTGCCGTTCGGTTGCTTCCCCAAAATCACGCCTAAAGTGACTGGGCGCGGAGCGGTACAAAGAGGGAGCCCCCCCCCCAAAAAAATGCAAATCCGTCGGGCGCGGAGTTTCGGGGTCCACCTTGCTCCCCAACAAGTAATTGCTTCCCAATCACATCAGCCTCCCTGCGTCGCCGGCAGCTGCAAGAACAACCCCACCGTGTGCTGCTGTGTGAAGTGTACGCAACGCAACTCAAGCCGGTTGCTGATTTCCATTAAGCCTCCATCTCTCCGGAGGGGCGATCTCTCCATTATGCTCGGCTAACTTTCCCTGTTATGTGGCAGAGTTGGGAGGATGGAAGCCTCTGTCCTGGGACTGGAGAGCCTTCGTATTCCGCCGGCTTGGAAGGCTGCGCCCCCCTCTCCCTCCCGGTTTTATCGCCACCACGCTCTCAAATTGTTTCAAAGTCCACCGAACTTTTCCACCTAACAAGTTTGATCGTTCTGCCATTGGGCTATTTCCCTTTTAAGTTTTTTGAACTATTCATCATACATTTTCCAACTAAAACAAATATCGGAACCGCGTAGTTTTGATGTTGCTGTTGGCTTTGAGATCATCCAGAACAATCATTAACCACATATTTTTCATTTCATTTTAATCCTAATTCCAAAGAAAGAGAAGGCATTATAGCAAGCTCTTGATGGGATCTCAAGTGTCAAAAACTGGATGTAAATTTGATACAGCCCAGTTTGAAAAGATAGAAAAGAAAGCAATCTAGTGAAATCGGTCCTGTTCAGTCTTCATTGAGGAAAAATGCAAAGAATGATGGAAGATGGCAAGATTGTTATGGTTTATTTTATTTAATACTGATTTGGTGTTCTGGTGTTATTTCAGTCACTTCACCTGATGAACAAGACTGATTGTGTGAAAGAAGTTGCAGTGTTAAACCCACAATTTGATACTGAATATAGAAAATATACTTTTGTTATCTTGCTGCTCCATAGTATCTTAACATGGCTACTGTAGTTGTTAACATTGATAAATAAAAATTAAACAGATTCCTAAATTGTATGGTTTCTGTATATAATATTTGAATTTTATCACAAATTTTTATTTGAGATAGTCAAGACATACAAAGCAATATTTATCTTAGGTAATTTCTTGAATAAAGCATTTCTTAACACAGTGGCATTTAACTCCAAAAAACTCAAAGATTATGCAATAACAATACAAGATGAGCATTTATGTTATGGTTTTTATTTCCTTTAAAACAAAATTAATTACTTTATGCAGTTCTCAAAAGCAAGTTACTTTTTTTACATCATATTTGAATCAGATTTTGGAGGATGGGATACTAATGAGAAGGATTTGCGGTTAATCCACAATTAAATGTCATTAGTAGCAAGATATATTTTTGTATTTTTTTCCTTTAGATTATTCAATTTTATACAAATATATGTGTGTAATGAACTAGAAGAGTTTATTAATTAAGCTTTTTAACTGTGCATTAGAAACTAAGTTTTCAAGACTTCAATCCAGTTATCCCAGAACGCATTCCTGGGGTCATAGAATGAATCTGTTCCTTCACCGATGTCACTAACTGTGTTGAAACTTTGGAAAGGAAGATCCAGTCACATATTGCTGCTGTAAGCCCAGACCACCCACCACAGGGATTTCTGCATTTGATAACTCCCATCCAAATCAGGATATCCACCCTGAAAAAAATAAAAATTGTGTAGTAGCTTGTATGGAAGAAACATGCAGAACTGTAGGACTAGATATTATGGATGTTATCCACTTGATACACCCACCTTGAGGGACCCATTGAATGAATAGGATTTGCTGATTCTACATTTATGTAAGATACATTGAAGCACAGTATATTTGATTTTATAGTTAGCATTAGTAACTGAACTGAGAATTTTGAGCACACCTAATTCCTTTCTATTGGAGCTTTTAAAATCCTCATCCACCCAGATGGCACATTTAAGTCCCCTGAGAGTTGCTGAGTCTGCACAATTTTCTTAGAAAATTCACACAAGGCAGGAATTCTATACAGTTGCTTCAGCAACTTGCTGTATAAATTGTTTTTCTTTTTGCAGACCAAAAATGATGAGGACAAAAACAGTCCCCAAAAAGCTATTTTGTACTTGGGACAAAACTGTGCAACAGATTAGGAAAATGTCCCATGACTTACAAAACATTTTTTTTCTTTTTAAATATTGACACAGAAACAGAAATGATGTACCTAAGATGTCAGTAGGTTGGCCCCATTTTTGAGGAGACAGTGGAATTTTCTGCAGATTCATAAAATACAAGTGTCCACAAAACCCTTACAACAATGCTAAGGCTGTTGCTAACTTGTAAAACAACAGGTTTGGGAAATACTCCAGAATTCACTGAATGCAGTGGTTTCATTTGATGGTGGTGAAGGTTTTGTTTTTTAAAATGTCAATGAGGATCAACATCCAAAATTACAAACAGGCACTATGAAGAGCAAAAGATCTCTGCTACAATTTCTGTCCTACCTGTAATAATTCAGTAGGGTTTTGGGTTGAATTGACCTTGGAAGAAGGGAAGACTGTTACTCTCAGGATCGCTTACCAAGATTTTCTGATAGAATTTGCATATTTTAATTGTGTTTAATTGTCTGGTGATATTGCTATGTTTACTGGTTTATTTTTATTTTGTTAATTGGTACTGATGTTGTTATATGTATGTTGTAAACTGCCCAGAGTGACCTTCTTGTCAGATGGCCAGTCTATAAGCCAAAGAAAGAAAGAAAGAAAGAAAGAAAGAAAGAAAGAAAGAAAGAAAGAAAGAAAGAAAGAAAGAAAGAA
>JAHTLZ010000348.1:12342701-12360530 GCA_023846285.1 Phrynocephalus versicolor
GAAAGAAAGAAAGAAAGAAAGAAAGAAAGAAAGAAAGAAAGAAAGAAGGTACATTCACACAAATAGACAGATGTGGCTAATATTGGTCATGGGAAACACAGTCATTTCATTTTTTCCCCACATTTCAATATTTTTCCATCCCAAATGTGAAGAAATTTCTGAATTACTGTTCATTTCAAATATTGGCAAGAACAACTACATTTTCATATTTTAAACGGAGCAATAGCTGAAATGTCAGTGGTGGTGATTCTGCCATTTCAAGTCAGGCTACAGGCAATGGTCTCTTGAACAGCTTTCTAGTAGAGCAAGAGGACTTGTTGATTAGTATCTCCCCATGTCTTGGTTTAAAATACTGTAGACTAAATTATACCACATCAGACTTCAGGGGGACAGCTGGATGATAGAATGCGCTTGTGCACACAGCGACGAGTGTTCAGTTGTGTGAAACTGCTCCTGCAGTGCTGTGGTATAGTACAAACAAAATTGGGCTTCTCATCAATCTCTTAGAACTAAGGCTAAGAAGGCTAGTGGTAGCCTTGTTTTAGCGATTTAGATAGAACAGGATTCAGAATGTGCCGGTTCCAAAGGAAGTCCATCTAAATAGTTAAAATGCATGAATTAATTATGATCAACATTGGATATGGATTCAAGCATAACTCGTGGTACTTCTTTTGCACATATTAAGTTGTGTCGGTGCGGATACAGCATACCAGGCATTTAGTTCCTTTCTTGATTGTTCCCATAGTAGGCAGTGCTTTCCAAAGCAATGTGAATATGGTGGAAGCACAAACTAAACAAAGATGATAGGTGTCTTGCTTGCATTTGTATGATCAGATTTTGTTGATCTTCAAATAATTCAGATCAATACCCTATTTTATTTTTGCACAATTAGTGAGAGACATTAATGAGGGTGGACTTCCACTCGCACAAAAATTGCCTGTCAACATATCTGTTGAAAAGCTTTTGGTCAATATGGGAAACTGACAGAAGGCGAGATGAAGTTTCATGGACAGAAAATCACTGGATACAACCCTTTGAAGCTGAGTTAAGCAGAGGTTATGTAACTATAACTTCCAATAACTTTTGTTTCGCTCTCTATTTCCTAGTTGACATGCAATGCATTCATTACATAAATTGTAATGCATAGGTACAGGGAAAGTACAGTGGTACCTTGGTTTAAGAATGCCTCAGTTAACAAAAAAAAAACAGTTTAAGAAAACAAATTATTGGAAATGGGGATGCCTCAGTATAAGAACATTTTTCAATGAAATGCCTCAGTTTACTTTTTTTCCGTAAGGCATTAAAAGTTGATGTGTGATGTTCACATGATGAAAATAATGGGGGTGCTTTGGTTTAAGAAAAATTTAAATGGATTGCTCCAGTTTGCCTTTTTCTGACCTCTGGAATGGATTAATTGGTTTTCAGTGCATTCCTATGGGAAACCGTGTTCCCGTTTACAAATTTTTTTTGCAATACGAAATGGCCTGGAGAATGAATTAGTTACTTAAACCGAGGTGCCACTGTATAGCATGCAAGAATAGCATGTAGAAAGTAGTATGCTCTCTAGAATTTTATTTTCCTTTCAGCCCAATTAAGATGTACATTTTATTTTGTTAATTGGTACTGATGTTGTTGTTATATGTATTGTTATATGTGTAATGCCATTTTGTTGTTATATGTATAATGCCATTTTGTATTTTTCCAACTGTCTTAGAGAAAAACTGATGCAACCGTTTTTACAGCTGTAAACGTATATTTATGTAGCTCCTGTTGCAGGAAAGCTCACAAACAGCCAAATGAATTTCTTTATTTCTTTCATATAGCAGAATAAATATACAGAGGTAATGAAATATGATGTACATTAATTACATGTACTTTGTCACAATAAAAATAAATTACCATTACTCTTCTCATTAGTTTGTCTGCAGCAGTTGATGATGTTCACAACCATGAACTTTCCACATTGTCTTGAAGGAATAAACCTTTTCAAGAGATTTGTGTGGGAAGGCTTTCTATTGATATTCCATGCCTGAAGGAAGCCCTGAAGGATTGTACCTGGCAGTAGGATCCAAGTCATCTAAAGCAACCTGAAGAGCATGGTTGGTGAAGGGAAGCGAGTCAAGTATGAAAAGTTCCTTTCTATTTCATTTGTATCCATGTATCCAGTCATTCCACCTTTTCCACAATTGGGTGTTTTGGACACTGCTCCAGTTCTTTTAGATCTCATTTTTTAGATCGCATTTTCAGCCCTCCCTCCCTCCTTAATCTACCTTTAAAAATGGAGGCAACACCGTTAAGCAATCACTTCTTCCCAATCAGTCCTATGACATAGCATTATTAATTCATTTTGGTTTAATCCTCATGCAGGAGGTGATTCATTTAACCCCCCTCCATGTCAAATTTTATTGAAGGTTCTACGCAGAATTAGATCTTCAAAGTAACTGTTTTGTGACATTGATACAAACAACAATCCTACTGGAAGAGGCTTAAACTACAAAACAAAATCTGTTTGATCCTTTCTCTTTTGACAGCTTTTTCTTTAAAAAAATAGCAAACTAAATCAACAACTTTGGAGATCAAAATTGGGCAGTACCTTTACTGGATCAGTGAGATGTTATTAGCAATGGCTTATTCATTTGGAGCATTTGTTCCTCTCCCTTATGTCCTGGTCGATGCTTAGTATCTATGTTATCAGGATTTCGATCCAGCTTTATTCTTAAATTCCATTGCTCCTCATTTCAAGGACTCAACACCAGGAAATGTTTCAATGATGTTCTAAAAAGTCCAAAGAAATTCTTTAAAACTGATCCTCTGTAGTCTTTATATTTCTAGGTGGTTAGCGTCTAACACTGGTATCTTCTGATCTTTGCAGCAGAGATTCATGCTGATCTCCTTCAGAAATCAGTTGTCTTTCGAAACAAGTACTGTATTTTTCACAAACACTGAACTGTTTGAAAAATGATCTCTGCAAGATATCTGTTTCGTTCGGTTGATTTGGTTCTAACTGAAAGCTTCTGGTCTGAGCTTTTTGCAGCAAAAGCTCACTCCACTGCTACTTCAATTCAGAAATCAGTAATTTTTTTCAGCCACCATTTCAGTATCATTGAGGAAGGTATATTTTAAAATTATTTTTGCTATGTTGTTATTGGTATTTTGGTAGATTAGTGCCAAACGGAAGGCTTCCGTCCTCAGAAGTTCTTGCTACTTGAATTCCACTCCCAGTACAGGGTGAAATAAAAAGCCCTCCACCTGCTTAAGGTGGTTTAAAATTAAAACAAAGAAGAAATAGCAAAGTTTTTTTTCTCTTTGTTGCTTTTGGTGCAGTGGAAAAACATTGATAGTACAACAGGGACAAATGGGAGAACATTATGTGACTGGATGAACCCTAAGAGAAGCTTTCAATTTCTTTAGAGCTCATAATGACAAAGATAATATAAAACTCAGGTTAATGGTTCAAAAATTATACTACATGAAATGGCTGAAGCTCCGATAACCAGACTGCCAGCAAAAGAGTTTAGATTCCACTTGAGACAGACGTAACAAAGGTATCAGTTGGCATTTCCTTTACAGTCCTGTGCCAAAAAACTGGCTTCTCTTTCTGTCTCAAAGATTGCCTGATCACCTTAGATGAAATCCCCGTGGCATCTTTGTAGACTTGCAGAATGGAAACTGCCCAGTCTTTGCAGAAGGGGTGAGGTGGGGAGAAAAAATATACTCTATATTGCTGCTACATTAGGCATAACAGGTATTTTATAGCCTAGTTGTACATTCTAGATTAGAGGAGATGGAATCCTCACTAAGAATCAATCTCACAGAAAAGTATCTTCCTGTGGTAGTAGTATTATTCCCAGGTAGCAAATCAGGGTATATTTATTAGCAGATTTTTTAAAATGATGATGTGATTCATTCATAGCAACAAAATCTGAGATTGGCCAATATATTTATTGGATCAATGAACAATTAGAAATAAGATGACTTTTTCAAGTCTCTAGGATTTTTTGTCAAGGATAGATAGATAGATAGATAGATAGATAGATGATAGATAGAAAGAAAGAAAGAAAGAAAGAAAGAAAGAAAGAAAGAAAGAAAGAAACTTGGATTAAATAACATTTCAAAAATCAGACCAGCTGTAATATTTTTGGCGTATGAAGCCAAACTTCATTTGCCTTTGTTAACAATAATGTCTGAATAGGACTTATACACTTTGGAAATGGGATCGCTGCGCAGAAGAACAGAATAACTTGGTTGAGATTTAATTTCCTGTTTTGTGTCATGTGCAATGAAAAATTATGTATATGAGGAAAACATTGGTTGTAGGAACTAATATGAAGATGTCTGGAAAGTTTGATAGTTTAAGAATTAATGATAACAATGTACTGTCCATTAAATTGTGACATGGCTTCGCATCTCAGGGTTTTTTTTAGCTATAAAGCACTAAAAATGGTGTACTGGTCCCTTTTTCTGAAACCATGGTGTTTGCCCAAGGCAATGCAGGCCAGGTGTTCTGCTAGAAGACACCTTTCAGCTGTCCATTCATTATAGGTATTGTAGTTCAGTATGAGTATTTGTTTATATGGCAAAGCTTATGAAGGTATCTAAAGGCGTTTATACACGACCCCTAAACTCCGGGGCAAATGGCTCCCAGCTCCGGAGCTTAAAAATGTTTCCCCACCAGCTCTGGAGTTTATAGGAAATTAAGTGTGACCACGCCCACTTTAGTGCATCCCAGCGCACCTTTCAAGTACCTGCTCTCTGGAGGTGGAAATTCCTTGATGCGGTGTAACGATAGTGAGTGCGTGGCTCTCCTCGCTTCTGTTTGTTGTTGTTTTGGCTCCCGCCCCTTTAAGAGCTACTTAAGAGACTGGAATGTTGCCGCAGCAAGAGCGAGAGGCAGAACGGAGGTGAGCCACGTTCTTTCTTCCTTTTTTTTTCTCCCTCCCCTCACGTAGCCAGCAGCCAGGAAGTGCGGAGGGGTGGGGACACAGGAAGAACGACAAGCCCCTAAGATCTCTGGTCCGAATTTAAGTGGCCAGTGGATCTTAGGGGTCATGTGAAAAGGTTCTAAGAGAATCTACACTTTCTTCTATAATATTTTGTAGTTGATTTTGCCCTTCACTGTGAACATAATCCAACTAAAATTAGAAAATCTGTTTTTAGTAGAATACAAATGCACACTGTTGCCTATCTCTTTAAAGTCTGTGAGATTGTAAGATGTCACTCTTACACATACTTACTTCTGAATAAATCTGCAAATCATTGGGATGTAGAGTACTTTAAATTGTACCCAACAAAGGCAAATGCAATTAAAGTTTATTTTGTTTATGAAACTGTTTCTAGCATATCCTGTATTAGCATATCTTTAAATATGAGTGTGGGGTGCATTTAGTACAATTGCATTTCTCTATCTACAAAAATCAAAACACTGTAAAACAATTTAAAACACTTCAAATCTATTTTGTCCAGAAATGCTTTCTACAGTACTTCAACAACTTATATTTCAACTCTACAAAGACAACACTTGAAGAGCAATTCTCTACACATCTAATCAGAAGTAGGACCCATGGAATTCAGTGGGCTTATTTCCCCATTAGTGGGTATAGAACTGCAACTTTAATAATGCTTATTAAGTGGTTGTATTTTATTGTTTTCTAACTAGAACTGGAGAGGACATAAGTGTGATCAAAGAAAATATTAAAATCTTATTTTATCTAATTAAAAATCAATCAGTGCCAACTCTCACAGATATATATTCTGATTATTCCTTGGTGTTAAAAAGTCATTTATACTTTGAAATAATGAAATTCAGTTCTGGATAATATTGATTTAGATTGGTTACTATGCAAAACCTCTGTGTTAGGTTACATGGAGTAAGGTCCTTGAAATACTAATTTGAATAATGAGTGCAATAGTCTATCAATATTTAGTGAAGAGCAAAGTTAGGTGTAGAGTAGTAACAAACATTTTAAGAATTTGTTGTCCAAACAGCAAAGTAGTCACCAACATAATGGTTTAGTGAATTTGTTGAAGCTGCTAATTATGGAAATATATATGTCTTAACGTGCTATAGTGTACGATTCCAATTAATCATTATTGCAATCTGTCAAGTCAGTTCTGACTTACAGTAGTTCTTTCCAAGGTTTTCCAGGTATGAATGAATCTTTATTTATGGTTGTTAACCAAATCAGGGTTTTCCAGGTAGAGAATGCGCAGAAGTGGCTTACTCTTCTGTTCTTCTGTAGCACCCTTGGCAGCTTTCCCAAGGCCACACAGGTTGTCTCTCCTCCTTGGAGTCACAGTGGACAATTGGGCTTCCAACCCCTCATTCTGCAACCATATGACAGCTCAGCAAGAGTCCTCAGAAAATGGTCAGGTAGGGAGTGTGATCCCATGGAATTGCCTACCTGCCCGTTTCCAGAGGGCTCCTGCCTAGCTGTTAATAGCTGGAGCCCTTTAAACCTGGCCCAGTTGGTACCATTGACAGCTTGGCAGGAGCCCTCAGAAAAGGGTCGGGTTACCAGATAGGCAGTTTGCACTGCCCTCTGCACCATTTTCTGAGGGCTCTTGCCGAGCTGTCAATGTCTGGACCCCTTTAAAACTGACTCAGTCAACACCAGGGGGGTCCTCCAAATCTGGTGCCTCTAGGATCCAGGGGAGCCATTTTGTTTCATTTCTTTTCATTTCATACAAAATTTTTAAAAAGTTTGTGTAAGAAACGAAATGAAACAAAATGGGAGTGAGCACAAAACGAAACATTTTTCCGTTTCGTGCCCATCCCTAATTGAGAGACATCCTATCTATTTTCCAACCCAGAGGTTGCCCTTAGGCATCCATACTGATAGCCATTGATACCCTTGTTCTCCATGAATTTGTCCAGTCCTTTCTTAAAATTGTCAAGGTTGACAGCTCTCACCACTTCTTCTGGCAGGGAGTTCCACAGACCTTTGATCCTCTGAGTGAAAAAGTACTTTCTCTTATTTGTTTGAGATCTAGTACCCAAAAGTTTCATGGAGTGCCCCCTAGTTCTAGTGTTGTGTGATAGGGAAAACAGTTTTTCATTATCAACCTTGTCTATATTGTGTATAATGTTATAAACTTCAATCAGGTCACCTCTTAGGCACCATCATTCAAGTGTGAAGAGAACCAGCCATTGCAGTCTCAGATGGTAAGGAAGGTGTTCCAGTCCCCTAAACATTCTGGTTGCCCTCCTCTGCACTTTTTCCATTTCCATAATATCCTACTGGAGGTATGGTGACCAGAACTGTACACAGTACTCCAGATGGAGCCTCACCTTAGAGGCAAAATGACACTTGCTGAGTTATTTTCTATACCCTTCCTAATGATCCCTAGCACTGAGCTTGCTTTTTTCACTGCTGCAGCACACTGGGTTGACACCTTCATTGAGCTGTCCACCAGGACACCAAGGTCCCTTTCCTGGTTTGTTGTAGAGAGTTCTGAGCCCATCAGTTTATAAATGTAATTGGGTTTTTTTTTTTTTTGCCCCAGTGTGCACCACTCTGCACTTACTCTTGTTGAAACTCATTTGCCACTGATTTCTCCACTTGGATAAGTGTTCATTTAGCACTACCCTCTCCTGTCCCTTAGCCTGTTGCTGATCCAGGACAAGACCTGTCCCTTTATTTCATGACTGGCAAGTTTATTCAAGAGACTTTGGTGCAGGACTTTGTCAAAAACCTTCTGAAAGTCTAGATAAACAATGTCAACTGGATCTCCCTTATCCACATGCTTGTTGACACTCTCAAATAGACATGGACACGACTTAGCGAAATTCCCGTTTCCGTTTCCGTTCCTCGTTTCCGTTACGTAACGGAAAAGGTAACGACAATTACTCCGCCAGAACTCGAACTCGAACCGACTAAAGAAAAATTGGGTCTGATTTGTCGTTGTTGTTCCTGGCATCGCGGCGATCGCGCGATGCCAAGCGGCACAGAAAGAAAGTTTTTAAAAGTTAAAAAAAAACCCGATTCCCGGCCAAAAAAGCAGGCGGAAATATGCCTGCCTGAGTGAGGGCACCTACCAGAGGGGTGGTTTCTGGGGGGGGGTCCCCGACCTCCCCCCTCTCCTCCTGTCCTTCCTGGGCTGCTCTGGTGGAGTGGCGGCTGGCGGGCATCCTTGTCGTTCCGCCAACGTCGCCGCCTCGCCGGCTCGCCGCCGCCATTCAAGCGGCACAAGAAAAAAAGTTTTAAAAACCCCGATTCCCGGCCAAAAAAGCAGGTGAAAATATGCCTGGCTGCCTGCCTGAGAGTGCACCTACCAGAGGGGTGGTTTCGGGGGGGGGGTCCCCGGCCTCCCCCCTCCTGTCCTGGGCTGCTCTGGTGGGGGCTGGGGGGCATCCTCGTCGTCTCGAGTCACAACTCACAAGACTCAGCCGGATTCGCCGCCGCCGGCCGCCGCCATTCAAACAGCACAGAAAAAAAGTTTTAAAAACCCCAATTCCCGGCCAAAAAAGCAGGCGAAAATATGCCTGCCTGAGAGTGCACCTACCAGAGGGGTGGTTTCAGGGGGGGTGTCCCCAGCCTCCCCCCCTCCTGTCCTGGGCTGCTCTGGTGGGGCATCCTCGTTGTCTCACCAACTCGCCTGCCATGCAGTGCGGCGGGGAATCCAAAATGGGGCGGGCGACCGCAATCTTTTTTTTTTTGAAATCGTGGTCCAAAAACACACCAAAGCACCACAGAAACATGCGAAAATTGCTATTTTAAAACTGCCAGATTTTTTACAGTAGCAGTGGGTTTTTCTTGCAACAAAATGCCTCCTGTCCTCCTCTCCATTGATTTTATTTTATTTTATTTTATTTACACCTGTGCAATGATGGGCTGGCCATGGGAATGAACCATGCAAAATTTTGGAGCCATTCCACCAATCGCATGGCCACTTGGCCAGCTTTTGACCACAGAGACTTCTGGGATGTGCCAATCGGGCATAAAAAGCCCACTAACCTTAGCCCGAACCCGAACCCTAAGCCTAACCCTAACCCATACGCCAGTACACTGTCCTTCTTAGTGGGTCAGAGAGGCACCCAGAGGTGCACCCCAATACTCACCCTAACCTTACCTGTAACCCTAAGCCTAGCCCTTGCGCTAACCCTAACCCTAAAGCCAGATCTGTGTACTCGCATTGCACTACATGCAAGTACGCTTCCCTTCTTAGTGAGACACAGTGGGTGCACACTGAGCCCGCCAAATTCTCTCTGACTGACTGCTGCAGGGAAGGCACCCCAAAGAGGGGTGCCTCTGCCAGTCCACTGCTGCAAGCAGGTCTGCAACTTGGTATGCATATCCATATGGCTATGCATGCTATTTTGTAGCGGGTGAGGAGAGGAGGCACCCACGGGTGCCTCCAGGAGCCCGTTTTCCCTTCATAGCGGGCCAGAGGAGCACCCACCCCACAGAGGTGCCTCCAGGAGCCCGCTACCCCCCCAAACCAGTACTTAACGACAGATGAAAAAACGACAAACGAAACGATATTTTTTTGAAAAATTTCGCGAAAAACGGAAACGAGCCGAAATGGACCCGTCCCGAAAAATGACAACTCGGGGAAAAAATTTCCTGGTCGTGCCCATCTCTACTCTCAAATAATTCCAACAGATTAGTGAGGCATGATTTGCCCTTGCAGAAGCCATGTTGGCTCTCCTTCAGAAGCGCCTTCTCTTCTCTGTGCCTATTAATTTCATCTTTTAGGATGTTTTCCATCACTTTACCTGGGACACATGTCAAACTGACTGTTCGGTAATTTCCGGGATCGTCTCTGGATCCTTTTTTTGAAGAATGGTGTTACATTTGCTACCTTCCAGTCATCAGGCACAACGCCTTATTTGAGGGAAAGATTATATATTTTGGCTAGGACATCAGCAATTTCATCTTTAAGTTCTTTGGGAACTCATGAATGGATGCCACCTGGTCCTGGTGATTTGTTAGCATTTGGTTTAACAAGAAATGCAAGAACCTCATCCCTGGTTATTTCTATCTGTCTTTAATTCTTCGGTTTCCCTCCCTACGAAGATAGGCTGTGTTTTAGGCCTGTGGTCTCTGTCTTCTTCAGTGAATACTGAAGCAAAGAATTCATTGAGTCTCTCTGCAATCTCCGTGTCCTCTTTAACAATCCCTTGCCTTCCATTATCATCTAATGGTCCAATAGCCTTCCTAATTGGGTTCTTACTTCTAATGTACTTAAAGAATTGTTATACGCTTCTCCAAGTCTTGCTTTGCTTTCCTGATTGTTGCCTTGCATTTGTTCTGCCAGAATTTATTTTATGTTCCTGCCTGTTGTCCTTGTTTGGACAAGCCTTCCATCTTTTAAATGAGCTTTTCTTGCTTTTGATCACTTCCCCAACAGCTCCTGTAAGCCACATCGGAGTCCTCTGTTATTGTTTTTGTGAACAGTCTCCATGCCTCTTGGAGTGTTTGGACTCTCTCTATTTACTAGTTTCCTCATCATTGGGAAATTTCCTTGAAAATGTAAGGTCTCTGTGTTAGATTTTATCAGTGATTTGCAGTCTATGATTAAGTTAAAAGTAACTGTGTTGTGGTCACTGTTCCCTATTGGATCAGTCACATTAACATTTTGCACCAATTCCTGTGTATTACTCAGGATCAAGTCAAGGATTCTTGTATCTCTAGTTGGGTCTTCAACTATCTGTTCCAGGGAACAATCATTTATCATATCTAGGAACTTTACCTCTTTATCATGTGCTGAACAACAGTTCACCCAGTCTATGTGAGGGTAATTGAAGTCCCCCATTATAATCAGGTTTCCCTTCTTGGATGCCTCCTTTACAACATTCTCCAACTGCCGGTCTTCCTCATGGACTTGGGTTGGAGGCCGATGGCATATGCCTACCATTAGACCATCCTTGTGGCCTGATACTCTTACCCACAGAGTTTCTAATGGTGACTCCAAAACAGCTAGATATTCCACTTCATATGATTTTATCACTTCTTTGACATACAAGGCTGCACCACCTCCCGTTTGCCCCTTCCTGTCCTTCCTGTACAGTTTATAGCCTGGGATAACTGTATCCCATTGGTTATCATCCGTGCACCAGGTTTCAGTGATGCCAATAATATCAATATTTTTATCTATTGCTAAGTATTCCAGCTCCCCTATTTTGTTCTGGAGGCTTCTGGCATTTACATACAAGCATTTATAGATACTTTTCTGATTGAGTCTTTTCAGTCCAGTTGCATCATTAGCTTGCCTCTTGGATCCCTCTGCTGGAGTGCTGGTGACTAGCTCTTGGCTCTGCTCAGTATTTTTTGCATCCTCCTCATTACTCAAGGAGACACTTTTCTGAACTGGATGCTGCCCAGATCCTGTCGGCTTTCCCCCCTTATCAATTTAAAAGCTGTTCTGCAGCCTTTCTGATGTTGAGTGGCAGCAACCTGGTCCCATCATGGTTCAAGTGCAACCCATCCCTCCTGAACAGGTTTGGCTTGTCCCAAAATGTTCTCCAGTTGCTGACAAATCTGAAGACCTCCTCTCAATACCATCACCTCATCCATGCATTGAGGCTTCTAGTCCTGCACAGGGAACAGGCAGCACTTCTGAAAGTGCTACCTTGGAAGTCTGGGACTTCAATTTTCTTCCTAACAACCTGAATTTGGCTTCCAAGTCTGACCACTTTGCCTTCCAAACATCATTGCTACCAACGTGTACCATGACCACTGGCTCCTTCCCAGTTCTCTCTAACAAACTATCTAGATTTCTCATGCAACCTTTGCACCTGGCAGGCAAGTCACCACATGGTTATCATGCACAATCCATCCCCCTGTTTTTCTAATAATTGAATAACCTAGTATTTATTTATTTATTTATTTATTTTCACATTTATATACCGCACCTATTTCCCACATAGGGGACTCAGGGCGGTTTACAACAAGGAAAGATAAAACAGATAAAACAGATAAAACAGTAATATTCAAGATTAGATTAACAAGGCGAGCCGGCGGGGCCGTGGCACAGGAAAGAGGGGGGGGGAAATGAACTGAATCCCTAGATATTGCCGAAGGCGTCCCGAAAAAGAAGAGTCTTTAAATTTTTCTTGAACGACGCCAACGACAGAGCCTGCCGTAACTCACTCAGAAGTTTGTTCCAGAGGGTTGGCACCACTACCGAGAAGGCCCGTCCATGAGTGCTCGTTTTACGGGCCTCCCTCGGAGTGACGGTACGCAGCGAGAGGGCCAGAGAAGATTGGGTGGGTCGGGCCGGATCTAATTGTCGGGGGAGATGCTCCACCAGATAAGCAGGGGCCAAGCCATGGAGGGTTTTGTAAACCAAAACCAACACCTTGAACCTTATCCGGGAGGCAACGGGTAACCAGTGTAGGCGGGCCAGGATGGGGGTGGCGCGGCCATAGCGATGCGCACCAACCACCAGCCTGGCCGCCACATTCTGGACCCGCTGCAATCGCCGAACAAAGTTCAAGGGGAGCCCTATGTAGAGAGTGTTGCAATAGTCCAGCCTCGACATGACCAGTGCCTGTACCACTGTCCTCAAGGAGCTCACATCGAGGTACGGGCGAATCTGGGCGATAAGCCTCAGGTGGTAAAAGGCCGACCTGGTCACGGCTGACACCTGAGGTTCCAGGGTCAGATCCGGATCCAGGACGACGCCCAGATTCCTCACTCTGTGCCAGCTGGAGGGCGGACCCACCCAGACTGGGAAGAGGGCCACAGTACCCCTCCGAGGCGCCCCCAAAGAACATAACCTCGGTCTTACCAGGGTTGAGCCTGAGTCTGTGAGTCCTGGTCCAGTCCAAAACCGCAGCTAGGCAACGATCAAGGGTCCGGACGGCCTCCACTGCACAGGTGGAAAAGGAGAGACAGAGCTGCGTGTCATCAGCGTACTGATGACAGCAGACTCCATAACTCTGGATGATCTCAGCCAGTGGCTTCATATAGATGTTAAAGAGCATTTGGGAGAGGGATGACCCCTGAGGCACCCCACAAGAGAGTGTCCAGGGAGCCGACAACTCACCCCCCAAGCTCACATGCTGGGTGCGGCCCTCAAGGAAGGATCAGAGCCAGCACAAGGCCTGACCCCCGATCCCCACCTCTGAAAGCCGCCCCAGCAGGATACTGTGGTCGACGGTATCAAAAGCCGCTGACAGGTTGAGAAGGACCAGCAGAGTAGAGGAACCCCTGTCAGCCCTCCTCAACAGATCATCATGCAGTGCAACCAGAGCTGTCTCGGTCCCATGGCGTGGCCTAAACCCGGATTGGAAGGGATCCAGGACATGGTTCTCCTCCAGGAACGACTGGAGATGCAGGGCGGTGACTCGCTCAATCACCTTGCCCAAAAAGGGAACATTGGCTATAGGACGATAGTTGGACAAATCATCCACAGCCAAGCTGGGTCTTTTAATAATGGGCTTCACCACCATCTCCTTCAGAAGACTGGGAAAAATCCCGTCTCTGAAGGAGGCTGAGGCAATTAGTGAAGCCCATTTCGGCATGCTCCCCCCCTGCGATCTTAATCAGCCAGGAAGGGCAAGGGTCGAACGGAGAAGCCGCAGGCCTGCAATATCCCAGGGCCCTGGAGGCATCCACAGGTGTAACAGGCCCAAACTCAATGAACTGGGGCGACCAAGGCGGCCCGACACTAGCCAAGGCGGGGACAGGATCAGTGCAACCAGAGTCCAGCTCGGAACAGATGGCCTCTATCTTAGATTTAAAAAAGGCTGCGAAAGACTCACTAGTGAAATCACTAGGAGGAGGCCCAGGCGGACTGTGATTGGTGAGGTCTCGGACCACCCGGAACAGTTCCGCTTGGCGATTCGAGGCCTCACCAATTCTCAGGGCGACAAAAGATCTCCTAGCCACCCTTATCGCACGGGAGTAGCAACCGGTCAATGCCTTAACCACAGCCCAATTCGAAGCCGTCCGAGCATTCCGCCATCTGCTCTCTAGCCTTCTCCGCTCTTGCTTCATTGACCGCAGTTCCTCAGTAAACCAAGGAGACGAGCGGGCTCGGCATCAGATCAGGCACTTGGGGGCGATCCGGTCAGCTACCCCAGCCACCTCCTCAAACCACCATTTGACCAGGGAGTCGGCCGGATCGTCATCCAAACCATCTGGAACACTCCTGAGGGCCTCCGAGAACCGCACCGGGTCCAGGAGCCCCCGGGGACAGGCCCAGATGGAAGGGCTCGGCTCCCCGCGGGGTGGGGTGGCAACCGTAAGGGGAAAAGTCAGCAGATGGTGATCTGACCATGACACGGGCCGGGCCAACAACCTCTCCCCAGATCAAAACCCCGCGATGTGGAGGCAGAAACCAGGTCCAGGGTGTGTCCACCTTTGTGGGTGGGATCGATGACTAATTGAGACAGGATCATGGAGGCCATGGACTCCATGAATTCCAGAGCTACTCCCAACACTCCAGCCTCGGCGTGCACATTGAAATCCCCCACCACCAATAGGCGAGGGGACCTCAAAAGTGCCGCCAAGATGAACTCGGAGAGCTCTGGGAGGGAGAGTGCAGGGTCACGGGGAGCACAGTACACAAGCACTATCCCAGACCTGTCCCTCTGACCCACCACAAGGTGGAGACATTCCAAACCTGGTCTCACCAACGTCGCGGATCTGCTGACATGAAAAGAGTCCCTATACACCATAGCCCCCACGCCCCCACCCCTCCAACCTGCCCAGCTGCTGCACGCAGTATCCCTGGGGGTGAAGCAGGGTGGGAGAAGCCCCACCCCCCTCGCCCACCCAGGTCTCCGTGAGGAATGCCAGGTCGGCTCGCTCATCCATGATCAAATTGTGGATGAGTGGGATTTTATTATGCACCGACCTGGCATTAATCAGCAGACAGGACAGGCCGGGGGGACAGATGGATTGGATCCCTGCCATTTGGCAGAGAGTCGACGGGTCAGAACGGGGAACAGGCCGTAATTGCCTGTCCCGAGTTCTCCTTATCCGATCGACCCGCCGACCCCAAGCGTATCTCCCGCGGCCCGACACCACCCTAATAGGGCACCCAGCAGGCTCCATGAGATCTTAAGTGGCCAGGGACACAATCCAAAATAACACAAGAACGTAAATATAACACAATAAAATAAAATAAAATATAAAACAACAAAGTACAACTACAAATGATATAATACAAAGTAAACAAGAGCAAAAACCAACATAATGGGCACTCATCAGGGCTACTGATGGGAAAGGGGGGGAGAGAAAGGGGATAGTCGAGTGGATGGAAAATATAGTGGTCGTGCAAGCACTAGATGATAATCCAGCCAAAGCAGCTGCTAAGGAATGACAACACAGAGGAACAAGGCAGGTGGTTTGCATTAATGGCCTTGAAAGTAAAAGATAGCCTGGTTATTTCAATGTTCCTCTGAGCGGCTCCTCCCCTCCAAGTTGTAGATTGTAAATTGTAAGTTGTAGAGTATCCTCCCCCAGTGGAGTTCCAGCTTGATGAATAGAGGGGGAACCAAAGGGCTCTAAGCACCTCCAACCAGCAACAATAAAGCCCGAGGTCCAGATCCAGCCAGGACGGTGTCCATTGCTGCCAGAGGGCAAAAAGTCCCCCAAACCACCAGCATGTAGTCACACCGCCCCACTTACACCCCGCCACACCCCAGAGACCCCCCCCTGCAGAATGACAAAGCAGCAGGAACTAAGCCTAAGGTCCAACAGCCTGCACTGGCTGAGATCTTCAAAAGCAGCCCGCCCAGTACCCCCGCGGGCGTGTCCCGTGGGTCAGGATAATCGCCGCTTCCACAATGTTCTAACGGGTGGGTAGTCCACACTGGCCCAGGGACGAAGGGAGGTTGGGTAGCCAGACCGAGATGACAAACATGCGGGGCCGACAGCAGTGACCATTGACAGAGGCTGATCTGCAGCCTACAGAGGCTGTCGGAGCCTCCCAGCAGCCAAAGACAGTGGCGCCAGCTCAAACCTCTCTCCGTGGATGAAAGCACACCGAGGGTGGGTACAGGCTGACACCATGGGTATGGTCGGAGCTCAGTGAAAGCAGGCAAGACCTGGGGCAAGTTGGAGAGGAAGGCGGTGCAGTCAATGCGAAGCCCGGGCAAAACAGCTGGCATAGAAAAGACAAGCGGCAAGCGGCGTGGCGTGAAAGAGACAGGCGGCAAGCAAAATGCAGGCAGGGATGGACAGCAGCAAGCACCATGATGGATCCAGCCACCGCCCCGCCACAACGCCGAACAACAAGCGCCATGATGGATCCAGCCGCCACCCCGCCGCAACGCTGAACGTGCCGGATGGCCGAGGAGCAGACCGCCACAGTCCCTCCGGGCAAGTAGACACCTCTCCATCAGGCCAAGGTTGAAAACGGGCTGCGGAGAGATGGCGGGTGGTGGGCGAAGTCCTGAAACAGGGTGGAGGGGGGAGGGGATACTTATGTCCAACCTGGAGGGGTGCGGCGAGCAGATGTTCCGTCGCCCAAGCGGCTACGGCTCTCCCTTCAAATCCTTCAGGGCTTCAGATCTTCCTACAGTCCAGGTAGGCACCTCTCCATCAGCCCTAAGTTAAAATACGGGCTGCGGGGGGATGGCGAGATGGTGGGCAAAGTCCTGGAGCAGCCGCCGCCCCGCCACAATGCCGAACAACAAGCACCATGGTGGGTCCGGCCGCCGCCCCGCCGCAACGCCGAGCGCTCCAGATGGTCGAGGAGCAAACCGCCACAGTCCCTCGAGACAAATAGACACCTCTCCATCAGCCCCAGGTTGAAAACGGGCTGCGGAGAGATGGCGTGAGGGTGGGCAAAGTCCTAGAGCAGGGTGAAGGGGGGGAGGGAACGCTTGTATCCAACCTGGAGGGAATCGGCAGGCAGATGTTCCGTCACCCGAATGGCTACAGCACTCCCTTCAATTCCTCCGAATCTTCAAATCTTCCTGAGTCCATTGCAACGAGCCCCCTTCAAATCCCCCCCTCTCTAGAGCCCTGGCAAGCCCACATAAATTAAGAATAAAAAACACGGCAGAGCAGCGGCACAAAGGAAAAAAGAAGAGCACTAAGGTGCTGCCGCTGCATACAGCTGTTACTGCCGCCCGCCATCTCCAGTACAAGAAGCCTCTCTCCTGCAGCCTGTTCATCTACACGCACCTCATCATCCTCGGTTTGTTTCTGTTGTTTGTCTTCAAGTGTGATGAGGGAAAGATCCTCAGGTGGATCCAGTTGTTCCTCTGTGCATTCCTCATGAGGTGTGATGAGGAAAAGAGCCTCAAATTGATTCTGTGATTTCTGTAATAATAAATATACTCAGAGCGATCCCTTGCCCTTTTACTTCTTTGAGTCACATTCCTCCATGCATCTACATATTGAGTTGGTGAGCCTCAAAAATTTACAATTTTACTACCTTTTTATCTAGTAAGAATATTTTCTTCCTTTGTTGTTTGTATGAAATCTCGCACACCATTAGGCATGCAGGCCTCTAAAGCAACTATAGTCCAACTGCAAGCACCCCAGAAACTTACCAGTACTCACTTCTTTCTCATTGTTTGGCTCTCTCAGCAGCAGCACTGCTTGAGATCACACCCAGGCTCAAAATGGCTGAGATTGACCTTCCTCAGGGGAAAAAAATAGTATGGCTCCACCCCCCTGCTCAGAGAAAGGATTAGTCTGGCTCCCCGCCCCCACTTCCTTTGTTTGAGGAAGTTTCCAGCTTCTTCCTTTGTTTGAATAGCGGTGGCTTTTTACAATTTAAATTAGCAATAGAGGTGACCAGCAGCATAGCAAGGTTTTGGGGAGCCTGGAGCCAAAGTGTTTTTTGTGTTCCTCCAGCCATCCCCAACTCTTTCCACCCAGCCAGCAATCCTGCGGGCATTGTGTGTGTGTGTGTGTGTGTGTG
>JAHTLZ010000348.1:12360540-12371024 GCA_023846285.1 Phrynocephalus versicolor
TCTCCCCAAGAATTTCCAGGAGATTAGCAGGTTACTCGCAAAAAGAATGCAACTTGACCAACATATGGATATGGGAGAATCAAAACAGAAAGGTATGCTTACACCCTCCCCCCCCAAAAAAGTGTGGCTTTATATCTTAGCATTTTCATGTTCGACAGCACCATATCAGGCTGGCAAAATATGATATCTGCCTTGCAAATCCCTGTATCTACTGAATTTGGCAAGAGCAAATGAGTGAGAGGTTTACCCCTTTTCTTTTCCAAAGGAATTTCCCCAAATCTGCAGGTGTCCTCATACATTGGACAACAAAACTGGAGATGGGGGCAGAGGGGGTGGTGTTACAAAACAAAACCAACGTATCCATCTGCTTCCAGAGTTTTACTGTTCACTGTAGTCACTGCTACTGGACTAAATCAGTGCAAGCCATGTTGTTGTTCTGTTCCCGTTCCATACATATGGTTCTGCTTTAGCTGCAGGATGCAGATGACTGCTTTTGCGCCTACAAAGTGAAATGTCCTTCAAGGACGGGGCTTTCAGTGAGTTCAAAGCCATTTGATATTTATCCCCTAGATATCAGAATTATTAGCAGCATGCTGAAAGAAACAAAGGATTGATTGTGTTTACCATGGCCACCGTTGAGTTCATTTGCCAAGGCAAAATCCCACTGAGAGTGGCAGGGTGTCACTGTTAACTTATCCCATTAGATTCAGCTTGGTTTTATGATGACTAATTTTTGCTGGATGTGAGTCATCGGCTGCAATGTGGATGATATAGTCGTGAACATGCAAGGGACATTATTTATTTATTTATTTATTTATTTATTTATTTATTTATTTATTTATTTATTTATTTATTTATTATTTAAATTTAAATATTTTTATCCTACCTTTTGCCTTTAAAGGGACCCACTTATACCTGGTACTTGGTTTTGTTTTTTGCACTACAACCACTTATGACATTGCAACATTGATTTTAAAGGGTCATCAGGGTCAAACAGGATTTCCAAATATGTCATCATGCCACCCCCTGCCTTATTTACTAAAATGTATGGGGACTTCACAGAACATCATTTTCTGGCTGCAAACGTCCCTTGTTTTTCCATTGCTTCTCCTCCTTTTTCTGCGCCACGGAAACTCCACTAAGGAGCAAATAATGGAATTGAAGTGCAGTGTTTCCTAAGTGTTAGCACAAGGATCGCTGTGTCTGGAAGGACTTTATCTGTGCAGATCTAAATCAGTGAACTTCCATCCTACATTTGGCAGGCGATAAAATGTAGTACACTTGAGAGAAAGCACTGCTGAATGGCTGCTAGCTAGGACTTGAAAAGTCCTCCCACCAGCACCATGGAATCAGCTGTGCTTGCTTTATTTGTTTAGCAGTTCACAGGATGTTTGTCAGGAATACAGGGAAACAGGGAAACTGTCTAAAAGGCAAAGGGAAGTTTGGATGTGATGCTTTTGATGGCAAATGTTTTAAAAAGCCCTGCTCCCTCCTGCATTTCCTGCCTTCATTGTCATGAATTTCTCCACGAGCTAGAAAACGCATGCATTCAATATAAAGTATTCCTTCTGCTTGTTCTCTGATATCAGCCGTGTTTTCACATCATGAGTTCTAAGCTTACACATTCTAAGCTTCACATTTTGTAGGAAAATTACGTTGAAGTCCTGAATTGTGCATCTAAGTCCCAGCACTAAATGAAGGCATCAAACCATCATTGTGGAGAGACAAGATGTCACCTAGTTGAATCAGAACATCTCTTCTTGCTTTATGCTTTGAGCTTGAATGTACATACCTACAGTAAGCAGGAAATCCATTTTTCAGTACAATAGTCTTGAACAATACATGCAGGGAGAATATTCCCATTTTATTTATTTATTTTTTAGAATTTAATAATTTTATTGGGTTTTTGAGGGGGGAATGGAAAGGGGAATGGAAAGGGGAAAATGTGGAGAAGGGGGGGATACAGTATAAAATTTCATTGAATATATCAAGCCAAAAGTAACGATTTGACATATTTACAAATCACCACATAATATCACAATACTAGTAGGTTTGTTACTTCTTGCCATCTTTTCCGAGAAATCTCATCGTAGTCTCCCTTTAGAAAGCCGGAGAATCTGTCAATTTCAATGCATTCTCTTATCTTTTTGTGGAAACTTCTCTCTGTTGGCACTTCTGGTTGTTTCCAAGATTTCACATACAATATCCTTGCAGCAACTATTACATGATGAAGTACATATTTCTGGTCATATGAAGTATTAAGATCTACTATATTTAATAGAAAAAATTCTGGTCTAAGCTCTAACTTAATCTTCAGGAATCTTTCTAAAAATAATTTTACCATTGTCCAATATGCCTTTGCCTCTTTACATGTCCACCACATATGATAAAAGGTGCCACTATCATGTTTACATTTCCAACATTTGGGTGAACAGTTATACATCTTAGATAAATGGTGGGGGGGGATGCCATCTATAGAACATCTTATAACAGTTTTCCTATAGATTTAAAGAGTTTGACTATATTCCACAAAGAGTCCCATTTGTTTAGATGAATAGAATAACCAAAATTTTCTGCCCATCTTATCATAGTATCTTTAACCAGTGTGTCGATCATTTTTTCATTTAACAAAATACTATAAAATTTACTGAGAAGCTTTGAATCGCCAGAGGATAGTATTTTGTCGAATGGAGTATCTTTAGTCATAAATCCCCCCTCTTTAATGAGATTTATAAAGTGTGAATATATTTGTTGGTACTTCCACCAGTCTAACTTATAACCTTCTGATACTAATTTTTCTAGTGACTTCAGGGAGAGGTCAGCATTCAGAAGTTGTCTATAAGTTGGAAAATTAGGGCTTGCACTTGTATGGCGGCTGGTAACCGCTCCCAACGGGGATAGCCACATTGGTGCTTTAGGGTAAAATTGTTTTTTATCATTAACCATATTTTAACTAAGGCATTCCTTATCCAGTGCTTTTTGGAAAGGGTAGGTATATTACCCTTATACCATACGTAGTGATGCCAGCCCCTATCCAAATCATGACTCTCAAGCTGCAGAGTTCTATTATTCGTCATCAGAATCCAGTCTTTGATCCAAGTCATGGCTGCAGCCTTGTAATATAGCACCAAGTTGGGCAGGGCAAAACCACCAGTTTTTGTTCTGTCCTGTAAATAAACATTTCTAATCCTTGCTTTTTTTTTTGCCATATAAATACACGTATACTTTTTTCCAGGTCTGAAATGATCTTAAAGTTAGGTAGTATAGGTAAACATTGAAATAAAAAGAGCAATTTAGGTAGGACATTCATTTTAACTGCAGCTATTCTGCCCATTAAGGATAGCTGAAGTCTTGACCAAGTTTCCAGGTCAGCTTTGATTGCTTTTATACCATTAACATAGTTATCTTTAAATAAAGTGTTGCAACGGTTGGACACAGTTATACCCAGATATTTTGCCTTGCCAGCATGTTGGAAGCCCGACTGGCTAATCAATTTTTCAATCATAGGTGGGGTCATATTTTTAGTAAGCAACAGTGTTTTTTCTCTGTTTACCTTTAGTCCTGAAATTTTGGAGTAGGCCTCCAAGATCTTTAGTAGTTCTGGTGTGGAGGTCTGAGGGTCCTCCATAATAACCAACAGATCGTCCGTGAAGGTTTACACCTTATAAACTTCACCTTTGCTTTGTAGACCTTGAATACCTGGGGTGTTTCTTATAACATGGAATAGTACCTCTAACGTTAAAATAAACAGCAGAGGAGAAAGAGGGCATCCTTGCCTAGTGCCTTTGTGTATCTTGACTTTGTCTGTAAGGTAGCCATTGACTACAATCCTAGTGTTTTGGGCGGAGTAAATTTGTTCTATAGCTCGTAGCATTCTATGACCACACTGTAAATAATCTGAGTTTTGAGTAAGGACCAAGATACATTGTCGAATGCTTTCTCGGCGTCGATAAATGTGAAGGCTACTTGCTTCTCAGGGTGGCATTCATAATACTCCAACGCATCAAGGAAAGTTCTAATGTTGGATTGGAGGCATCTTTTTGGAAGAAAACCGGTTTGGTCATGGGATATCAGAGACGGTAGAATCTTCCGCCATCTGTTTGCCAAAATGGTTGCGAATATTTTATAATCCACATTTAAGAGAGCAATTGGCCTGTAATTCTGTATCAGGTCTTTCGGTTTCCCTTCTTTAGGAATCAGTGTTGTATGGGATGATTTCCATGAATCTGGTATATCTTCGCCCTCTAGAATAGATGTAAAAAGATTTTCATATTTCCAGAAACTATCTCAGAATTTTTTTTGTAAAATTGTGCCAGTAGCGAATCAGGTCCGGGGGCTTTGTTCATTTTTTGGTGATTAATGGCCTCTGTTATTTCCATCATTGTAATAGGGGCGTTCGTCAAAGCTCTTTGTTCTTCAGTAAGTTTTGGAAAATTGGCCTGTTCAAGGTATTGAAAAATGGCATCTTTATTTATTGTCTCCGGCTTGAACCGATTCTGATAATATGCCTCTATGATTTTTTGAATTTGAGATTGGTCTGTCTGGTTTTCCCCAGCTTTATCTTTAAGTGCGAGAATGAGTTTTTGAGATTGTACCTTTTTTAACTTGTAGGCCAACCATCTACCTGGTTTGTTTGCATTTTCAACAAAATTCAGTTTGGCCAGTTTAATCTTATGGGCTATATCTGCTGTTAAGATCAAGTTAAGTTCATGCCTACAAGAGGCTAAGTCTTTGTTCAGCTGCATGTTGCGTGGGTCGTGGATTAAGTCCTTTTCTAGCTATTTTATCGTACTGAGGATAGATTCAGATTTCTTTTTTCTCTCTTTGTTCCGTCTTGCCATATATTGGATGACAAATCCCCTAAAGTAAGGTTTTGAGGCATCCCACACCGTTTTCAATGGGGTGCCCTTATTCAGGTTCAATTCGAAGTATAAGTTCAAATCTTTGGCAGCCTCTAGGATAAATTCTTTGTCGGCCCACAAAGCTGAGTTAATTTTCCAGTGTCTGGGCTTACCCGAATACTTCAATGTCCACAGGATAGCATTATGATTGGATATTGTTCTCGGAAGAACTTCTATGTCCCTTGTATTTAATAGAAGGTCAGATGAGGCCCAGCACATATCAATACGGGAGAAAGAGGCATGTTGTCTTGAGTAAAAGGTGAAACCACCTTTTAATGGATTTTTCCTTCTCCAGATGTCTTGGAGTTCTAGGATGTCGGACATGTCAAGAAAAGATTTTGGCAGTATGGAGGACGAGGCCCTGGGTTTTTTCCCTTTTGGTATTTTCCTGTCCACGGATGGAGTGTGTACAGTATTGAAGTCCCCCAGTATCATTAGCTGATGATTTTCATATTGCAAGAGCTTCTGAGCCAGTTCTTCGAAAAAGGCTTGTCTTCCATGGTTGTTGTTTAGGGCGTATATTCCAACAATGATTGTTTTTTTGGATTGAATATTTGCCTGGATGAGGATCCATCTGTCTAGCTGATCTTTTTCTAGAAGGGTTGGGGAGAGTTCTGGTTTGATATATAGTGCCACCCCGTTTTGCTTCTTTTCTTTGTTTGAGGTGGAAAACAGGTTCCCCAATCTGTTTTGAATTAGGTATTGTTCATGCTTTCTCAGTACGTGGGTTTCCTGTAAACAGATAATCGCACATTGTTGTTTTTGAAGAAGATTAAATGTCTTGCAACGCTTTTGCGGGGAGTTCAATCCATTAACATTCCATGTTAGAATTTTCTGAGCCATCTTGTTTTACTTATAGCGGTGTTTCCTCTCCGGTTTAGGCCTGAGATGTGTTTTCGGCCTGGCGCCTCCCACTGCACCAGTAACTTGATCTTGCTTGGAGGTCCCTTGTTTGGGAGTCTGATTGGTTCGGCTGTCATCTTTGGTAGCTGTTTGGTTGTCGGTTAAATCGTCACCTTCAGAGAGGGATGATGAAGAGGAGGAGGGTGAAAATCCCAATTTTTCTGCATTTTTCTCAGCAAAGATTCTGGCTTTCTTGTGGGAACCAATTTTCTGTGTTTTCCCTTCCCATTGAAAGATCAAGCCTTGGGGGAAGATCCACTTGTATCTTATATCGTGCTTGAGTAGAAGTTTGGTAAGGAACGTATATTCTTTCCGCAGTTGACGGACCTCCCATGGGACGTCTTTCAATATTGTCACTTTGGAGTTGTTGATTTTCACCTCTTTATCTCCAATAACTTGGAGGATGCAGTCTCGGGTATATCTTCTGACAAGTTTAACTATTATCTCTGGGGGGAGTTTGATTTTTCTAGTATAGGCTGTAGGTTGACGGTAAATCACATCAACTTTGCGGAGGAATTCTTCTACGGGAGCCTCAAGCAGAGTGGCCAGACCCTCTCCAACTGAGGCATAGAGATTTTCGTCTTTGTCGAAAGTGAGACCTTGAATCCTTAAAATTTTGGATGAAGATTCTATTTCTTGCATAAGAACTGATCTGTTGGTGGATTCCATTGTAGCTTCTATCTCCTCCAGACAGAAGTCAGTAATGCCCATGTTATCTTCCAATGCCTGAAGACGCCCCCCAAAAGAATCCATTTTGGCATGTACATTGGCAAAACCTTCTTTCATTTCAGATATTAACTCAGAGAAGGCGGTAGTTTGATCTGAAATAAGTTTGATCTGAGTCAAGTTCAATTGATTGAGCATATCTAAGACTTGGCTGGACTGGCTTGGTTGTTGAGACATGGTTGGAAGGGAGGGGTGAACCAGAGGAATGAAGACAGTCTTTTTTGAAACTGGTGGTGTTTTGCTCATTTTCAAAAATTACAATACAGAGTTACTATAACAGAGAAGGTTCAAGTAAGAGCGTGTTGTGGTTATAATAAAACCAGTTTAGTTGATTCCAGATATAATACGGAGATCAGGAGGTTCCAACAGATATCATGCTGTATTACACAGTAAATTTGACTTGCTCCTTTTCAAGACAGCAGTATAATGTAGAAGCAGCTGCCTACACAGAAATGTCCAGTAGATGGTGTGTTATATCCACTTGAGCCAACAGGAGACAGCAGGAGACGACAGAACGAGAAAATCAAAAGTGAAACTGATTCTCGGAGATTAGTCTGCCTTTAACGGAGAAATAAAGCAGCCCTTTCCAAAAGCCGATAGCAAAGGGGCAGGCAAAGAGGTATTAGAAGAAAGTGGATTTTCTTTAGGTGAGTTTTGCTTGATTTATATCTTTAAAAGGGCTATCTGATGGTGAGAAAGCCACTTACTTGCATAGGAGAGGGGGGGCAGCTTCTTCACCATCCGGTCCTTCCACGGCCTCAGACGCACAAGTAGATTTCTCAGGGGTATCTACCCTCACCTGAGATGCCTCAGAGCGAATCTGGGATGTCTTCTGCTCCCAGTGGGTGATTGTGGAGTGGAGATCACCCTCTTAAGACCTGGAATGCATCAACGCTAGCCAGGGCTGCTTCAGCTAACGTCTCTGCTGCTCGCTGCCATCTTGCCATTTTTTTTGTTTTTAAAACATATCTAAAGATAAAAAAAACTGTTATTTCAAATTTGAGGGACCAGCTGTATGTTTCGTATTGTCAAAGCACAAAACAGAAACATACAAACATACAAAGCAGCCTGAGAAGAACCTGATTGAACAATTGGGTCATCTTCATTTCTTTTCATTGTGTAGGTCAGAAAATAACTTTTCTGGATTAGCTTTGATAGTTAAAGCAATCATATGGGCCACACACTGACATTGCTAAGTAGGTTGATCCAGGTTGGAAAAGAGTTTTAAGACCTACAAATCATTTTATGATCAGGAGGTTGGAACAAAATCCCTCAAGGTGCTTTTGCTATCAGAAAACATTTACCTGTAGATGGAGGATCTTGTTTCCCTGCCCAACTTCTATTGAAGTTACACTTCATAGTTTATAAAACTGCAGCTTTGCTGTCCAGTTTTTAATGGTGCTCATCTATGGGGGTGGTGGAAGTCAAAGCAACAATTCAAGCTTGCAGAAGAGCTGATTTTCCCCTCCAGCTGCCATATTTGTACAAAGACATGGCAGTTGTAGCGATATGTTTCTGCCTCAAATAATGCATGACTGGTGTCAGTCATCAATCATCCCCCTTTTTCCTAGACTGATTTGGTTGGCAGTCTGTTTCCATCTTTGTGGTACTTTGTCTTCCTCTTCAACAAATCTTCCTATCTGAGATTTTTAAAAATTCCATTCTGGTGATGCATTACAGGAAATGGAAGCAAGGTGCAGGAGGGCACTGAATGGTATCTGTGGACAGAAAGACAATACTATCTTTTGCTTCAGAAAAGCTGACTGATGGTGGAGTGATTTCTATGTGACATGGGCAACCTCAGGTTGCTGAGACAGTGACAAATGGTGTGCATTAGATAATACATCCCACCTGCTTATTCATTGAACTTATTCATCTTACACACATTGTAATTAGAGCTGGTGGAAGTGTAAGAAAAAAGTAAATCTTAGTTTTCTGGTGGAAATAAAAGAAATGTTGTAAAATATTAGTACAAACAAACTAGATTTGCAGCATATTTCAACATGCTCAGAGGTTTAGCTCTAGTGAAAGGAGCCCTTTCTACTGTTTCTGCAAAGAATGCATGGGATTTCAGGCAAAACAAAAAAAAACACACATTAAAAATAAAAATAAAGAAGACAAAATTGTTGTGGCTTTTAAAGATTAACTGCTATATTTTAATCTGAGATTTTGTGGGCCAATCAACTTCTTCAGAGGGGTATAGTGTCAATTATAAATGAAGTACATACATCTGACATCAAAGCCAGGCATCAAATTGTAGATTTGTAGAACTGCCAATGATGGGAGGAGGGCACATCCTAGAATAGATAGCCAGAAAACCTATGTTTATATGAGTTGGAGCTATATTTTCAGGTAGCTGAAATCCCTCAATCCCCTCTCCTTGCAAAAAGTGTAACCAATGCAATTTCCTTACATTTCAAACAGTAGAATTATTATTTCCAATTCCAAAAGAGAAAACTTTGTTTTGAACTCCCAAATAGCATAGCAAAATAAACCTCAGAGGAAAATATCTGCTTTTGTTTATTTCCAGAAGATGTAGGGTTAATAATCTTATGGGATATACACTTGTATTCTTAACCTCATGCACCCAAACAGGACTTTTTAGTATCTCAGGGTCACATTATGTTGCAGAATCCCCATAGAAGTATATCTACCAGGTGGACATTCTATAACATCATCCATAAGTTTCAGTGACTCGATGCATACTGTGTTTGGTTTTTGTTTTCTATAGATAATAATAATAATAAAAAGCACAAGGGACAAAAAAGTGTTCCATCAAATTGCTTGCGATTCAGTGTTAGGGAACTCTTAGACCCACATAATGGGATTTATGTAACTTGCCTCAGTGAAGCTGCAATTACACCTGCTAGGGAAAAAGAACCAGAATTAATCTCCAGTGAAACCTATCATAGCATACAATACCAGGCCAGATTGTAGTTCAAAATGCCATTCATTCTGGTCCTTTTCTGTTTCATTTTTTATGGATACTCCAGTTTGGGGCAGTTTTCCCTTGCCAGCTGTCCGCATGTTGTTTACTAGTCAATAGAAGGTGAAAGATACTTCTGTATTCCACATCTTAGTTGGTTTGTTTATTCTAGCAAGCATTTCCTTCTTAATAGTTCAAACCCTACAGCCTTATAGGAGCTCCCGAGAAATTGTCATTTGGAGTCCTGAATAGAATTGGGAACAAATCATCAAAATGGTCCATCTTGGTTTGTGGTCCATGAAAGTCCATGAACTATGGACCACACATTTACAAATTTTGCTGAATGAACCAGATATCGTACAAATTGCTGCATCAGTTTGTTCAGGATCTTTTTTTAAAAAAATTGAAAGACACTTAGGCTGTCTATTTAAACAAAAGGAGAGGCTGACTGCCTCCCTACCTCCACAGCCGAGAGACATGGACTTGTCTAGAGGCAGTTGGCCTGCCAGGCAACCTCTGGGAAATGTCCCTGCCTCTCAGCTGAAAGGCAGGCATTATGGTCAGAGGCTGCTGGTCGGCAGAAGCCGGCTGCCTCTCAAGGTGGTGGTGGTGGTGGTGGCAGCTGCAGGAAAAGGTAGGGAAGTGATGGGGCAGTGGAGAGAGGTGTGGGGCAAGCCAGGAGTGCAATGATCTGGGAAGTTCTTTGCATCTCCCCCCAAAAAAAATTGTTTCAGAAAAGTTTGGGTTATCTGGTTTGGACAAACCTGAACCAGTCTCAATCAATTAATAAGCAATTTTTATGTACATCCTGGTTTGTAGTAAAAAAAAAAATCTGTGTTGCTAGGCTCACATTCTGAAATTCTGTTCCTGAATACCTGCAGAATATGACCTCCCTGTATGTATAATTATTTTTAAATATTTGTATCCTTACTGTTTTTACCTTTTAAATATTGATGTAAGCCACTTTGGGTCTTTTTAAGGAGATAGATAGATAGATAGATAGATAGATAGATAGATAGATAGATAGA
>JAHTLZ010000348.1:12376448-12422636 GCA_023846285.1 Phrynocephalus versicolor
GGGGGGGGGGTCCCCGGCCTCCCCCCTCTCCTGTTCTAGGCTGCTCTGGTGGGGGAAATCCTCGTCGTCTCGCAGTCGCTCACAAGTCGCAACAAGCACTGGACTCGCCGCCGCCCGCCGCAATTCAAGCGGCACAGAAAAAAAGTTTTAAACCCCCCGCCCCGATTCCTGGCCCAAAAAGCAGGCGGAAATATGCCTGCCTGAGTGAGGGCACCTACCAGAGGAGGGGTGGTTTCTGGGGGTGGGGTCCCAGGCCTCCTCCCCTCTCCTGTCCTCCTGGGTTGCTCTTGTCTCGCCATGCCATGCGGTGCGGGCGGGGGATCGAAAATGGGGCGGCGACCGCAATATTTTTTTTGAAATCGTGGTCCAAAAAACAAAAACACACAAGCCAACACAAGCACCACAGAAACATGCGGAAATTGCTATTTTAAAACTGCCAGAATTTTTACAGTAGCAGTGGGTTTTTCTTGCAACAAAATGTCTCCTCTGTCCTCTCTCCATTGATTTTTTTTTATTTTTTTTTTTTTTTACACCTGTGCAATGATGGGCTGGCCATGGGAGTGACCATGCAAATTTTTGGAGCCATTCCACCAATCGCATGGCCACTTGGCCAGGTTGACCACAGAGACTTCTGGGATGTGCCAATCGGGCATAAAAAGCCCACTAACCGTAGCCTGAACCCGAACCCGAAGCCTAAGCCTAACCCATATGCCAGTACACTGTCCTTCTAAGTGGGTCAGAGAGGCACCCAGAGGTGCACCCCAATACTCACCCTAACCTCACCCATAACTAGCCTAACCCTAGCCCTTGTGCTAACCCGTCTTAACCCTAAGCCAGATCTACTTGCATTGCACTACACACAAGTACCTTTCCCTTCTTAGTGAGACGCAGCGGGTGCAAAGAGTCTGCCAGTCCGTCACTTGTGGCTCTGGCTGACTCCTCCTGCAGCAGCAGTGCTGCGTGTGTCTCACCGTCACCGACTGTTGCAGGGAAGGCACCCCAAAAAGAGGGGTGCCTCTGCCGGTCTGCTGCGTCTGCAACTTGGTATGCATATCCATATGGCTATGCATGCCCTTTTGCAGCGGGTGAGGATAGGAGGCACCCACGGGTGCCTCCAGGAGCCCGCTTTCCCTTTATAGCGGGCCAGAGGAGGCACCCACCCCACAGAGGTGCCTCCAGGAGCCCGCTACCCCCCCTAAACCAGTATAACGACAGACGAAAAAACGACACCACGAAATGACAATTTTTTGCGAAATTTCGCGAAAAACGGAAACGAGCCGAAACGGACCCGTCCTGAAAAACGATAACTCGAAAAAAAATTTTCCTGGTCGTGCCCATCTCTAGCCCACAGTGAGTTCAAATAGCAGAAGCCTATGAGAGAAACTATGCCAGATTTCCAATAAAGAAGATAGAAAATTGGAGAGTAATCAGAGCAGGGGCTCTGAATCCAGCTGATGTGGATTTGTAGAGTGCATGGAAAATACACAGAATAACACATGGACTTTCTCTGGAATATTCTGGCATATCTGTAAAGTTACTGTCTCAAATCTGCCCCAAAAGTAGCCATGAACTGGTTTCAAACCATGAAAGGGCTAGAACATGAGAGTTATTGTTGTTTGTTGATGTATTTGTCTATAACAATTTATACTAAAAATAGTCATGTTGCACCTAACCCATTTTATTTTTCTTGTGTGTCTTTGTGTCTAAGCTTAATTCTTCAGATGAAGTATTGCAACCACAGTGAGTAAGCAGCCTTTGAATTGCTGGGCTTACAGCACAAAAAATCTAGTTAGGGATTTGAAATAACACAAGGTGTGTACTCCCCATGAAAAATTTGAAGCATTATGCTACTCTTTCATGTGGAATTTTCATATGTGCTGGTTGTAATGATATAAGCTGCCTTGGGTCAATTTTAAAACAATGGCAGGGTAAAAATGTTTTAAATAAGTAAATAAATCCAAAGAAAGATCCAAGAAAAGAAATGACCAAGAAGTTAATTACTTGTTGACAGATCGTTTGTATGGGTAAAACCATAGGATACGATTTAGCAGTTAGACTCACAGGATTTATTTGTAAGAAAGGAAATAGGGCAGAGATTGACAGCTCTCCTAGCTATGTGCAGGGAGATTCCCAAGGTTATTTGCAGGTTTGAAAAAGAAGCAAAGTCTTTGTTGCATGCTACGAATTTAACATAGTGTCTAATTTCATCCTCCTTTTCTCTGCATCTCAGTCAGACCTTTATGATGGTGTCTTCGTCACTGCCATTTTCAGTTGCCCTCTATTTAACCATTCAGCAAATATATCTTTGGAACAGGTAGTAGCAGATACATCCACTATGCTAAAGAAGAGCCGATAGCACAACCAGTGTTCCAGTACAACTAGAGCACGTCATGATTTCAGCAGGGGTCACCTCCAATGTGGTGGCAGACTGCTTACCTAATTGCTTCATTTGTGATCCATTTTATCCTGAGGATAGAAAAATGAAAGTCCATATTTAAATACAAAATATTAACTGCAGTCTAGCAGAAAACAATCATTAACCAGTCAATTCCTGCTGGTTCCTCACTGAGCTTTGCCAGCCAATCCAAATCAGAAGTATTAAGAAGATTCCTGTGGATGACACAGGTAGTTAATGTGAACTGTGTCTGCATGTAGCATTATTGAAACACTTTTATTTTATGTGTGTCAGTCAAGCATGTAAAATATATGCAAGTACAGTGGACCCTCATATAACAAATGGTTTGTATAACATAACATCTGTACAACATAAAAAATTCTGGAGATAGGGGAAATTTGCTTAACAGAATTGCTTATGGGGTGAATCCGTACAACATAAAAATAGTCACAATTAGGAATTACTCTGTTTTCAATGCATTCCTATGGGAAATTTGTACAAAGGAAAATTTGCTTTACAGAATTTCATTTGGAACCAATTAATTCCTTTATACAAGGTACCACTGTACAGCTAATATTTTATGAGACTCATTGGTATTTGGTAGTCCAATGTTTCAACATCTTCTGATGTGAAAAATGTAAGGGTGTTCTTAATTTCCTCTTGTTGAAATAAATATTACTTGACTATAGCTGCATCACACCTTCTTTATGCAGTCTCTATTTACTGTTGAATTCTAAATTGTAGCCATTCAGTTCTTCATAAAACCTCCAGTTTGCCAATGTGGGATATTGTGCTTCAGTATTCATGATTCAGAATGCCAGAAAACAACCTGATATTGCTGTACATTATTGTGCCTGCAGTGCCAGCATGAAAAAGAACGGCAACGTTGAGATAGAAAAGGGCAAGCTACAATGTTGATGCCATACATGTCATGGCTCAAGAAGGGCTAGATCAGTGCTGGTGAATCCATGGCACTGGTGCCAAAAGTGGCACTTTGAGCCCTTTCTGTGGGCACCTGACATCGCCCCTTCACAGCCACCTGTATTCAGGTTAAATGGCTGGATTGGCACTTTGCAAAAAAATAGTTGGTTTTGAATCACAGTTTGGGTGCTCGGTGTCTAAAAGGTTCACCATCACTGGAAACCCCTTTGGGCTCACTACCATTCACAAAGAGACATCAAGTAGAAATGTAAAGTAAAGTAAAAATATGGACTGTCTGAAGCAGGGTCAGAATCCTACCTGTAACATTTCGGTGACATAGAAGCGAACAACACTGAAGAAAAACTGTCTGGTGCTGTGGAAGTTCAGACCTTCCTGAGCAGCGGACTCAATACGCTGCTCTGCCCAGCCACAGGTGGTGTGGTTGGGCAGAATGGTGGATTGCATGCTGTACCATTTGGTCCAGCACCCAGGAAATGTTACTGGGCAGAGTGGCAGATTGGGTGCTGCACCACCACTCAGTCTGCCATCCAGGAAGGTTTGAACTTCCCACTCTGTCTGCCGCCACGGAAGTTCAAACCTTCCTGAGTGGCAGACCCAATAAGCTGCTCTGCCCAGCTACAGTGGGTGGTGTGTTCGGGCAGAGCAGCGGATTGGGTGCTGCACCACTCGGCCTGCCACCCGGGAGGTTCAAAAAGGTGTACGTCCCCAAGCAATGGACCCAGCCATTTGAACTCTCCGGGTGGCATACCAAGTGGTGCAGCTCCCTCCCACTGTTGCTCACTTTCATCCCCCACAGACTTGTAGTGAGCAGTGGCAGGTGGGTCCTTACCCACTCCCAAAAAGAAGGCATCCAAAAGCCTTCTTCTTGGGAGTGGGTAAGGGCAAGTGTTGGGGCATGAAAGATATGCCCAAAAGCTGAAGGCACCCACATATTTCATCTCTCCTGGGCTTATAATGAGTGGTGGCAGGTGGATTCTTGTCCTCTCCTGAAAAGAAGGCACCCACTTTTCCAATGCTTTCTTTTCAGGAGTGGATAAGGACCTGTCCGCTGCCCTTTGCTAACACCACAGGGAGCAAAATTGGGTGGCGGTGGTGAAGGAGCTACCTGTCTGATCCGAGACTGGCTGGTGGGAACAGCTAGTTCCTTTACCACCGCCACCCATCTTTGCTCCCCATGGTGGTAGCCTTGTTTCCCCTGCTGGGATCAGGTACCTCAAAGCTTCCCCACATTTCTGGGTTTGGGTTTTGGGTGCCTGATCCAACAGTTTGTTTCCCCCACTGGGCACTGCAGCGAAGGAAAGGAGGTGACTGTCAGTTAATCCAACTTCCAGAATGGATTACCGGTAAGTGGTTTCCCATTCATTTCAATGGAGGAACCACTGTATTTTCAGTTACTACATATGGTACTGATGTAGAGCCTAGACAGTGAAGAAAACTGACAGGAAAAAATGATTCATTTGAAATATGATGCTGAAGGAGATAGTTGTTCTTTCCAGAAAGACAAATAAGTGGGACTTGTAGGAACCGGCAAGCCACTCCAGTATACCTGCCAAGAAAAGTCCATGGACATGGGGTCACAAAGAGTCGGTCACGACTGTAATGACACAACAACAACAATATCAAATTAAGCTTGAATGATTTCTGGAGGCAAACATGACAAATCTTAGACTGTCATCCTTTTGGCACATCGCAGGAAAAGACAATAATGCATGGAGAAGTTGCAGACAGCAGGAAAAGAAGACCAAATAAGAGATAGATGGACTCCGTAAAGGAAAAGCTGAGTAAGGGCATTAATGATAGAACATTTTAGAGGTCATTTATTCATAGTACTGCCATAGGTCAGAGGTGACTAGAGTACCCCTGACAACAGCCACAAATTCTGGGACCACTGAGCAGGCATAACACCTAAGCTGGGAGCAAGGCTTCAAAATGTTCTGCACCTGCTCTTCTTAAACATAGCTCTGACTAAATCAATTTAAGAAAAATTAGCTGCACACTTCAGCAAGTAAAAAGTTTAATATATGGTCTGTATCAAACATAGCTACTTCTTAATATTTTTCCATGAAACAGGAGGCTTTTCTATAGAGCAGTGGCAGGCAAGGTGTATGCACGAAGGAAGTGTGTGTGTAGTGGTTTCATGTTATTTTATTTTATTTTATTCTCATCCACTCTCTTACTCCTTGTTTATATTCCTTTTGTTCCAAAATAGAAGGTTGGGATGAAAAACATATACTGTATTAAATAACAAATGGAGCTTGTGTTTACTTGAAAGGAACCCCGTTATCATGCCAAATAAATTGCCTACTGCATTACCTTTGCTTTTCCGCTGAGTTTTGGAGGATGGATACACACGGAACTGCAGTTCAGGCTGCGGTCCTAAGACTCCTTTCCCCAAAACCAACACTTAGTATCACTGAAGATCTCCTCACCCTCCTCCCTTCTGAGTTGACCCTTTTCTGTGTACTAGATACTTTGCCATTCCCTCCCATTTGAGGAAGTCAGCCCAGAAATAGAGAATCATTAATTCTAACATGTTTAAATGCCAGTGATAACCACACAATCCAGAAGCTATGATTCCAAATGTGATCGTAGGGGAGGGGGTGAGAAGAAAGTGGGTGGGGTAGGAAATCCAAAACGAGGCCACCCAGAGGACGCAAGAGGAAAAGTTAGTCTTGTAAAACAAGAGCTGCTACGGTTGAAATTCTGAATTTCTGCCTGTTCAAAGTTGGGAGTAGAGATGGGAACAAACAACTGAATCAGTGCTTGGGATTTTTGCTAAACAAATTTTGGCACCTCACAGTGCCATCTCCTCTGGCAGGTGCCCGCTCAGAGATAGTGCCCAGAGGAGTCAGGGCAAGGAAGCTGGGGTGATGCCTCTGAGTAGGCACACATTTCTTTGACTGAAAAATGAACTGGAACCCCTCCCCTTCAGTGGTTCAGGCCCATCTCTAGTCAGGAGAGAGGGGGCACTTTGGAGATTGTTAAACATTGCCTGGCCCTTTAAGAGAAAAAAAAGTCAACACAGTCCAGGACTATATTGCTGTTCTCATGCAGTCATTGGAGGACCCTATGAAAGTAAGGGAAAGCAAATGCTTGTGATCTATTGCCCCTTTTGGTAAGGTTCTACTGAGCATGCTCAACATTTACGAAATGGTTGGTTTTCATGTTTGAAAGAGGCATTTTAAGTTATCAAGTTTTCTACAACTACTAGATGGATCTAATGAAAATAAAAACCAGGGGGCTAAGATAATTCCTATTTATTAAAGGTAAAAATGTTTGATGTTTGAAATATATTTCAACAGTTTCTTATATGCTCACTAAAATGGTCACTGATGTCCGAATCCAGTATTGTACAGTATTTTGAATAGACTGATAGACTGGGACTCTAGAGGTCGGAGTGTGATTACCTGCTTGGCCATAGGAACTCATTGGGATTTGCTGGACTGGTAAATACCAATAAATATCTTACTTATCTTGAAAGTCCTACAAGGGTTGCTATAAGTTGGTTTTGACTTAATGGCACATAACAAACTTATTTGAATGGGGCAAGAGAGATCACTTCTATACTAAAAAAAATCATAACTCTCTTTAACAAATTGTCACCAAATTTGAGACACAGCAATATCAGACAACTCCTACTGTGCCAAATATGGTGCCAGTTTGAAAATTACTATTATTTATTTCAGCTACCCCTATTTTAGAATTGTCTTGTACAGTGCCACTGCTGATCTGATCTGCTGTACAATATCATTTGTTGCACTCCCATGCAACAATAATTAAGTCCATGCCAATCTTTGAATAAACTATTGGGACACTTAACCACTGTGGCAGAGTGAGATGTCCAAATAAAACATGGAACACAGAAGAATGTCAAAACAATGGTAGGTTGTATCATAGTCTGCCCCTTTTCATTGGCAGTAGACAGCAGCTTCTGAAATCTTCAAGTTTCAAATTTCACTTTTGAGAAAGTAGTCATCCCCATCAAAATGAGGATGTTATGGAAGGCTTGGGAAAATTCTAGCTGATGTTTGGAAGAATTGTGCTATGTAAAATGAAGATTATTCCCAAACTGGATTTCTTATGTTGGATGGTACCATTGAAATGGGATGAGGAAGAGTTAAAAGGATTGCAAGGGGGCATAAATATGTTTTGCAATACTAATAAAAAGCTAGGGTTAATAAGAGTTTGTGGTAAGTACCACAAAAAGAGGGAGGTTTAGGTTTTTTACCTGATATAAAGTTATATTACATTGTTAATCAGTTAAAACATATTCCAGATAGAATAGCAGAAAATGATAATTTAATTTGGAGAGGCTTAGAAGTTTTATGGAAGAAGAGTAAGAAGGAAAATATATATATATTTAAGGAAAATGTTAAAGAAGAGTTGAAAATATAGATAATCTATTCTGAAAAAAACTTGATGGAATGTTGGAAGGATTATAGAGGAAAATTAAGTCCACCAGTGTAATCTTTGACTCAAGTAACAGAAATAAAACTTTTTCCAGAAAATTTAAAAGGCACGTTAAATAAGACCAAAAAAGTATAAACTTACGGAATTCACTGAAAGTAATGCAGAACAGGGAAAATATAAAAGAGTTTCATGGTTAAATTTTATATAATTAGAAAAATGGACTAAATAATGGAAAATTAAAGAAAGAGAATGTAGAAAACTAACAACGTCTGAAGATATTTTAGGAAAAAAAGTGTTCTGCTTCTGCTTATATACCACACCATAGCACTTCAAGCACTCTCTAGGCAGATTAGAGTTTTTAATTATGCAAGCTACACATTCCCCACCCCCACCCCACACCCAGCAAGCTGGGTACTGTATTCATTTTACCAACCTCGGAAGGATGGAAGGCTGAGTCAACCATGAGCTGGCTACATGGGACTGAACCCCAGATTGTTACCATAAATTATTATTACAAGAGGAATATAAAAATAATAAGTTAAAAGAGATATGGCTAGAATTAAAAAGAATGGAAAAATATGGGATAAAAGAATAATGAAAAACATGTCAATAAGAATAAAAGAAAATTATTAAAAGGTATACTGGAGATGCTACAGAATGCCTGTGAAGCTAAGTATAATAAAGAAAGAAATATATCCAGTATACTGGATGTGTAAACAGAAAAAAGAGACATATTTGCCTATGTGAAGGGTTTCTGAGATAAGAAAGCAGAAATGGATATTGATTTTTAAGGAAATTCAAGAAATAATAGGGGAAAAATTCAAATGACCCGGAAGCAGTATTGCTAAATATGGTAGTGAACAAACAACTGAAGAAAGAGAAAGTGGAGTTGGTAATAATAATAATAACAGTGGCAAGGTTAATTTTAGCTCAAAACTGGAAATCAAATAATCAAATAACATTGGAGGAACAGTAGAAAGGGTTATGGAATATGGCTACAGTATTAGCAATAAATTGACATGTCAAATTAAAATTAGGAAGGGAATGAAAAACATCTAATGATTTTAAAGTAATATGGGATAAATTGTTAGCATATGTATTTCAAAAAGCCAAAAAATACACCGCAGGAGGCGAATCAATGTATTTCTGGAAATGGGAAAGTCCACATCTAAAGGATTGTTAACATGGATTAAGTCCCAAGTGGGAGGTGGATTGCCAGGGGCTTTTTAGGTAGACTGCTTTGTTTTGTTATGGTTAATTTCATTTGTTTTGGATAAATGTCACCTATCTTTTGTTTTTATATTACTGAATTGTAGAAAAAACTTAAAAAGAAATAATAACATTCTAGCTGTTCAAAACAGTATATAAGCCTAGGAAACATAGAGCTGAGATATGCTTATGAGAAGAGCCGAGAGATGTAGTTGGCATTATTAGTAAAAGAGGCAAGTGGACCTCTCTGAGTGTTACCTGTATATTTGTGGCAGCAAAAAACAACATATTTAATTTCCATGGCCAACCCCCCCTTCTTGTGTTTGCTCTGAAAGGAAGGATGAAGGTGAGCAACTGATAAGCTAACTTTCTTCTCTGAGAACTGCAAGATGGGAGCCCAGTTCTCCTTTACACAGCATTTCTTCATTTCATGCCTCAAAGTTGTCCATTGTGATAGCCCAAAACAATATAGATTTCTACCGCTAGGTGGCATCATGTAACAAGAAATAATAACACAATGTGGACCGTCTTAATGATCAAGGATTTTCAGAGTTTCTAGGAAACATTTGTTATTGACCCTTTGTCACATTTTTTAAAAAAGAACTGAGAAATTTATAAGCTCTTAGACTACTTAGTCAAAAAAGTGGCTGGTAAGCAAATGTGAAACTAAACAGGAGCATTGTGATATGAAGACTTCAGTAGATACAGATAACAGATGGAACTTTGGAGGAAATTCTTTTAGAAGTTGGCAGAAAAAAGCCTGGGTGCCCAAAATAACTCTGTCAGGTGTGTTGGCATGTCTGCTGTAAGTCTTCCTCAGAATGTATTTATTTATTTATTTATTTATTTATTTATTTATTTATTTATTTATTTTCAGATTTATATACCGCTCCTACTTCCCAAGCGGGAACTCGGGGCAGTTCACATAAAAATTAAAAGACTAAAAGGTGGCGAAGACGGGAGCAATCGCAATGGCCATCCAAACACATATAGGAGGGACGGGGGAAGGAAGAGAGAGGAAAAAATTGTAGATATATCAGTAAAGTTATCTAAGATATTTAAATAAAAGTCTGCACTAACATAATGGAGTTGATAAACCCAAAGGGAACATGATCAGGGGGAGGGGGGAACAAAGTAAGGACCCAACTGAACTTTTCCTGTGACTTTGACAGACTACTATGTTTCTGTTTATAATAAGAGATGCTTTTACTCTTATCTTGTATGGAAATGTGGGTGCAACCCACGATTGTGTTCCAGTTGTACCTCTCCTGCAGCCCCAAGGGAAAGGGAATATTCTGTGGCTTCACTGGGCTTTCAGAGGCAGCCTTGGGCTCAAATGGATAGCCTTGTTCCGAGATCTTGATAGAAATTGATGCTAAACCCACTGCTGCATGTAATGGGGACAAGACTTTTCATTTACTGCCATTCCCCAGGTTGTGTACGCAGAAGCAAAGATTGGGATTGGGCTCCTACCAAGCCATCCTTAAGGTTGTCTCTCCGCAATTGTGGGAGGCCTTGCCGTCAAATCATTTGATGTCAGTTTGTCAGCACCAACAAGCTTTAAAAGAGGGCTGTGAGTGTAGGTGTCAGCTTGCTTATTGCTGTACAAGTTTGAGGAAGCCAGTTTGGATGTTGCTTGTCATTAGGGACTGATAGAATTTGTGAATGCAACGCCTGGCCCCAGATTTTTCAGAACAGGGTAGGGCCAGAGGAATCGCTTTGTAGGCTTAGTACAGTAAGGACTTGAAAAGAACAGTTTGCGCAGCTTTGAAGCCAAAGGACTAATAGACGCTTGGTAGCCCATTGGCTGCTCTTATAATTGGCCTTAACTCAGTTCCTTTCTGCAGTTGAAGAGCTACTTAACATAAAAGCCACACAAAAGCAATTAATTAGGCCCTCAGTCTTAAAAAAAAGGGGGGATCCTGTCTGAGCTAGGGTTGGAGTTGTAGTCAAGTGACTTAATTGCTCAGTGGCTTAGCGGCTCAGGAGAATTTGTAGTCCCCTTCATCAGGCCTTTCCTCTTCTTAAAATCCAACTTCCTCAGAGAGACAAGCCTTAGCAATTGGGCATGCAAATTAAGCTTGTTTTTACTTTCTAGTCTAATCATAAATAAAGCATGCTAAACACAAGCTACATAGGTGAGGATAAATACATGCTATGACAGACAACTTCATCACTTGGAGAAGCTGTTTTGCAAAACAAGCAAGCAACTGTTATAAATATGTTACCTATGAATTTATCCATTTTGTATCATCACAGAAGAACTTTGAGGCAATCAGGTGTCTCTTCTTTTGAATATACCTGCCAGAGAAAAGGCTTACTTCATATTAGATGAGAGGAAGGGACTGAGCCTGCTTCTCTCAGAGCTTCTAATTTTTTTTCTTGCACTTCAAAAAGGTTCAGAGAATTTGCACCTCATGAAGCAACTTTTCCCAGCTCTGACCCTTTCACATGTTCTCTGACATATGTGGAGAACTTGGGAAAAGAGAGCCAGGGCAAATCATATTTTAGAGGAACAAACGCAGGAGAAAAAGATATTTGAACTACTTTTGAGTTCTCCAAAGCCTTGCCTTAAGTCTCACTCAGAGCTCTCCTTTGACCAATGTCCTTTGAATTTGAACTGGATGAGAAATCTGAAGCCACACAAATTGTGACTATCTCTGAAGGCCACAAAGACTTGAGAACTCCTGCCTGCCATTATAAGGCGTCATCATCTGGTGGTCAGGGAGGCCTGTGGTTCAAGCTTTTTTCCAGCCTCAAAGAAATTCACCATCAAACTCTCCATATATGTAAGCAAACAGAAGGATGTAATAGATCTTCTGTTTCCTCCTTCTCAGCAAGTCTTCATTTTTGCTATTGCTATGGGGCTTTTCACCCCCCCCCTCAGCATTCCACTTATTCATGCCTGCTTCAGAATCTCCAAAGGCCCCCTTTTTTGCCATCCCAGCATTCCAAAGACCTTTTGACTGCAATTACCACTGTATATGGGCAGTGCCTCATCCCAGCATTCCTCTCAGCTGCTTCCTAAGCAGCCTTTTCAAGTCCTCAAGTATCTAATAGGCCTCCTCATTCTCAACTCAAAGGACAATGCATAAAAGGAGGAAGTCTGGGTTTGCGTGACAGGGCTTGCCTAAAGGTATGGATTGCATGTGGTGTTCACACTGCTGTAAAAAGACAAGCACTGGACATTTTAAAAACTCACAGAAATATAGGATCCTCCAGTCTGATAATGTTCTCAGATAGATCTGGCCCTACCGTTCAGCAAGGAGGGAATTGCTTCCTGCAACTCACTTTGAATGTCATGAAAGGGTAGCAACATTTGAATTGTGCTATTATTGTTGTTGCATGATAACTGGGAAGAGATGGAAGTTGTCAGGTTTTCTGTTTCAGATGCCAAAACCACATGAACAGTCTTGGATACAGCTAAAATCAAAAGCTTCTTTCCTTGGGTTCAGAACATTGGGCTTTTCACAGAGACATTCTAGAAGGCTGTTCATGCAGTTTCATAACCAAGGGAAATAGAACTCTGTGAATAACCATCTTGCCAAAGGTAGTTGAAAGAAGGAACCCTCAAACCCAACACGTTTAAAAACTTGAATGCGCAAAGAGGATGTGGGAATTGGATGCATGCTAATCAGAGCTGTAGCAAGACCACTAGGACTACCACATCCGAAGTCTTGCAGCCGTTATCACAAGAGAGACAGATGGTTGTAGTCCAGAGAGATATCACACCAGGAATCTATGCAAGGGACAATGATGGCATGTCAGAATTTTTAAAACGGAAGTGGGGGGTGGGTGGGGGGGAAATCCTGTTTGTTTTCTTTGTCGCAATGCTAGATTAGCCTGTATTGTATCACAAAAATTTTGCATGGAACAGCATTGTAATGCCCTCAGAAATATGCCATTGTTGTTTCAAAGGTGACATTACATTGCTGGTGTTAGTATATTGGCTTGGAGACAAAGCCGGTATTTATTAGACGACAAGAAACATCTCTTTTTCCAAATCAGATTATTTGAGTTATACTTACCTTAATATGGCAACAGAGCATTTAGAAAATATAGGTATAACAACACGATTTTTAAGATAAATGTCAAAAAAGGTCATCAGTTTAATTATTGCTAGTTTTGTATTGCTTTCTCTTGCATTTTCACAAAAGGCTATCAAAGCAGTGAGAGTAAGTCTCCAAAAATCACTCAGAAGAGGGCAATTTTTACATTGCTCTATAAAATATGAATATATGTGTTTATAAAGTTTGGAAGGGTCCCGCCCTAAGAACATGAAATGAGTATTGGTTCATAACCTTGGGTCTCCAGATGCTCCTGGACTAAAACTTCCAGAATCTTTCACCACTAGCTGTGCTAGCTAGGATTTCTGGCAGTTGTAGTCCAAGAACATCTGGGGATCCAAGGCTGGGAAGCACTGTAGTGGAAAATATCAGGGCACATTCTTGGGTCAAGAGTTCAATTTTCATTCAAAAACCATTTAATTCTTCCCTGAATTTGCACCAGCTTCTGTAGCAAGATATGGGTGGCTTTCAGCACATTGGCACACATCTGGTATGATGATGTCCATTTGATGTGATGGCAAGCTGTCCCATTCATACTAAAGCACACCCTGGTATATGCTCACAGCCTGTTTCTATGAGCATTTCAAAAGGTCATGGAGGATGATAAAAATGCAAGCTAGATATAAAATAATGGCCTGGATGAAAAGAATGATCTAGCCAGTTCTTGTCTGCTAAATTTTCAAAAACAAAAATATTCTAAACATTAAACCATTTTTGAAAGTGAAGGGAGTTTCAGAGGTTTTCATATGTCATAGCCAGACAGATTGTTTTCAAGGAAAACAGGGGATGTCTCCATAGATTGGAGGAGGACAAATGCCGTCCCCATCTTCAAAAAGGGGGGGAAAGAGGACCCAAATAATTGTCATCCAGTCAGCTTGACATCTATTCTTGGAAAGATACTACAGCAGATTATTAAGCAGACAGTGTGTAATTATTTGACAAGCAATGCTGTCATTAATAGAAATAAAGACAGGTTTCTTAAAAACAAGTCATACCAGACTAAATTGATCTCTTTTTTTGATAGAGTTACAGGCCTGGTGAATGAGGGGAATACTTTGGATGTGGCTTATCCTGATTTCAGTAAGGCCTTCGATAAGGTTCCCCATGATATACTTCCAAAGAAGTTAGTAGAATGTGGGATAGATAGTGCTACTGGTAGGTGGATTTGTAATTGGTTGACTGATCATACACAAAGGGTGATCATAAATGGCTTCTCCTCAGCATGGAGAGAGGTGACCAGTGGGGTGCCTCAGGGTTCTCTTCTGAGTCCAGTGTTATTCATTATCTTTATTAATGACTTGGATGAAGGAGTAGTGAATAGACTGATAAAATTTGCAGATGATATCAAATTGGGTGTAGTTGCTAATCCTCTTTAGAAAAGAATAAAAATCCAAAATGACCTTGACAGTTTAGAGTGCTGGACCAAAGCTAATGGAATGAATTTCAACACGGAGAAATGCAGGGCCCTGCATCTAGGCAGAAAAAAATGAACTGCATGGATATAGGATGGGAGACACTTGGCTGGAGAATAGTACCTGTGAAAGGGATCTGGGAGTCTGCCTGGAACCTCAGTTTAAAAAGGATGTTGGCAACGAGGAGGGCGACCAGGATGGTTAAAGATCTGGAAGCAATGTCTTAGGAGGAGGAGCTTAGGGAGCTGGGAATGTTGAGTCTTAGAAGGCCCATGTTTAAATATTTGAAAGGATGTCATATTGAAGGGAGAACAAGTTTGTTTTCCATGGCTTCAGAGACTAGGACTCGGGGCAATTGTTTTAAATTACAGGAAAAGAGATTTTATTTGAACACTAGGAAGAACTTCTTAGTGATTAGAGCTGTCCAGCAGTAGAACATGCTGCCATGGGGATGGTGGAGTCTCCTTTGGAGGGTTTTTAACAGAGGCAGGATAGCTATCTGTCAGGAGTACTTTGATGGAGGTTCCTGCATGGCAGGGGTTGTACTGGATGGCCCTTGAGGTCTCTTCCAACCATACCTGTCAAGTTTTTTATTTTAAAATAAGGAAAAATTTTTGACACCCACCACAAGCCATCTCACCACCACAACCAAGCTCCAGAATCTCTCAAATGTTAAGATAGGTGTACAAGAAATACACACACACATGTATGCACGCTCTCTCTCTCTCACACACAGTATTTTTCACTCTATAAGACACACCTGACCATAAATTGCACCTATTTTTTTGAGGAGGAAAACAAGAAAAAATGTTTAGCCTAAGGTTTCATACCTAAGGAATCCTGGCTGCAAAAGGGGAGGCTTGCAAATGAGGTGATTGGAACTGTGGAATCCAAGCTGGAAAGGGGGAGGGTGGCAAATGAGGTGATTGGGACTGGGGAATCCAGGCTTCCTTCAGAAGGGAAGGGAAGGGGCTCCGTGGAGGAGACCTGTTTGCAAATGAGGTGATTTTTGACTGGGGAATATTGACTGCAGAAGGGGAGGGGAGGGAGAGCCTCCCTGGAGGATGCCTCTTTGCAAACAAGGTGATTGGAATTGCAGAATCCTGGCTGTAGCAGGGGACACAAGAGGCTTGGTGCAGTTAACTTCTCCCTAAAGGAAGCAATGGGGAAACAATTTGGGGGGCCACATGGCTACCTTTTGTGGTGGGTGCTTGCAGGATTCAGGGGGAATGCAGGGAGGGGTTAAAACCATAGGAAAACCCAGAAAGTGACACCCCCATTGCCCTCCCCCAAAGGGAAGGGTCTCTCTCTCTCTCTCCCTCAAGGGGCAGGGTAGGGAATCCCCCCAAGACTCCCCATCACCCTCCCAAATCTCCAGGAGAAGCCCCATAAGAAGCCACTGCCCCCTGCAAGTCCTCCGTGCAAGGCCCCCTCGGCCATCCAGATGACACCAAAGATCCCCCCCCATTTCTCCATCCTCACTCCACCCTAAAAGGCCCACCTCCTTCCCTCCCTATACCCCACCTCCTTCTAGTCCTTGGAGGAGCTCTCAAGGAGGCCAGGTGGCAATGGAGCTCCCCACAGACACTCAAACCGTCCAATCAATTTGCTTTCAAGCAAAGAACCCTCTGTAAATAAGCTAGAAACCTAATAGCTAGCTGCTGCATGGAGAGATTGGGGAGATAAACACAGCTGAGCCACGGTGTGGTGAGGGAAGGAAAGCAAATAGTAAAAAAAAAAAAACCCAACCTCCATAGTCCTAACTAACAAGGAAAGGAAACAATCAGTTTAAATCAACTTGCAGACACAGCCAGTGCAGGGAACAGCTCAGCACCTGGTTAGTTTCAGGCAGAACAAGATTGAAGATAAACTATCTTAACAGCTGAAGCACGGGGGGAAGAAAGAAAAACAAATCAATCACTTTAAAAATAAACCTCTTCAAGATGAATGGGTCAAGAGGCTAGGATGAATCATTTCATTTCTGAAAAAAAAAATGGTGTCTCATTTCATTTCATGATAAGCTGTTTGCTGTTTTGTTTCATTTCGTAATGTTTCGTAAGCTTACAAAATGCCAAAAACAACATGTCTTTTTTTGTAACTTGCCCATCCCAAGAAATGACTTTTTGGCACTGGAATAACAATATTAATCGCACACAGTAATTTCAGGTGCCATTTCTTTACTAGAATTTATGCCTTTCCCATAGGGATAGGAAAATGTGTAGCTCTGGAGCTTGCAGGAATACCCCTACCTGCTCTTGAGTTTACTAACCCCATCATAGACTTGTGTGTCACACCAAAATGGTTTTCTTCATCCCTGAAATAATTATCACCACTCCTGGGATCTTCTGCAAGCAGTAGTTAATGTTCTACTTTGGTCACTAGTCCATGGTGGCAGTGTTTACCACCCTCCCCATTTTTAAAAATGCATAGTGGATGCCCAGCACTTCTGGTTTCATTTTGTTCAGAATCCTGCTACCCCACCTCCATTATTAACTTCAAAAAGTAGTACTTCCAGATCTGATTCCAGGCCTTCAGAGTTCTAATTCATCACTCGATCCACTACACCACACCAGGAATCCTAGGTGTGTAAAAATGTTTGATGCATCTAGAAAGAGGTGCTAGGGAAGTGAGTTTACACCCCTGGCCCTCACAGTCATGTGTATGTAGAATCACTGAGTGTGCTTTTACATGACCTCTAAAATCCACTGACAACTTAAATTCAGACCAGAGATCATGGGGTGTTGTTCCACTTCCTGTGTCCCCACCCTTCCGCACCCCATTGCTCCTGTCTGGGTGAGGGGAGGGAGGAAAAAAAGGGAGAAAAGAATGCAGGCTCACCTCCACTCACCTCCGTTGTCGCAGAAGCCCCGTTAGGAATTCCAGTCTGTTAAAGGGGCGGGGGGACAAAAAAACCAACAACATCAGAAGGCAAGAAGAGCTGGCATCCACAGCTTTACAATCCACATCAGATTTTTTTTTTTACCTCTGGAGACCAAGTACTTGTAAAATGCACTGGGGCGCGCTTAGGTGGGCGTGGTCATACTTAATTTTTTTAAAAGTCTGCAGCTGGTGGGAAAACAACTTTAAGCTCCGCATCTGGGAGTCCTTTGCCTCGGATTTTAGGGCGCGTGTAAAAGCAGCCAGAGTTGAAAAGGCCATTGACTCCAACTCCAAGCTCAATGCAGGAATCCCAGTCAAAGCAGCTCTGGCGGATGGCCATCCAGTTTTCTCTTGATTGCCTCTGGTGTTACCACCTACTGAGGTAACCGATTCCACTGTTGTACAGCTCTAACAGGAAAGACGTTTTGCCTCATAGTCAGCCTAGATCGGGGGTCTGCAACCTGCGGCTCCGGAGCCGCATGCGGCTCTTTGGAACATTTGCCGCGGCTCCGGGAGGGTTCAGAAATTTCAATACAAAGGCGCCGAATTTCGCAAGGACAGCCCGTCCCACAAGGCGGCGCGAAGCCAAGCGCGGCCACACTCTCGCGCTCTACCTTCCCGCGCGCTCCCTCTTCTTCAGAGCGAGAGAGAGGGAGGGAGGCGTGGTGGAAAGTGCCCCCCAAACGGCAGCCTTTTTTCTTTTTCTTTTTTAACTTCAAGAAAACCTCCCAGATCTGGATTGTTGCCTCCCCCTCCCCAGAAAAAAAGACGGGAGGAGAAAACCCTCCTTCCTTCCTTCCCCCTTCCCCTTCCTTTCTTGCTTAGGTGTTTGGTGGGAGGGGGAAGAAGCGACGTGTGTGTGTGTGTGTGTGTGTGTGTGTGTGTGTGTGTGTGTTGTGTGTGTGTGCAACGTGGAGGAAGAGAAAACCTTCCTTCCTTCCCCCCTTCCCCTTCCTTTCTTGCTTGGGTGTTTGGTGGGAGGGGGAAGAAGCGACGTGTGTGTGTGTGTGTGCAACGTGGAGGAAGAGAAAACCCTCCTTCCTTCCTTCCCCCCTTCCCCTTCCTTTCTTGCTTGGGTGTTTGGTGGGAGGGGGAAGAAGCGACGTGTATGTGTGTGTGTTGTGTGTGTGTGCAACGTGGAGGAAGAGAAAACCCTCCTTCCCCCCTTCCCCCCTTCCCCTTCCTTTCTTGCTTGGGTGTTTTGCTCCAAAAACGCGGGGGAGCGGGCGCGCGCACGGCGTGTCTCCGCGAAAGAGAGAGAGAGAGATTAGAAATTCCCCTCCTCTCCATCCTGTACTATTTTTTGGAATATTTTTAAAAACTGCCCCCCCAAAAAAGTGGAAGCGGTGTGGGCACGACGCACTCAGGCTGCGCTTCCCTCCTCCATGGAGGGTGGGGGCGAGAGGAGGAGAAGGAGGAGGGAGAGATGGAGTGTGTGTGTGGGGGGGAGAGAGTCAGACCATGGCTGTAGGATCCGGGCATAAGGCAGCGAGGGCGGAATGGGAACCTCAAGAAAGGTGGCGTGTGGAGGGGGCCATGGCTAGTCTTCTCTCTCCCCACCCCCCCACCGCCGCCGCCGCTGCCGCCCTGCTTCCTTGCCCGGTGCTGTCAGTTCTGGCCCAACAAGCAAGGGGTTGGTGGCAGCGGAAGCAGCGGCGGCGGCGGAGAGGCGAGAAGCAACAGAGGAAGTCGGCTTTTCTTTTTCCTGCGCGAGATCAACTTGGCAGTCGAGGGACGCAGCGTGACAGCTAGTTCGAGCCCGCCCCCCGGCCCGAGGAGGGGTCTCTCTTATTAGACTTTCAGCGGTTCCCTCCTGGAGTCAGCTGGTTTCGGCGGCGGGGTGGGGGCACCGGGCTCAAGTTGTTCAGGGGCCCCTGGCCGCCCGGGGAGGCCAACGGCACGCCACCTGGCTCGAGAAGCTGAGCCGAGCCGAGCGGAGCGCCTGTGCGCCTGCCTGCTTGTCTCGCTCGCTCTTGCTCTTGCTCTCTCCGAAAGCCCGCCAGCAGCTGCCTTCCGCTCCATTCCAACACACAGAACGTGCCTCCTGCGCGCCCACCCCCTCCAGCCCGGCCCTCCCCGAGGCTGATGGACACACAGCTGCCCCAGTTGCACGTGCAGGAGAACTTGTGGCAGGTGCGCGCCTCGATGGAAACCCTCGGGGACAGGGTGGCAGGGTGGGGGGAGGCGGCGGCGGCTCGGGCTCGCCCGCTCGCTCGCTCTCCCGGCGCCCGAAGTGCCGAAGAAGCAACTTTCATTGGCTTCCTTCTCAGAAGCCCTTCGGGGATGCCCGGAGGAGCCGCAGCCGCGGGCGCTCCTTCCCACCCCACCCGAGCCCGGCGCCGGGGCACAGCGTGTCCGAGGAGCGCGCGAGGGAGTGTGTTGCTTGTGAGCGCCCAAAAAGCCAGGAGCGAGGGGAGGGGAAAATATATTTCCAGTGTTATATTTGTTTTAAATGTCGCAATGGTTTTGCGGCTCCCAGTTTTTTTCCCCCGTCAGAAACGGGTCCAAGTGGCTCTTTATGTCTTAAAGGTTGCAGACCCCTGGCCTAGATCTGGCTTCTTGTAGCTTGAGCTCATTATTACATGTACTGTGTGCTCTGGGATGATAGAGAACAGATCCCGCCCTTTCTCTGCATGACTATCTTTCCAGTACTGTATTTGAAAAAGCATTTGACATACTTGCCTCTGTCTTCCCTCACCAATATATATTTGCTTGCCTGGGTACATAATTCTAGAGCAGAGGTGGTCCAGCCCTTCATGCATTATTTTGTTCCCAAAGGAATGCTTCCAGAGGGCTACCATGCCTTGTTTATAAAATAAACCAACTTTACTAGGGTTTCAAACAAGTCTCACTACACCCTTAGTAATTCCTTTTTAACACCTTTTTCCTTTGCTCATTTACATTTTCTGTGCTAATTAAAGCCATTCATTTCATAAAATAATGAGGAAAAGAAAAGAAAAGAAAGGAAGCCAAATGAAGGAAGAACACAGGTTTGTTTCAATAAAAGGAGCACTACCCTGCTGGAGCAGTTGTGTTCTTTATTAGTCAACCCAGAGAGAGTTTATAATATTGTTTGTCTGTTTGCCTGTCTGTTTGTTTTATTAAAAAAATTGGGGGGATTTTCAGTTCATGGCAGTGGTTCTTGTTCACAAGAATAGGAATTTAGGCACATTCACAGATTTGAAAAACAACCTGCTGAAGTTCTCTGTATAAGAAACTGGCACACAGTGAGAAAGCAAACACCACATACAGTACCAAATTAGAATCCCAGAAGTTCCTTTTGAAGAATAATGTTATGAAATGAATCCATCTGAATTATGTGTTTACATTGCTTTTTTCCCAATTGCTCTTTTCTACAATATTTAGAAGTAGAGATTGTGGGGGAGAGAAGAGCACATAGTTGTCCTTGGGGTAAATATAGTAATAAGAATATATGCTACCAAGTGTTAGAAATACTTCAAAGCTATTATTAATAGATTCCTGAATAAATAAAAGGAAACAGTCTGGGGAATTAGCATGCAGGAGGGTAATGCATTGTACTGAAAATATTTTTCTGAATTGTTTTCTTGAGACTTACCTTTACAGCTTGACAAAGCATGCCCCTATAATTGTAGAACTCTATCTGCTTTTCAAAAATGCATTAGATACAGTTGTACTTCCACATGATAAAATTGTACAGTCGTACAGTCATAAAATAGTTGGAAGGGGCCCATAAGGGCACCAAACTCCACCCATCCAACCTGAGTGCAGGAGATTGGACTTGAAAACACAAGTAAGAACTGGAGGGATTAAATATTTCATTACCTGGTATGGGTGAACTAGGCTAGACTAGAATATTTTTAGTGACTCAGTTAGAGCGTGTTTTACTCTGCAGCTGAGAATTTTAAAAGAAACAGTGTAGCTATAATAATGAAGCAAGATATCACACAAGTAGATAAGGCTCCCGTGTAATCTACCCAATTAGTTTTGATCAGGTTTCCTGGAAAGGATACTAACATAAAAAAAATCACATCAGTGCTCTGACTAGTGGTGCTAAAGAACATCCTTTAGATTAGAAACTGTTAATATGAAAAAGCTAAAGAACACTAAAACAATTATCGTGCAAAACTGTCATTTCAATAAAATTTCTGATGAATGTAAACAACAAATTGGATTACTCAATTCAGCTCAATGTGAACCAGAAGAATTGTGGGTTAAAACCCAAAATATTATTAAGAAAGAATGCAAAAAGACTTCCTGAAGTCAAAAGAAGAGAAAGGCCTATATGGGTGACTATTCAAACATTTACAGTGGTTAGTTACAAATAGATACCGAATAAAAGTAAAGGCTGATAGAAACATAATAAGAATCCTAAATGCTACTTTTCAGTGACCAGGGACAATGAGAAATAGTATAATAATTTGTGTAAAGAAATAAAACATAACAGCAAAAATGCAGGATATCTTTTCCATCAGACCTGTGAAAGCAATGGGGAGGGGATTTAAACCAAGAGTTGGGATCTTGGTTTCAACAGGGAAAAACTGTGACCAAACTAAAATAAATACAAGATGGAAATAATACTGAAGAACTATACAAAAGAGATGTTAGGAATGACAGATTCCTTCAGTGAACAATCCTAAAATAGAGAGCCTGCAATTTTAATAAGTGAAGTGAATGGTGGTCCCAAAGCAAAGTTGAACATTGTCATCAGGCCAGTAGTCATACCTGAGTTTGGAATAATCCCTGACAATGGCTCAAAGAGGAGAATTCTGCTGAGTCAGCTAACCTCCTTGGACTTGCCAGTTTTCTATCTGGAAAAGAATGGACCTTACTCTTGTTGCCAGCATTGGCCACAAGGTTTATTCTCCCCCCCCCCCCAACACTGAAGTGTTCTGGCTGGATGTGTTGGTGAAACATACCTGCTGTGGGACTCATAATCCCACAGGAAGGGCAACGAGACTAATAAGGAAAAGGTCAGCAAAGTAGAGGGTTGCTTTGTGATGGCAGCAGCATCCTTGACATCCTAGGTTCAAATCTCCAGTCAGCCATGGAAGTTTGCAGAGGGTAGTGATGGTAACCATTTAGGATGTTATCAGAGGGGACGAGGCTGGCTCACTCCTTTCCCCAAAGATCATATGACATGGGGCAATCACAAACCAGCTGGCCCCTAGCCATGCCAACCTGCATGGCCTTCTGTCCTCAGCTGCCTGGGTGGCTTTTTTGGTATAATGCTTCCATCTTGCTTCAGTTCCAGAGTGTGTCATCACTATAAATAAACCAAACCGGATGGCTTAAGAGCTGTTTCACCTGCTTCACAAACCTGGGAAACTGGAAGCTTCCTCTTGCTCCCTCATGGAAGGGGGGGGAAAGAGGATGCTAAGGGGTTTTTATTGGTTTGGTTTTATTTAAAGCCCATGCAAAGCAGCACTGCATTGGTTGCTTTTTTATTGTTTTCTTTTTCTTTGTTTGATTTTTCACTTTGAAGGGACGAAGGGCTAGGATCACTCAAGGTGCAGGGAAGTTTTGTGTGCCCAATCCACCCAGTCCCGAATTACGGAAAATAATGGTTCGCCATCAAGTCAATTCTGACTTATTCCTTTCCACCCCCTTTTCAGGATTTTCTAAGCAGAGAGAACTCAGAAGGGTTTTTCCATTCCATTATTCTTGGGGCACCCTGAAACTATGCAGCTTGACCAAAAAGCACACAGGGTGATTCTTCTGAGTTGGACACTGGGGAACTGAACTCCCAAACTCTGGCTTTGCCAATCAGATACCTAAATCACGGAATTATCCAAACAGTTCCCAAATGGCACACTGCCTCAAAGCAACTCTATTAAGGCTGATCTATGTCATTCCAGCCTAGGAGAATTTGGCTGTCTAGCTGCATTCTCTCAAAATCCCCCTCCCTCCAAATCAGATTTGTCATAAGTGACTCACAATAAGATATTATATGAATTAGACCCCAAAACACTGTTTTTAATTATGTCTTCTTGAGAGAATTATATAATATTTGATGTTGGACCTGTGTTTCCCTTGGTCTATTTTCATTCCAGCATTGTGTATTTCGAATATTACTGCATTGCTGTTGTAAGCGTGCTATATATTGTAATGATGTCGTGGAATCAGAGGCACTGCGTAGTAATAGAGAAGTACAGTATGTTGAAGTTCAAAGTCTGTTTTATTTTTAGACCAGATACCTTCTGTCTAGTGATGCAGAGTGTGTTCTTGCACTAAATGTACTGTACTAGAATCACATTAGGAGCTGTGGCCATGGAGCAATGATTCAGCCAGCAATGATCTGCCTTTGAGTTACTGTTGAATAGGCATAACTGTGAATGGTTCCAAGAACATGTGTCCTCCCCATTCACAGAAGACAAAGCAGGAGGGATGCTCAGCATGGTGGAATAATGTGCTAGAAATCTGCTCAATCCCTTTTACGGAAATAATTGTTTCTCATTGCTGTCTCACTAGGGCACTGAATGGTGCCTCTTCAAAGGATATCCACCGGCAGGTTTCAGATTAACAACCTGAAAACAGTCCTACTGATCCGTTCACTTTTTTTACACTGGCCTTGCTGCATTACCTTCATATCAAACCTTAAAACAGATATCCAGGAACGCTTTCTGTCTTTTTTGGTTTCTTTTGCATGCTTGCATTATGCCATTTTCCTGCAACAGGGCTTGAAATCCTGTTTGGTATGTTGGCTTCCTTGCTGCATAAAACTGGGCAAGCTTCCAAAAGATCCCCAGGCATTAAGTTGGAAATTGAAAGGAGTAATTATTCTGAGCCAAGCTAAGATCCTTTCCCTTGCTTCTGAATGTCAGGGGCAGGAGGGTATTTGAACTGGTGGGGGCAATGCCAGATAGATCCCTTAGAAATGTCAGGGGGCTGACTTTCGGCCTCTACCTCCAATTTGTCCCACGGGTGTGTTTCTGGTTGAAGCATGTGTTCCACTGGAATTTATAGTGAAATCAGATGGCCTGTGCAGCCAATCACACCCTCTCCCTTAAAGTGACCATTCTGTCTCTTGGAGAATCACAACAGCCTAGCCCCTCAAAAGTAGATGCCCTACCGCTGGACCAAAAAGGTCCCACTTTAGCCTGGACCATAGCTGGGCTGGAGTGCTGTTCTCTGGACACCATGTGACCGCTGGTAAATAGTTAGCTCCACGGACAGCCCAAATGTGATTTCCCTGTATGGTTATACCCTAAAAACAACTTCTTCAGACTTGCTAGTATTATCTCAAGGGTAACCACCACTAGCATCAAGGGTGACTTCCTTTATCAAGACTACAGCTTCGGAGAGCGGGTTGTGTGTGTGTGTGTGTGTTTTGTTTGAATCACAATCATGGCTGGGAAAGAAAGTGATCTCTTCCCCCCTCTCTGTCAGCTCTCACAGTCTGAGGCTACTCTGGCTTCCTCTCACCTGCTATCTACAGAGCAGAAAATGTGAAGTTATGGCATCATAAAAAACCAAACAGAACAAAAACTGCATGCACACGTTGTTACAAACAAATGAGAAGGCCAGGTCCTATTTTTGTCAGGTTCCCATTTTATCAGACTTAAGTGCAACTCATTCGGAGCCTTTTCAGTTTCTTCAGTTGTAAGTTGGGTTTGTCCAATGCTTCAATCCCTTTTACAAAATGCATATGAAAAGAGGTATGCATTTTGGTGGGCATTCCTTCTAAGGCATCTATGTTTGTAGCCAATGCATGCGTATCAAACACATGTCTAATCCATGTGCATTTTTTTTTCCTACCACATTTGGCAAACAATTTCTATAATGGCACATTAATCCCTTTCCTCCAAATAGTAACCTCTGTATATTTTCTGACCCCAAGGAAATTTCTGAACATTTACAGATAGGGCAGGGCAATCACTAAACGTGCAGCTTCAAAATAGTATTGTACTTTTTTCTTTTTTGCTCTTTTCCTTGGAAAAACATTATTTTCTACTTTCAGCTTTTAACATGGGGGGGGGGGAAACCAACCCAACCCAACCCAACCCAACCCTGTACTTGGGACTTTCTTTACATTTCCTCAGTCATCATGTGATCCAATGCCTGTTTTGCTGGACTGGTGCCATGGGACAGATGGGGACTCTAGTCCATCAAGTGACTGGATGAGGGTTAAAAGCAAGTGATTTTCTCACTGTCTCTGAAAACTAGAATACAGCCATTTCAAGAAACCAAAAATCCCAGGGAATCCTTTCTTCTTCAGCTAGTCAAAATCCATGTGAACATAACCTGTCCAATTTCTGTTGTTACTTATGCACTGGCAGCTGAGATTTTTGGAGCACTCTTTTTGCTGTTGCTGTAATAGTTTTGTTCATGAGGATGTTTTAGGACTGCACACCGTGATTTAATAATATTATACATGCCTTGTTTTCTTTAATTTAAAGACCTTATAAAGAAATATAAATGCCCAAATGAGGACTTCTGCCACAAATCAGTTTTAAGGTAAAAATCTTAATAATGACACTTTCCCCCCAAGATATTGATATTAATTCCCCCCTACAAAACTACATATAATTGCTATATAGTTTAATTCCTCATATGAGCAGTAGATGGCAGCAATAATCAAGACATCAAGGATGTATTAACCAACAGCTACTTTCTGAAAGGAAGTTTAACTGGAATCTGTTTTGAAAGCCCCGCGATGCAAGCTCTAAAATGGATGTCAAGAATGTAAAGACAGTAGTGAAAGTTACACGAGGTAGCATTCCAACTCTATACCTTTTGTGTTTGAACATGTAGTATGTAGGATTTTTATAATCAGCAACAGATACTGGAGCAATATCATCGGGGATGTCTAAAATTATATATATATAAGGTTTGCATCAACTGTATTGATCTGCTTGTTTGACCAAGAGTGATGATGATGGGATTGGTGAAATCCTGGCAAACCCTTGTAAAATCCTGGCAAATCCTGTGAAAAGGCAGAATGAAGTGGCCTTAGGTGGTGAATCACTGGAGATGGGAGCAAAGTTGAGGAGGAGACAGTTGCATGTATGTCATCTGATTTGTCCTGTACCTCTTAAGCTAGCCTACTTCCTCCAGCTGATATGCAGGATACTCTGTGATTAAGAACAGTGAATAAAGTTTCAGCTATTAGTACAGTCAGCTTTTTGTACATGAAACTGGAGGGGGCATCTTACTGTTATTCTTATTCTTATACGCCAATGAGATATAATGCTTAGTGGCCAGATGCACATGATGCATGGGGGTTGGCTTAGATGTCTCTTTTGCTGACCGGCTAGTTGACAGTATGGGTTCCCTACATCAATGATAAGCAAGAAAGACACTACAGTAAGATATTTAGCACCTGTTGTATAACTGAAAGTCACAATAGGAAGAAGGTCCACTCCAAATACAAACTGATCAAGGCTGATCTCATAGATGTGTTTCTAAGTCATACTAAAGCAGACAGAGTAGCACTAGTAGTACTTCCCTCCTTGCTTCCAATGTGAGCTCTAAAACATATCCAGGACTGTGAACAGGCAAAACGTGCAGACTCCACATTCTAACAGAGTTTTAATGGCTTAACCCTAGGAGTTGTGTTTCAGGAATTAAGACCAGACCATTGTCTTAGCAATCAACCAGTCCTTCTGTGTTTTATATATATCAGGGCTGTTCAACTTTGAAAAGGCCAAGGTCTACTTTTTCCGGCCCAAAGTGCCTGAGGGCTACTACACTAAAACCTCTACTTAACAAATTTTCCGAACACATGCTCATAAATAAAAGCTCTTGTAAGGAGAGCAGCGGTTTCCCATAGGAATGCATTGAAAACCAATTAATCTATTCTGGAGGGAACAGATTTCAATGTGCCATGGCCCTTGAACTGTCCCGCTCGGCTGAGACAGTGGGCTGGCAGACCCAGAACTGTGCTGGGGCAGTGGTGGTCTTTGGGATGGGGGAGGGAGGGGTGTAGAACTTATCCTCTCACTTTTTTAAATTGATAGCTGGCGGGCTACTTTTGAACCCTTCGCAGGCTACCAGTAGCCCGCGGTCTACCATTTGGGCAGGCCTGATATATATATATGGGTGTGATCCTGACAATAAAAATAGCCTTTTCCCCAACATCTCTCAGCTGGGCATTAGGGCTGGTGTAGATTTTAACATCCCTCCTTCAGATCTCTTGTTCTGTTGAAACAGTCTATATTGACAAGAACGAAGATTTTAGTGAATATTCTTTCCACCTCTGCTCAGAAAGGTGGAAGTCAAGCACGGCAAGGCGGGGAAACCTCATTCCCTCGGAGCCAATTTGTCCAATAAGACCCTTCCATTACTCCCTCTAGCCAGTGATTTTAGGAGCCTTCAAAGTGATAGGGAGGAAACCATATGAAAAAAGCTCAGTTTTTTTCTGTTTCTTTCTCCACCAGCACCCTTATGTGAGTACAGGTTCAACAGTAAGGTTACTCTCTGTATTACTCTCTATATACTTTTGATTTCATAAAATTTGCTGGACAGCTTAGTCCTATATACTAGTTTCACTACAGTGAATGATGCATGCACAAACAGTAGAAGCAGCGAGATCTAGCCCCATGCAATCCTGATAAATATTCTCTTAGCCAGAGTAGTCCATGGCTGGGGCACAGCACCCCCACCTTATCCTTCTTTGGTTGCAAGCCACTCTCTTTTAAAACATTTTCATCTGTAATGCATAGTTTGATCTGAATTGCTGGTTATCAGTTTGATTTGCACGCCTCTCAGACCAATTAATATTATATGATGCTTAATTTTCTCTGCTTGCCGATCTTGTTTCATTTTTTTTTCTTTGCTCATAAATATAACTGTTTATGATGAGAATCTGCATTTTATGGCTTATTTTACAGCTCTTTTTTAGCTTTTATTTGGCAACAGGGAGAAATTGCCTTAAACAATCATGACTGTTTAGATTTCATATTTAGACTGATCACCTCCTTTAGAAAATGAAATGAAACATTTTGAGCTCGATGTATCTTCAAACGCAGTATTGTATATAATTAAAGCAGTATTTCCTTTATGTCAGTCTGTGCAGTACAGCACTAATAAAAGTCATAGCAGTGCAATTACCTTCATAGTTTTTGGTCATCTTCTTGCTAATTTATAATGGGAATGAGCAGGTTCTACCTTGTATGAAACCTGTGCCTGCTCATCCAAAGCCAGGCTGTAGATGGCAGTCTTTACCTGGGCTCCAAGAAGGCAAAGACTTTCAAAATATTCAACACTTTTGTTCATTATTTTAGGCTGGAATATATGAAATACCAAACTTCCAATGTAGTTCTGCATTAAATACTACCCCCACCCATCCTTACGGTACCCAAATCCTTTTCATCAGTCTCTTTGTCTCAATCCTGTTCAAAAATGTTGGACTACTACGGACCAGCACCCCCTCCAGTGGGGTAAAAGGTTATAACCCACCACATCTGGAAGTACCTCCAGGACAAGATTGATTGTGGCTAATACATGTTAACGATGATTTTAACGCTTATCCTAACAAAGCTTTTGGTTTAAGCAAGACACCTCCAGGGAGATAGCTTAGCAAAGAACTGAAGCTAAGTGCATAACTTGTGGGTGTCAATGGCCTTGACGTGAAGGCGACATAAAGATATAGAACAAATTGCCTTAATGTGATAACGTTGACACTGTAAGAACAAAAGAAAAACATACAATATTTTCATTTTAAAATGGTTAGAGTGTGCAACCAAGTTCTTTCCTTTGCTTGTCAGCGATGTCTGGCTCCAGAGACCCTCACTGGTGGTTACTTCACGTCCTTCCTCGAGCTGAGGTGAACTTGCCTCCATGTTGGAATCAGTTTTCAACACGGATCGAGAAGTGGATTGAAAAGATTCCCGAGCTCCAGGACAGGAATCTCTCACCCCACTTGGAGCGCAGTTCAGGGGGGCGTGGTCGGGGTGAACTTGGATTGACCCCACAAGGACGTGAGGTTACGTTACTTCGAACCGGTCTCCAGTGGGGCCGCGAACTGCAGCGAGGGGGACATGAAGTATCAGCCATTGTCAAGCTTTGTTTACACAAACCAGCCCAGCATGCATCTAAAGCAGTGGTGTCCAAACTTCAGCTCTCCAGATTTTTTAGACCACAACTCCCACAGTCCTTTGTCATTGGCAATACAAGGTTTGGAAATCTGGGAGTTGTGGTCTAAAACATCTGGAGGGCTGAAGTTTGGGACAACCCTGATCTAAAGCATGCATCCCCCCCAGCAGCAGCAGCACTTGAGGATACAGTATAATCCGTCCCTAAATTTCTGTCCATTTGTTTATTTAATTTTCACACTGGAATTATGAGAAGTGCTTTCCTTTAGTCTGGATCATGTTACAGTATTTATGGGTGAGAGTAATATGCTTTGGCAGGGATAACCCAAGGCATGTTGTTTCCCACAGTCAAGGAGAAGAATGCAGAAGGAAACTGGACTAGTCATTAAATCTTAAGAGTCAGTTGGTCCATTCCAGTAAATGACCAACTTTGTATTAGCTACTTGCCTGTTCTTTGTGTTTTCCCTGTCCTGGAATAATTTCTGTGGAGGTAAGATACTGAGCAATAAGACTGGCAAATGATAGAGTTATCTTCCAGTCCCCAATCAGTTTTTGTTTTGTTCAGTGGACTTTTGTTCATTGGAGCACTGGAATGTAGATTGCAGAGCTGAGAGAAAGAGCATGTTTTGACAATCAAACATATTAGTAGAGATGGGCACGACTAGGGAAAATGACGTTTTCTAGTTGTCGTGTGTCGGAGGCAGCCCGTTTCGGCTCGTTTCCTTTTTTCGCGAAAATTCGCAAAAATTAGTTGGTTCATTTTTTTTCATTTTTTCGTTGTCGTTAGTACTGGTTTTTTTTGGGGGGGGTAGCGGGCTCCTGGAGGCACCTCTGTGGGGTGGGTGCCTCCTCTGGCCCGCTAGGAAGGGAAAGCGGGCTCCTGGAGGCACCCGTGGGTGCCTCCTATCCTCACCCGCTAGGAAGGGAAAGCAGGCTCCAAGAGACCCCTCAACATGGGGGTCTCCTCTCCTCACCTGCTGCTGCAAAAGGGCATGCATAGCCATATGGATATGCATACCAGTTGCAGGCTATGAGACCAGTGAGAGCGATAGCGTCATGCCTTCCCTGCACAAGGCTCTCGCACCCGCTATGTCTCACAAAGAAGGGAATCGTACTTGCATAGTGCAATGCAAGTAGATCTGGCTTAGGGTTAAGATGGGTTAGTGCAAGGGCTAGGGTTAGGCTAGTGACTGGTAAGGTTAGGGTGGGCTAGTGGGTTGCACCTCTGGGTGCCTCTCTGACCCACTAAGAAGACAGTGTACTGTGACGTATGGGTAAGGAGTCATGGATTAGGGTTCGGGTTAGGGGGCTAGGGCAGGGTTTAGTGGGCTTTTTGGCACATCCCAGAAGTCTCAGTGGCCAAGTGGCCATGCGATTGGTGGGATGGCTCCAAAAATTTGCATGGTCCACTCCCACATGGCCACTCGGCCAGCCCATCATTGCGCAGGTGTAAATAAAATAAAATAAAATAAAATCAATGGAGGACAGAGGAGGAGAGGAGAGACATTTTGTTGCAAGAAAAAACCCACTCTACTGTAAAAAATCTGGCAGTTTATAGCAATTTTCGCATGTTTCTGTGGTGCTGGTGTGTTTTTGGACCACGATTTCAATTTTTTTTTGCGGTTGCCACCCCATTTTGGATCCCCTGCCCGCACCGCATGGCATGGCAACTCGAGTCCGGCTGCCCAGGACAGGAGAGGGGGGGAAGCCGGGACCCCCTCCTCCAGAAACCACCCCTCTGGTAGGTGCCCTGAGCCCTTAGTCAGGCAGGCATATTTCCGCCTGCTTTTTGGCCTGGGAATGGGTGGGGGGAGAGTTTAAAACTTTTTTCCTGTGCCGTGCTGCTTGCGCTTGAATTGCGGCGGCCGGCGGCGAGACTCATCCGGCTTGTTGCTGCGAGCCTGCGGCGAGTCCCACCAGAGCAGCCCAGGAAAGGACAGGACGGAGGAGAGGGGGGAGCTGAGGACCCCCCTCCAGAAACCACCCCTCTGGTAGGTGCCCTGAGGCACAGCAGGCATATTTCCGCCTGCTTTTTGGCCGGGAATCGGGGCTTTTTTTTACTTTAAATTTTTTTTTCTGTGCCGCTTGGCATCGCGGGATCGCCGCAATGCCAGGAACGACCACGACAAATCAGACCAAATTATTCTTTAGTCGGTTCGAGTCCGAGTTCTGGCAGAGTAATTCCCGTTACCGTTTCCATTGGGTAACGGAAACGAGTAACGGAAACGGAAATGGGAATACCGGTAAGTCGTGCCCATCTCTACATATTAGCATTTGTGGAAACCGTTTCTATTAGCATATTAACAACATGATAACTATAGAATTTGAGTTAATCTTTGGAACAAAAAAGGGGGATATATAATGCCAATCAGATGCTGTCAAACTGAGATGACAGTTAAGCTACAAAAGTTTCTGGAAGGCTCAATTTTGGTATTGGACATCCCTGTGGCAAGGATTGCTGTTTAAAAACAACAACATGGTAATGCAGAAAAGAACAGGAAGAGGAGCAAATAAATAGACCAGCTTTACTCAGGTTACACTCCTCTTATTGTGATTTCAGTTCTCCCAGAGTACAAAGGGGGTTTGAGTTCCTAGCCCCTAACAACCCACTGACTTCTCCCAGACAAGTTAAAATAGCAGAAGTATTGGTGCCAATCAGTCAATGACGTGTTTTGGGTGTTGTTGTTTTTTCAAGTGCCTCTTTTGTTTGCTTACATTTTCATGATTTTAGCATGTTGTTTCTTTCATTTAATAGGAAAGGAAAAATTCTTTTCAGATCTGATTGAAATGTCTGTAATCTGGGTTAACGGGAAGGATTTTTTTTCTTGACTGTGGCGATTGTCTATTCAACACTAACCAATTGTTTCTTCCAGCTTTTGAAATTCAGAGAAAGTTCTACCTCTCTGCTGTGTTTTTTTTGTCTGTATCCGTTGGTGATAGTTGTTTGTTGCTATTGATCTGTTTAGTTGGTTGCTAGAGTGTGTGCAGTATTGCTAGTGTATGTACATTAAAGAAACTAGCATACACAACTCTTTAAGGTCAATCAACAGTAAGCAAAGAAATATTTTTATTCTTTTTTTCCCTACTGAGTGAGTTATTGCCCCAGAGTGAGTTATTGAAACTTTGCGAGTTAATGAGAAATGAGTGGATTCTGGGGAACTGGAAGCTATTCTCTTCTGAAGAGCTGTGTACTTCTACTATGAACCAAAACAAAATTTCACCACAAAATAAAAACTCTGCAAAAGGTCTTTTATTTTGGCTTTCCTTTTCTTGTTTTCTGGTACTCGAAAAACATAAAGAATCCTTAGAATCCTTAACAACTACTCCAACAAAGCAGAGAAACAAGGCAATAGAGGAGGTCTATTTCCCCCCACCATTTGATGCTGTCTTGTATATTTTGTTCTTTGAGATCAGCAAACATGATCCAAGAAGGCAGAAACGCAAACACATAGCAGGAAGGGGAAAAATTCTCAAAGAAATTGCTTGCACATTCTACAAATAATCCCACAGAGGTACATATGTACAGGTAGGGTAGCTAGCAGCAGGAAAGATGAAACAAAGAAATGGGATACATATACATATCATCATTCTCAACAACAAGGCAAACAAGAAAAGGGCGCAAGGTAGAGGGAAAGGCAGGGAGCAAAGGCTGAGGAACTTCAGTGAACCTGGAAGCCAAATGCCCATTCCTAAATGCCACTCATTGCTCCTTATTTGGCTATCAGGCTTACTGCAATTGCTCAGGTCTGCTTTAGAGGGGCTGCCCTACCACCTACCCAAAGAGTTTGAATGCCACTGATTGAGCAAGGGTGGTCGTAGTTATTGTAGCGTGGGGTTAGTGATTCAGCAGTGATTTCAGCTCAGAGACAAAGCAGGCTGGAGGCAGCTTCTAGTGAACAGCTCTTTAATAAGGGAGAGACAAGACTGAGGACTGGGGAGAGGGGGTTACATTTATAGGGGCCAGGACTGGCTAGGAAAAGATACATTTTAGAGGGAACAATTACAAGCAATCACAAGGCTGCCTTTTGGCGGGAACCAATAGGATTGAAGATCCAAATGCAGCAACTAGAATCAACCAATAGGCCTGTTCCCTTTGGAACAGGAAGGCAGTTACTTCAACAAGCAATTACAGATCAATACACAACAGTAGTAGTAGTGGGAAAACCATTGATGGAATCGCCATCTTCTCTAGATTGAATCTGGATGACTCAAAAGGTGGTGTTGAGGATAATCCAAAAGTTTACAAAGTACTTTTGTTCATTAAAAAACTGTATAGAAGCTTTAAATTCCACTGATTGCAATGCATTCTCCAGTTATAATGAAAGAAAGGTAGAGAAATATAATAAGCCTTAGCAGTCTGGAGATCTGAGAACTAAATAGATGTGTGAGTGTGAATTACAATTGGAAACGTTGCTTGACATTTTCCCAACTTTTACTGTATTTCTCAGCTACCGTGGCTTAATAAATCACAAAGCCAGATGAAGTTAAAGAGTAGGCTACAAAGGTAATTACTGTTATCAATCAGGATTTCAGATATTAGTAACGAGAGGAAAGACAGAAGTATACTTTTTATTATATATAAAAACTAGTTCGAAGTGAATGCTAAAAATGGCTATGAACAATATGTTCATTCTGAGCCTCATGGCACAGTGGTTAAACTGCCACTGTACTGCAGCTCTAACTGTGCTCATGACCTGGGATTCAATTCCAGGTAGTGGGTTCAATCCCAGGTAGCAGGGTCAAGGTTCATTCATCCTTTCATCCTTCCGAGGTCAATAAAATAAGTACCCAGCTTGGGAGGCGGGAGAGAGAACATGTAACCTGCATAATTACCTGTAAAACCACCCAGAGAGTGCTTTAAGTGCTACGGGGAGGTATATAAGCAGCACATTATACTTTGCATTGATGCCAAGTGCCTGTACTGCTATTGTTGCTTCACATAGTAGAATGATCCATTGGTCATCTCTGCTTGCTTATCTGTAATTCTGGTCAACCTGGGCTGCTATTTTCCTTTTTGGGGGAGACATGATGACTCATGTGTTGTCAAGTTAGTTTTGTCATATGGTGACCTTTCCCAGGGGTTTTCTAGGTATAAAATACTGAAAAGAGTTTCAGCCATCCCTGTTTTGGGCGGCAATCTGCAGTTGTGCAGCAAGCTACACAGGCTGGCTTTTCTCCCTGGAATCTCAGTGGAAATCAAACTCTCAGCACCTGACTCCAGTGTTGGAATCCAATAAGCCACCACATTAAAGGTACAGTAACCCCCCACCTATCGCTGGGGTTAGGGACCTACCTGATCCGCGATGACTGAAAATCAGCGATATGCGGATGCAGGTCGGGTGGGGCCTGGGGGAGCAGCAGCTCATTTAAGTGGTGGTGGTGGAACTGACCCGCCACCACTGCTTGCCTGGGCTGCTGGAAGACTTTATTAAATGTCTTGGAGCAGCCCCGGCAAGCTGGGGAATCAGATCCACCACCACTGGTCACCTGGCTGCTGGAAGACTTATTGGAGCAGCCACAGTGAGTGACGAAGGGGGATCAGGTCTGCCACCACCACTCTCTGGGGCTGCTCAAAGAATTCTTGGAGCAGCCAGGACAGCGAAGGTAGTAGATCAGATCCACCACCGAGCTGGAGCCCGGGTCTTGGAGAAGGGGAAAAAAGGTGTAAAAAGCCCAGGCTTTAAAAACCTTTTTTCCTCTTCCCCACACCCCGGGCTCCAGCTCATTTGGGCTGGGGTAGGGAAATAAAGGTTTTTCACCCCCACCCCAGCGCTAACCAGCTGGAACCCCAGCATGTACTGCAGTCCGGCAATATTGCAGGACTGCAGTACATGAACCGCAAAATGGTGAGGGGTTACTGTACCCTCTAATTTTTTAATTTTTATGTTGTCAGAATCCTACTGCCTTCTGTTAATGTACGGGAAAGGAACTATGGAAGCCAGTGTTGCTAATTGTGGCTAATTGATGAAGGCAGTGCTAGCTGCATAACTGTGTGCACTCATGTTTGGCCTGCAATCAACATGCGACTAGCATCTCATTGGTTAGCTGGGGCAGCTTCCCTTATTCCCCTCCTGCCATACGATTTCAGCCCTTGTAATTAATATGAGCTTATCCATCCAGAAGTTGCTTCTTTTCCTTAGAACCCGTCAGTGTTAAGTAGAGATGGGCACGACTTAGCGAAATTTTTGTTTCCATTTTCGTTTTTCATTTTTGTTATGCAACGAACCAAAAAACGAAAATTGGCTCTAAAATGGAACGAAAACGGAAACGAAACGACTAATTTTGAGCCAATTTTTGTTTTTCGTTACGGCAAAAGCATTTAATGGCACTAAATGGGGAAAAATGAAAAATTTTTCGTTTTCATTTTTGTTTTTTGTTTTCGTTACAAAACGAAACGAAAATGAAAAATTTTGAAAATTAGCTCATGAAAACGGAAACGAGCCGAAACAGACCCCTAAATGGAAAATGAAAAACAAAAAACCATTTTTCCTGAGTCGTGCCCATCTCTAGTGTTAAGACTTCATTAAATGCTTAGTGGAGGATGGAGGGATCCTTGAGTGACTGTTGACAACTCTTCTCTCCCTTGTGACATCTAAAGTGTGCAGTTTAGAAGCTCTTTGCGCTTGCAGTCATAGATATTTCTACCCTGAGGTCTTCCTTTATAGTCTTCCTTTATTATTGTATTCTTAAATTTAAGCTGAAATGACTATGCATTTTTCTTATGAAAAGAAAAATGTACTACTCGGCTGGAATTCACATTGAGAACACCAGACGAACATTTCCATGAATCAAAATGGTGAACATTGTCAGGAGCTTTATTAATTCTTCCATGTTTCTGGGAGGACTTTCCAGAGAAAGGGAAACTGACCTCTGTGGCTTTGATACCTCACTGAGGAATCACAGCTTGGGAGTTTGATTCTGCATTCTGCTTCCTGTGAGTACAGCTAGCCAGTGTGACCTGGTAAAGAATGGTAAACCACTTCTGCTTATTATCTACCTGAAAAACCCTGAAAAAGGGCACCATATGTGTGAATTGACTTGGTGGTGCATGATTATTATTATTCTGTGTAGGGAGGTTCCACAAAAGTATTGCCCAAATGCTTTCCTTGTTGCTTCCACTAAGTTTAGTGTATATGGACTGTCAGGGATACAACTTATACTTAAGTGCAAGTGATTGCCACAAGAGCCCCTAGCAGCTTTCCTCTCCACCATAAGCTCATCTTTAGAAGATGGGTGTGTATGTTCTATGCTGTCAACTTGGAACTGAATTATAGCAACTCTAACAGGGATTTCAAGGCAAGTGAGATATCTACAGAGTGGTTTAACCAGCTCCACTCCCTCACTAAGTTTTCATGAGCAAGTGGAGATTTTAACCCTGTCCTCCCGAATCCTAGTCCATCACTCTATCCACTACACCACACTCAGAATGAGTGAAAAAGGGAGTGGCTTATAACTGCCCATTCAAGAAAAAGCCCTTCTCATTTTCTGCCAGCACTGAGTGGAACACACACACACACACACACCAGTATGTGCAAAGTTTCGGCCATAACTGGAACCAAATGAGAGACAGCACTAACGGTGGGTGTGTGGCAGCAATACAGTGCTGCTCATCCACATGCCCTTAGAGGGCATGTTGTTTACAACAATTCATTGTTCTTCAAGAAGTGCCCCCCCCACCCCACACATTATGCACATCCATCAAGGTGAGTGTGGAATGGAGCTCCACGAGGATTATGAAGATGGCAGCAAAGATTAGAAGAACAGAGGGTCTTGAAGGAGGTGGTAGATAGATTCAATTTTCTAGTTAGCAAATAAATAAATAAATAAAACTACAGTATTATGACTCTGTGAGACTGAGATTCACAATACTGTAGCATATAAATCGCGAATATCCATTTATAAACCATTTCCCCCTCCTTCCTGAGGAAATTCCTCTGATCAATACATATAGACTGTTTATTCTCATTTCAGCTGCCTTCAGATCAAGACTGTGCAACTGGATAAATTCCTGACTATGACATATGTATGAAAGTTAGCAAAATAACAATTAAGCTATAACACACAGCCCTATCTCGAACAGCAAGACTAGAATTTATCAGAGAGGATTTGGGGTGTGACCAAACAGTGGGTGAAATACAATTTCACTCACATTCATTCACTGTGAAGTCGCACCAGCACTGTTTATTTTTAAGTGGACCCAAAACGAGACATGAGAAAGCCTTATTACTGCTTGCATTTCTCTGTTTAGCCCTACAAGGGGCATTGTTCCAAAGGACTACATTGACAAGCAGGAAAAAAATGTTTTCCTTCTCAGATTTCTTCATTTCCTGTTGTCGTCTCTGGCCTTCAGAAGTTTCCTCCATGAGCTGTTGGGGAAAAAAGAGAGAAGAACTCAGAAGTGTTACCCTTGGAGGAGAGGCTGAGGAAAAAAGGCTTGCACACAGATAGAGACATTGCTCACTGCTACCAATGCTTTACGTCTACTGCATGTATGTGTATGCAGCTACACTCTTCCTTTCTGCATTGGTTAAAAAAAAAAATAGAAGCCCCAGAGGTGGAACAGAAAAACTACAGATAGGGGAAGACTCTGGGCTGATTCACATTTCCCATTGCATCATGTGATCAATAGAAAAATGTTAATCAGTCAAACATTTTGTATGAGTACACTTTACTTTGGAATGTACAGGCGTAACAGCTTGCCCCCATATCTTTCCCCACCAATCCCATGGTGTATGGTATCTTCCAGCACATGGTGTCTTCAGGGCTGTCATATAGAAAACAAGGTAAGCCCATTTTCTGCTGCTCCAGAGGGTAGAAACCAAAACTTTAGATTCTAGTTCCAGGGAAAGTGCTTGCTGCAACAAAACACAAGGAAGAACTTCCTGTCAATGAAAGCTGATCAACCAAGGAACTGACTATCTCAGAAGATGATGGGCAATCCTTCCTCGGAAGGTTTCAAACAGCGATTGGATGTTCTTTAGGATGCTTTAGATGTGAATCCCCGAAATTTTTGTTTCAATTTGCATTAGATTGTTAGAATGTATAATTGTAAACCCAGGATGTGTGTATTTGTGTGTGTGTGTGTGTGTGTGTGTGTTAGAGATGGGCACGACTCAGAAAAATTTTTCGTTTTTGTTTTCGTTTTCGTCTAGGGGTCCGTTTCGGCTCGTTTCCGTTTTTGTGAGCTAATTTTCAAAATTTTTCATTTTCGTTACGTAACGAAAACGAAAAACGAAAATGAAAATGAAATTTTTTTCGTTTCTTCCCATTTAGCTCCATTAAGTGCTTTTCCAGTAACAAAAAACGAAAATTGGCTCAAAATTAGTCGTTTCGTTTCCGTTTTCGGTCCATTTTTGAACCGTTTTTCGTTTTCGTTTCGTTACGTAACGAAAACGAAAAAACGGAAATGGAAACGAAAATTTCGCTAAGTCGTGCCCATCTCTAGTGTTTATGCTTACTGTATGTTCAGTGTATACTATGAAATGTTGGTGCTCCAGATGTTTTGACCACAACTCCCACCATCCTTTGTCATTGGCAATACAGGCTTGGAATTCTGGGAGTTGAGGTCCAAAACACCTGGCGATCCGAAGGTTTGCCACCACTGGTATATAAGAGTGATCAGGATGTGTTATTTACATAATACAGCATTGTAACCACTCAGATCCTGCCTAGTGCTAGCCAATGGGTGTTTGAAGGGATTAACTGCCAGATAAAATTGACAGTTAGGATAAGGCTTATTCTGCTTGTTCTCTTTCGTCTGTTAGCACGAGGCCTTTCTGTTGAGAAGCAGTGTTTTCTAGTTGAGCTGTCTGCTATTAGAATGTTAAGGAAGCTGCTATGAAACTATTGTACATTTAACAAGCACAAATCTATACCAAGTAAAATGTTCAAGTACTGTCAATTTATTTTCCAACATGTTCTACATTAAACATTCTTAGAGTTTTTCCATGACTCAATGAATATGATTTCAACCACTGGCACATACAAGTTTATTTATCTATTCCAAGGGAAACTTTATGATGTGTGTGTTTTTCATATTCACTTTTGATCCACTCTGTGTGTCAACTCTCAGATATTTATTTATTTATTTATTTATTTATTTATTACATTTGTATACCGCCCATCTTCCGAAGCGGAACTCTGGGCGGTGTTGAGGACTTCTGGAGTAGCTTCTGACTCTGTCATTCTATTGTTCTGTTGCTCTTTACATCTTTATTGATGAAGGAGTATTATAAGCACATGAGAATGATGCCAATGCCATCAGCCACTCCATCATACTCGATGCAATGACCAACAAGTTTAAAAAGGACTTTTTTTCCCGCTTACACTGAAATGCTAGATTCTTTTCAGGTTTCCTTGATAGCATGGAGCTGCTGCATGCAAACAAAACTGTATCCTCTTTAGACTTGTTTCCCATCATGTAGTCTAAGCAGCAACCAAGGGGAGCAGGATATGAACATTCTTTCCTTGCTTGTCAACTTCTACATCAGTCATGCCTGAATGCGTCTTTTATTTCACCCACACACTAAACACCAGGGTGCCATTTAGACAGAACAAGCAACACCCCCCTTTCCTCCTCATCTCTCCATATCCCACATACGAGTGCTTTTAGGTGGAATGCTGCCAATCAGAAGACCTTGTGCTGCTCTTCCATTTGGCATTCCCTTGTGGTTTTTTTGTTTTTGTTAAATCACAAAAGATGGAAGGCTTGTAAAAGCATGGCCAGATCAGACATTTGACTGATGCACTTGCCTCAGGCAATGGACTTCTGAAAGAGACAGAGTTGCCACGGCCAACCAATGTTACTAACTTGAAAACTTGTCTCTTCAAGTCATCACCAGCCTACCTGCCTCAGTAGAACAGCTAGTATTCTGTTTACTATATGCACAGGTCCTGAGTGAGTATCCTCAGAGTCAAGGAACTGTGGAGGGCTTTAGGGGGCATCCCTTCTGACCTTGGGGAGCAGGAGAGATGTTGTCAGCACAAAAGAGGGTGTCATTTCTCCCCATGGCAAAACTTTGCATCCCTTGTGGGAGGAGGATGGTATGACTTAAAACTTTATCTAAAAGTTGCAGTGATTGCACATTTAATAACTTGTGCCAGATGCCTTCAGTACCCTCAAGATTTTACCAGGAAATTTTGCACTGCTGTATATGGGTAGTACATATATCTTCTTTCTTCTTTTTCTTAGTGTCTGCCCCACTTGGTGGTGGGGTCCACTATTCTTGTTTTTGCCTTCCATTTGGCACAGGAATGGGCTAGGTCTGGGTGAGCCAATAACAACTTAATGTCATTGTCAATAATGTTTATTCAGCACTGTTTTGGACATCCCTTGGTTGGGATCCTCTGACCTCCAGGATGAGAACCTTTTTGGACAGAGTTTCCTCCTTGGCACACAAGGTGTGTCTATATCAATGTAGTAGGGCTTCACACATCTTGTCAGCAATTGGTGCAGTGCCATATTTTGCATTGATGATGAACCTTTCACTTAAGGCTGGAGTTCATCACAGCATCTGTGATGTGCCCCTTTCACACACTGGGTTTTCACTCACTGCAACTACCAAATTAACTGGACACATATGTATTTGAGAGAAAGAGTCACACCAAGTAATATAGTTTCAAAATAAACATGAAAAAACATTTATTGGTTTACAATTAGATGCTCAGTGTTATGATAGCTTTAGCCGATGTTATTGTACTGTATACATGAAATCTTATAATAATGTGTTTCCTTTCTAAACTAGACCCTTTTCAGTGTAAAGTCCCACCTGACCAACTGACAACGTAACTGACTCTCAGCTCTCTTAACTGAACTCAACTGAACTCAAACTGAACAGCACTTAAACTGAACAGTCCATCACCCCTTACATTCCAATATATCACCAGCTTGGTGATTGGCTATTCAAATCAGAGTCATAAATATTCATACTTGTATTAACCCTTTTCACCACAGCATCCTTGTCTCCATGACACCAAGGCGATGTTCAACTCCTTTAGTCACCAGCCAGCATTCTGCACTATAGAGCGCAACAGGTTGTACAATGGTGTGATTGATCTTTGACTTTAAATGGTTGCTGATCTTTTGGTTGCTTGTGATGTTTGATGTTGTACGCCATTTAAACTTTTTAAATTGGTAGCACATATATCCAAAACTGAAAATGTTGGCCAGCATCCTTGTGGGTGTGAATATATTTGCAAAGATTGGGACTAGGACATAATTTCAGACATAGAGCATCCTTTAACTATTCCCTTTCAATTCATTACCCAGTTCACCTGATTATCCTGGTATCAGTGTAATTCTAAGTAAACAACATAGTCATCCTTCTCTGGCTTGTTTACAGCTCTTTCTGGATAATTAAAAACAATGGAAGCCATTGCTATTAGCCTTTCTCCCTCAATGGTCTATAAAAACAAAAACACTAAGGACAATTGGAAAATGTCTGGTTATTTATAACAATAGCCTTATCCGGTCACTATGTTATCCAGCAACATCAGCACAGAAGAGAGGAGCAGGTAGCCTCAACCTTTATCTCTCCACTTTCTCTACATAAGCATTGAAAAATCTAAAGAGGACAGATTCCTTCAAATGTTTAAGCTAGGGATGGGCATTTCATTTCAGAACCAGTCGGTTACTAAATGAACCACAGGAGTCCAGGTGGACCTTGAAGACAGCTGATACACGCAGATCCAATTGCTTTACTTTTCTCTGTATCATGCAGGGTATCAATGCTGCAACATCATCTTTCCTGTTTCATGCTGCTGACCAATCAGAGAGGGAGGTGGGATGATGCCTGTCCCTGAACAGCTCCTGATTGGCCAGCATCACAGATCTAGCACAGATGACATTGCACCATGCTTCCTCGTTGGATTTTAACCCTGTGCGAGACAGAGAAAGGTAAAGCAATTGGATCTGCATGTATCAGCCAGTTCTGGGGACCACCTGGGCTCTTGTGGTTTGTTACATAACCTACTGGTTCCAAAACTAAATGCCCATCCCTAGTTTAGGCTCAATGTGCATGCAACAACTATGGAAGATCTGGGTGCTTGATTCCTTGTGCAGTCTATATGGAAGCACAACCTTCTTTTCAGATGTATCCCAGCTTGGATGGAGAAAGCACTGGAGAAGGGGTGTGCCTAGCTTCTCCTCTTTGTATTGATATAACTGGATGAGTGCCGTCTGCTCCAACGTCAACAGAAGGAAAGTCAACCAAGGCAAATCCCTGTCCCAAAGAGGGAGGGGTCATGAGGGAAGCTCAAGCATGTTAAGGGCAGGTGGAGAGGGAGCTAAAAGTGCAGGAAAAGGAGGAGGCAGGAAATTCAAACAAAACACCAATGGTAGAGTAGACCGGTTTTAAAAGGGACCACCCATGAATTCTCCCTCCAGGCTGGCAATGGGTCTGGATGCAGGATCCAGACATGGGCTCATGGGAAAAAATGATTATGCCCAATAAGAAGGCTGAGAGCTATTGGAGGAGGCAACATCGGCTTGGCTGTTCATACTGGGGTGAGAGGGAAGCCCGAAAATACAACAGGAAACATAAGGAGATACACCTGCAACTCCAAAGGGAAAAGGAAGCCTGAGCCTGGGTAGAAAGGGAGGTGACCGAGCACCTGGAGAGAGAGGCCATGGCCCAGACCAGGGGTGAAAGACTCCGGGCTCATGGGCTGACCCCTTTGGGAAGAGCCTTAAAACCCTCTATGGTGGAAGAGCAGGTACCCCTTCATGGATGAGGATGTGGAATCAATCGCCCGAGTTCGGCCCGTGGAATGGGTCCATGAAAGAAGGAGAACCCGCCTCTCAGGAAAAGGCATATCAGAAGGCAGAGACGGTGGCTTGGTCGGACGTTGTTTCTGGTTTTCATCAAGGAGACAATAACTTGTTCGAGGATTTGGCATTACAGAATCCTCATAACCATTTCATAGATCAGGTTGGAGCCACGGTTTCTAGTTTGAACCCTGTTGAACTGTTAGAAAATTCCAACAAAAATGACAATAAACTATTCAGTTTCTTTCATACACCATCTCCTTTATTGAGGAGAAGGAGAAGGGCATTGGGGCAAGACTTGAACCCCCACATCGATATTGGTATTGATCACTTACATAACTTACATATTTGTTTTCTTTAAAAAGCTTTAATCAAGTGATGTTAAATATGATTTCTATATCTTATTAAATTTTAAATGCTAGTAGATTTTGGAATTGCCTTTAAATTGATTTTTCCCTCCAGTGTCTGGTCTTTGGCATTGGTTAATTTATATTAAGCCAGACTTGGGATTTTTTTCAAAAAAAAGTGATAGCTTTAAAAGACTAAATTTTAAAAATCATCAGGCTCTAAAAGATCATGCCATCAAAAGCCAGTTTTTGCTCTAAAAATACAGGTGTGTTTTTATTTTAATTTAGAATGCTGTGTCTCAATAAGGATGCATTCTGGAATTGTAAGTGCTACTTCAGGATCAATTCTTGTTCCTCCATTCTTCTTTTTTCTACTGCCTAGTGTTCATTTCCCTCCACTTGTAAGTGGGTTACAGCAATATGCTCTTTGCAACATGAGTATTCTTTCTCAGAGGAGTTATAAGGTGAATCATTCCTCTTCAAATGTTGGAAGGTGCATGAATATTTGAACAAGGAAGGTCACCACATATCAAAGGTTACTTATAAGTCACTCATTCTGATTATGCTATAACTGCATTGCTCTAATGTGGCCTTCAAAATATCTTTTCATTGTAATGCAAAAATAAAAAGGGTCCCCTCTCATCATTCCTTTGAATTGTCTAATGTTACTTTCAGTTTTTACCTATAAACATCAGTGCACATATGTTTGCTTGAAAACTTCTAACACATTTTTTGCAACCAATACCAGCATGGCCAAAATCCTATAGATCATTTACACCAGTGTAAGTAAAGTGGTGTAAATCGCAGTGTCTATGTCCTAAGATACCCAATGTGATGCAGCATATACGGGATAGACATGGACTCAGAAGACCTTGGTTCCAGTCCCTTTTTGGCCAAAGGGATTGGGGCTAATAAAACTACTCCTTAAATATCTCACTTACTTTGAAAGCCTTATTAGAGTCACTATATGTTTGTTCTGATCTGATAACACATTAAACACACACAACCACAATTGCTGCTACTTAATGAGCTTCTGCTTGTGTCCATCATGCAGCAACTCTTGTGACTTGAGTGTGATGAGGGATATAGAACACAATAATCTCTGAGAAGCTTCTGGTTGATATATCTGAATGGAATATATATCTGAATAGAATTTACTCTCACCATATGTGTCAGCAGGGGTAACCCCATTATTTGAGTATGGAAGGAACTCACCAATTAATAATGGCAGGAGGGAAGCACCCTCCCGTGCTTGGACCATGAACTTTCTGTATATATGTGAAATAAATATGTATACTTTGGTTGCTGGGACTTCTCCCAGTTTGGTACATAATTATTGCAAGTCAAACAGAATGTCTAGAAAGGCATAGCTTTTTTTTTTCAGATCCAACATGCCAACAGCAAACATATTCTCCAGCTATCTTACAGTGAGTTGATGTTTTCATCAAAGTATGTGGTCACCAGCATTCGGTCTCACTGGGTGCTGGGCACCATTTATGATTACATTAATTACATTCCTTTCCAATGTTAGTTGAAAGGTGCTTGTGGCACCCTTTACATACTTGTAGGTCTTGAGGCCTGGACTTGAAGGGACATCTGCTTTTGCCATCAACATGTCAGAGATCTTTTTGGAGGCTCTACTCCTTCTGTTGTCACCACCAAAAGTGAGAGAGATGGCAATCAAGGCTTTCCCTTGGGACGTTTGCTGCTATCTGAGAAGACTGAGGCCAAGTGGTTTTCCCTTTACAGACTTTTCTCTTCAAGACAACTTGTTGGGCACATCTGATATAGTTTTTTTGTGTGTGGTTCTAGGAAAATAGGATTTTATTCCTTAAACTTTTTCTAATCTGATGGATTTATAACATTTGAACTTATTGCTACAAGACATGGGCACGACTCGGCGAAATTGTCGTTTCCGTTTCCGTTTGTCATTTCCGTTACGTAACGAGAACGGTAACGATAATTAAGCCATCAGAACTCGAACTCGAACCGACAAAAGAAAAATTTGGTCGGGTTTTTCGTTGTCGTTCATGGCATCGCGGCGATCGCGCAATGCCATTGGCAAGCAGCACAGAAAAAGTTTTAAAAAGTAAAAAAAAAAACCTGACTCCTGGCCAAAAAAGCAGGCGAAAATATGCCTGCCTGAGGACACCTACCTGAGGGGTGGTTTCTGTGAGGGGGTCCCAGGCCTCCCCCCCTCTCCTGTCCTGGGCTGCTTGCACCAGGCTGGGGGGGGGTCATCCTCGTCGTCTCCAGAGTCCATGCCATGTGGTGGTGGTGGGGATCCAAAATGGCGACCACAATTTTTCTTTAGAAATCGTGGTCCAAAAACCCACCAAAGCACAACAGAAACATGTGAAAATTAGGTATTTTAAATGCCTGAATTTTTATAGTAGCAGCAGTGGGTTTTTTATAGCAGTAAAAGGTCACACTGATTTTATTTTGTTTTATTTTATTTTTTATTTTTTTAGACCTGCCCATGTGGGCTGGGCATGGGATGGGATCATGCAATTTTTTTGAACCATTCCACCAATGGCATGGCCAGGTTTTTGACTGACACTTCTGGATGTTGCCCGCCCGCCCGCCCGCGCCGCTGCCCGCGCCGCTGCCCGCCCACTCGCCCGCCCACGGCCACCGGCCGCTTGCTCACCTCCCGGTGCCTCCCCCCTGCCGCTGTTGCTGCACGCCCATAACTTCCTGTTCTTTCTTTCTTTCTTTCTTTCTTTCTTTCTTTCTTTCTTTCTTTC
>JAHTLZ010000348.1:12426869-12445480 GCA_023846285.1 Phrynocephalus versicolor
AGGAGGACACCCTAAGAATCCACATCAGGAACATCTACTGTATGTGTGTGAAAACTTGAATTCCATTCTCAAACACAGAGTCCTGTCCACATACCTGTCCACTACGAAGAATAACTTCCTCTCTTTTTTGTGCTCATGTTTTGTTCAAGATGCTAAAGCATATATGTGGGCTTCAAGCTGGGATGTTCTTCATATGGTGCCTACCCAGAACAGGTGCTATATGTAAATTCTTGACTGAATGTCTTTGCTGATATTGTAAACATTTGATGTCTTCAGATGTGAAATATTTGCCAAACAAGTCCTTGCATGGAATGCATTCCATCACCTCCAACATCTTAAGGCAGAAGCAGATAATCATCATCATCATCACCACCACCACCACCACCACCACCACCACCACCACCAACAACAACAACAACAACAACAACAACAACAACAACTTAGAACAACAGAGCTGTACTCCATTACTCTATGGATCATGGAGTTAAGCCCCTAGCAAGGTGGCACAGTGGGGAATCAAACTCCTCAGCCTCTGGTTCCAAATCCAGATGCCTAAACCAATGAGCTATTCAGGCATTCTGTTATAGACAGTCAATTCTTAAGAGGAATTCCTTAACCTCTGAAACCTCTGAGTGTATAAACCTTTTTCACCTCATAGAATTTGCAAAATAGTTTGCTCTGTTTTGTGATTGGTCTTCAGGATACAAACATGGGACTCCTTTGAAGTCTTATTTCTCAATCTCAGAAAAATTCCTGAATGACATATCTCCAACATTAAAAGCAACAGTTTAAGTTCCAAACAAAAGCTGTCTATAATATTTGCTTTTACCCTTAGAGGCAATCTGGCCACAAGGACATGACAATTAGTGTACTTCTAATACAGGTTTGGTTGGCTCACCTTTCTCCTCATAAAAACTGGCCAAAAATAGTTCTGGGACTATAATGCCTTACTTTGCCATTCTGAAAACTCTTCTTCTCTGGAGAGAGGGAGCAAATCACATCCTATGACCCCTTTCTTAAAATATAAATGTAGTTTTTACATGCTATTAAATCACTCCCCGTGTATGACAACTGTCTATATTAACAATTTTCAAGAGGTCCTATTGTTAACAACCAGCATCATCATTTTAAAAGGACACATCATTCATGTTATCCATATCCTCTTAACTAGTCCAAAGCAGAACCTAATGCTTTCCCCTGGGACTAGGACAATGCTGTTTGTGTTCCCTATCAAGTAGGGCTGACAGGAGAACATTAATGGCAGCAGAGCTTGGAGAATTACTTACAGTAATGAGAGACAATATACAGCCCAGAACATTTAAGAAATATTCAAGTTAAGAACAGGGAATTAGAAGAGGCATCTCAGAACATTAAAAGGTAACATTAAAGCTACAAAGAGCATGCAAAAAGAAAAAAATGAGGGGTGGAAAGTAACATGGAAAACACTGGTGTTTTTATGAAATCAGTCAATGTAATCATGCATGGTAATCCATATAAAAGTCAAATAGTAGGTAGTCCATTCAGGGAAAGCTTCTCTGAAGAGGAAGGTCTTTGCCTGCTTTCGGAAAGACAGTGGAGATGGGGCAGTCCTGGCCTCCAGAGGGAGGGAGTTCCAGAGTCTGGGAGCAGCAACAAAGAAGGCCCTTTCATGTGTTCTTATCAGATGCACCCGTGAAAGTGGTGGGAAATGGAGGGAACCTTACAATGTCTCTCCTGCATATCAAAACTTGCCTTCACAAAGGATAGTTATGGGGAACAAGCACATGGGTGAGATGTCCAAGTTTTATAATACCTTTCCTGCATATCAAACGGGTCACTGGTCTTCAAAAGGTTACAGGTGACAATCGGATGGCAAGCGGATTGCTCCTGCCAACTAAGCGGAATCCCCGTGTCAAATCAACATCCTATTCAGATGATTGAAGGCTTTTAGATCAATAGATATGTATAGCTCTGTCCCTCTCAAAACGGAGTCTTTACACTTAGTTATGCTAATTGATGCCAAGAGCCTACAATTCCCTGATCTTAATTTACATTTCTGAGAAAACAAAGGGAAAGGTCCCTACTGTTAGCCTATAAAGTGGACTTTCGAAGACACACATGTGCCTATCTTCGGAGAAGCCCCGCAGCTATGTAACCCAGCAGTTTGACGGTGGCTCTTTCGGGCAGCCGGCAGAATGAAGGATTATTTGCTTCAACACCACGTTCTCAGTTTGTGAGTATATTAGACAGATTAGCTAGCTAGCTTTTGTTCATTTGGAGTTGCTATATTTCCCAATATTTTCTGAGACAGGTTTTTGTATTTACCCTGCTAGTCTTTTACCTTAGGAGTTTTGCAGCATTTTATATTTTCTACTGTTACAAGAATATATTTAAGAATGCCTTGTCAGTCAATGATAAAGAGATTTTCCTGCTTTTATGTTCGTTTTAAATAAAGTTCTTTTCTTTACCCTTTTAACAGGAATCTGTGTGTGCCTAAGAGGGAAGTGTGTTGCTAAATTCATCAGTGCTTCAGGCGAAGGCTAAATGCTACTGACTTTTCTGTGAGCACTAGTTTTCTTTTGATTGAACTCTATAGGACCTGGAGCAGATCGCTAGTTGTTCCGATGCTCCTGGGCTGAGGGTTTTTCAGAGGAGACAATCCCCTTTTAACTGGGACACAGTGGGACGGCTGCTCACCCTCCCGGTATAAGCTGTGTCGCTAGTTTAAATTGAGGGACCTTCTTGAATAAATCCTGAGGGCGTGTCAAGCCCCAAATTATTTCATTTTTGGTGGCAGCGAAAACGGCATGTGCAAAATGCCGCGAAAGGCATCACAGTGTCCACGAACAGTTATGTGAAAGTTAGTCTTTAAGGTGCCACATGTTTTGTGTCTTTTGTTTTGTTTTGTTTTGTTTTTCTTTGATTTTTGCCTGCACTTCTTGGAAAGACTAACACGGCTACCCTTTCTGAAACTTGTCTTAGTACCATAATTTTTATGGGTCACTGGCACACACACACACACACACACACACACACAGAGAGAGAGAGAGAGAGAGAGAGACAGAGAGAGAGAGAGAGAGAGAGAGGGTGGAAGAGAGAGAATGCAAATAAAAGTTCTTCATACAAACAGGCAGAAAGCAAAGCAAAAGAGCAGCTGTGGTGTCTATCTATCTGCTGATGTAGTTAGAGCAATCATCACTCTAATAGCAGAACACCTGTCTCTGATTACATTTGTTAATTCCATTTCCTTCCGAAATGTGTTTTCTCGGATTTCAAAATGTTTTATTTCTCTAATGCACACATAGGCATGGTCCATTAGCACAATCCTTTTATTTAATCTTGAGTACTCTAAAAATGGTTTCACAACTAATTGTGTGGAGACGGAATGTTTCTCTCTGCTTTAGTTTAATGGAAGCATTTGCTCTTACTGATCCGTGAGAAAATTAATGGGGTCCACTTTGATTTACTGGAATCTAGTTCACACAGTTTTACTCAGACTTCATTAAGTACCAAGAAAATGGGTTTCTCCTCAATCTATTTCCCCAACATTTAAAGTGATTGAAAGAATAAGGGATGAAATTCGCATAAGAATTAAGATAACCAGAAAACAAAGCACAACAAGGTTTGTATACTGTTAATATTTGAAGACTTTTGCCCCCCTCCCAAACCCAACATTCAACAGGTACAGTTTGAAAGGCAGGGGTGGGAAAACCTATGGCTACTCTTCATAGCTCTTGAAAGGTATTTCAGCTATATTTACCTTTGCACCTGTTTGCCTTCGGAAGATTACTGTCACAGCAAGGAAGTGAGGAGAAAATTATTTTGGAGATACTGAATACACTGATAAAACTGAGTTACTGCTGAGTTACAAATCTCAGATTTGTTTGGCAATCTCTGTCCTGACCTCTGTCTAAGGCCGTCACTTCACGAGGCTCTTCGCTTCGCAGCGTGATTGCCTTCGCTTTGAATGCGAAGGCGATCACGTGGTCTCCCTTCGCCCCCACCCCTTTTTCCCTGTACTCACGCGGGCTGCTTTTCCGTTCGAACCGAGAATGACCTCACGAGCTCCATTCGCATTAAAACACTGGTGTTCTTCCCCCGTTTCCCGCGTTCTTTGATTTTTTTTTTAAAAAAGGGACCGGTGTATCGATGCATCAATGCTTGGCTGTCATTCACGACAGAGCGTGGTTACTGTACGATCTTGTGTTTTGTTTCCTGGCATCATTGGCAGCCCCCCGCCGCCGCCGCCGCCGCTACTCGGGGGGAGCCCTGCATGGCACAGCCGCCCACCCTCCGCCGCTTGCACGCTGCCTGCCCCGGGTGCCCTGCTCTGGCCGGGCGAGGCAGCAGCGGCTCCTCCTGCGCCCGCCGCTGGCGCCGGCGCCGCCGCCGCCGCTGCTGCTACTTGAGCGAGGAAGTAACAGCGCAAAGCGATGAAACAATATAGCGATGCATCGATATCCCTGTTTGAATATTTTTTAAAAAAACTTGAAATAAAAGCCAAAAACTGAGACCACACGTCGCGCTGGGTGCGAAGCGAGATGCGAAGCGAAGAGATTCCCGTCCTCCGCCAGGGGCATCACTTGCCCCGGTTGGAGCACGCTAAAGGGGGCGTGGTCGGGGTGACGTCGCAGCCAAAAGGGAGGAGCGTGCGGACTGAAGCGGTCGGTTCGCACGCAAATGACGGCTTACCGCGAAGCGAGCGGCTCGTGAAGTAACGGCCTAACTGTCATGAATAAGAACTTCATAATGGTTAAAGCTGTTCAGCAGTGGAATATGCTGTCACGGAAGGTGGCGGAGTCTCCTTCTTTGGAGGTTTTTAAGCAGAGGCCAGATGGCCATCTGTCGGGAGTACTTTGATGGGGGTTGCTGCATGGCAGGAGTTTGGACTGGATGGCCTTTGAGGTCTCTTCCAACTATATGATTCTATGATTCAATGGTGAATAATGGACACTTTCATTTAGACTGAAGTGCAGTGAGAAAGGTTAACCCCCTTCCCATGCACCTTTCCTGCACCTCAGACTGCACCTCATATTTTCTTAGAAAAAGAGAAGACACATGATTTTGACCACACGTTTATCCTATTATTCATTTGGGTGCTCAGTGTTCTCTGAGTTACTATCCTTGCATCCAAGTGTCAATTGTGGATTTTTGTTTAGAATATGAGACAAGAAAAATATAAAGAATTTAACATGGGAGCTAAAACGTTGTGGTAACAATTGTAAAGTCCTTTCAAAATATCTAATCTGATATGATTTGTTTACTATATTTGTGCTTATGCCTTGCTGGGTTGTTATAAAAGCAACTTGGATTGCAACATAAATTTTTTTATGTGACTGTATGAGAGTGTTACAGTGTTCTGTGCGCAGAAATGCATTCAGCTATGCTGGCCATATGGCCACGGACTTGCACAAGACTGGCTTTTTGGCTTAGAAACGGAGATGACCCCTAGAGTCAGACACAACTAGCACAAATATTTTTCCTGCATCTTTTTGAATTACTACATTCAAGTTTAAGCTGTCAAATCGCACATGGGAAACTGGGAAAAGGTAACAAGTGGGATAGCCCAAAGCTCAGTCCTGGGCCTGGTGTTCTTCAACATTTTTAGTAATGACATGGATGAGGGTGTGCAGGGAAAACTGGGCAGAATAGCTAATACCGTGGAAGTCAAGAACAAAATTTAAAAAGCTCTTGATAGGCTTACACACTGGGCTGAAAACAACAGAATGACATTTAACAGGGACAAGTCCAAAGTACTACACCTAAGGAAACAAAAACAAAAAAAACCCAAATACATGGTAGCAAAATGGGGGATACGTGGCTCAGTAATATTACAAGTGTGATGGATCCAGGAGCTGTTGAAAATTTAAAGCTGAATATAAGCCAACAGTGTGATGCAGCTGTAAGAAAGGCAAATTCTCTTTGAGGATGTATCAACAGAAGTACTCTAGTACTGTGTTGTGTCATTACAGTCATGACCAGCTCTTTGTGACTTCATGTCCATGGAGTTTTCTTGCCAGGAATACTGGAGTGGTTTGCTAGTTCCTACACCAGGTGCCTACAGCACCTGGTATTCCTTGGTGGTCTCCCATCCAAGTACTAACCAGGGCTGACCCTGCTTAGCTTCCACAATCAGGTGAGATTGGATATGCTTAGAGCATCTAGGCAGCTAATCTCTAGTACTAGTTCGACACTATTCAGCACTGGTTAGGCCTCATCTAGAGTACAGAGCTACAGATGCATATCTGGGGGGCGGGGGTGGACAAGGGCTCCTGCCCCAGGGTGCAGAGATCTAAGGGTGCCATAAAACATCCTCCCCGCATGAGTCTGGAGGAGCTGGCAGGTTTGAGAGCACCCTGAACTCCACACACACCCCTCCCTCGCCAAACACCATCACGATCTCAGGAACGGCAGGCAAGGACTCGCTCTTTCCTCCGTTCTGTGCTCTCTCTCTCTCCCCTCTCTCTCATTGGGCTGCTTGGGTCCTCCTGGCATCCTGGCGGCAACCTTCTGAATTCAGGTGCCGCCTGCTCGCATCACCCTTCTTTTGCTGCTCACTCTCCCGCACCCGCGCAGCCCCCCCCGGTCCCGGCTCTGGCAGCTGCACTTTCTCGGAGGGCTCCACAAACCAAACTTTGCCATCAGGGCGCCCACTGAAGACATGGAGGGAGCCCCCAGGGCGGGGGGAGAATGAGGAGCTTGAGGATTTCCTGGGCACCCTTGAAATGCCCCGCCTCCCCTTTGAGAGGGAAGGAGGGATCCCTACTGCTTATGCTTCCTCCCCCATACTGGTATAGCAGCACTGGGCAGAGTTCCGAGGGAACCCAGAATTAAGCTAGGAACTCCACATGTTGCAATCCTTAGGATGGGTTTGGGTTGACTTGGCAAGACTTTTTCCCTTTCCCCAGTGTTCCCCCAGGATCTGCCCCCCCCTTGCTGGTTGGATGAGACACAGTTGGGGGGAGGAGAGGGTGCAAAAATTGATCCCCCCCCAGGTTCTCCAAACTCTAGCTGCACCACTGCAAAGTTGTATCCAGTTCTGGACACCACACTTTAACAAGGATGCCCAACAAACTGGAGCAAGTACAGAGGACAGCTATAAGGACTAGAGATGGGCATGAAACGATTTTTTTTTGTTTCATTATTCATTATTGGTTTCATTACGTAACAAAACGAATAATGACCCTAGGGGCAAATTTAACATGAAACGAAACGAACTGAGAAAAATTGGTCGGTTAGGTTCATTTCGTTAATGGAGGGGGACGGAGATGTCTCCTACCTGGTGCTGGTTGGGAGGTCCGGTCTTCCTGGCTGAAATAAAAATAACAAAAAGGAGCACCGACCAGGCCCTAAAGATGTCCTGGTCAGCACCCTAAAATAATAATAAAAAATAACGATAAAAAAAATCCAGTGCTGACCGGGCCCCAGGGACCGCGCGGTCGGTGCTGAAAGAAAAGGAAAAAAATGCCCCATGCTACAGCTGTAGCATGGGGCCTGAACCCACACGTGGGGGGGGGGGATAAAATAAAAATAAAAATAAATAAATAAATAAGGGAGTGCCAACCGGACCCCAAGGGTGGCCAGGTCGGCACTCTAAAATAAAAAATAAAATAAAATAAAATAAAATAACAGCACCAACCTGGCCCCAAGGGTGCTGGGTGCGGCCGGTGCTGAAAGAAAAGGAAAAAAGCCCTGCACTACAGCTGTAGCATGGAGCCTGAACCCGGAAGTGGGGGAAAATAAAATAAAAATAGAAATTAATAAATAAATAAGGGAGTGCCAACCGGACTCCAAGGGTGGCCTGGTTGGCACCCTAAAATAAAAAATAAAATAAAATAATGTCATCCAGTTGCTTTTAAATGTTAGTGACATGTGAATTGATAACATCTTAAAGGTCCTATCATAGACATCTCCACTCAGATCTTGCAACTGAGCCAATATGTTTCACATTTCATTTTCTTTTTTTTTTTTTGTTTTGTTCTGCCTTCAACTTTTCCTTGTGCTATTGTGCTTTCTGATAGCTCTTACTGATTTATTATACAGTAGTCCCCCATTTATCGCAGGAGCAATAAAAGAAATTCAGCAATATCCGCACGGATTTCTCTATGGGTTGGGCCAGGATCGGCGGGCCTGTGTGGGGCAAGCTTCAGGTGATATTCACAATCCACTGCTGGAAAGATAGTCACCGATCACTTGGCTACTTCATATCTATTCATCAGGGAACAAAACATACTTCAGATCTGAAGGAGCTGTGCACAAATAATTTCTTTACGCAAATCAAATGGACAGCTAATTTGATTTACTTTTAGGTTGCCTCACACTACCCTAAGGCATATGCAAACTGTGAATTACACTGGCTGTAACAGAAAGTCTGCTTTCCCCCTCTGCAGTTCCTGTTGCAGCGGGATTGTTTTGTTAATGTAATTAACTTCACATCTATCACTTTGTTAGCCTTGTGGAAATTGTTTCTCAAGGCCAGTCACTTTCTTTCCTTCTCCAATTAGACTATAAAGAAAAACACGGTTCAGAGGATGAAATAAATGCAGCTTGTTGTCAAAACACTTATTGATGTTCTGTTTTCTTCTGACTTCCAATTTCTCTTATGCTGTATTCCCTTGTTTTGCTACTGGCAGCATGTTCCCTTGGTTTGCTACTTTGTCTTAATTATCGCTAGTTTTCTGTTCACTTACAAACTTTATTAGTCAAGCTAATAACCATGAATTGTAGTTCATTAATTGAAACTTCAGTCTTGGTGGTTTTAAGAAGACAGTTTTCATGCAGTCCTTTAATCATCTTTAGAAGCAGTTAATTCCTACCGAAGGTATATTGGTTTCTATTTTGCTATTGCTTCTTTTTTTTAAAAAAATAAGGTGAGGGAAGGGTAAGACATTAATGGCAGTTTCATTAAATAACTAGGGAAGTTCTGTGGCTTAATGGAGTTAATGTTGCATTTACGTCATGACTACGAACAACCAGAGCAAACTCTTCCTCCCAAACACATTAATAATAGGGTTTTCCGTGATAATGTTGCCCTGTGGAATTTTCATTTCTCTCTGTACTATTGGTCATTCCCTTAGTGATAACAGCTGCTGTCTTCCTAATGCAATCAACGAGAGGGGGGTCTCTTCGAAAGTGGTTTATTTGATATCAAATAGAAACTGATTGAATTTTTTTATAACCTCGGTATGTATTGTGTACACCTAGAATAAAGAGTGGCCATGTTCTATCATATTTTTCTTGATTCTATTGTCATTGTTGTCAATATCTCCTCCACCACCATCCTTCTCATCATGTGTGAACATAGTGCATTGCAAAGTTTCAGTCAGTTGAAAAACATAGCTTTCCCTGTCCCCATGGCCCTTAATGTCCAAAAGTGGCAGCTGAAGAAAATCAGGAAGGCTGAGAGCAAAAGGTAAAGCCAATGATAGCAATGTGAGGAAATCCAGGCCCTTGAGTCTATCTACCACTTACAAAAAGAAGATCAGGCAAAAGATAAAAAGACCCCTTTTTATCATCCTAAAACTCAAAGTGGATAAAGAACATGATATAAATTATTTATAAATATATATAAAATAGAATTGATTTAATGAGAATATTAAAGGAATAAAGCTATGTCACCATGTGTAAGTTTATAAATCATGCAATACGTTTATTGGACCAGAGCATTGAAGCTGCCCTGAACCCTGAGGGAACAAATATTCTAAAGATATTGCTAGCTGCATTTCTATAGATAAAAGTTAAAAGGACTGAAAAATGTCCAGTATTGGATATTATAGTGATCACCTTGAATACATTATTTGAATCATTTGTACATGAGCCCTATAATGTAGAATTAGCATCATACACTTAGATAGTTGGAGGGCTGAAACATGACTTGTGCTTCATTTACAGTGGTACCTCGAGTTACAAATTCCCTGAGTTATGAGAAGTTCTAGTTACAAGTAGAAATCCGTGGGTATAGGAAAATTTGAGTTACAAAAAAGCCTTTTTTTCGAGTTACGAAAGGGAAAAGGAAAGGAAAGATTCCTTTTCAAAATGACTCCTGCTTGTTTACAATAGCAATAGTGCCACCTTGTGGCCACCTGACACTAGGAAGAAGGAGCCATTTTCAAAAGGAAAGCTGAGAACCAGGGCATCTTTCTTTTTAAAAAAATACCTTTTCAATCTGCCCATTTTGGAAATATTTGGCATTGTTTTGGGACTTCTTTGGTGGATATCTCAAGTGGTTATAAGGTTTGCTCATCTTCTGTTGTTTGCTTTCCTGTTACTGTGCTTTTGGCTTTCGGGGGGGGGGGGATTTCCCTCTTGGAATGGATTAATCAATTTCCAATGCATTTCTATGGGAAACTGTTTTGAGTTACGAAAATTTCGAGTTATGAAAATGCATTTGGAATAGATTAATTTTGTAATTAGAGGTACCCTTGTATATGGGCTCCATATAAATCTGAACCCTTCAACTAATCTAATTGTGTAATTGCTTACAAGATATAAGGCTAGTATCCTAGTTTTATAACTTATTTGGAACATAAGGTGAGTCTTGGTGAATCAAATCTATTGAATGGATCAGCCCCTTTTCTTCTACAGTAGTCATACATATACATGTTTTTATTAGAGCAACTGAAGACAGTGGAAGCTGAAACATTTTGCTTAAGTACTACTGCTTTTTAGTCACTCAAATGAATGGAACGGAATCTATGAATTTATATGAATGTGTAGGCTAGTAAACTGTATATGATTTGGTGAGTTGTCTAGTAGTGCAGGTTTGGCTTTTGGACACTTTGAGCTCAGATAAAATTTAACCAGTGGTATGTGGGTCACTTAAAACTAGCCCAAAGCCCTTTTGTATGAACAGTTTGTATAGATGTCTCTGCTGACCACACCTTATTTGAAGCCACATGTGTTTCTGAATGACTAAGCTTTGTGTTTCTATCCATTCAGGTGGGGGAGCATTATCAGAAAATTAAATTTGGCCTAGAAAGACTTGGTTCAGAAGATATTTTATTTAGATAAGTACAGTGGTACCTCTGTGTTGTGTCGTGACAGTCGTGACAGACTCTTTGTGACCCCATGTCCATGGAGTTTTCTTGGCAGGAATACTGGAGTGGTTTGCCAGTCCCTACTCCAAGTGGTACCTCTACTTATGTGTTTAATCAGTTCCGAATGCATTCTCATACGTTGAAGAACTCGTAAGTAGAGCAGCCTTATCTAAAAAATCAAAAATATAAATAAAAGAATTGAAAAAAATAAAAAATGTAAGTAGAGCAGACTGCATCTAAAATTTGTAAGGCAGCAGTTAAAATGACAATGATTTTCTGCTCTTGTATTGCTTGTAAGTAGAGCCGCCCATTAGTAGATGTATCATTGTAGTACTATTAGCATGTTGGGTTTTTTTAAAAAATGAAGTACATGCTATTTCAAAGCAAAACTGAGGAAAATACCTGAAATAATTTCCCTACAGCATTTTAGGAGTGACCTTTGAGGAAGTTTTGATAAACTATCATACATCACAACATTTTTTTTCTGAATTCAGCCTATGGGTGTATGGCTAATTTTGTATCTCCAAACAGTGCCTGGCAAGTAATCTTTTCCATGAAAGGCAATGTCTGACACTGTGACCATTGCCAGTTTGAAATACTCATTGGAGACTTTTAAAAAATGGACATACTTAGAAAAGTAAGCTGCCTAGATGCCCTAAGCACATCTGATCTTGCCTGATTTCAAAAGCTAAGCAGGGTCAGGCCTGGCTAGTACTTGGATGGGCGACCACCAGGGAATACCAGGCGCTGTAGGCGCCTGGAGTAAGAACTGGCAAACCACTCCAGTATGCCTGCCAAGGAAATGCCATGGACGTGGAGTCACGGAGAGTCAGTCATGACTGTAACGACACAACACACACACACAGAAAAGTAAAGTGAAACCGGTTCTCATAAAGGGAAACCGGAAACTCAAAGCACTTGTGTCACATGTTATAGAGTGGAACCCTGACTTATGAGAGTAATCTGTTCTGAGCGAACACTAGTAAGTCGGTTAGCTCGTAAGTCAGGGAGCGGTTTCCCATAGAAATCCATTGAAAATAAATTAATCCATTCGGGAGGGATGGATGCCAATACATTCCTATGGGAAATCACTTTAACAATGCCCACCCTTTGCCCGCCCCTCTCCCCCCCCCGCACTGGGGGGAGAAGGCACACATTGTTTAAAGTGTGTTCGTGCCATCGACCCAAGTGCTTGGTTCGGTGGCACAGACATATTTTAAACAAACCACTGCTTCTCCCCAACAAGCCCTATTTTTTTGGGGGGGGGGGAGAAGTCACACATTGTTTAAAATGTGTTTGTGCCACCGACCCAAGCACAATCCCTACCAGAGCTCATAGAGTTCATTGTGGCTGCTGCACTATTGAGCCCCCCCCCCGCCTTCTGGTGGTAGGGGACTTCAATGTGCAAGCTGGCAATGGGCTTTCTGGCACGGCTCTGGAATTCATGGAGTCCATGGCCTCCATGAACCTGACCCAGCATGTTGTATGCTCCACCCTTAGATCTGGGCATACCTTGGACCTGGTGTTTACCTCCATGTCAGAGGAATCTAATCTGAGGGTAGGGGACAGTGTCTCCCTGCCTGTGTCATGGTCAGACCACCGTCTGCTGTCTTTTTCCCTATCAATCACTGCCCCGCCCCACGGGGAACTTCGGCCACTCATTTGGGCCCACCCCCGGAGGCTTCTGGACGAAGGACCAGACGGCGTTTTAAAAGGCTGCTGTTATTATCCAGACCAGGCGCTATCTCCGGGCGATCAGGGAGGCCAAAACATCTTTTAATCTCTGAGAATTAGTGAGCCCTCGAACCGTCGGGCAGAATTATTCCGTGTGGTTCACGACCTCACTAATCCTGGTCTGGAAAGGCCTCCTCCTACTGAGTTCAGTAGTGAGACGTTTGCAGCCTTTTTAAGAAAAAAAATAGAGGCCATCCGTGCTGGTCTTGACTCCAGCTGCCTTAATCTATCCTCGGCATCTCTCAACGCTGCTCCCCCTTGATCTCCTCGACTGGTTGAGTTTGGGCCTGTCTCCTCGCTTGAGGCCTCCAGGGCCCTGGCTCACTGCCGGCCTGCATCCACCCCCTTCGATCCTTGCCCATCTTGGCTTATAAAAACTGCCGGAGGAAGCATGCCTGAATGAGCTTCAATAATCTCCACTGCCTCCTTCAGGGAAGGGATTTTTCCGTCTCACCTGAAGGAGACAGTGGTGAAGCCCATTCTGAAAAAAACAGGCTTAGCGTTGGACGAATTGGCAAATTACAGTCTGATCGCCAATGTTCCCTTCATGAGCAAGGTCATTGAGAGGGTGGACACTGTCCGGCTCCAGTCATTCCTGGAGGGTGAACGGGTCCTTGATCCATTCCAGTCTCGGTTCAGGCCGGGTCGGGGGACTGAGACAGTCTTGGTCACATTTCAAGATGACATCCTCCGGGGGGCTGACAGGGGTAGCTCTACCTTGTTGGTCCTTCTGGATTTGTCAGCGGCCTTCAATACCGGCAACCACAGTATCCTGCTGGACCGGCTCTCCGAGATAGGCATAGGAGGCACTGTTCTCAGTTGGTTCCGATCCTTCTTGGAGGACTGTCCCCAGTGTGTACAGCATGGGGGGGGGAGTTGTCTGCCCCATGGATACTCCCTTTTGGGGTTCCACAGCGGTCATCCCTCTCTCCCATGCTGTTCAACATCTATGTGAGGCCGCTGGCAGAGGTCATAAGGAGATTTGGAGTCTGCTGTCATCAGTACGCTGATGGCACAACACAGCTCTATCTCTCCTTTTCCACCTCTGCAGTTGAGGCTGTCCAGACCCTCAAACAGTGTCTGGATGCAGTCATGGCATGGACCAAGGTCAACAGGCCCAAACTCAAACCCGAGAAGATCGAGGTTATGTTCTTTGGGACTTCCCCTTCCAGATATGGAGGCCCTCTCCCCAGTCTGGAGGGTGTTTCCCTCCAGGTGGCGGACAGTGTCCGGAATCTGGGAGTGGTCCTGGACCCGGCTCTCACTATGGAGGCCCAGGTGGCTGCCATGTCCAGGGCTGTTTTTTTCCAACTTCAACAAATCGCCCAGATTCATCCATACCTCAACGGGGACTCCCTGAGAACGGTTGTGCAAGCGTTGGTGATCTCGAGAATAGATTACTGCAACACTCTTTATATGGGGTTGCCCTTGACTCTCCTTCAGCGACTGCAGTGGGTGCAAAATGCAGCAGCCAGACTGGTGGCAGGTGTGCGTCGATATGACCACATCACCCCAGTACTGGCTCGCCTGCATTGGTTACCCGTTGCGTCCCGAATTGGATTCATGGTCTTGGTTTTAGTTTATAAAACCCTCCATGGACTGGGACCTGATTACCTGGCAGAGTGGATCCCCCAGTGGTCAACTTCAGCCCGACCAACTAGGATGTCGCGGGTGTACTCGCTGCAGGTGGCCACGCCCAGGGAGGCTCAAAAAACATCCAATCATAACCGAGCCTTTTCTGTGGCTGGCCCAACACTATGGAACCACCTCCCTAGCGAAGTGCACATTGCACAGTCCCTGCCTGCCTTCCAGGAGGCTTTAAAGACCTTGCTTTTCCAGGAGGCATTGTGTGGCTCTTGATTATGTTCAGTTTATTTTGTCCGCCATCTGCCTCCATGCCTTTTTATTATTATGTCTTTGAACTGATTGTATTATCTGTTTAGTTGGTGTATTTAATCGTTTGCTGTTTTAATTTGTCCTGATGTGAACCACCCGGAGTTCTTTCGGGAAGACGGCGCAGTATATAAGCTTTAAAATAAATAAATAAATAAAAATAAATTAACCACCGCTTCCCCCCGAATGAGTCCAATGGGGGGGGGAAACTGCACCATTTTCAAAAGTGCTATAGCAACCCAGGCAAGTGGATCCGCTACCTCCGCTTGCCTGGGTTGCTACAACACTTTTGAAAATGGTGTGCTTCCCCCCCCATCAGCCTTGTTGGAGGCAGGAAGGCGTGCCATTTTCAAAAGTGCTGTACCAACCCAGGCAAGCAGAGGTGGTAGATCCAGTTGCCTGGGTTGCTACAGCACTTTTGAAAATGGTGCACTTTCTCCCTCTCCAATTGGGCTTGTTGGAGGGGGGAACTATGCCATTTTCAAAACTGGTGTAGCAATTCAGGCAAGTGGAGGTGGCGGATCCGATCTGCCACTGCTGCTTCCCTGGGCTGCTCGCAAGCATGAGCGAGCCTCCCTTGCACACGCTTGAGTCAGGTGCTGAGGAGGCATGTGCATGGATAGCATGGATCGCCCCTTCTAAGGGGTGGTCTGCGTGACCACACATACTCTTCCTTAGCATCTGGCTCGAGAGTGTGCAAGAGTGGTTGGGGTGCATGGCACAGATCTTGTAAAACCTCTCAGATGCAAAGTGCCATGGGAGAACCAGATTTTTAAAAAATGCAACTCTAGGAAACCATATCTTTTGCTCATAAGCAGCCGGGCAGAAACACACTCGTAAATTGGGATCCTCAGATGTCGGGCGCATTGTAAGTTTGGGTACCACTGTATCAGTCTTTCAGATGAAGATACTGTTAAGAAATACTGCACAATTATACAACAAATATTGTGACAGCTGAATTTTTAAACACAAATGTGTTTACATGTTGAATTGTATAGCAGAACTACACATATTGCAGTGTTTTGGGATAGTAAAAAAAGATCAGAGAATTCCTTTCAGTAACTGTGAAATAGCTGTTGAAAAACTATGAGAACTGCTGGTAATATTTACAATGGCTGAATTATTACCTAGATTTACTTGACAAGCCTTTCTGAAGGATTTTTTTTTTGTAGAAAATTAAGATCATGACAGCAGGACAAAAGACCTAAAAGTAATAACTGCAGGAACACAATTTCTCTTTGGAACTGATAAAACATTGATTCTTTTGCAATTTCTGATGAACAGATTCTGCACATCTAGGAACTCTTACTTTTGAGAAATGACTTTTGACTTCTAATTGTCTGGAGGCATAATGCCATGATTGATGTCCAAGGCTAATAACCGTGTAGCTCATTTGCTTATGCAATCAAGGACTGACTCTGACAGAGATTTTGCACACACACCTTTGAGATGATTTACACTTTCATGCATAGTACTGATATTACCTGTCTGCTCAGTTTCTCCTTAGCTAACTGCTAACGATGCTTCCTCAACAGGTATTGATTACTAGAATATGCGTGTTTGGCTTGGGGCCCATGATGATAGTTAGATAGATACAAGCTGCTAATATTGAACAGCACATCTGCTTGAGCAGAATCTAGATTTAGAAAAAAATAGTTGGATGTTTAACTATAGCCCAAAAAGTACATAATGTTTGAATAGCTAAAATATGTGTGTGTGTTTGAGAGAGGGGGGAGGGAGGGAGAGGGAGAATGGAAATTGGATAATAGACAACTCTTTTTAAATAGGCTTCTTGATAATGTTCCAAAGCCTCCGTGACTACGGGGCACCATTGAAGTGTGTTTCATCCGCAATCAAATTGTTTCAATTCCCAGATTGCTGTATTTTTTTCCAGTTCTTTAGCTTCAACTCTGGCATCCCCTGGAATTGCAGTATCAATGATTCAGACATTTCTTCATTCTATTACTACTGTGTCTGGTGTGTTATGTTCTGCGTGTCTATCAGTTTAGATCTGGAAATCCCACAATATGTTGGCTTTTTCATTTTCTGACACCTTTTCTCCCTGATGTTCCCATGACTTTTTGGAGACTGGCAAGAGATATTGTCTTGGCAAAGTTGACATTTGCCACGAGTATTAATCACTTGAATCTTAGTTTTCATCAAATTGGTCTGGAGCACTTGTTCTTTTCACCTCCGCTATTAACTGCTGTATTTGCAGTAATCTAGGGCATCCAATTTTGTAGTAAATGTAATCTGTTCACATTAATTTTTTTTATGTAGCACGTGTCACATGCTCATTAGTTTCCATGATTTTAGATCCAATTCCTCTAATTCATTTCATGTCCAATCCATTATTCTTGCTTGGTATCAAATTACTGGAACTGCCCATGTGTTTATAGTTTTGATTGTATTTGCACCATTTAATTTTATTTTCAAGCTTTTCTTCAGTCTTTTGATGTATTCCCTTTGTGTAAGTTCTTTAAATTTTGTGTGCAGGATGTTATCTGCTTATAGTATTCCAAGGTACAGTGGTACCTCTACTTATGAATTTAATCTGTTCCAAATGCATGCTCTTAAGTCGAAGAACTCTTAAGTAGAGGACCTGTTTTTTAAAAATAAAATAAATAAATTGAAAAAAATGGTAAGTAGAGCATACTGCATCTAAAATTTGTAAGGCAGCAGTTAAAAATGCCAACTGTTTTCTGCTCTTAAGTCAAATTGCTCCTAAGTTGAGCCACTCTTAAGTAGAGATACCACTGTATTTATAATTTTCATCACTTGATAGTAACAGCTTTATAATATCACCATTTTAAAACTCTTTAGATTTTGGATTTTGCCATATATAGACAGAGGTGTACATAGGCCAATTTCAAATTTCATTTGAATATCTTCTTCTTCTTCTTCTTCTTCTTGAGGTTCAGCAGTAGTGAAGGGTATTGAATTTCACCACCATCCCAGATCAGTCCTTTATTTTCCCCATTCTCATGTTTTGTCATTATTTAGATTCAAAAATATTTAGATGCAAAAATAAATGTATCAGGTATGAAAGGCATTTGGTATAATTGGTCATTTTCTCATTATTTAGATACAGAATATAAAAATACATACAAATACTTCAGAAAATCTGCATACCAGTCATGAGTGGGCCAAATACTAGCTCAAAGCAAATTTGTAAAACAAATAACTTGGATCTCATCAAAGCAGATGGCATTCCCACAGATCTAATCTTAAGTTTTTTGTTTGTGATGGTTTATCCAGCACAAAAGCAAAGCCAACTGGCAGTGATTACATAGTCGTGAACCAACCCATGGAACCATTCCTACCCGTGAGGCATGAAGGTTATGTCTTCCATCAGCTTTCAGGTGGAAATCATGTGGGTTACCATTGAAAGATTTGCCAAATCCCCTTATTTGACATGTGTATCTAAGAAAGTATATTTTGTGCTAATTGCCAGAATCTTGTAGCACAGTGATAATGTTGACATATAATGCCTTTAAAGGTTTGGAGCCTCATTACTTGTTAGAGCACCTCTCCCCGAGATTTTACGTCTGCTCCTCCCAAGCTTTGCTACTGTAGGTGTCCTCAAAGTCTATGATCAGAACCCTTTGCAGTAGTGGCCACTGCCATGTGGAATGGGCTATTGGGGGAGGTGTGCCAGACCCGTTCCCCCCCCAGCTTCCCAAAGGCTAATACAAACTCAGCTACTTAAAGAAATATTTTGGGATCTCCTCCCCTTATGATTGTTTTATAGCTATGTTATACCTTGATTCTTTGTGACTGTCAACATGATTGGGGATACCTTCAGGAGTTGTTTTAGATTTTATTTGAATGGGTGAACACTTAGGACCTTATGTTTTCTATGTTTTTCCCTTGTAAAGTGCCCAGACTGGTGGTGTGCTACTTGTTGGGTGGTATAAACATCAAATAAATAAATAAATAAATAAATAAATAAATAAATAAATAAATAAA
>JAHTLZ010000348.1:12445490-12464078 GCA_023846285.1 Phrynocephalus versicolor
AAATAAATAAATAAATAAATAAATAAATAAATAAATAAATAAATAAATAAATTTCTCTTCAGATAGAAGGGTGTGGAAAGAGAAGACAGACTCAGGTGAATTGTGCTAAGATATTTTTAGAGTACTTGCAATTACTGAAGCAATGTATGTAAAGAGTTTTCAACACCATTATATAAATGCTAGCAACTATAATTAATATTCTGAGAAAAAGGAAAAGCCCATTAGCCATTGAAAAAAATTGATCCCTGTGGCCAAAGGAAGTTCCTTTGATGCAAAGCATTGCCTCTGAGCAGATACATATTTGGATGCCATGCCATGCACACCAGCACTTGTGCATCTCAAACAGTAACCATGGCAGCTGCTCTAGCAAATTGTACTTAGCAGCCCCTTTGGTGCCATTGTCACATTGCTCTTGAAACACATTAGCTGCCCACAGGTTTTATATTGGCACTTTGTTGGAATTCGGCCAGGCACAGAAGTGGAACCTCAGGTTTGTGCTGATAATGCAAGAGGACATTTAGGCATAATTATATCAGGCACACAGATTTTTTTAAAAAGGGAGAAAAGCAAGGACTACTTGTGCTGCATATGCCACAGTTGATTTATTTATGTTCTTGCCAGGGCTGTTTCTGCACAGAGATTTTTGATGGCAGAGAACCCTTTCAAGTAAGACAGAATGGCCCATTCCTGGCATGTATTTTAAAGAGGCCCGAAGAAGAGGTCACCAGGTCAGCAGCCATCTCATTCCCTATGACTTCTGGGCCAAAACCTCAGTTAAACGAGAAAGCTCCCACTGGTATAAATACCATGCTACTGCAAAAATAAATGTATCAGGTATGAAAGGCATTTGGTATAATGGGTTATTTTCTCACGTGGGACTGAATTCTTAGTGCACTTTCATATCAAGCATCACACACAGTAATGCCATCCAGCCAAGGCAGCTCTTCTTCATCTGCTTTTCCGGTGTGCCCAGCTTGTCCAGTGAGCAGCTGCCTCCTGGGCAAGTGAACCCAACAGAAGAAAAAGGGCAGACAACTGCACATGTATTGAAAAATGGAGTCAAAGAAACTGAATCCCTGGGAGGGGGAAGCACAACATTTTTGTGTGGCCAGGGCTCAGAACCTTCCCAACTACTTCTACTGGCTTGCTAGTACTGTTGTTGCCTAGAGGTGGTGGGTGGTGGCAGCCAATGGCTCCATTTTCACCTCCTTAGAGCATGGGAGAGATTGAAGCATTTTCACTCTGGATTGAGGATAACCTGCAGTAGTAATACATTTGCTGCAGGTTATCTGCAGTGTATGTCATTCCAGCCACAACTGTATGTTGTACAAGAATTTGTGCAGGCTTTCTGCTGTCTTTTCAGTTCTTCCTGTTCCCTCAGTGATGTGTTTCTCTTCTTGTGTGAAAAATGTCACATTGTCAAAAGAGCTGCCTTATGAGTCAGATATGGAGACAACTGGTCAGGCACCAACCAGGGCCAAAGATATTTTTCTTCCTGGAAGCAGAGGACAAAATGGGACACTTCTCATCCCCACCTCTCGTTCTATGTACAATAACTGGACATGACAGCAATATAATATTTCACAACATTGACAATACTCTAGGGGCCATGAGACAAGCTCAGGGGGTCCAGAATATGCTGTGTGGAAAAGAACAGTTGTGGAGTCCTGGATGGGACCAGCCAAGAGCCTCATAGAAAGGCCAGTCCTGATATTAGCTTTTGATGCATAGCCATTCAGAGAAATACAATTTTGAGAAGTATAGATGGGACTGTGCTATGGTAATTTGTCTTAAACGCACCAAAAGATTCAGTGTTCCTATTTTAGTGACAAAATAAGCTGGGTAACATTTTTACAACCTAATGTGTCAGTTCTCTACTAGTGACACAACTATGAAATTTCTTTCAGTCCCTTCTTCCTGTTTTCCTGGAATGCTATTATTTTCTTCATATTCCCTCTTGTCTCCTTTGCTTCTCTAACCTCCCTCTCAAAAACAGGCACAGGAACTTTCTTCATATCAGAATATTCCATTTTTATCTCTTTCCCCCCTCCTCTGACTGTTACTACTGATGGTATCTGTGAGTAACGAAATCTTTTCTGCTTAGAGATGTTTCTACAGTGACTTTTAATGAACAAAGAGCTAGATTTTGTGTGCAGCCATAGAAAGGGTGGAGAGACTGATCTGATCTCTCCACATTTTCTGTTTATCTTTTGTTGGTCTATGTCAGGCATGCCCAAACTTCAGTCTTCCAGGTGTTTTGGACTACAACTCCCACAGTCCTTTGCCATTGGGAATATAAGCTTAGAATTCTGGGAGTTGTCCAAAACATCTGGAAGACCGAAGTTTGGACATGCCTGGTCTATGTGCTTGTCTTTTGCATTGTACTCTGATGACTAAAGTAATAAACACATCCCTGTTAGAAACCATTTTACCGACTCTGCTTCCACCAACAAATCGCAGTTCAGCAAAACGTACTTCCATCCAGATAAGGAGTTCACAAGTTAAGGGAATCCTGGGAATTGTAGTCCAGTAAAGTAATAGTTCAAAGCTCTGGTTTTGCCCCACCTTCACTGTCTAGCAGCTTTTCCTCACCATTACCCAGAAGCCAATTGCTCAGAAAGCATCAGAGCAAGGGTAGAGTGGTGACTTATAATGCCAGCAAGCAGAACAATGTGGATCTAGGGCAACTAATGCTGCAGCAGAGCCTCTATCAACCTCCAGGCAAAAGATAAGAGTTAATGGATACCCTCTCTAGGCTTTGGATAGCCATGAAAAACTTTCCTGGGCCATTTCCACATGGCCTAGTTAGATCTATGGGTAGTGACTCTGAAACTGGGAGGAATTAATGTTTCCCTCCCTTAGCCAGTCATACTTTGCCAGTTGTTTTCTACAAAAACCCCAGTGGGCTGATCAAAATCACACAGAGTGAACACCAATGAGCACATATGGAACTGTACGGTGGCATTTGTATCACATTCACAAATATATAAAAGTGCATTTTTTGAAGTGTTGAGATAACTTCAGGTCTTCCTGCCTGGAGATATCATTGGTTGAGCACAGTTGAGAATCAAGGGCAAAGCTATGTATGTCAGAGCTGCACCTGTCTTAAGTGTTCTTTTCCAGAGGGTTTTGGAAATTTAAATTTTCATCATTTAAAAAAAAACAATTTGCTTAAGCCTGGTAATATCTCTTCAAATATATAATACATTAAGATGAGAATATTATTCATTTATCTCCCCCAGGAGCTTTGTTCTTTTAGAAACAGTGACTTTCTTTAGATAGGGAGGTGGGGAGCCAATCCAACTTTTCGTAGGGCAAAAACTCTTCAATATTTTCATTGCAGGCCTTCACACCCATATTCTGTCATAAGTAAAAGCATGCCATAGGTATTCAACATACGAGTTCACATCTCACTTTCTCTTCACTCTTACCTTATGAAAGCAGTGAAGCCAGTATATCATTACATTGTCAAGATTTAATTATCTCCGTATTGTTTTTCTCCATTGTGGAAGCAAACGGTTTCCTACAAGAAGACAGATGCATAGTTTGAAGAGTCAATAATCCTGTAAGCATTAACTGAAATGTTTCCAAAATAACTACACAAAGATGTCAATATATTTGCTCTCTAGAAAGCTCTTTTAGTCTCTAACACTTTGGAAAACAAATAATGAGCAAATAATATTCAAGCTCTACTAGTGTTTTCAATTAACATTGTGAGAGGGAAGCAGAGGGTTACATTGGTTGACTCTTCACTTTCCTTTTATTTGTGGGGAGATATGGAGCTTGCCATACTCATATAAGGTCCTCTTTTTTCTGCTCAGACAATATTACATGCATGAGGCTGTAAGTCCAAATAGGGCTTAATGTGCTCTGATGATGATGATGATGATGATGATGATGATGATGATGATGATGATGATGATGATGATGATGATGATGATTAGAGATGGGCACGAAATGAACATTTTTTCATTTCCATTATTCGTTATTCGTTTCATTAGGTAACGAAACGACAAATGAAAATTGTGATGAAAATGGAACGAAACGAACAGAACCACAAAAATTGTGTTCGTTACGTTTTGTTTTCGTTAATGCGGTGTGCAATGAAATGAGCTGTTTTAAATGTTAAAAAACGCCCTGGACATCCATAAAAACGCAGCAATAATTATTTATACTGTCTGATAATACCTACCAGAGGGGGTGGGGTCCTTAAAATGTGCATTTATGTCTTTTCTCAGATCACTGTATTTTTTTCCTTTAAGGGGAGTTAGGGGACATTGACCCAAAATGGCTCCCAGATGCCTAATATTGATTTCTTGGGTATTAAAACGCCCTGGACATCCATAAAAATGCAGCGATAATGCAATAATTATTTGAAATTATTACCTACCAGGGGGTTGGGGTACTTAAAACGTTTGTTTTTGTCTTCTCCCATCGCGATGTATTTTTCTTTTCCCTTTAAGGATGACAAAATGGATGTCGCCACTCCAGCCACAACATGGAGGCAAGCCATGTGATGGGATCATGTAAATTCTTGGACAACTTCAACCAACAGCATGCCCAGGTTGTAGACTGGGCAGGTCTGGCAGCCACGGAGGGCATAAAAAGCTCTGGCAGCCCCCGTCCTCCTTGCAGTCCCCGGTGGGAGTTAGGGTGGGATTGCTGTCTCTGCGACTCTAGCTTCAGTCCTGCAGCCTCCCTGTGTGCGTGCGTGCGTACCTCTCGGTGAGTACCCTCCCCTGCCCTGCAGTGCAGCCACTCTGTGGCTGCCTTGCACCTTGGGCAATGCCCGCTGCTGCCTTTGCAGCCTCCCTGCGTACCTAGTCTATACTGTGTCTCTGCCAGCATCAGTTTTTTTTAGTGTTTTCCCTCTGGTCTGGGGTGTTGGGGGATGCCCCTGCACAGAAATTCTTTAAAATTGCACAAAAAGCAGGTAGAAACAAAAAAACAAAAAACAAAAAACAAAAACGATTTTTTCCAAAAATTTGCAAAAAATGGAAACGAAACAAAACGGACCTCTCAATGACAAACTAAAAACCAAAACACCATTTTTTTGATTCGTGCCCATCTCTAATGATGATGATGATGATGATGACGAAGAAGAAGAAGAAGAAGAAGAAGAAGAAGAAGAAGAAGAAGAAGAAGAAGAAGAAGAACAACAACAACAACAACAACAACTTGGGTTCTTGATGCAAGGACAGCATTGAGATGCAAGTAAACGAGTCAAAGTCCATATTGCAATCATCAGTATCAGCGCACTGACCAGAAGAGCAAATGAGCTTGCAGCTGTACTCAAATAGCAGCGAGTCGACACCTGTGCCCTTCAGGAGACAAGATGGACTGGAAGGAAATCACACGACATTGGCTATGAGTGCAAGATCATCTATTTCAGTGGTCCCAAGACACAAAATGGGGTTGGCATTGCTGTATTGCAACAGTTTCATGATGCTGTGGCAGAAGTTGAGCGATTGATGACCGACTGATGAAGATTGTCATCATAACGGCCAAGTGGCACATCCACTTCTTCAGCACACATGCACCGCAGACTGGTTGCCCTGACAATGACAAAGAGTTCTTCTGGAACCTTCTTGAGGATAAATCTATTGCCATTCCAGCCAAGGACCACCTCACCATCATGGGAGATTTAAATGCCCACATTGAAGCAAGGGCAGATGGCTTCAGCTGCCATGGCAGGTATGGTTTCAACACCCATAGCAAAGATGGCAAACGAATCCTTGACATCGTTGATGTTCAAAACCTTGTCTTTGCCAACACATGGTTTTGCAAGCACCCATTACACCTTGTGACCTACTACAGTGGCAACACCTCATCTTAGCTTGACTTTGTACTCATCCAGAAATTAGACCTCAAAACAGTACTCAACGCCAAAGTCATCCCATATGTGACAATTTCTGCCCAACACTGTCCGGTTATCTGTGATCTCTGTATTGACCCACCCAGGGAAAGCAGAGCAGAACGTAATGGTCCAACAAGAATCAGGTGGTGAAAACTATAGCAAAAAGAGGTAAGAATCATTGCACAAATAAAACTGCCTCCTATTACAACAGTAGACAGTACTTGGGCAAAGCTAAACAGGTGATAAAAACATCTGCCTGGGCTGAACTTGGTGTGACACAGCCTGGTTGTAAAAAGATTGACAAGCAAATATGGCTTTGGACAGATGAAGTCAAGGTGGCGGTCCACTAGAAAAAACATCTCTATTGTGTTTTCCTAGCTGAAAAGACAGCTGACAACTGGCAGAAGTACTGTGATGCCCATTGTAGTGCAAAGAAAGAAGTAGCTAAAACAAAGTCCACACACTTTGAAGAACTGTATAGAAACCTTGATACATGCAAAGACGAATGTGACCTCTACGAGCTAGTGAAAGCCCACCACAAAAGGACCGAGGATACTGATATATTCCCATGGTGTCAATGATGACAACAGAAAGCTGATCATAAGAATATAAGAACATAAGAACATAAGAAGAGCCATGCTGGATCAGGCCAAAGGCCCATCTAGTCCAGCTTCCTGTATCTCACAGCGGCCCCACCAGATGCGTTTGGGAGCGCATGAGACTAGATATCTGTCTCCTGATACCACTCCCCTGCATCTGGCCCGTGAAGTACCCTGGTTTCTCCATCATGGTTTGTAACCTGTGATGGACTTTTCCTCCAGGAATCTGTCCAATCCCCTTTTGAAGGCATCCAGGCCAGATGCCATCACCACATCCTGTGGCAGGGAGTTCCATAGACTTACAACGTGCTGGGTGAAAAAATATTTTCTTTTGTCAGTTCTTACTCTCCCAGCCCTCAATTTGAGTGTATGTCCCCTAGTTCTGGTATTTTGGGAGAGAGAGAAGAGCTTCCCTCTATCCACTTTACTCATACCCTGCATTATTTTGTATGTCTCAATTAGAGATGGGCACGACTTAGCGGAATTCCCGTTTCCGTTTCCGTTACTCGTTTCCGTTATGCAACGGAAACGGTAACGGGAATTACTCCGCCAGAACTCGAACTCGAACCGACTAAAGAATAATTGGGTCTGATTTGTCGTGGTCGTTCCTGGCATCACGGCGATCCCGCGATGCCAAGCAGCACAGAAAAAAAGTTTTTAAAAGAAAAAAAAACCCGATTCCCAGCCAAAAAGCAGGCGGAAATATGCCTGCCGTGCCTGAGTAAGGGCTCAGGGCACCTACCAGAGGGGTGGTTTCTGGAGGGGGGTCCCCGGCCTCCCCCCTCTCCTCCTGTCCCTCTGGCCCTGGGCTGCGCTGGGGGCGGGCATCCTCGTCGTCCCGCCAAAGTCGCAGCCTCGCCGGCTTGCTTGCCATAATTAAAGTGGAAGCGGCACAGAAAAAAAGTTTTAAACCCCCCCCCATCCCGGGCCAAAAAGCCGGCGAAAATATGCCTGCCTGAGTGAGGGCTCAGGGCACCTACCGGAGGGGTGGTTTCTGGAGGGGGGTCCCCGCGGCCTCCCCCCTCCTCCTGTCCCTCCTGTCCCTGGGCTGCGCTGGGGCCGTGCCGGGCAATGCATCCTCGTCGTCCCGCCAAAGTCGCAGCCTCGCCTGCTTGCTTGCCACAATTAAAGCGGAAGCGGCACAGAAAAAAAGTTTTAAAACTCCCCCCCATCCCGGGCCAAAAAGCCGGCGGAAATATTGCTGCCTGAGGGAGGGCTCAGGGCACCTACTGGAGGGGGGGTTTCTGGAGGGGGGGGTCCCCGGCCTCCCCCCCTCCTGTCCTGGGCAGCCGGACTCGAGTCGCCATGCCATGCGGTGCGGGCGGGGGATCCAAAATGGGGCGGCGACCGCAATATTTTTTTTTGAAATCGTGGTCCAAAAACACACAACACGCACCACAGAAACATGCTAAAATTGCTTGCTAGTTGCTATTATAAAACTGCCAGAATTTTTACAGTAGCAGTGGGTTTTTCTTGCAACAAAATGTCTCCTCTGTCCTCTCTCCATTGATTTTATTTTATTTTATTTTATTTTATTTACACCTGCGCAATGATGGGCTGGCCAAGTGGCCATGTGGGAGTGACCATGCAAATTTTTGGAGCCATCATGGCCACTTGGCCACTGAGACTTCTGGGATGTGCCAAAAAGCCCACTAAACCCTGCCCTAGCCCCCTAACCCTAACCCTAATCCTTGATTCCTTACCCATACGCCACAGTACACTGTCCTCTTAGTGGGTTAGAGAGGCACCCAGAGGTGCACCCCACTACCCCACCCTAACCTCACCAGTAACTAGCCTAACCCTAGCCCTTTTGCTAAGCTGCTGTCCCCTAAGCCAGATCTACTTGCATTGCACTACACGCAAGTACGATTCCCTTCTTTGTGAGACATAGCAGGTGCGACCCAGTCTTGACTCAGAGTTCTCCTGGACGGACGGTCATGCACCAGCGCACTGGTCTCACTAGTCTGCAACTGGTATGCATATCCATATGGCTATGCATGCCCTTTTGCAGCAGCAGGTGAGGAGAGGAGACCCCCATGTGGAGGGGTCTCCAGGAGCCTGCTTTCCCTTCCTACCGGGTGAGGATAGGAGGCACCCACCCCCCAAAAAAGAGGTGCTTCCAGGAGCCTGCTCCCCCCCAAACCAGTTTAACGACAGATGAAAAAACGAAAAACGAAACGACTATTTTTTGCGAAGTTTCGTGAAAAACGGAAACGAGCCGACATGGGCCGCCTCCAACACACAACAACTCGAAAACGTCATTTTCCCTAGTCGTGCCCATCTCTAGTCTCAATCATATCCCCCCTCAAGCACCTTTTTTCCAGACTAAAGAGGCCCAAATGTTTTAGCCTTTCTTCATAAGGGAGGTGCCCCAGGCCAGTAATCATTTTATTCGCTCTCTTCTGCACCTTTTCCAGTTCCACTATGTCTTTCTTGAGATGCGGTGACCAGAATTGTGCACAATACTCCAGGTGCGGCCTTACTATTGTTTTGTATAATGGCATTATAATGTTGGCTGTTTTATTTTCAATCCCCTTTTTGATAATCCCTAGCATGGAATTGGCCTTCTTCACTGCTGCCACACATTGGGGAGACACCTTCATGGAGCTGTCCACCAACACACCAAGATCTCTTTCCTGATCCATCATGGATAACTCAGAGCCCATGAGTTGATAGATGAAGTTTGGATTTTTTGCCCCAATATGCATTACTTTACATTTGGTTACATTAAAACGCATTTGCCATTTCTCAGCCCATTCCCCCAGTTTGGAGAGATCCTTCTGGAGCTCTTCACAATCTTTTCTGGTTTTCACCACACAGAAAAGTTTTGTGTCATCAGCAAACTTGGCCACCTCACTGTTTATCCCTGTCTCCAGGTCATTTATGAACAGATTGAAAAGCACCGGTCCCAGGACAGAGCCCTGGGGCACACCGCTTTTCACTTCTCTCCATTGTGAAAATTTCCCATTGACACCTACTCTTTGTTTCCTGGATCTCAACCAGTTCTCAATCCATAAGAGGACCTGTCCTCTTATCCCCTGACTGTGCAATTTTCTCAGCAGCCTTTGGTGAGGGACTGTGTCAAAAGCCTTTTGAAAATCCAGATAGACTATATCCACCGGTTCACCCAAATCCACGTGCCTGTTGACCTTTTCAAAAAATTCTAAATGGTTTGTCAGACAAGATTTACCCTTACAGAAGCCATGCTGATTTTTTCTCAGCAAGGTTTGTTCTTCTATGTGTTTTAAGATTTTCTCTTGGATGAGGCTTTCCACCATCTTCCCTGGGACAGATGTAAGGCTAACCGGCCTGTAGTTTCCCGGGTCCCCCCTCCTTCCTTTTTTAAAAATTGGTGTGACATCTGCCATCTTCCAGTCCTCCAGCACTGTGGCCGTTTTAAGAGACAAGTTGCATATAACCGTTAAGAGATCTGCAATTTCATTTTTCAGTTCCCTAATAATCCTTGGGTGGATGCCATATGGGCCCGGTGACTTGTTAATCCTCAATTTATCGATTAGTCCTAAAACCTCCTCTCTTTTAACCTGTATTTGATTTAATTCTTTAGTCAAGAGGGCGGCTCAGGCAGCGGAATCCGCTCAAGGTCCTCTGTCGTGAAGATAGACGCAAAGAAGTCATTCAATTTCTCTGCAATGTCCAAATCCTCCTTAACCTCCCCTTTTCCTCCCTCACCATCCAGAGGGCCAACTGGTTCTCTGGCAGGTTTTCTACTTCTAACATATTTAAAGAAGCTTTTATTATTACCCTTTATATTGCTAGCCATGCGTTCCTCAAAATCTTTCTTTGCTTCCCTTATCATCTTCTTACATTTCTTTTGCCAGAGTTTGTGTTCCTTTTTATTTTCCTCATTTGAGGAGGATTTCCATTTACAGAAAGACCTCTCCTTGCGCTTTAGAGCCTCTCTAACTCCATTTGTTAACCATGTCGGTGTCCTCTTGGACTTAAATGAGCTCTTCTTTCTTTGTGGTATGCACTTGTGCTGGGCTCTATTATTGTTGTTTTAAACAGGCTCCATGCACTCTGAAGAGATTGGATTCTTCTAACCTTCCCCTTCAATTTCTCTCTAACTAGTTTCCTCATCTGAGGGAAGTTTGCCCTTCGAAAATCAAGGGTTTTTATGTCTGATTTGGTTGACACTCTTCCTCCGACATGCATGGCAAAGGAAATTGCAGCATGGTCACTGTTCCCCAGAGGCTCAGTGACATTCACATCCCTGATCAGGTCCGGAGTATCACACAGTATTAGATCCAGAGTTGCCTGTTCTCGGGTGGGCTCCATGACAAGTTGCTCTAAGGCACAGTCATTCAGCAAGTCGAGAAACCCAGTTTCTCTTTCTTGCCCGGAGCTCGCATTGGCCCAGTCAATGTGGGGATATTTGAAGTCCCCCATGATTACTATCCTATCCCTCTTAGCCACCTCCATGATTTCTTTCCTCATTTCGAGGTCCCCCTCAAGTTTTTGATCTGGTGGACGATAGAATACTCCAACTATCACATCACTCCTGGGACCTGGTAGTTTAACCCACAGTGATTCTATGGCGGAGTCAGACCCTCTGTCCATCTCCATTCTGCTGGATTTTACCCCTTCTTTGACATAGATGGCCACTCCTCCTCCAACCCGCCCCTCTCTATCCCTTCTATAGAGTTTATAGCCTGGGATTGCTGTATTCCACTGGTTCTCCACATTCCACCAGGTTTCTGTTATGGCTATTATATCTATGTTATCCCTAGCTGCCAAATGTTCAAGTTCTCCCATCTTTGCTCGGAGGCTTCGAGCATTGGCGTAGAAGCACCTGTACAGTGGGTCCCGCAACAACAGCTGCTGCCTTGTTCTTTTCCCCTCACAGCTTTTATTTTCAGTAGACAAACTGTCACATTCCATTATTCTCCCAGTGCTAATACCTGCTATGTCTTCTCTATGTGATTCTCTACCCTCTCCAACCTCATTCCCCGAGGATGAGGTGTTCCGAACCGGATGCCACTCAGCTCCTGTCGGCTTTCCCCCAGTTATCAGTTTAAAAGCTGCTCTGCTGCCTTTTTGAGGTTGAGTGCTAGCAATCTGGTCCCATCATGATTCAAGTGCAACCCATCCCTCCTGAACAGGTTTGGCTTGTGATTGTGTCAAAACAACAAAGTGCTGGTGGGATTACTTTGAGAAAATTTCCATGGAAGAGTACTCACATCCCCGATCACATATGTTTCCCCAGTCCAAGGGCCTCATTCATATTGAATGAGGTTGCCATGTCAATGAAAAGGATGAAAATGGGTAAAGCCACAGAACCATATGATGTGGCAACAGAACAGTGGAAGTTGCAACACTGGGAGCCCTGCAATTGGCTGAGCGAACTCTTTAACCAGATTGTGTGAGAGAAGATACCCGATGATTGGCAACGTAACACAACAGTGACAGCCTGGAAGAAGAAGGGGAACCCTGTCGAATGCACCAACTAGAGAGCAATTTTTTCACATACTTTTAAAATATTTGAGCGAGTCATCAGCACACAAATCCACACCATAGTTCAACTAATTGTCAACCAAGCTGGCTTCATCAAGAACTGCAGAACGATAGATGCAACCCATGCTGCCTGGCTGTTATTTGAAGAAGAAAAAACATAGGGAGAAATGGAAACCAGTCCATGCAGCTTTCCTTGACCTTGAGAAAGCATTTGACTGAGCCCCACATGATGTCATCTGATATGCACTCTGACATCATGGAGTTCCAGAGGAACTTATCAGTTGGGTCAAACTCCTTTATGAATTGCTGAAAAGTCATTTATAGGCCACTGCTGGTACATCAAAAAAAGTTTTTCGTATCACAGTTAGGGTCTACCAAGGATTGGCACTTTCCCTGCTTTTTTCATTCTGGTTATGTATTCAGTCACTTGAGAATTGCAGAATCCAGTACCCTGGATGCTCCTTTACACTGATGACATCATGGTTGTGTCAGAGGGTAAGGCAGAACTTGCTTGCCAAGCCCGAATATGGACGGACCATCTGACAAGGTTTGGTTTGCACTTGAATGTGAAAAAGACAGAATATCTGATGACCAATCCAAATGAATATGGTACAACTCAAATTGATGATATTGACCTACCAAGAACTGAGAAATTCAAATACCTTGGTTCCACAATCACAGCCAACAGGAGCTTGAGTCACAAGGTGACATTCAGGCTCAACAGTGCCTCGCTAAAATGGAGTACAACATGTCCCAGTCTCATGTGGGACAAAAATATTAGCAACTGCTTAAAATCAAAGATCTAGTGCACCATTGTTCAACCAGTCACACTTTATGGTACAGAGTAAGTAAAGGTAAATGTTCCCCCCGCATGTGCATGCTAGATGTGTCCGACTCTAGGGGTGGTGCTCATCTCCATTTTCAAGCCAAAGAGTCAGTGTTGTGCAAGTCCATGGCCATGTGGCTGGCATGGCTGAATGCATTTCTGTGCATGGAACACTGTTTAATTTTCTGCTTTGTATAGCAGTACCTATTTATCTACTTGCATTTACATGTTTTTGAACTGCTAGGTTGGCAGGAACTGGGGTTAACAGTGGAAGCTCACTCCATTGCATGGTACCCGGGATTCATACCACCAAGCTGCTGACTTTGCAGCCAACAGTTTCAGTGCTGTAGCCCCCTGAGCCACTATGCCCCCAGGCCCCTATGGTGCACAGTGCTGGCCAGCAATTAAAAAAACTAATTGTAGCCTTGGTGTCATGGAGATGAAGATGCTGTGATGGACCTCTGGCCTCATATGAAAGGATAAGGTGCACAATGTGACATCAGAGCAAAATACGGTACTGCACCTATCACTGACAAGATGCACAAAGCCCGACTGCACTGGTTTGGTCATGTCTTGTGTGCCAATGAGGAAACTCTGGCCAAAAAGGGGTCTCACCCTGCAGGTCAGCAGATCCTGACCAAGAGGTCATCCAAAACGGCACTGGATGAACACCCTTGAGAATGACATGAAGTTGTCCTGGGTTCACCAGGTCCTAGCCCATGACTGTGCCAAGTGGAGGGCCAAAACAAGAATAGCAGACCTAAAGTTAGAGTTATAAACTTCTTTTAAAATGGGAAGAAACCAAGTAAGACAAAGGAGAGAGAAATATATACAAAGGCCGTTCCGTATTGATCTTTTTCTGAGAAATGGGTTTGAGAAAGTGGATTGCAATCTTCAAAAGTTCTCAGAATAAATGTTTCTACAGTATTACAATATTACAATTGTTGCTGTTGCTGTTGTACATACATTGAGATGTGGCACATAGTCTCCTTCTGTGAAAACAGAAAAGATGAGAGAGACTTTTCAATAGCCTTAGGAGGATCTATGTCCATGAGAGATGCTAGCGAGATTATTAAAAAAAAAAATCTATATTGGCTTAACTTTTTCAAGGGGTTTGGCTTAGCTGTATGCAACTCGGTGAGTTTTTGAAAAGTACTTCAGCATTATCTTTGAAAACTGTCCATTAATGTTTTCTTAATACAGTAATACGTCATAAGATGAATGCCCTGTAAGACGAAAAACTTGTAAGGCGAATGAATTTTCTGGGTATAGAATTGCTTCACAAGACAAATATTCCCTATGGGATGACTTGCAAGATGAAAATCCATTCAGCATTTTGAAGCAAGTTAGCCAGGATGCATTGCATCCCCTCTAGTTTGTGGAGGGGTGGGAGGAGTTTTTTCATCAGGTTTTGGAGCCATTCTGGACATTCTTTTGCAGCAGTTTTTGGACTTTCAGATTTTAGAAAGGTGGGGAGCTGAGGTTTCCTTGCTTTCTTTTGTGTTTTTGCAGTGCTTTTCATTGTACATTTAGCATGAACTACTGTTTTTTTTTCCATTGGAGCTTGCTTTTTTCCATGTTTGCATTGGTTTTCATTACAGTTTTGGTGGGAACAATCTTGCTGCTTGCTTTTGATAATATCTGCATTGTTTTTCATTGCACTTTTGGCTGCAACTGAGTTTTTTTTCTGGGAGCTCCCCCCCCCCCGTTTGCATTGCACTGGTTTTGTGTGTGTGTGTGTGTGTGTGTGTGTGTGAGCTCTGCATGCCTCTAAAGTGCACTTTATAAAGAGGTCGGTGGGGGAATGGCTTTTGTTTTGCCGTTTTTTCTGACCCCCAGAAGGGATTAATTGGTTTCCCATTCATTCCTATGGGAAACCATGTTTTGTAAGACAACTTTTTGTAAAATGAATTGACCCATAGAGCAAATTAAATTCATCTTACAAGGCACCACTGTATGAGATACTTCATTAATATAAATGCACAAACACAATTTTGAAACTATCTGAATCAACAGAATCTTGTTTTATTTATTTATATGCCTATCCTATCCTGCAAAACTAGACTCAAGGTAGCTTTTAGTAAGACAATATGTCTGTTGAATGAAACATTTATTTGAGTTGCACATATTAATGCATGCAATGGATTAACAGTAATTTTTATTTTTGAGTTTAAAGAAATACAATATAATTATTTGAAGTACAGCATATACTCGAGTATAAGTCAACCTGGGTGTAAGTCGATGCCCCTAATTTAACCCCCCCCCCAAATCTGGGGAAACTTATTGACTCAAGCATAAGTCTAGGGTGGGAAATGCAGCAGGACCTGGCAGCTCCTCCTTTGTGAGCTGGGGGAGCGGTGTGTGATGTTTAAAATGACTTTTAGCCACCAACCCAAGCACTTGCCTCTGTGGCTAAAAGTCATTTTAAACATTGTGCACTGCTCCCCCATGATGCAGAGGGGGGTGTCAGGAGAAGTGGTGTGCAATGTTTAAAATGACTTTTAGCCACTGACCCAAGCACTTGCCTCAGTGGCTAAAAGTATTGATCCAAATATAAGTCGAGGGCCCCTTTTTTCAGCCTAAAATCAGGGCTGAAAAACTAGACTTATATTTGAGTATATACAGTAATTTACATTTAGCTTGTAAACCATACACTGTTGGGAAAATTCATTACTATAAAGGTGTAGTTGATTTTAGTGTCAACTAGACACTAAAGGGAGACAGAGCATAACTATAGAGGAACAACACTAGCTGAATTACCAACAAGTTTCATGTATATGTGGCCAAAAAAAAAAAAAAAAGATTTGGGATATATGATCATTAAGTTTTCCATCCTTATTTACACAGTTCTCCAGGGAAATTGCTGTTGGAAAATATTCACTTTTCTTAGAAGTATTATTTATTTGATTTGTATACTGCCCATCTGGCAAAAAGTAGAGAGAATGTCTGTGGAATATTATCATGTGGTGTTTTATGTGTGCATGAGTAAAACTGTATAAATTCTAACTAACAAAGGCTGGTCACATTAAGTGTGCTGATAATGAAATTATTAGCTACTATTCACTTTGATGAGTTTGACATTTTAGTAACCTAGCATGCAACAGGATTCTAGTTGTTACATATAAGAGTTCCACTAGTCCAAGGAAGAGTGTATGAAATATAATCTCTCCAACAAGTCGTCTATGGAGCAGATGGTGCCATGAAGTTTCTGGCCAAAGTGTGGGATGCATTGGCAGGATAATTCTGTAGGGGTGGAACCAGAGGATCTTCTTTTCTAGATCTCATTCAGATTTATTATCAAAATGGAGTCCAGGGATTGGAGGATTATTGTCTAAAAATGTATACAGTGGTACCTCTACTTACGAGTGGCTCTACTTACAAGCAATTCGACTTAAAAGTGGAAAACGGTTGGTGTTTTAACTGCTGCCATACAAATTTTAGATGCGGTCTTCTCTACTTACATTTTTTTTTAAAAAAAAATTCCTATTATTTATTTATTTATTTGATTTTTTTTTAGCTACGGCTCCTCTACTTACGAGTTGTTCAACTTATGAGCATGCATTTGGAATGGATTAAGCTCATAAGTAGAGGTACCACTGTACCTGAATTTTGATTATGCTATATGATGACAGAGAGGTCAATTAATGAAATTTATTGTAAATACCACCAGACATTACATATATATGTAATGTCTGGTGGTATTTACAATAAATTTCATTAATTGACCTCTCTGTCATCATGTAGGGCACTGTTAAATTTAATTATTTATTATAATCAATACATGAATTCATAAGCAATGCAAGTCATCACCTCACAACTTCAGTTCCATATCAGTGAGATAAGGGAGGATCCTAGCCTATCTTCCATATTTGATATAAGAATTACGGAGCTGAAGTATATTTACAAATCTAAAAAAGAACACAGATGCATGCATGCACGCACACACGCACGCACGCACGCACGCGCGCGCGCACACACACACACATGACTTTCCCCCATCACACCCCTGGACGGGGATGCACAAAGAAGTTGCCTTAATAATTCAAATTCACGATTCGTGTTGCTTCCACTGCTTTTGATTTTCAAAACTGAATTTAAGTGACAGGCACTATGTTTTTATTTGTATTTTTTGGAAATTATATTTCTTCTGCTCAGAATGCCCAAACAGTGTTGACAACAGAAAAGCAACAAAAGAAAGCAAAAGCAGCAAAACAAAACTAGTTATCTCTCTGCAGCTTTACACCATCTGCTGTCTTATAGATATTAACAGTGAAAGGGAGACAGGGTGTGTAATTACCCTAAATTTCAGGCTTTCTTAAATTGCACTTTTAGGCTTTAATATGAAGTTGAAGTTTCAAGTCCCTTACAACAAACTTGGATATAGTTTTAGAGTCAAAGGTAGCCTTGCAGTGCAGTCAAAATCTGGCTTGGTTAGTAATAGTCCAAGGGTCCTGAGAAAACTGATATTCAGTTCCTCGAAAATCCTCTGATTTATGAATGTGGGATATTGCACTTCCATAAGATGCCTTCCTACCATTTCTTTTTGGCATTTTGATATCTTGGTGGCACCAGCCAATAGATAGTAGATAATTTGTTTAAAAAACAGCCGTGATAGTTGCTTTGTGTTTGGATGAGAAGTAGTTAACTGATTTTTTTAAAGGGGGAAGCACTCAGGTTTTGGGATGTTCCCTTGTTTGGCTTCTCTTTATGAATGCAACTGAACACTAGAGGAAAGCCTACCTATCACCTCCACTGCCGACATGGGCGTTGTCAACATCCAGGCTGCCCTTTGCTTGGTAAAGTTTGGCAGCAATATTGGGCCATTTCCTGGCATCTTGAATCAAGGATATAGACATACAACATCCCACATTTACCATATTTTTTGCTCCATAAGATGCACCGGACCATAAGAGGCACCTGGTTTTTAGAAGTATGTATGTATGGAAAAAAATAATCACACATGTATACTACAGTCGGGTTCAAAGGTCTCTGTGGTGGCACTCACCAGGTGCTTCCACCTGGCTCAGGTGCTTGTCCGTAAAGATTACCAAGGAGCAGAGGGGAAGCAGTCTCCTCCCCTGCTGATTGAACGAGTGCCTGGGCGGAGAGCCAGAGTGACCTGCCCGGCTCCATCTGCCACTGCAGCAGCCACCCACTGCTCTGAAGACCCCACCTGCAGGGCCGACGCTAGGTTTTTTTGCACCCTAGGCGAAGGGTGGACAGGCCGCTGCTGGCGGCAGGGGTGGCGGATGATGGGGGACAGCGATGGGCGTGGGGAGCAGACGGCGACGGGCATGGGGGTGGGTGGCAATGGGCGGGGGGCAGCAGGTGGATGGCAACGGGCGGGGGGATGGACGGCGGTGGCCAGCGGCGGGGGGGGGTGGTGGGGCAGCAGGCTGGCCAGCGCCCCCTCTCCATTTTGGCACCCTAGGCAACGGCCTAGTTCGCCTTAATGGACGCACCAGACCTGCCCACCTGGCTGGAAAGAAATCCACCCCGAGCCCAGACGCCACCCTCTCAAGCCTTCTATATTCAAAAAACCTTATTTTCAACAAACTTACTTAAATGCATTGACATGGACTGGTTTGTATGTACTCCAACAGGAACAAGCTCAAGGATTCATGGGGATAATGAAGAATTGTGGTTTAAGATTGCTTGCAAACTGCAGGAAGGAGGAAGTTGTGTATTTTAAAAAATGTTTTACCATTTTGTTATTACAACCTAAATAATTGCAATAATCTTAATGCTGTTTGTTTATCAGTTGGTTGTATTATATCCCCAAGTCTGTCTATCTATCTATCTATCTATCTATCTATCTATCTATCTATCTATCT
>JAHTLZ010000348.1:12483232-12496668 GCA_023846285.1 Phrynocephalus versicolor
GAGAGAGAGAGAGAGAGAATATATCCATCAGCACTGAATCTTCTGCATAGTGACCTAACTTTGTCTCAAAGCTCCCACAGGAAAACAGTGTTCATTCAGCATGTTCAGAAGGAGGCCTTCGGGACAGAGAGCAAATACAGGCAATCACTCTCTGTAAGTCTTCACTTAAGGCCGAGGCCATAAAAGGACTAAAGGATCTCTCTGAAATAAGAGAGGAATCACTTTTTCTTTCTAGATTTTAACCCTGTAATTCACAGAGAGAATAAAAATTTGAGAGACACCAGGAAAGGTTTTGTCAGGATGCTTACCCACGTTTTAACTTTGGCTCCTACCAATTGATTTATTATTCCATTCCTACGGTCAAATTATTCCTGTATGTTCATATTATCAAAATATTTAATTGGGGGAAGGATCCTCTTTTATGTCCACTGGATTTCAAACTTCTAATATGTGTATCTCTTTTAAAATAAGAGACAGACATATCAATCCATTACAGGAAAAGTGATAACAACTGTAAGAGAACCTCTTCTACTCAGTTACTCTCTAACCAGGAGAAATTAGTCACCTTCTACTGCACAAAGGCTAATATAGTCAAGGATCAAAGTTATGGAACACATCTGGAGGACACCAACTTGGGGGAGGCTAAAGTAAGATAATAAGTTTATTAGGAAGAACTAGGATGCATATTTTGGGGAGGTGAGTTTTGTGGGAACCAGTTGTTCAGTGGGAGGGAGATTATATATCACCGATGGGCTACATGGTGCCCACTCTCACTGTAGACAAAGGGTCTGTCAATTATTCAGTGAACTAGTCCTTGCCGTTCTTCAAAATGCATGGCTTCTCAGCGAGCTTGGAAGGAAAAACAAAATCAAGAAACATGGGAATTCCCATATCAGAAAAGCCACAGAATGAATGGAGCATGAAATGAAGAAGTTGATTGAGGTCAATTGACAAGCATTTCCCAGTGGCTGAAGGAAGATGGGGTTCTCGATGTAGAACAGTCCCTCTTGAGTAGTGGTATTTCCTCCCTGCTCCAGTATTAGAACCTACCCTGAGCAGCTACTTGTGACATTTTTCATTGAAAAAGACCAAAGAAACAAAGCTATATGGTAAATGGTGCAATATTCAAAGACAGGGCTTGATACTGCTAGGAACTTCCAATGCATGCACTTTGTGGATAGAAAAAAGGAGAGAATGTATGGACCCCAGAAGGCCCACAGTTCTTTTCTGACTCTCCAAACCATCACTATAGGCCACCTTTCCCCAAAAGAGGGACCATTCTGATTTTCAGGCTGCATTCCCATAATCCCTGGTTACTGGTCACAGGGGGACCAAGGGGACTTGCAGTTCAGATGTCTGAAGAGATAGAATGGGAAAAATTAGTTTTATGTATAGAAACCATAACTTGTTGGTTTGTATGAATGGAAGTGGTTTCAAACTTTCCAGGCAAGAAGCTTTTGAATGAGTGTTAACTTCTCTGGCAGTCTCCTGCCAATGGAGTGGAGTGCTGTTATCAACCTCCACGATGGGTAGCTTCTGAGGGAAACCAATGGATTTTTAAAAAGCAGATTGTTTAACTGCACATAAACTACAGTCACACTGGTGAAAAAAAACACATTTAAATGTCCTTTTAATCAATGTAGATGTTATTGTTCCTGTGGTGCAAGGGTTAAATCAATTTATATCATCTACAAAGGAGATTATTTTTAAGCTGTTGTGAATGTTTCGGGCTGTTTGGCCATGTTCTGGAATTTTTTCTTCCTGACGTTTCCCCAGACTCTGTGGCTGGCATCTTCAGAGGTCAAGGAGCTCAGGGAACTAGGAGTTCTCTCTGTGCTCTGGGGTATAGAGTGAGTGAGACTGTGTGGCTTTAAAGTTGTGTGAAAGAGGAAAATTGTCCTATGTAGGAGAATAGGTGTTAGTCATTGCACTGTGATGGAGGGGGTGGAATCAGGGGTGGAAGCAATCCTTCTCTGTAGTTGATGGGTGTTGTTAGCTGAAACTGTGCTTATGTTCATGGATTTCAATGGCTTCCCTTTGTAATCTGACATAGTGATTGGTATTGTTGTTCAATACCTCTGTGTCCTGGAAGAGGATTTCATGACCAGGATGTGTTCAGCTACTAGAAAGTATAAAAACTGTGGGAAAGTTGTGGGAAAGAGGAACTTGTCCTATGCAGGAGAATAGGTGTTAGTCATTGTATTCTAATGGAGGCATTAAGAAGTTTCACTGCAATCGGTGGGGGGGGGGGGGTCGAAGCAATCCTTCTCTGTAGTTGATGGGTGTCATTAGCTGTTCTAATGTTTTAATTATTTTTATTTTATTTATTTATTTTGAATATTTTTACCCCACCTTTGTCCTTGGAAAAGGACCCAAGGTGGCTTACAATAATGAGAGACAATATAAAGTCCAGAACATTTAAGACATATTCAGGTTAAGAACAGGGAGTTAAAAGAGGCATCTTAGGCTGTGGTCACACCTGGGTTTCGATCCTGATCTTCTGAAGGTCCGGCTTTTCCTCTTCTTCCCATCACGTGATTTAAATGTGGGAGAAGAGGTCTCACGTCAAAATCTGGTTTTTCAATTTTAAAGTGCAGTTCAGCCCCCTTGGCCAGCAGGTGGCGCTAGCACTTGAAAAAAATGGAAGACTTTTCTGGGGGAATTTAATTCTGTGTCGGACTTCCTGTTACTCCGATATGGAGCCAAATTAAAAAAAACAGCACCGATCGGCCCCAGGAACAGCCGGTGGGTGATATGCAAAAAAATAAAAAAAATAAAAAGAAACCCGGATCATCAGCGCGGTCCCATGGCGTCTGCCTCCTTAAAAGCCGGATTTCAAAAGGGAGGCAAAAATTCCCAAGCCTGGAAGGTAGGTCACAGAAACCTCGCTTAAGGGAGCTTTACCGGGTTTTCTTTTTCCTTTTTTTTTCAAAAAGCGGGGTGGCCATGAGGACGGTATTTTTGGGCACGATTTATTTAGTAATTTAAACTCTCTTTAAAGGGACATGTGACCGAGACCTTAGAACATTAAAAGGTAACAGTAGAGCTACAAAGAGCATGCAAAAAGAAAAAGGAAAACCCATTATGAGGGATGGAAAGTAACATGGAAAACACTGGTGTTCTTATGAAATCAGTCAATGCAATCATGTATAGTAATCCATATAAATTTGCATAACAGGAAGTCCCTCATTCTGGGAAAGCTTGCCTGAAGAGGAAGGGCTTTGCCTGCTTCTGGAAAGACAGCAGAGATGGGGCAGTCCTGCCATCCAGCAGGAGGAAGTTCCAAAGTCTGGGAGCGGTAACAGATAAGCCCCTATCATGTGTTCTTCTGGGGTGCACCTGTGAAGGTGGTGGAATGCAGAGAAAGGCCTCTCCTGGTGACCTTAGCACCTGAGCCGGTTCATACTGCGAGGGTCAATCTTTCAGTTAGCTTGGACCCAGGCCAATTTGTGCTCTGTAAGTTAAGGTCATCACCTTGAATGGTGCCCAGTAGGTGATTGGCAGCCAGTGGAGCTGCTTTAGTAGGGGTGTAATGTGATCTCTGTAACCTGCCCCAGTAAGCAATCTGACTGGATTATTTTTCATCTGTAGCCCCACATAGAGTGCATTACAGAAGTCTAGCCATGAGGTCACTGGGGCCTGTGTCACAGTGGCCAGAGCAGATTTCTCAAGAAATGGGCATAATTGGCACACTAGCTTTAATTTGCAAAATGCACTCCTGGCAACAGTTGTGACCTGGGCATCCAAGCTCAAGGATGAAACCAAGACCACTCCCAAGCTGCGTACCTGATATTTCAAAGGGAGGGTGACCCTATCCAGTACAGGTTGCATCCCTATCTCTTGTTCTGACTTTTGACTGACCAGGAGCACCTCTGTCTTGTCTGGGTACACTTTCATTTGTTTCTTCCTCATCCAGTTCATTACCGAAGCTTAGCACTGATCTAAAGTTGAATATCTTTCCCACAACTTTAAAACCTTACAGTCCCACTCACTCTATACCCCAGAGCACAGAGAGATCTCCTAGTTCCCTGAGCTCCTTGCCCTCTGAAGATGCCAGCCACAGAGTCTGGTGAAACATCAGGAAGAAAACTTCCAGAAAACAGCCAAACAGCCCAAAAAACTCACAACAGCTATTAGATACCAGCCATGAAAACCTTCAAGAATAGATTGTAGTTTTGTTTTGTTTTGTTTTTTTTTCAGTTGGCCAGTAGGGGCTTTTTAAAGTTCCTTGTATCTAAAATTGATTCAATTCAGTGTGGCCTTGTGGAGGTGAAAGTGCCTATGTGAATACTGGGTGGCAGGGGCAGTGCTCTTTTTCCTTAAAAACATTAATTCTTTTTTAAAATGTTTAACTCTGTCACTTAAATCAGTATGTTCAGCAATGCAACCATCTACCCCATTTTCTCCATTCAGCCAATGAATGAACCAGCAGAGCAGCAGAAGGCCGTGGGTGTGGAGCAGCTGTGCCTGGGCCACAGAGGATGGTTCACGCACCAGAAGAATCACCTTTCAAAGCTGCTGGAAGCCACCTCCACCTTCTTATTTTTCATCATTAATTAGCTGGGGTCATTTTCCCCATGGTTTGTAATGACTGTTATGACACCAAGTAGTACCTCCTTGACAGCCAATTAATCAATGAATCACTCAATCTTTAAAAACAGTATTACTCCTAAAACACAGCAAAGCAAAGTGTTCTGCTTACCGTATATACCGCCTTATAGCACTTCAAGCACTCTCTGGACAGTTTACAATTTAATTATGCAGGCTACACATTGTATACAATGTGTAAAATGTCTACAATGTCTACACAAAACAGAAAGGAAACAAACTGATTTTAGCAGTGTACTGTAATTGTCAAAATCTGTTCAAACCGATGGAAATAAATCACCTTTCATTCAATGTATGTGAATGCAGCCACCAGTTTAAATATCCATATGGCCTGAACCTGATTTTAAAAAAACCTGAATAGGAATTGATTCCAATTGCCAGTGTGACCCAAGCTAAAGTCACTAACAGGACCCTGCCACCTAGAAAAGCCAAGTCACGTCTTCAAGGTGAGTGCTTGTTTTAGTGGCTGCTATTTTGCCGTCAAGCTGGCTGGAGGGAGAGTTCAATGGCTTAGATATCTGGCTGCAAAGCCAGAGGTTAGAAGTTTGATTCCCAACTGAACCTACCATGAATAGATCCAGACTGCGTGGTCTTGGCCAAGCTGCACAGTTCCAGGATTCCCCCTGAAGAAGGGAAACTACTTCTGGGTAATCTGTACCTGGAAAACTCTGAAAAAAAGGGCCACCATAAATCAGAATTGGCTTGATAGAATGTCATTATTATATCATTCTACAGTCAGTAGGGCCTAGAGAGTTTCATTATTGAGGAAGGTTCTAGTAGTTTACAGAAACCAAGCACTTCTTAACCCCTTTGTTAATTGTGCTACATGACACTGCTTGTTGCTAACGTTCTAAAGAAAAAGATATGTACAATATCCCTGCACAGTTATCAATTTTCAGCTCATGATTTTTGTTCAACGGCATGCTAAAAAGCAAAAAACCAAAAACCAAAACAGGTTGCAAATGAACATAATTGTACAGTAATACCTCGGATAACGAATGCCCCCGATAACGAATTTTTCAGATAATGGATCACAATTTCCAGGTATAGGGCTGCTGCCTAAGATAATGAATCGCAATTTCTAGGTATAGGTCTGTCTCAGGTAATGAATTTTCTCTATGGGATGTCTCGGATAATGAATTTTCCTATGGGCTGCCTAGGATAACAAATTTCCAGCATGCATCGGTAAGAAAGAGTTATCCCGGGCTGCATCACATCTGTACCTTTAAAGTGCACTTTATAAAGAGTTTTGAGCAAAAAACCAGGTGTCTGTGTCATTTTCCTAGGCTCTGGAATGGATTACAGCAGACCATTGTATAACAAACAGCTTGTACAACATAAAATTTGTACAACATAAAAATTCCGGAGATAGGGGAAATTTGCTTAACATAATCGCCTATGGGGAAAATCCGTACAACATAAAAATGGATTATTCCATTTTCAATGCATTCCTATGGGAATTTGTATAAAGGGAAATTTGCTTAACATAATTTCATTTGGAACAAATTAATACCTTTATACAAGGTACCACTGTAATTGGTTTCCCATTCATTCCTATGGGAAACCGTGTTTCAGATAATGAATTTTTACACATAACAAATTGCCCTGGGGAACAAATTAAATTCATTATCCAAGTTACCGCTGTAATATAATTGAAGAACACAGTTAAGCAGGTCATAGACAGGTGGTTGTTTGAATCTTTAACAACACAGTATTGCACAGATGACACGTTTGTGTGTGCGTGTTGTTTGAAGAGGAGCTATTGGAGGGGGGTACACTCTTTTTTTTTCAAGAGAAGAAGCTTATTGCCTCTTTTAAATCAAAGGGAGGAAGCATCTGGCTGAGGAATGGTCCTGTTGAATAACATGGCTGTGCTTTGCGCTCACAACCTTGTGTGTGGAGTCTTCATTACAGATTTGTGCTGACAGATTCGAAGGACAGAAATCTTAATGGCAGGTGGTTTAAAACAGCTAGCTAGTTACCTGGTGGCTTGATTTATTGGGGTGGCCTACCTTATGGTGACCATAAATTCTGTGGAATATCATCAAAAGAGGCAATTTAGCTGGACATCATGATATTTCATAAGTTCTCTGTTGAGTGAGGCAAGGCAATGAAGCAAATTGTAGACTCTTTCTAGCAACATGTTGCACTTTTAGAAGATTTTTAAAAAGAGAAAACCAACCCCATCCCCCACCTCTCAATATTATTTTCAAGAGTCTGCATTAGCCTCAGCAGCTGCTCCAGATAATGAGACTCAAAGGTAGATTAGCCTTAAAGTGGCTCATTCTTTCATACATTTTCTCCACAAATTCCTTCCTGGAGCAAGAAAGTCAGTTCTAACAAAATTCTTAATTTTTTAAGGTTCTCATAGTTTCTTACCAGGCAAAGTTCAGCAAATCCCCTTTGTTCTGCTGTGTATTTATATAAAGATTGTTACATCAAGCGGCTTTTGGCTATTGAGGGTTCTGAGATGGGACGAAACCCTCTTACCCCTTAATAGACATTACAAACCGTTAAATAATGGCAGCCCTTTTCTAGAAAGAAAGCTCATTAGAGGATTTCCACTGTTGCCTATAGCTGAGCTTTCTGGTTCAGAGGGTGTATACAAATGTAAAACAACTCATGCATTTTGGGAAATGTTTATAGGCCACAACTTTTTTAGTTACAAGAAGCGGTATTCTGGCTGTGTCGTTGGGTTGGATCCAGCACATCAACGAGCCCCCTTTGCCCTTGATGCTCCTGCATTCCTCAAGGTTCCTTGGGAACACCCAGTTCTTGACAGTTGAAGGATCCCCTGGGGTGTTCACCCCATCGGTATCCCATGTCCATTTTGCAGTTGCAGGACCTTGAGGGGTGTCAACCCTATTGATGGCCCGTGCCATAAATTAATGCTGGGTGCCTCCAGCTGTCCCCTCATGATTCATCCCATGGCCCCTCCCATCTTATGTGTCCTTGTCAGCTGTTCTTCCATATGTGCAGGTTCTTGCCTGCTACTTTATCCACTTGGATCCATCCCAATGCCTGTAAAACTGCCAACCTACCCTATAGCTGTGACATAGAACCAACACAATTCTGCACCAACTAAATATTTGCTACTACATTCCATTATATAAAGGGTGGGTAGGCTGGGCTTGCTCCGTCTTCTGTTCCTTTCATACACCCGAAAAGGGGTTGCTGCTTGTGGCTTTTCCCTTTTATATCGGGCTAGCCCAGCCCCTTGTGAGCATGTCACACTCCCCAAGGGGCCCATATTGACCCATGTCATGTGTTCTTGCCCATGCCTGCCCATTTGCTGAGCCCCTGCACTTGACATGGTCTTTCAGGTTTCCCTTTTCATGTGGCAATCATCATTACTTCTTGGTTTGACCTGGTGCCGCATCGTCAACAATCAGTGGTCCTAGTAAGTCAGGTCCTTTTCTTTTTCTGTACAAATTTCAGCTTCATAATTACAGATGCAAGATGACAATGAGGAATTCTTCTCTGCTCCATGACTCTACTCCATGACTGCTCTTTTGAGAGCCAAACCGAGCATGGCATCATTTGGGCATACATAATTAATTCAAACCATTCTCACAGATGTTTAGGAAACATCCAAAACAAACAAAAATTAATAGGAAATCCACAAGAATGTATACTGTAGATCAGGAAAGGTGCCATTAAATCTTGGAAGATGCCAACACGGGTAATGAGCAATGTCAAGGCAGTGATTAGAGGCAAGAAGGCTTCTTTCTAAAAATGGAACATTGCCTGCAGGGAGGCACACTCACCTTGATGAACAAGAGAGCAACAACAATGGGAAAGTAGGTAGATAATGAGGGGCACACACACAGAAAAAGACACACACAGAGTCTAAGGAGCACCACACCCAGAGACCCAGAGACTTACAGTTATTCAGTGTTTGCAAAGTAGTTACTTGCATCTGGGACTTATTTATTTTTTATTTATTTTAGAGTATTTTTACCCCACCTTTCTCCTTGGAAAAGGAGAAGAGACTTGTGTCTCTTGGGGAATAACTAAGTTATAACTAAAGCCCTGTTACTTATCAACTTCTCTCTCGTATCTCAGCAAGGAACCACCAAGCTCCGATTTATTGTCTGCAGAAGACAGGTTCATACCAACATATAAGCACTCCATGCAAGTAGAAATCTGTCCAGAGTATTTCCATTCCCAACCACCAGCAAACATTCTGATTCCCCCAAATCAGCACGATCTAGTACAAATGAAGTGTGTCCAAATCCAATTTCATTGGCTAAAATGGTAGCAGAGTTTCTCTGTTGTAAGTTTGCATGTTCTCCTTGGAGGTCATTATAACTAACACAGAGAGACACATACAGAAACACCCATACCCACCCCTAATCTACACTTCCTTTAAAATGCTTTAATGCCACCTTCATTCACTCTACCGGTCACCTGAAAAATGTTGCCTATTTGGCAATAGCAGCTGACTAGTAGACCAACATGTCACTCTACTGTTGCTCATGCATGCCCTGTATATTTATGACACTGACGTTTTATATAATGATGCAAATTAAGTTATTAACTGTCAAAATCAGCAAGTAGCTGTAATTTAGCAGTTTGCTATTAGTGAGATTTTAGCTGCAGAAAAAAATATTCCAGCAGAAATGCATCAGTGATTGAAGCCAAATCTTCATGATGACAAATTGGTTGATGAAAAAAAATTGTGGTTGACATGTTTCAAAATGAATATTGCATCAACAAAGCATTTCTGCCTAGCGCTAACCCTCTCTACAGCCCTGATCTCACACCTTACAATTCCCAGGTGAAATGGGAATGGCAAAACTACCATTAAGGGGATGAAGGGAAGGCAGCAATATAACAATGGAGAAAAGAAAGAGATTCAGAGTTCCTAGGTTACAGGGTTAAAAAAATGTTTTGTATTGTAGGAAACATAATGTGGGTGGGGAGGATTTCATAAGAAAATTAAGATACCACTTGAAAGAGGAAAACTTTCTTTGTTTCTCTGTTTTTTAAAGCACCTCAGTAATTTGTGACTCAGCAGACAATATTCTTCAGCTAGTATTTATATGTCATACAGTATTCCCTTGTTAAATTAGAACATCACAGTCTATCTCATTTATGAATAACTGTGAGATATAGGTATATTTTTGAGAAGTATTTGCCACCTGAAACCACTTCTGGAGCCTCCAACAGGCTTCCCGAGCCTGTTGGAAGCCCCAGAAATGGTTTCCAGTGAACCAAAAGTGACTTCCAAAAAATCAAAAGTGCTTTCAGGATTGCCCAAAACCACCTCTGGGGCCTCCGACAGGCCTGGGAAGCCCGTCAGAAGCCTGTTCAGGGCAGAACCAGGTCTGGGGCAAATGCAGGAGGCCCCAGATAGCCCCCCCTCCCCAGCCCCAACCCCACCCAGCATCCACATATTGTGGATTTTCCTTTATCGCCAGTCAGGTAAGGGACCTAATCCCCACAATAAATGGGGGATTACTTTATGTGGCCAGTTTAACCAAACCAAGGTACCCCTTAGTTTGCTAAGCTTCCAGCAGAATTTGGATGGGGGAAAAAAGCCATGCCACTTCAACAGGGAATGCAGCTGTGGAGCAACGTGATGTGGTGCCTTGTTTGATCTGCCATATTCATATTCTGTGGGAAGAGAAAAGCTGGTATGGGAAACATGTATACACATTGTCAAGATGTATTTCACAGTTAAGGCACCTCCCTAGGAACTCTGACTAACTGTAATAAACTGGAACTACTAAGTTTTTCAGTCTTGTGAAATGAAGAGGATAGATACCTGCACAGTAAGTCGCGAGCATTGCTCCAGATGTTTCTGACCAAAGTGGAGAGTGAAAGAAGAAAGCAAAGAGGGAACAGAAGGAGAGATGTTTCCAAGGATGGCAATTCATGTGGTGAAAGCCAGACTGGACCATAACAAGCCGTCTCATCTCTACACTGTCAAAGAGAGATGACAACAAAGCAAGTAGGTAATTTATTGGTTATAAAAGAGGCGTGCCACTACAAGACATTCACCCCATGGTTGGGACTAGTGTGAGATATATCACACTGTGAATTACCAAAAATACAATAGGACATAACCTCCAGTTGCATAATTGTCTCATTCACACATGTCAGGATGACACCAGAATCGTGGCACCATCCATTAGTGAATGAAACATTAGTCCACTCAAGCTCCACACCTTTTAACTTACTGCATATAGAAAAAGTGAACAAATGTGCAATTGTAATAAGAAAGAATTCTGACAGCCAAGGCTGGCTATAATGTGAGATGTGCCTTCAGAGGTTTATCTGACAGAAACACACAATGAAACATATCACCTATTTGTGTATGTCTCACACCAGGCATGGCTAATGCACTAGTTTTAATTGTGTGAATGCATTCCCAGACATCAGTGAAATCTGGCCATTCTGGTCCAGAGACCAATCTAGGAGCACCCACAAGTTGCACACCTGTGTTTTCAAAGGGAGTACAACCAAATCCAGCAGAGGCTGAATCCCTGTTCCTTGATCTGCTTTTCAGCTGACCAGAAGCACCTCAATCTCATCGGGATTCAGTTTCAGTTTCAGTTTCAAAATGTTTGTCCAGTCTGTTCCTGGCACCAGGCACTGATCTAGAGCTCAATCAGCCTCCTTGGATTTAAGTGGCATGGAGAGACTGAGCTGGGTGTCATCTTCGTATTGGTGACACCAAACCCCTGAACTCTGAACAACCTCTCCAAGCAGTTTCATGTAGATATTAAATAACATAGGAGACAAAAACAGAACCTTGAGGGACCCCGCAGGCCAGCAGCCAGGGTGTCAAATGGGATTTCCTCAAAAGCAGCTTCTGTGTTCTCTCCTCCAATGTAATCAATAGAGATGGGCACGAAAGAGCAATTTTTCATTTTCGTTACATAACGAAAATGAAAACGAAAATTTTTCAAAACAAAATGAAAGCGAAAATGAAAAATTTGCAAAAAAAACCCAACGAAAACGAAAACGAACCGAAACGGACCCCCTAAACGACAAACGACAAATGAAACACCATTTTCTGAGTCGTGCCCATCTCTAGTAATCAACTTATTTCTGACCGAGATGCAGAGTTCTGGGTAATGTGGTGGAGTATTCTGTGGCTGCAGCAAGAAAGCCAAAGGCAACATGTAAAAATTGAGAAACCTAGGAGAACAAGAAAGGAATAAAAATACTGTATACAAATGAAATAAATACATGAAAAGCTTGTTGTTACATGTGATCAAGTCAAAACTGACATATAGAAAACCTAATAGGGCTTTCAAGGTAAGTGAGATACTTGAGGGAATGGCTTTACGAGTTATACATTCCCAGTGAGTTTCCATAGTTAGGGAGTATTTGAACTCATGCCTACGGAATTCTAGTCCATCACACTATCCAGTAGGCCACTGTGAATATAAATGAAAAGCACAGCCACAACATGTCCTACTGCCTAAGGCATAGCAAGGGCACAGTGGTTCAGAGGTTTAAAAAGCAGAGGTAACTGAAAGAAAGGGAAGACATTCAAAAACAGCATGCAAATAAATATAAATGATGCAAAATAGTTATGAAGAAATATGTGTAGTGGGTCGAAAATAAGAAGAAAGCAAAGGAAGCAATTAAAGTGCTGTCCAAAGTAACACCACACTGCAATTCTAAATGCATAGGCACAGATGCCCCTGAAACAGAAGCAACTGTTTTTTGTCATGACTTTTTTGTCATGACTTAACCCAGAAAAACACTACCAGCACAACAGTTTGGGCAGTCAACTATATACTGCAGATGACTGTGATATAAGTAAATACAGGAATATTCTTGTGAATTTCAGGAAGGAGAAGTTGTGTGGTGAACAATACACTCACTGCCCCAGCAATGATGCAGCAGCTCCTGCATGACATCACATCAGGCACTCCAGAGACAATGGCAGGGGTTGATGCAGATGGGTTGACTGGCGAATCAAATGATTTCAGGTGACTTATGAAGGGATGGGTCAAGAGTAATCCAATCTCAAAGAAATAGGATATCCAATGTTACAGCAATTATGCAACCATTGCATTAATTTCCCATGCAAATAAAGTGCTGGTGCTCAAATTTTTACAACAAATGAAACGAAGGCATTTACTGTGCACGGGCAGCAATTTTATTAATTAGGTCCAGATGCATAACTTTCAGCAGCGAATTTTCAGGAGTTAAGTCACAAACCAACAGTGTGACTTGGTGTGCCACAGGAAATGTCTGCTCTGATTCTGCAGCTTGTAACAATTCACTGCTAGAAGCTGTGCCGGCAAAAAATATATAAAATAGGAACAAGGAATGAGAGATGTTCAAGTTGGATTCAAATAATGTAGGCACTAGAGATCGTGTTGCAAAATGTATTGTGGCTACTGCAGCATATCAAAGAAACTGAGAAGAAAATTGGTTTGTGCTTCCCCACCCCCCCACCCCACCTCAAACAGAAAATTATTTCTGGATAGTGTGAATAAATCTACTGCTGTGTCTCACTGAACAAGGGTTTCCTGCACACACTGTATTCTTGAAGCACTTGCCTCATGCAGCAGTATTCATGCCTATATTAAATTCACTCTGTAGTGTGTTATTTCACTATATTGCATACACCAGACTCGCCATGTTTCTCCTGCTCTAGTCAGAGCAGCAGCTGGGCGGTTGGTCCCAGTACGACCCACAAATGATACTGCTGTTCAAAGCGTAAATGTAAACAATTTTAATAATGGGGGGAAAGTGGGAGATATCTAAGGAAACTAGTGTGACCGCATAACAAGATTTCAAAGGAGCCAAGATTTAAAAAATCAGCAAAGCTGGAAAGGAAAACTGAACTTCAGTGGACA
>JAHTLZ010000348.1:12501132-12521011 GCA_023846285.1 Phrynocephalus versicolor
CTTGCCTCAGTGGCTAAAAGTCATTTTAAACATCATACACCACTGCCCCAGCTCACAAAGGAAGAGCTGCCAGGCCCTGCTGCATTTCCCATCCTAGACTTATACTTGAGTCAATAAGTTTCCCCAATTTTTTGGGTTAAATTAGGGGCCTTGACTTATACGCGGGTCGACATATACCCAAGTATATACAGAGTCTTCATTTCATTTCATTTGTTTTAAATGATTTTTTAAAATTCTTTTCATTTTTCATTTTGTTTCATTTTTTGTTTTTTATGTGTTTTCTGTGTTATGTCATGTTTCATGTAACTGTGTGTTTAAGGTGTTTTTAACTTTTTAACTTTGTGTTTCAGGGGGTGGGGGGAAAGCACAGGCTTTTAAAACTTTTTATTAGTCCCCGAAGCAAGTGCTGATCAGCTGGCATGTGGCACTTGCTTCAGGGACCAAAAAAAGTTTTAAAACCCTGTGCTTTCCCCCACCGAATCAAGCACATTGGGTGGAAGTGGGGTCTTTTAAAACTTTTTTTTTAATCCCCTAAGCAAGCCCTGTGCACCAGCTGATTGGCACTTGCTTCTGGGACTAAAAATAGTTTTAAAAGCCCATTCTTTTCCCCATCCCATCAGGCACATTTGGGGGGGGGGAGTGTGAGCTTTTAAAAATTTTGTCAGGCACAAATCAGCTGGTGCATGGGGCTTCAGCAGCAAAAAAAATCAGGCATATTGGGGGGAATGGTGCGGAGGGGGGATTAAAGTGGTTTCCCATAGGAATGCATTCCTAAGGGAAAATGAAAAACAAAATGGAACAAACTGAAAATTTTCATCTCATTTCGTTTTGTTTTTCTTTGAAGGCGCAGTTTGTTTTCATTTAGTTAAGGAGCGAAATGAAAAACGAAATATGAAATAAAAAATTCATTTTGTGCCCATCTCTATTCTCCATCATTAGAACTGTAACCAATTTCTTTCAGGGTATTGAACTTCCAAGGTTGGCTCCTCCTTCTCCAGCAGTCCATGAATTCAAAGGGAATCAAAAACAGAATTAATCTAGGATACATCCGTGCAGTAAGTAAAGAGTTTCTCGATCTTTTTGAAGACATTGAAGGGTGTGTTCTTTGCTTAAATAGGCACGGACATCCACTAGCCTCTATAGATTTCTCAATTTCATGCAAGCCCTTTTATCTCCCTCTTGATTAATGAGTGTTTTTGTTGTTGTTGGCACTATCTTCCATACAATTAGTTTTGCCATTGATCCTCAGGGTTGGACACATTTACCATAAGCAAGGGAATAATGACCATATATTTCTGTTAGCTGGAGGAAACAGTCCTGCTCCTTACAGGAAGCAGAACAAGATAACTTACTGGGGAGTGGGGGGGGGACTAACATTCAAAACAGTTTCTCCCAATATTTGATTAGTACACCAAGTGCATAGGATCTGCCATCAGTTAGTATCAGCTAGGTAGCTTTCAAACCAAGACAAAGAAAAATGCATGCTAGCAATACAAATGTATATAGTCATAAACAATAAAAGTGCTGTATGATAAACTTTGATAATGGGGAAAGCATAAACAAATTGATGAAAATACTGTACATGCTAAAATAGTGATGGAGAATCACAGCAGTCATAATGACCTCTCCCCCGCACCACCATCCCACAGAGGGCTGCATTGGTCTCCAAATAGCAGGTTTGGTCCATTTCTGGTTTGTTTGTTTTCAGCTGAAAATATGAATTGCCTGAACGTGTACTTTTGTTTTGTCTTTTTTGGGGAGTTGGGGAGGAGAGACTTGGGCAGATGCATTTTGGAGTTTAATGGTCTAAATTTCCCAAGCCAAAAATTGGTAGCCCTAGAGGTCTCCAGGAGCAGAAACAGGAGTTTTGAGAGGCTATTTTGTGAGAGGTTCTCAGGGAGCCTGAAGTGCTGCCGAAACAAACAGACAGACAGACAGAAAGACAGAAAGACAGACCGACTGACCGACCTGAAGAGCTGTATATTGCCTATGTTACACTAAAGCATTTTAAGCCCAAATAGTTCTTTAAATCAATTTGAATAAAATTTATAGCTTTTCCCCCATATGTAATTCCCACCATACATCTCTAAAACTGATTCTTTTTGCTATTTTATTTAGCTCTGTAATCTTATTTTTTATTTCATCATTACTTTTATTTGTTTTATCTGTCACAATTACCATGTTGCAGTCCCTTGCCATTATGAGTAGAGATGGGCACGAAATGAACTTTTTTGTTTCCGTTATTTGTTATTCGTTTCATTATCTAATGAAATGAATAACGAACATTGTGATGAAATTGGAACAAACGAAACAGAACCACGAAAATTAGGTTTGTTACATTTTGTTTTGAGAGGCGACGCGCAATGAAATGAGCTGTTTTAAATGTTAAAAAACGCCCTGGACATCCATAAAAATGCAGCGATAATGTGATAATTATTTGAAATTATTGCCTACCAGGGGGTTGGGGTCCTTAGAAGGTTTGTTTTTGTCTTCTCTCATCGTAATGTATTTTTCTTTCCCCTTTAAGGATGACAAAATGGATGTCGTGCCAGCCACAAAATGGAGGCAAACCATGTGATGGGATCATGTAAATTCTTGGACAATTTCAACCATGCCCAGGTTGCAGACTGGGCAGGTCTGGCAGCCATAGAGGGCATAAAAAGCTCTGGCAGCCCCTGTCCTCCTTGCAGTCTCCGGTGGGAGTTAGGGTGGGATTGCTGTCTATGCGACTCGTTATTTTCACTTTAGGCCAGCCAGGCAGTTGTGTGTCTCTGTGTTTCTGCCGGCTGCAGCCTGGCTGTTAGGGGAGAGAAAGAAGAGATTTCTCTCTAGCTTCAGTCCTGCAGCCTCCCTGTGTGTGTGCATGCATACCTCTCGGTGAGTACCCTCCCTTGCCCCGCAGTGCAGTCACTCTGCGGCTGCCTTGCACCCTGGGCAACGCCCTCCACTGCCTTTGTAGCCTCCCTGCATGCCTAGTCTATACTGTGTCTCTGCCAGATTCAATTTTTTTTAGTGTTTTCCCTCTGGTCTGGGGCGCTGGGGGATGCCTGTGCATGGAAATGCTTTAAAAATTGCGCAAAAAGTGGGTAAAAATGAAAAACAAATAAACGAAAACAATTTTTTCCAAAAATTCACAAAAATGAAAACAAACCGAAATGGACCCCTCAATGAAAAACTAAAAACCGAAACACCATTTTTTCTATTTGTGCCCATCTCTAATTATGAGCCATCATTTTTGAAATTTCTTCCACTTCTTTGCATACTTTTTGAAAAAATCTTTTTGTTTCTCATTTGGTGCATGTATATTTACTTCTTGCCCTTTTATCCTCCCTTGCATTATAATATATCTTCCCATGTCATCTTTTCTTATCTCTTCTGTTTTCATTTCACATCTTTTGCCTATGGTAACTGCTGCTCCCCATGCTCTACTATTTACAAAACTTTTAACCATTTAACAATTTTTAGCAACATTTTCACTGTCCGGTCACTCTGTGTCTTTAAAATGTAAGATAAACATATCCCGCTTATTACTTAAACATAAATATCTAAATCTAGAGCTCCCCTCCCCTGCTACCACTCTTCACAATCCCCAAGATCACACATGTCCATTCTTTTCCCCCTTCCTTGCTCTCGGGAATCTTCCCATTCCACCACTCCAAAGCCTTCTGGGGGGATGCATCGGGATTGAATAGATCACCACCCTTCTTCCCTTTCCATCTTCAACCTTTATTAATTGTTGTTGTTGTTGTTGTTGTTGTTGTTGTTGTTGTTGTTGTTGTTGTTGTTGTTGTTGTTGTTGTTGCTGCTGCTGCTGCTGCTGCTGCTGCTGCTGCTGCTGCTGCTGTATTTACACATGCATGTATACACACGTTCACATACATATGCATAATTGCATACACATGCAGCCATATTTATCAGTATATGCATTCCTCCTCTTCTTCATTACTAGCTGTATTCTTTTTTACTTATCTATTTTATAAATCATGCAAACCTTATATAAAATGTACTACTACTATTATTATTCTGTACTGTTTACTGATATATCATTACTGATTGTAATCTCTCGAGAAAAGAAGTCCAGTTGCCATGAATGAACTTCCAGATAAACCTGCCTGGATGACTGAGAATCTTCACAGACATATATTTCATTATGTATTACCCTTTAACCTTATCTTATATCTTATTTCACATTCTTCTTTTCTTCCTCCTCTTCTATTTCTTTGTTCTTCTCACTCCCAGATCTTTTTTTCTTCTTCCAGCAAATCTGGAGTGCCTCTTGCCCCTTCTAATTGGACCTCCTTCCACTGGATTTTTTTCCTCCCCTCAGTCTCCATACTGAATTCCTTTCCTTGACTTGATCCAATTTCTTCATTTCGTGTTGGAACTGATCCTTATTGTTGAAAGAGCCGGGGATTATAAATAAGAATCTTCTTTCTTTGTTGATACCCCATAAAGCATCAACACGGTTAGCTTAACTCTAGATCACGGTGCTAAATGTATGCTGCATTGGAAATCAGATGATAAATCTTTTTCAGAAGCTGAAAAATAAATGACACCCTAGAGTTTACAACAGCTGCTGTGACTGAATAAACCATGAACTTTATATTGTCAGGCAAGTATCTGAGGAAAAGCTCAAGGCACACCTTGAAGATGTAGGATATTAAAAAATAATTTGGTTTTTATTAGCCATGGCTCTCTGTTGAATAAATTAAAAAAAAACTTTTGATGGATAGTGTTATTGGTGTTTCGCTGCAGTTTAAAATGTGCCCTGTGCTGCTGTGTGATTGATCGAGTTGGTTGCCACAAGGTTTCCCTATGTTTCAAAGTGTCATCCGGAGTCCTGTTTTATTCCTTTCAAATGATTAAGAACTTTCTATTTTCTGTGAGAAACTGGTTAGGTTACTATATTCCTTACTATCAGGTAACTGTGCCTTTGTGTTATTAAGATCATAGAGCAAGTGGTGGTGGTGGGGATAATAGCAGCCTAGTCCTCCTGAAAAGGAATGAGACGAAGTAGGAGCATGCACAACTATGATAATATTGCTTTCTACTTAATTCCATGCTGAATTGGAATCTTAAGTATAAGTTTCAATGGTGAATTTCTGTTGGTAGCATAAAGAAACCAACAGAAATAGGAAACAGGTTATGAAGAAACTGAGAATCTGGGAGACAAGGAACTGGGAATCCATCTGAAAATCATCTCTCTCTCTCTCTCTCTCTCTCTCTCTCTCTCTCTCTCTCTCTCTCTGTGTGTGTGTGTGTGTGTGTGAGAGAGAGAGAGAGAGAGTGGGCTGCGAATTGTGACAGGGTCCATCTGGTAACATTATGAAGCAGAAAGAATATTTGGACTTGTTACCATCCCTGTTGAAACCAAACTCATGGGAGAGACATCTTTATTCATTCCAGTAATCACTGCTACTTGACAAAGAAGCCATTTCCCCTGAAGACTGAAGACAGCTGCATGAGAGACATTAATGTAAGGCAAAGATGAAGAAACCCCATAAACTCGCTGTAATCTGTGATCAGAGACAGGATGTAGAATAGTGGCCCCGTAAACAGCTCTAAAGCAAAAGGAGATGCTCCAGGTCTTGAAATTAACACATTACAACTAAAGAATACTACCTTAAAGAAATAATAAGGGCATGAAAACAATATTTGGATGAAATAGTGTAATGACATAACACATAATTTAAGCACTTAGTATTATGAGTAGAATATATTTATTATTTTGAATATGCCCTTATTTTTGTGAATTTTTCCACCATTCCATCAAAATTATCATGTTGAAACCAATTAATTGTTCAGGTCATTATTACTACTAATATAGAGAAGTCAGATAACTTGTGACAATTGGATATATTAATAAACACTAAACTACACATTGCTCTTTAGTATGAACTGGTATCAACTGAATTAGCAAAAGGCTCAGGAGGCCTTCATGACAAGGCAGGAAAGCAACTGGTCATAGCACCTCCTGAAAGGCAAGGTAATTCAAGTAAAATAACTCCCGTATCTGTCTGTGAAGATTCTCAGTCATCCAACTGAGTTTATCTGGAAGTTGAGTCATGGCAACTGGACTTCTCTTCTTGTTTATTATCAAAAGTTTTGTTAGCTTTAAGGGAAAGGGGAAGGGGGGAAGGATAGAAAGTAAAACACAAAGGATTACATTGACTCTATCAAGTCAAAGATTATACATATCAGAATCAAATATAATATCAGTTAACTAATGAATTCACTACTTCTTGCCATCTTCTTTTGGTGGTCTCTTCGTAATAAAGGCAACTGGACTTCTCTTCTCGAGAGAGTGAAATATTTTGCTGTTCATCCAAGCAGCTTTGTCACGAAGCTGTTTGGATGAGCAGCGAAATGTTTCAATCTCTCAAGAAAAGAAGTCCAGTTGCCATGACTCAACTTCCAGATAACTCCTGCATCCTTCTTTTAAACATTAAATAATTATCCAATTCTAGACACTTCCATGTGGTCCTCAAATCAGACTTCAATTTCCCTGCTGTGTTCAAAGAGATCAGATCACTTTCTGTCCCCATCCCAGTTCATCTCCCAGTTAATGTGGTGAACTCGATATGGCAGTCTTGGTTTTTGCCACAGGCCAGTGGAGGCTGTTGACTTTGATTTCAAGGGGGTACTGAACTTGCCTTTTAGTCTGTATTTTATAGGCCTGATTATGCATGCTGAAAATTATCCCCTAAAGAGGTTCAGCATCCTGGAGAGCTTCCATAAAGTTTGGACTAAAACCCAGAACAGATGCACTACCTCCAACAAAACTGGAGCCAGAGACAGCAATGCCCCAGGCAACAAGATGTGTTGGGTTAAGCTTGGCTGCTGTCATGCCATCTTGGACCATATTTTTTGATTTTCAAGGGGAAAATCTGGCCAGCACATTTTGGTACTTTGGTCTTTGCCTGCTGGCTTTCCCAACATATTTTAAAACTGAGTGTTTTCAGTACTATGCTATGCTGATAATGTGGATCACTTGGAATTGATCTCTATAAATACTAACTTTGCCAGCTGGCCTTGTCTTTTTACAATGTTCTCTTATGACTTTCCTGGCTTTTTGCTTGAATTGTGATGAAGATTAATATAACTCTTCTAATTTATTTTAAATGTATCAAAATGGAAAATCAATTATACACAGAACCCATCCTACGGTTGATAAGCGGTTAGCTGCACAACAAGGTGATTTTAAATTCAAAAAGCATCACTTAATTAATAAGGTGTATGTGTGGGGAGCCATGTTGTACATTGATCAGACAAGATTTTTTATTAACAGTAGAGCTGCATATCATGAGGATGCAGCCAAAGGCAGCCTCATGGGCTCTATCCTCACTTTTCTGAAAAATAATTAGTTTTCAAGCTAAAATTTCCCCCCTGGTTGGTTTAATTAAAAATAGAAATAGGAAAACACACAGTGGTAGTAGGATGCCAATGAGTTATCTACACATCTTGAGGTCCTAGGGCAATTCTACTGCTCAAGAAATATTTAAAAACCTTTTTAAAAAACCATTAGAATTATTTCCCTCTTGTTAGCTCTGTTTTCAGTTCTTATGGCTGTGAGATTCTATCAGATATTTCCTTGAGAATAATATGCAGAGTGGAAGCCAGAGATGTTTGAAAAGTAGCAAGCCAAGGTCACTTTACACACTTCAAAGAAATAAGAAAGAGAAGCAATAGCCTTCATATTCATTTTACACCCATCCTTGGGTTTAAATTTTGCACAGTTCAGGAGAATAACTCTCACCTTGTGTCTTATTCCCTTATTAATGGGGACTAATAACACTGAAGAGCAGAAGTGGCTTACATATGAAGTACAGGCTACATATCCTTTGGAGTCTAGATGTGTCTCCATCCCCAGCCCAGAATGTTTATTTTCCCCTGAAAATAGCCCACAAAGGATCAGAATGGTTCCTTTTGTCTTCTGGTAGCATGGAGGGAAATTCACCATACTTTGAGGGACCTGAGGACCCCTGTGGCTCCCACACATGCCCATTAATGTTTAAAAAATGTATATTTTAGCCACTAGAGCAGTGATGGCGAACCTACGGCACGGGTGCCAAAGGTGGCACTCGTAGCCCTTTCTGTGGGCAGCCGACATCGCCCCTTCATAGCCACCTGTATACAGGTTAAATTACTGTATTGGCACTTTGCGAAAAAAAAAATAGTGGGTTTTGAATTGCAGTTTGGGCACTCAGTCGCTAAAAGGTTTGCCCCCCACACTCGAAATGACGAGACGAGTCAGGAATATGGGGTAAATGGGCCACACTTTATTCAACACATTCAACAACACAACACAGGAGGGGCCAGGCATCAGCAAAACATGGTTGGAACCCCGGAGTCATCCGAGACCCCTCCAACCGGGCAGCATTGGGCGATAAGCAACCACCAGGTGGTGCAGTTAGCCAACTGCACCTCCTGGGCCAGTTGATGTTATTACCCCTCCCTGCTTTCAATGGCCAAATCTGGGTAATGCCCAGGGCAGGGAGGCGTCCCCTTGTACCCGCCCCAGCCCGGAGACCTCCTGATCTGCCATGCCGGGGTTATGGGTACTTGGTGACAGATGTTTAGCTGGATACTCACCGCTGCCCTAACCTGCTTCAGCCACCACTGCCGGGAGCCTAGCCTTGCTATGGCTCCCGGTCACCCATTCAGCATGGCCAGCTCAGCAGCCAGGCCCCTCCGAACATCATGCAGGAACAGCTCCATCCCCACATCCCTCAGGTGGACTCCATCCAGTCTGTAGAGTTCTATCCTGCATACATTAAACTCAGGGTGGCCCACCACCACCCCAAACTCCCGGCACACGGCCCGAAAGACTTCCTGATTCACCCCCCTCCGGGAGCAATTCAACTTCTGCGGTTTGCAATCCGCCCTCCAACGCTGGTGGGGTATGATATTTGACCATACAACTTTACAGGCCGGATATGAGGCCTTCCACGTCGCCAAGTCGCGCAAAATGTCCATAATCAGTGACTTGCCTGTTTGTAAAGTCAAATCATCCCACCCCCCCAGATGTATCAGTAGGATGTCAGGCGGCTTGCCCTGAGCAGCAGCCAAGGCCGTGCCCAGGAACTCTCACCACCGCATTCCCTGCTTCCCCAACCATTTGACAATGGCCGAATGTCCCAGCCCCAAGTTGGACCCCCAGCCAGACCTGCGGGTGAATCTCTCTGCCCAATATACATAGCTGTGGCCCAGAAATACAATCCTGCAATGGGAAGCCCGGGAACTGACTCCTGCAGAGACAAAACCAACAGGTTAGAGTGCCAGCAATGGCAGTACATAACGTCTATAACAGTGAGATTTCCATCTACCCAACCTTTGGATGTCACCCTGAGTGTACCCCAGGGCCGCCGCAGTGGAGGCTGCGCCAATTCGAAAGGAATGGGTTCCGAATTTGAGTTTGCCCATACCGAGCTGCTGTAAAACTTTCCCTGAGAGGTTTGCAAACTGAATTTTTGTGAGGGGAAGACCATTCTGATGCACGAAAAGGTATCCCACCTTGGAGTCCCACAGGGCCAAATACATCTGCATGGCTCGGACAGGGCAAATGGCCTCCACCGAGCAAGGTCCCAGGACAAGCTCAGTCCCCTTCCCCCCTGGTCCGTTTTTGACCTTCCGACTTTCACAGTTAGGCAACCGGGGGCTAGGTTGACATCAGTGACCCTAAGGGCAGTGAAAGACTTATCGTCCCAGCCCGATGCCACCAGCTCGCTTACCCGCAGGGATCCTAAGAAGGCAAGCAGAGACGCAGCGCCCAGCAGGGCGGCTTCAAAACCATCTCTGCAGACTGTATGCCAGCGGGCACCCATGTCCGCCAGTACATGGCGGGCATCCCCTACCTTCCCCCTCTCCCGGCTCCACCCGGCAACCATACCCCTCACCCGGAAGTCCCCAGTAGTGTCTACATTGCCTCGAAGCTTAGCATAGAAGGCGAGAGCCGCCAGCTTCCCCTGAAGGGAGCTGGGGCCCAATCCCTTCCGGTGCAAATGCACCAAAAATCTTTGGATATGCTCAATGGGCAGTGGCCACTGCTGCTGCAGTCCCTGGCTAGCCCTAAATGAGGTGAACTCAGCCATTACCGATGCATAGCCCCTCTGTGTCCTGGGCGCGACAGAGAGGCACAGAGCTCAGTCGGCCTCAGCTCGCCAACCCTCCATACCTGCTCCGGGATCTCCACAGGCAGGGCTGCTGCTCCCGGGGCCAAGGCCCGGAAACGCTTGGCCTGTCGGTGGGACAAAGCATCGGCAATTTCATTACCCACCCCCGGGACATGCCGAGCATGTGCCAGGATATTATACTGTAGGGCCCTTAGTGTAAAGGACCGCACAAGGCGCATCACCCTGGGTGAACTGGACATTAAATTATTAATTACGTGTACCACTGCTAAGTTGTCGCACCAAAAACGCACGACAGAGTTAGCCCAAGTCTCAGACCAAATGTAAATCGCTACCCATATGGGGAATAATTCCAGAAAGGTGAGGTCGCGGGTAGTTCCCTCAGCAAGCCAGGTCTGGGGCCAATCGCCCCTGCACCAGGACCCCTGCCAGAAGATGCCAAATCCCAGGCCCCCTGCTGCATCAGTGTGGACCTGAAATTGAGCATCCAGCCGGAAGTCGTCTCTCCAAAAGGACACACCATTAAACCCATCAAGAAAGCTACGCCAGACAGTTAGGTCTTCCCTCATCTCTGATGTAATTCTGGTCCTGTGCGTGGGTTTGCGCAGCCCCGCCATCGCCTCACAGAGGTGGCACAGAAACGCACGGCCCGGGGCCACCACTTTGCATGCGAAATTCAGATGGCCCACTAACTCCTGTAGCTCCCTAAGGGAAATCTTGTGTCGGGCCATCACTTGGCCTACTCGAGTCCGCAGCGCTAGCAGTTTGTCCTGAGGGAGCCTACACGCTTGTGCCCGGGTGTCTATCTCAATTCCCAGGAAGGTAAGCCTCTGGGAGGAACCCTCTGTCTTTTCTTCAGCCAAAGGGAGTCCCAACTCACAGGCCAGGGCGCGGAAACTGTCCAGGATGAACCCACACCTGCCAGAGCCCGCGGACCCGCAAAAAAGGTAGTCATCCAGGTAATGGGAGATGCTAGACAGGCCTGTGACCCAGCGGAGGCACCATTCCATGAAGGAGCTGAACCTCTCAAAAACAGCGCAGGAAACAGCGCACCCGAATGGCAAAGCACGATCCATAAAGAACTGGCCCTCGAACTGAAAGCCCAGCAATTCGAAATCAGCAGGGTGCACCGGGAGGAGGTGGAAAGCTGACTTAATGTCACATTTCACCATCTCTGCGGCCACCCCGCATGCCCGGACCATGCGGACCGCAGCATCAAAGGAAGTGTATTTAACCGTGCACAATTCGTGCAGGATGCCATCGTTTATGGACGTGCCACTCGGGTGAGACAGGGGGTGGATCAGCCTGAACCCCCCTGGGTTTTTCTTTGGTACGAGGCCGAGGGGGGATACCCTAAGGTTGGGCACCGGGGGGTAAGCAAAGGGGCCCAGCACTCGTCCCTCTTCCACCTCCTTCCTGATCTTCTCCCGGGCTATCTCCTCCGCCCCAACAAGGGATCGCAGGTTCTTGGATAGGACAGGGCGCCTCGTCCCCTCAAACGGAATGCAAAAACCGAACTGAAACCCCTCAACCAAAAACTTGGCAGTCGCCCTATTGGGATACTGGTTCGCCCAGTGACGGCCCAGCTTAACTGGGCTGGGCCCCTTTTGCACCCCGGGCTTACGGCCCGCACCGGCATCTCTGGCCCTGCCCTGTTGAGGGCGGGCTCTGCTACAGTTAACGGCTGGATGCTGGGCTCCACAAACAGAGCATTTGTGCTTAAAGCGGCACGGCTTGCGTGTGCAGGCCCCCTGGCCATTATATTTCCAGCAGACCAGCCGGACTTGAACTGGCTGGCCCGCAGCTGTGCGAGCAGGCGTGTTAGGAGACCCTTTCCGGATCAGGTGACCACTATCGTACCTCTCGCCCAGGGCCAGTCGGACTGCTGTCATGTACTGTAGCCAGATGGATGGCATCGGCTCATCCCACCTGATAAGGGGGTCCAGGGTCACTCTACGCTGAAATTCTTCATCATATTGCAGCCAGGTGTGCGCAGGGAAATCAACGAATGCCCTATAAATAATGTCTAGGCGCGCCTCCCCCTCCCCGTCTGGCGCACGCATGCGCCCTCCTCCTCTCGCCCTTCCCGAGGGGAGGCAAATCGGCTTCCGTCAGGCAGACAAGCCGCCCACGGAGCCAGCATTGCCATCACTGCACTAGAGGCTAAACCAGTAAATAAAGAGCTGAGACACTGTTGATGGATTCAGACTCAGGACACAACTTTAGTACAGCATTTATATCTCTGAACTGCAGTTAGGCCACAGGTAGTGCATTGAGCCTATGAACAGGAACAGGTGGTTACCGACCAGGCCCCTTTTCATTCCCAGGTGGGCCAGTATCCTTCTCTGGAGGGGTGCTATACCCATCCAGCACTGCCTCTATAAACCCCAAATCGGGGGGACACCTTAGGGTTCATAGTCATCCCAATCCTCATAAATCAAATTTGGCCTTTGCTCACGGCTGCATCAGAAGGTCATCACTGCTTGCATACTTGAATCTCATGATCATGGTACCCATTCAGAGGACCTAATTGCTGAAAAGCTCCCTGTGATGCTCACCACTACTAACCCCTTTCTCCACACTGCCCACCAAATTGTGACCTACTTCAGCCCCAGCCTCCAGTCTCCCCTTTTGCTCCATGAGAAACAGAATGGTATAGGTGACTATCAACCAAGTTCATTTTGGGTTCATTAAGCCAATCAGGAATCAGGCCCAAAATTCCTATCCAGGCCTTGAAGGCAAACAACTATCACCCTGGCTCACAGAGCAAGAGGGGGGCTCATGGCAATTGAGAAAAAAGCTCTGGGACAGGATTCCCTTGCCCAACCCCTAAACTGAAACCACCACAATGTGATTGCACCAGACACTGATCCCACCTCTACCAACTGCAGGGAGTGGGGAGTCAATTCTCCATCTCAGCTGCTTTGGCTCCTAAAAGAGCCATTCAGAGGAAATGCACGCTTATGGTTTTTTTGGACTACAACTCCTAGAACTGCTCATGCTGCCAAAGGAATTCTGGAAGCTGAATCAAAATGAAAATGAAATCTCACATCATATGTATGTAAAAAATTGGGGCAAGGGGAGTCAGAGATAAAAGGAGCAGCTGTTTTGCTTCAAGGCCCAAGGATCTTTTCCATGGAATAAGTCTTGAGGGGTGGATTTCAACACCCTGCTCAATGCAGGAACACAAATCAAAGTAGATCTGATAGATGGTTCTCCAGCTTTCTTTAGAATGCCTCCAGCATTGGAGTGCTCTCCACCTCCCAAGGTTATTGGTTGCATCAAATATCCAGCCTAAAGAATCTCTAATCTGCCTTCCTGTAACTTGAGCCTATTATTACGCATCCTGTACTATAGGGATATAAGAAATATACAAGAGAACGATGGAGGGTGTGTGAAAATATTAAGTAAATTTGTGTAAGCAAATCCAATTACTTACACACAGCCTACTTGTCTGTGAAGATTCTCAGTCACCCAGGTGAGTTTATATGGAAGTTGAGTCATGGAAACTGGACTTCTTTTCTTGAGAGATTGAAACGATTCACTACTCAACTAGACAGCTACATCAGTCTGAGGAAAGTTAGTGGCAAGTCCTCCATTGTAGAGTTCACATTGTTGTCACACACACCCTGGTCTGAATAGGCTCATATGTTGGACAAAGGCCTGAATAGGCTCAGGTGGTCTGAATAGGTTCATAGGTGGACCATGATCTGAATAGGCTTGTTAGGTGGAAAAAGACAGGGTGTGTGAAAGTACCACCTATCCAAACTTTTCTGACCTTTCCCAACCCCCATTAAGTATGTGTTGTTAGCTATGGCCTTGCTGGTGGAGGTGTGAAGTGCTTCTGATTTGTCTGTGGATTAATGAAAGTACCAATTGATAAGTAGCAGAAAGATTTTGTCTCAGCCCCCCCACCTCTGTAGAGAGAGGGATTTTCAGTTAATGAGGTTTGAAAAACCCTCTCTCCACAGAGGTGGGGGACTCAGACACAATCTGTCTGCTACTTATCAATTGGTACTTTCATCAATCCCCAGACAAATCAGAAGCACTTCACACCTCCACCAGCAAGGCCATAGCTAACAACCCATACTTGATAGGTGTTGGGAAAGGTTGCATAGGTGGGACTTTCATACACCCTATGTCAATGATGGCGAGCCTATGACACAGGTGCCGAAGGTGGCACTTGAAGCCCTTTCTGTGGGTACCCGACATTGCCCCTTCACAGCCACCTGTATTCAGGTTAAATTACTGTATTGGCACTTTACAAAAATTAGTGGGTTTTGAATTGCAGTTTGGGCACTCAGTCTCTAAAAGGTTCGGCATCACTGCCTTAGGCCTTTGACCACCTAAGGAGCCTATTCAGATCATGGTCCACTTAACAAGCCTATTCAGGCCTTTGTCTAACTTATGGGCCTATCCAGACTAGGGTTTGTGTGAAATCAAGGTGAACTATAAACACTAACTTTCCTCAGACTGATGAAGCTGCTTGGATGAGTAGCAAAATGTTTCAATCTCTCAAGAAAAGAAGTCCAGTTGCCATGACTCAACTTCCAGACACAGCCTGGTCATTAATATTCCTTTTGAAATGTGTAGTTAGCTTTGAGAATAGAAATAATGTGTTATCCACACAAGAAGAATTCTATTAAACTAATACTGTATGTCATTCTGTTTAATTTGTAACATAATTAACCACATTCACTAATGACTCCATATTGTAAGCATTATTTAAGGTAATTTTAAGGCAAGTTTGTTTTGTAATCCAAGACATAATAAACTGCATTACTTAAATATACTTTGCTTATTAAAATGAATTTGATTAAAATCAAACTTTCATTACCAGCTCAGAGGAAAATGTTGAATCTCCAGCAAGTTTGCAACAAACAAATATAGACGTCAAGAATAATTCAAACAGCAGTAGTATTTAAAAAGGGATTATACAGGAAACATGTCTGAGAAAAGTAATATTGTATTCCAGTCTGAAATTTCTATCACATGATTAAACAACATTTGTTTTGGGTATGGAAGATGAGCCAATAAAAGAAACACTGCTACTGTACTTTCTTAAGCCTGTTACTAAGCTGGGAATACAGTGGGGTAGTGGAAGCTGTGAATGTGTGCTAACATTCCCACGAAAAATGTGGTTTAATTTTCTTTTTTTAAATGCATGACTAATAGATAAACGATAATAAACTCTCTACCTATACATACAAGAGCACCATTGCTTACTTTAATGGAGAACTGCTGGTCTTGGAAACTTCCAGGAATAGTAATTCCCATTTTGACACCTTCTTTTCCCTGTCCAATATTTTCTCATTTATCAAAAAGGGATCTTAATTATTATCTTCACAACAGCCTATACCATTTTCTTTCCATTCCCCAATCTCCTATGGTTGCTATAGGATAAAGTAAGGAGGATGGTCACCTTTTGCTGTATTTTTGGCTCCATGAAGGAATGATAGGATTGGGAGCTAAATAATAAAAGAAAAATATGAAATAAAATCCAATGATCTGCAAGATGGAGGAATAGTGTGCTCTCAGGGCAATTTCTGGACATTACTGGAGTATCCAACTGGTTATGAATGTTACATGAAGGTGAGAGATATAAACAATCTGGAGCCGAGCAAATGATAAAAGAGGGCTAATGTCTGCCAATTTTATTTTGTCTGGCAAAAATGTGACTTTGAGAATATATAAAAAAGGAAAAAAATGCAACCTTTGAAGCAGCCTTAATTACATTTTTTCCAAGTTTCTAAAACTTTTTTAAAATGAGGTAGAATGTTTTTAAAACACACACACACACCACAGCCATATGCATCTGTAATCTAATCCGAGAACAATTTGGTACATTTCCATTTGTTCACAATTGATATGCACTGTATGTTGCAGGTTATTATGTCTCTGTGTGCAGCATGCTAAAAATAATATACCTTCTACAGTCTGATGAATTATCATTCTTCACACTTTCGCCATAACTGCTGAGTGCAGTCTTGCATGCATTACCACAAACAACCAGGGAAAGCCTAATTCTAGTTGTCAGTCCCAGTCAGAACAGATTTGTTAAGTCAGCAGAGCATATACAAGTATTGACCTACCATATTGTCATTGATTCAGTGGGTCTCTTCTAGTCAGAGCTAACATGTGGACTGAGGTAAATGTTAAGTTTCACTAAATCCCTCAGAATTTCAGGCCAACAGAAAGGCTCTGTTGTATGAAATGTAAGATTGAAGCACTTTAACGTAATTTTGGCTTGCTTTTTTGGCTCCTGGAAGTGTCTTAGTAGTCCCCCCCCCCCTCTCAAAGTGTTTTCATCATACAATTAATATTATTTGGTTAATAGGTCAAAATCAGAGTATTGTGCCAAATGTTACACAATGAATTCACTCAAATATACAGACAACAGGTGTCTGCTTGGACTAAACAATGAAATAAATAAATCTGGGAAGAAGGCTTTCAAGGGCCATACAAAATTTAAGCAAATATCAACATCAAACTTTCTAGATAATCTAACTACTTAACTCTTTACAGAGCTCAGCCTCTGTTGTGTTGCCCTGGAAACAGCTTAGAATGAAAACTTCCTATTCAAATGTCATGTGTGATGTCATAAACAGCATATATCCCAGTGGTTAGCCAAGTGATAGACAACTAACTGTCAGACTGAAACTGAATAGCTTTGAGACAGCTGATCATTGCAGGTGAGAAAATGATTAGTTTATAATTATCTGTTACAGTACAACACCCTTATCTGCTGATTCACTAAATGCAGATTCAGTTATCTGCAGCTGGTGATCAGCAGGGTGGGGGTGGCAAGGAGGAGGAAAATTAAAAATAAAACTTACTGCTGCCGATGCCTGCCAACCTCCTCCTTGCTGTCGCTGCCACAAGCTAGCCAGGCACCCTCTGGAGGGGTGAGGTAGGGACATACCTGGATAGCCAACTGGACTTTGAACTTCCAGATCGGGTCCCAGGTGCCAGATTTGAAGTTTTGAACTTCCTGCTCAAAATTTCAATCTGTTGCCTGGGACCTGAGCTGGAAATTCAATGTCCCCACCTCACCCCTCCGGAGAGGGCACCTACTGGTGGGTGCCTGGCTGTTCTGGGTGCCTAGCGGCAGTGGTGGCAAGGAGGGAATAAAGTTTTTTTCCCTTCTTCTTTCTCCTTGCCACAGCCGAGTGGCAAAAGAGAAAGAGGGAAAAAGTTTATTCCCTCCTTGCTACCACCACCGCTGGGCAGCTGGGCACCTACTGGAAGGGGAGGAGGACCCATCCTCTCTCCCTCTGGTGGGTGCCTGGCTGCCAGGGTGCCCAGTGGTGGTAGCGGCAAGGAAGTAAGTAAGTTTTTTCTCTCCTTTCTTGCTGCAGCAGAGCGATAAGGAGAAAGGGAAAAAAAACTTTATTCCCTCCTTGAATTTGGAGGGGTTTCAGATGCAAAAGCTTTCACCCCGGCACCTCACCACCCCTACCACCACTATTATCCTTGGATAAGAGAATGTGATGACCCAGTCAGACTTGTCTGATCCTCCTTGTCTAAACAGATAGCGACTTACAAAGGGGTTTCTTTTGATATCTTTCTTTCATTCTTTCATTCTTTCATTCTTTCATTCATTCATTCATTCATTCATTCTTCTTCTTCTTCTTCCTTCTTCTGCTTGTTTAGTAAGATGTGATGACAGGACAAACATGATACATAAGAAATGTGCTAAAAGAATATTTAGAAAGAAGCTTTAAATAAATAAATAAATAAATAGATAAATAAATAAATAAATGATAGTTACATGACTGACTGACTACATAGCTTCAAACAGACCACTTAACCACTGGCTTTAAAAAGAGTGGGGAAAAGGACTCTTGAGTAAATGAGTATGGCTCTCTTAAAAATTTGAGTCAGATAGGCAGGGCTATGTCACACTGACATCAACAGCCTTTTTCAGATCATCTGGAAAGGCTGTCTGATTCTCCCAGACCGTAGGTCCCAGAAAACTGGGATTTAGGATTGACCAGGAGAGGGGGATCACACAGCAGCTGAAGCAAGGGGGGGGGGGCATCTGGTAGGATAATAGAAAGCTGGATTCTCCCCCCTGAAGCGATGCTGAGCATAGTCTGGGAGAAAGCCAAAAATGGTGACAAGCCAGGATGCCATGAGATGGAGGAGAGAACAGAACAGAAAGGACAACCTGTTGTTTGAAATTTGCCCTCTCAGATAAGGTATCATATGTTGTGATGTTATGGAATTTACTCTGAAATAAATTAATTGAATATTTTATGAGGAAAAGGCTATAGAAGATACATTGATTAGACAATGAATGGACAGAAAAGTGAAGGAGGGAGGGCCCAGTCTGAGTATCCCCCTCCATCAACTAAATACAGGAAGGGAACATCAGGGAACTAAAAATAAGGGAGAGGCTGCAGAATGATGAGAGACTTTGAGATAGATTGTTGAGCTATACTGGGAAGAGCAGAACTGTGTAAGGAGAGAGAGAGAGAGAGAGAGAGAGAGAGAGAGAGAGAGAGAGACAGGTATAGCTGCTGAAGTCCTCTCATCCCCTGAGGAAAGAGGCTGTTAATTAAAATACCAACATACTATTGAACCACTGGAAATATCAAACTATTGATAGTTTGGACTTAAGAAAAGTGTGGGAACTTGTCTGTATAAACAAAGGAAAGGACAGAGAAAATCTAGTGCTGCAGTGATAGCAACTGGAGAAGGACATGATATGAAGGAACTGTGATTTAAGATGCTGTGACTTTGGCAACATCTGGTCTTTAAACCCGAATAGAGACTCTAAGTATAACTGATGGTCAAATATGTTATTAAGTAAAATGGGTGTGCAGTGAAGGGAAACTTGGAATTTAATCAGTAATTTATAATTGTTAAAAAGTGTCAACCTTTATAGAATGATTTTTATGTTATAAGGATATAGAAAGTGAGCTCTCATTTTTATGAAATATAACTGACTAAAGCTATGGTGGCAAGAGGGAAGAAGATGGCAGATTTGTCTCCTCCCCAGGGGCAGGATTTAAGAAAATTTGTAGCACCAGATCCCTTTAAGGAACTGCAATCAAATCAACAATGTATGTTTATGCAGATGCTTGGCCAGGTGCAGGAGGAAGTTGCCAGCCTATGAGAGAACATGAAAGCAATAGGAGTACATACAACAGAACTAAAACAAGAAAACATAGAATAAAAGAAAAATTGGAAAAGTTGAGAAAGCCTAGAGCAAAATAGAGGTAAAAGTCAAGAAAATAAATGAAGAACTAGAAACATGGAAGACAAAGCAGAAAAGAACTAATAAACTTTGAAATGGAAAGAGTAGCTTACATGCTATGTTTTCAGAATATTGAAAAAGAAACAGATGAAAATCTAGCATTGACAATGAGTACCAATTTTGGAAATGGAAGCAGAGGATCTACAACAAAATTTTAAAAATGCATTTAGGGTCAGAAATTCCTATACAAGGAAAAATAAGCTTCCGGGAGAAATACATGTTAAATTCACATGAAAGACCTTTAGAGATAAAATTCTTAGAACTGGAAGAGATCAGAAAATTGAAGCTAAAGGCAAAGAGGTTAGGATTTGAAAAGAGGTACAATGGAGAGTGAGGCAACATGAACAGGAGTAATGGCTGCCTTGAACGGTTGGGGTGCAGGCCCGATTCGTGATAGTCCACGCAGCAAAGCCATGAAGCCAGAGCGCCAGGGAACTTGAGGGAGGGATTGTTTCAGCCGCCTACTTTGGAGGCCACCAAGCCAGAG
>JAHTLZ010000348.1:12521021-12534452 GCA_023846285.1 Phrynocephalus versicolor
CAGCAAAGCCACGAAGCCAGAACGGCAGGGAAGTTCGGGGAGGGATATTTTCAGCCGCCTTCTTTGGAGGCCACCAAGCCAGAGTTTTGCCTGCCCAATGGAGACACACTCGACCCAGGAAAGCCACGAAGCCAGAGCACCAGGGAACTTGAGGGAGGGATTGTTTCTGGCCTGGTACTTTTCTCTCTCAATGAAGCTTTCAGGAACGAAGCCAGAGTTTTGGAGGCCACTAGGCCAGAGTTTTGCCTACCCAGTGGAGACACAGTCCACCAAGGAAAACCACGAAGCCAGAGTTTTGGAGGCCATAAAGCCAGAGTTTTGGAGTCCACTAGGCCAGAGTTTTGCCTACCCACTGGAGACACAGTCCACCCAGGAAAGCCATGAACCCAGAGTTTTGGAGGCCATAAAGCCAGAGTTTTGGAGGCCACTAGGCCAGAGTTTTGCCTGCCCAGTGGAGACACAGTCCACCCAGGAAAGCCACGAAGCCAGAGTGCAAATGTTAGGGAGGGATTTTTCTTCTGCCTTTGGAAGCTGGAATGCTAGTTGGAAGGAATCTCCCCTCCTTCTGCAAAGGGATTTCCCAACCTGGACAGTAACCGGTGGGAGTGAAACCCCCCCCCATGCTGGAGGACAGAGCACCCCAATTCTAAACAAAATAGTTGATGATGACTGTGCCTGTTAAAGTTGGTCTCCTCAAGGGATTTTCCACCTAGAGGTGGGGGCAGCCGGGGTTGCTGCCTGGGGAAGTCGAGGAGAGTGGCCCACAGGGTGCATGTTGGCTCGGAGGCTTAACTTGAAGCACTGAACCACTGATAGGCTGAAGGAGAAGCACCTGGAAGGCCTCCTCCAAGCCGGGAGTCCCGGGATCCTGGCAGGCAGGCAGGTAGGCAGAGGGGCGGGCAGGCAGCCAGGCAGGCAGGGAAGCAGGAAGTCTGGCTTACAGATAAGAAGGCAGGCTTGCAGGGTACCCACCCAGGCTAGGGAAGGCACAAAGCCAAAGTGCCAGAAGGGAGGATTGTTTCTGCCTTTGGAGGCAGAGTTTCTCCACCCCAGGAGACCGAGTTTCATCAACCCAGGAGACAGAGTGGATGCAGGAGAACAGAGCTATTTCTTTAAGGCTGTAAGGAGAGCTAGGCCCCTGCTAATCAGTCTTTGAGGTAGGTAGTTGTAAAGTGCATCTCGACCACTTTGTAAGCAGAGTGGCTCCAAAACCCCAGGGAAGGGAGGAACGCATCGAGGAAGGCAGGTATTAGGGTGTACTACACTCAGACCAGCCATGGCCAACGAGGAAATATTGGGCCTACAATGACCCTAGAAAAAAATATTCCTGGGCTGCTATAAAGACCAGGGAAGCCCTATAAAAACAGGGCTAATTATGTAGCCCTTATTAGATCCATACATGCAGCGGAATTACAGGGATTCAGGCAGACAAAGGTGGAAGGCAGGCAGGCAGACGAAGCATTCAGGCAGTCAGTCATATAGACAGAGCAGACAGCCAGGCATAACTGCGTTGCACTGGTGGAATGTTAGGATGGGAGGCATACAGGCATTGGTTAGATTGGGTTAGGGTTAGGGTTAGGGGAAGTAGCACAGCTGCAACCCCAACAGTCTTATCCGGTCAAAATTACAAACATTGAGTGGTCCTCCCTGGTTTGGAGCCAGGCAAGGGCTAGACAAATTGGGCCTATACAGACCCTTCGAAATGACACATTGAGTGGTCCTCCCTGGTTTGGAGCCAGGCAAGGGCTAGAGAAATTGGCCCTAAAGATAGAGATTCCCTTCAAATGACACATTGAGTGGTCCTCCCTGGTTTGGAGCCAGGCAAGGGCTAGAAAAATTGGGCCTACAGATACAGTATGATTCCCTTCAAATGACACATTGAGTGGTCCTCACTGGTTTTGAGCCAGGCAAGGCCTAGAAAAATTGGGCAATAATCAAACCCTTCAAATTGAGTGGGAATGCAGGAAGGCAGACAGACAGGAAGGCAGGCAGGCAAGCAAGCAGGCAGTTAGGCAGGTAGGCACAGGGCCAGCCAGGCATGTAGGCTGGTAGGCAGGCAGGCTGGCAGGAAGTTTGGCTTGCAGGGAGGAAGCCAAGCTGGGAGGCAGGCATAATTGCAGGCAGGCAGGCATAAGTGTTGCTCTGGTAGTGCATGTTAGAGCAAGGGAGGCCTGTTTGGAAGGAACCGGTGGAAGAATGTCTGTGGGCCTAGGTCTTGGGGTGTTGGGGTAATCCCAACATGGAAAGGTTGAAGCAGATGAAAGTCAACCTTTCCACCGTCTCTGGGTCCAGTCGAGAGCGGTGCGGCCTCAGGACATCTTCCATGTGGGAGAAGACACGCTCACTCTGGACACTGGTGGGTGGGATGGACAAGAAGTCCAACGCCAGAATCGAAAGAGCGGGCCAGAGGTCTGCCTTTCTGGCCCAGTAGTGGAGTGGGTCCAAGGTGAGGGGTTGTAGGGGCTCGGCCATGTACTCCCTCACTATGGTCCAAGCAGGGTCCAGTTCTTCTTCCTCCCTTGCCTCCACTGAGGAGGAGACTGCCATGGCTAGGGCAGAGGCCAGGTAGTTGGCTGCTGGTACAGAACCTGGTCTCTGGGTGTACACTCATCCAGTAGAGGAGGAAGAGGACCCTTGTGAGGATTCCTCTTCTGCATCGCTCTGGCTTCCGTGCGCCCTCGGGAATGGCTGGGCCTGATTTGAGGCAGCCATGCGGAGTTGACGGCATAGCTCCGTCTTCCAGGAGTTTAGGTTGGCAGCGCTGCCTGCCAGGGAACCCTTGACGCGAGGGTCGCACAGGCATGCCGTCTGGTACACCTTTTCCCTCCTCAGTGGGCGTGGTCTCCACGCCGGTCAGCAGCCCCTCTGCCAAGGCCCTGCTCTTTGGGAGAAGATCGGCTTCTTCCCGGATACTGACCTCTAGGCGTTGGTGAAGGGCATTTACCAGGGGGAGTACATGGCCCAGGCTGGCATTGTAGCTGCTGATGACGTGGGTGGTCTCCTCAAAAGGCTGCAGGATACCCACCATCTGGGAGAGGGCGAGCCACTCAGTAGCACCAATGTCCAACACCATTCCCCCAGGCAGAACGGGAGTGTGGGACATGACGTATTCCACCTCTTGCCTCTGCTCCACCAGGCGCTTGACCATTTTGTAGGTGGAGTTCCACCGGGTGGTCACGTCCTGGATCACGACATGCTCTGGTCGGCCCGTCTCCGCCAGCCTCTCACGCATCATCCTGGATGCCTTGACGCTGCGTGAGAAGTGTCCGACAATTTTCCTGCACTTGTCCAGCAAGACCTTGGTCTCCAGGGTCCCCTCATCCCAGGAGTCCTTTGGTGCTCCCAGCCCAATGGCATCGCCCACCACTAGGTGCAGTTTGAGTGCTGCGCACATGATGCCCTGGAGCACTGCCCTATCAACCGCGTTGAGCATGTTACATCCTGCGTCAGTGACCATGAATCCGCGATTGACCTGCCCCTCGGTTCCCAATCCCCACTCTTGCAGTGCTGTCTTGAGGACCTCAGCAATGTGGATGCCTTTGGCACTGTCCTCCATGCTTTGTGCCTGGAGAAGCACCACCCTGTACCCTCTTGGGGTGCTCCCTTGTGGCTCCCCCTGCAGCTGTTCTTGGGATGCCCTAGTGTCAAGGACCTCCTTGGGTTGCCACTAATGAGCCGTCAGAGAGAGGTATCCGTGCTGCCCACTGGTCCAGAGGTCAGAAGTGAAGTGAATCTTCCTTCCTCTGGCCGCCTGCAGCAGGGCCTGGACCATGTCCCTGATGGACTCATAAAGGGAGGGAATCACCCGTCTGCTGAAGGTACGCCGGGATGGAGGCTCGTACCATGGAGCCACGTGCTTCATCAGGTGCCTGAATCCAGATGACTCCACAAAGGAGAGGGACAACCCGTTCATGTCCACCATTTCACCAACCATGCCAGTGGTGGTCTCCTGTGCCTTGGCCCTATTACGTTGGCTGGCAAAGCTCCCACACAGCGGCACCACTTCCTGCAGAGTGGCCTGCCTCTTCCCACTCTCAGCGGAGCTGTCTCTGGAGTCCTTCCCCATGCCTGCTTCCCCCCTCTTCCTCCCTGAGGAACCAGGGCCTGACACTGTCCCAGGCAGAGTCCCAGGGTGCTTTCGCATGAGGTGGCTATGCAAGGCACTTGAGTAGAGGTGTTTGGGCTCATTCCCCCTGCGCACAACCACCCCACATTTCTTGCACACCGCAAGCCTCGAGTCTTCCGGGCTGTTCTCAAAATGCTCCCAGAGAGACCCGTGAGGCTTATGGAAAGTACTGCCCCCTCTGGTACTGCCTGGCGCTGCTGTGCTGGTGGTGTTGTGGCTTGTGCCCTGCAGAGACAGTTGACTGCTGCTGTCACTGGTGGTACTCTGGTCCTGGGTGGAAAGAGGGCTGCTCCTTCCATCACTGCCTGAAGCCTGCCTTTCGTCTGTTCCTGCCAACAGGTCCTCAGAATCCGGCATATGTAGATGCAAAGAGCCTGTTTCTGATTCCGAGTACTCGTCTTCCTCCTGATAAACGGGGTGTGTGTCCATGTCAAAGCATGGTGGCGATGGGTATCGCATGCAGTCATCCATGCTTCCCTCAGTGACAGAAGATGGTCCGGTGGTGTTGGTTTTGCAGCTGCTGCTTGGAGAGGGAGTGGCAGCAAAATCACTATCTGCACTACTTCCTGTGCCTTCCTTCAGAAATGTGCCCCTATTTATTTCAGTGGGGGTACCCCTTCCCTTCCCTCTGGCTCTGCCACCCCTCCTCATTTTTTTTATTTCTCAAAAGTATTAGAAATATATTTTCTTATTATATTTGTGTTAAGTAACAAACTATTCTAATAAATTTATCTTTTTGGCCCACAAGCTTACTCTCACACTGTGTTCTTTTGTACAAGCTTTCAATGTTGCCCTGCAGGCCCTTGGTATAATTTCCTAAATTTGGAATTCAACTTGATCCACTGAAATGGAGGAAAACCTAGAAAACAAATGGTAGTATTTGGAATAAAATAAAACTAGTTTTCTAAATTCAAGTTCTGAATTCAACTTGATCCACTGAAATGGAATGTGCCTGCCTGTGTGTTCAAGTGCACACACAACACAACAAGTGTATGTATGTAAACAAACAAACAATGAGCTGGAGTAATGAATAAATAATATTGTAAAAGATTTATATTGTCCGCTTTTGGAGGAGGTTCAGTTTCTTGCACCCCCCAAATTGTGGGTGTGTTCAAGCAAATTAGGCTCTCCCTGCCTGCAATTGAACTGGTGGTGTGTCACTGGAATTTGTACAATGAGGTAGGGTAGTGTTGTATTCCCCCCCCCCAAAAAAAGTAGCAGCAGCAGCAAATGCAATTGGTTGCCTTATTATTTAATCAGCCCCCCAATGAATGATCTTGAATTGGTAGGGGTAAGTAGGGTGAATGCCCCTCCCCCCCAACAGATTAGGCTGATATGACTGTAAGCAGCAGCAGCAACAGTAGCAGCAGCAGCTGGACAGGTGGCTTCAGCCACACCCCAAAAATAAGCCTGAAGTGAAAAGAGAGTAGTGGTATTATGCCTCCCAAAAAAGATATTGGGGTGTAAATAAATACAATATTGTTTAGTAATTGTAGTCAGGGAATAAAATAAAAATAATTTTCTAAATTCTTCTGATCCACTTAAATGGAATGTGTCTGTGTGTTCAAGTGCACACACAACACAACAAGTTTAAAAACAAACAATGAAGTAAGTAATTAGTAAACTAAATAATATTGTAAAATATTCTCCACTTAAGATAGAGGGTCTGTTCTTGGCTTGCACCCAAAATGTGTGTGTGTGCAAGCAAATTGAAGTTGGGAAAAATAGAAAATAAATGGTAGTATATAATATATTTTAAAATAAATCCACACCTCCCACTCCCAGTCAACCCTCCCCCTTTATCCAATATCAGAAAAATCCTCTCCCCACAAACAGCCAGAGAAGAGATCAAAGAAAAAAAATCTAACTGCTTCTCTTTGCCAGACAAAGCTGCAGGGAATCAAAGAAATTATTTTATAATAAAATCAATTCCCTCCCTGCCTGCCTAACCTAAAAGCCTAAAGCCTCCACCCAGGCCTCCCTCCTCCAATAATAATCTTGATTGGATAGCCAGCAGCAGCAGCCACAGTCCTCCCTCAACCACATCCAAGACCCGACTGCGATTTCTGGAAGGTGCCTCGGCTTTTTATGCGCTCCGAGACATCCAGAAGTGTCAGTCAAAACCTGGCCATGCCATTGGTGGAATTGTTCAAAAAAATTGCATGGTCCCATCCCATGCCCAGCCCAAATGGGCTGGTCTAAAAAAATAAAAAATAAAATAAAATAAAATAAAATAAAATCAATATGATGTTTTATTGCTATAAAAAACCCACTACTGCTACTATTAAAATTCAGGCATTTAAAATAAATAAATTTCACATGTTTCTGTGGTGATTTGGTGTGTTTTTTTGACCACCATTTCAAAAGAAAAATTGTGGTCGCCATTTTGGATCCCCCCCCCACTCCATGGCATTGGCGAGACGATGAGGATAACCCCCCCCCAGCCTGGTGCAAGCAGCCCAGGACAGGAGAGGAGGGGGGAAGGCTAGGGACCCCCCAGAAACCACCACTCTGATAGGTGGCAAAGCCTCAGGCAGGCATATTTTCGCCTGCTTTTTCGGCCGGGAGTCGGTTTTTTTAAAAAAACTTTAAAAAACTTTTTCTGTGGTTTGCATTGCGCGATCACCGTGATGCCACAAACGGAAACAAAAAACCTGACCAAATTTTTCTTTTTCGGTTCGGGTTCGAGTTCTAATGGCTTAATTACTGTTACCGTTTCCGTTACTTCCAGAAACAAAAAACTGAAAACGGAATCGAAGATTTCGCCGCTCCGTGCCCATGTATACTGGTGATTTTGGCTGGGTGGGTATCACTGAACTTTGATCTTTTGCAGGCTTATAGTTTTCAGTACTGGAAGCCAGGCTTTGTTGATTTTTAGACTTTATTCTTTTCTGTTGAAACTGTGCTTGTGTTTGTCTCTGTGATCTGTGAATCTTGAAGAATCAGCAAAAAATATAAAATATGCTAGACATTTTTTGGAAAATGCAAATAAACCAGAAAGATTATTGGCATATCAGATAAGAAAAGAAATGAAAACTCAACAATACAAGGGTTAAGAGAACAAAAGGAGAACTGGCATTGAAATAAGATGAATCAAATAATACTGTATACAGTTTTTACCAGGACCTATATTTGGAAATAAAGATATCCAAAGAAAAGCAGAGAGAATATATCACAAAAATTAGATAAAGATATAAATAAGTGCATTGGAGGAACAATTCAGTGAAATTGTTGAGGTGGTTAATAAACACGAAAACAGAAAAACACCCAGTCCAGATGGATTTCTGGTGGAATTTTACAAAGGGTTTGAAGATACATTAAGTCCATTTTAAAAGAGAAGAAAAAAGAGAAATCCCACCAAATTAGTCAGAAGCAACAATTGCAATTATACATAGAGAAAATACAGAGCTGGATGAAATTAAAAATTACTAAACTACATTGCTTGATGTAGATTACAATACATATGACACAATATTGGCTACAAGATTTAAAAGGGTTCTTACACAGAAAATGCACACAGACCAGATTTTTTTTTAATGAAAAAGGCAAATGAGAAATAATGCCAGAATGGTTTTAAATAAGTTGGAACACTATAAAGCTCACCCAGGAAAAAAAGGTATACTTTTTTCGATGCAGAGAATGCCTTTGGCAATCTGTACTGGAGTTTTATGATACAACATTGTGATGTCACCCCCTTTCACACACCGAGTTTTCAAAGGCACAACTGGGTTTATTTCGACATCCCACCACTGTGCCACCAAATTGTGATGACACCTCCCTTTTACATGTGTAATTGTATTGGAAATGGTAATGCTGCAACCTTTTATTCACTTGGTAATGCTGCCACCTTTTAAAATCGTTGCCTTATGAATTGAGACAGACTCAGATGTATAATATAAAAATAATATTGAAGTTTATTGAGAAAATAAATAAATATAACAATGACTGAGGTTGGTATGTGTTGCCTTAAACATAGAATATATTAACTCAACTCTTCAAGCCTCCCTGTCTTTAATAACTAGTAAACAGTAAAGCCCTCACTGCCTGACAGAACTCTAACAGAGCTGTGCTCTCTCCCAGCACTCACTCTTAACTCTTAACTCAACTCCCTTAACTGACTGACTCAACTGCCACTCTCAGACCTAATAGACTAAAATCTACAGTGGTTTGCTGGGGAAACTGCCTGTGAGAGTCACTGAACTCTGTGCTGTCCAGCAGCCTGATTATTAAAAGGGTCACAAACATCTAGAAGGTATAAGAACTGGAGAAAGCTTTATGAATTTAACAAGAGCCATATACACGAAACAAAAGGTGAAAATTAAAAATAATGGAGAATGTACAAAAGAAATTCAAGTCAAGAAAGGAACAAGACAAGGATGTCCCCTACCTTGTCTTTTATTTATCTTGACACTGGAAGTTCTGATGGACTAGTCCAGGAGTAATAAATAAAAGGACTGAAAATTAGAGGTGGAGAATATAAATTACAGGCCTTTGCTGATTATTTAGTATTTATATTACAAGAACCAAACAATTCAACAAAGAAATTGTTAGACACAATAAAAGAGTATGGAGAAATGGCAGGGATGAAAGTGAACAGAGAGTGAACAAAAAAAAATGAAAAATATGAAATAAAAGGATATAGAAAGATTAACTGAAAAACAAAATTCCAGGACATTAAAAAGTGAAATGTTGGGGAATCTACATTGCAAAGAAAACAAAAATAAAAGAGAATTACATGAAGCTCCTTAATTTATTTATTTATTTATAGGCTTATATCCCGCCCATCTTCCCTGGCGGGAACTCTGGGCGGCTAACAATGATAAAAACACAAAATAAGTAAAAAAAAACACCACCGAGTACATTCAGAAAGATTGGGAAAAATGGAATAGATTACATCTATCACTACTGGGAATAATGGCGGCAATTAAAATGAAAGTGCTGCCTAGACTGCATTTCCTCTTCCAAACAATCCCCATAATACTGAAACAGAGACTTGTGCAAGAAATCCAGAAGATAATGAGATTTATTTGGCAAGGAAAGAAACCAATAATTAAAATCAAAATAATGCAGGATTGCAAAGAAACAGATGGGCTTGGATTACCGGACTGGACATTATACTACTGAGTAAAGTTATATCTCGGTTTGTGAGTAACTTGGTCTATGAGTGTTCTGCAGGATGAGCAAAAAGTTCTATACATTTTGCCTTGATCAAAGAGGAATGTCTTGTAATATGAGCACTGGAGATGCCAACACCTCCGCTGCCACCATCACCTCTTTTCCTCCTTCACTCCTCTTCCTCCTCCCGTGCCGTCATTACCCCATCACACCTTCTGCCACCATGACCCCCTTGCTGCTGTCACTCCCTCACTGCTGTCACCATTGCCATCACCCCCTCACTGCTCCTGCTGCTATTGCTGCTACCATCACCCCTTTTCTGCCATCAACAATGCCGCTGCCAGCCCCTGCTGCTGCTGATGTTGTCTCTACCACCATCACCCTCTTGCTGCCACCACCGCCTTTGGAGGGGAGTAACTGCTATGGCAGTGGCAGCAAGGGGGTGATAGAACAAATTATATTTCAGGAATGAATTATGCTTTTAAAACAAGGTATTACTGTATATGTATATCCATAATAATAATTATGGATAAAAGAATAGGTAACTTTTTAGAGATTGATAGACTGTTAGCATTAGAAGGTCACAACTTAGGATGGCATGCTTTTTATGGTACAAAAGGTTGGGATGGCATGCTTTTTATGGTAAAAAAATAGCCACATAACACAAATACTTCAAAAAACATTTGATAAAGGAAAGCTTAATTCAGGTATGGGATAAGGTTTGACATCAAGAGTACCAAAAGAGGCTGAGTTGTATGTCATCTGTAGACACTTTTACTTAGCCCAGTCTAATAGCCAGGGAGAAAAAGCTAGAGGTATCAAGATCTATTAAGAGAAAGAAAACTAAAAACAAAAGATGAACTGGAGAGACAAAATATAAAAATAAATTGGTAGACTAGTACTCAAATGATTTTGAGATATACAAAAGATAACATAGGGAGCTTTTATGGAAACAAACATTATTTGAGAATGTTTGGTTAGATACAGATGAAAAATTAAGAAATTGTATGAATATATGCTGTGCTAAAAATTCAAGATTAAGTGGTCAGAGATTGTATGGTAAAGTAGACACAAAATATAGGGCATAATATCAACCACTGGACATAAAAAACTTTGTCATGAAATATACTATTTAAGCCAAAAAATTCAGTGAATATTATAGTGAATAGTAGATATGAAAATAAGACATGTAATGATCCGTGTAATAACTGCTGCTAGAATTTTGTATGCTATGTATAAGTTAGAGATATTAAAACAAGAAGAATTGATAGAAAATGTCTGAAAGTTGTGGAAATGAACATATTGTGAGAAAAATTAAAGGATCAACCAATGGAGAATGCAGGTGAAAGCTAAGACCTGTTCTACAGAGGAATCTGCAAGATTTTATGAAAGAGAAGTGGGGTGAGGAGGAGGAGACTGATAGAAATAGATTAGGATGACTATAATTAAGAGCAATAATCAACTGAATGGGTCTAATACAATGAAGAACAAAGAAGACTTGAGAGCAGATGGAGGAAGGATTAGTCGGAATTTAATCAGGCTGCTGTTTGTATGATGACCAGTTGCAATATATGGATGTATGGGCGGTCTGGGTGGCTAAAAGATCATACACTTCCTTGAGAATTGGTGCGGTCTCAAACTGCCAGGCAGAATTGTTCTGGGTGGTTCAAGACTTCACCAATCCTGGTCAGCCAGGGTCTCCTCCTAGTGATTTCACCAGTGAGTCATTTGCAGCCTTTTTAAGATCTAAAATTGAGGCCATCCAAGCCTGTCTGGACTCTAGTTCTACTGATCTGTCCCCAAGTATCCCATGCGCTATGCACATACACACACAGTCTCCTCGTCTGGTTGAATTTGGGCTTGTGTTGTCAGCTGAGGCCTCCAGGGTGCTGGCTTATTGCAGGCTGGCAGCTTCTCCATTTGGCCCTTGTCCATCCTTGTAACGGAATACGTAGGGTTGCTCCTCTGCCCAGACCCATCTGCAATCAAACAACCACAGCTGTTTGAAAGCTGGTTGTCTGGAGAAGTCAAACCCCAAATATCCTCCATCATTGCTCTAAAATCTTTCTCACTTACCAGAATAATTATTCAACAAGGCACCTTCACTTGAATAATAAGTAAAAACATTTATTTGACTAATAAGAATTTCACAGGAATATTCTCTTACTGAAAAATAAAGACATGATTTCCCTTCCTGACATGAAGAAAACTAAAGCAAACTTCAGAGGCAAAAGCCTCACTAATTCTACTTTAAGACTACATTGCTAAGCATTTGTTCATTAATCTATATTGCAGAATCCATTCAGGAAAAGTCTCTCTGCGTCTCTCTTCACAGCATGGGAAAAACTTCACATGTCACCTTTTTGACCTATCAGGGTTCACTTGCTTCTTAGATAGAATGCACCTTCAGGCTTTCTTTACATTCCTTTACAATTGCAGATCTATAACAGGCTAGTGTGTACCTTTAGTAATGCCATTATTTACAAAGGCCTAAGAAAAAAAGGCTTTCCTACTTCTAAATTACTTGATAGTCCTGGCTGATTAAAATTGCTGGTGGGAACATACCAGAGTGGGCTTCTATTATTTCCATTGCATCCTTCAGGGAACAGATTTTTTCCCTATCACCTGAAGGAGATGGTGGTGAAGCCTAGTTTAAAGAAACCTGGCCTGGCATCAGATGATTTATCCAACTATCTTCCAATAGCCAATATTCATGTGCAAAGTAATCGAGCGGGTTGCCTCCAAGCAGCTCCAGTCGTATTTGGAGGAGGATCACGTCCTGGACCCATTCCGGTCTGGGTTCAGGCTGCATCATGGGACTGAGACTGCCCCAGTCCCACTGCAAGATAACCTCCTCAGGGGAGCCAACAGGGGTTGTTCTACCTTATTGGTCTTCCTGGACTTGTCTGTGGCCTTTGATACCATCAACCACAGTATTCTGCTGGGGCAGGTCTCCAAGGGGGGGGGGATTGGAGGTTCAGCTTTTAGCTGGTTCTAGTCCTTCCTTGGAGGCTGTCAGCTCCTTGGACACTCTCTTGTGGGTTGCCCCGGGGTCGGCAATCTCCCCCATGATATTTAAAATCTATATGAGGCTGCTGGCTGAGGTCATTAGGTGATCTGGAGCTTGCTGTCACTAGTATGCTGATGACACACAGCTTTATCTCTCCTTTTCCACCTCTGCAGTGGAGGCAGTTCAGACTCTTGGCTGCTCCCTGAATGCAGTCATGGAATGGACCAGGAAAAATAGGTTTAGGCTCAACCCAGAGAAGACCGAGGTTCGGTTTTTCAGGGCACCCTCTGATGGGCATAGTGGCCCTCTCTCCAATCTGGAGGGTTCTTCCCTCCCGTTGGTGGATAGAGTGAGGAGTCTGGGCATGGTCATGGATCCGGTACTATCCCTGGAACTGCAGGAGGTAGCCATTTTCAAGACTGCCTTTTTGCCATCTTTGGCTGATAGCCCAGATTCGCTCATACCTGGACGTGGCTTCCTTGAGAACAGTTGTGCAGGCGCTGGTGATCTTGAGGATAAATTGCTGCAACACTCTCTACATGCGGCTGCCCATGACCCTTATTCGGAGATTGCAGCGGGTACAAAATGTGGCAGCCCGATCGGTGGTGGGTGCATGTTCAAGGTGCTGGATTTAACTTATAAAACCCTCCATGGCTTGGGACTTGAATTCCTGGCAGAGCAGATCTCCTTGAGGTCAACTGCAGCTTGACCCACCAGAGTCTCACAGGTGTTCTCACTTTGGGCAGCCACTTATAGGGAGGCCTGGAAAGTGGTTACTCGTGACTGTGCCTTCTCAGTAGTCAACCCTATGCTTTGGAAAAAAAACTGCCCAGTGAGATGTGCCTTGCACAGTCCCTGCCAGCCTTTAGGAGAGCTTTCAAGACTCTGCTCTTTAAAGAGGCATTTGGTGACCACTAGTTAGGTTATTTTTTGTTGGGGGGGTTGTTTGTTGTTTTTTGGGGTGGCAAAAGATGGTCTTGCCTTTTAGCTTATTGTTTAGTGATTTTTGTTTATATTTTATTGATTTCTGCTGTGATATTTATAGTTTTATATTGTTATATACTTTGTACTTTGTGTTTGCTGTAACCCACCTGAAGTTCCTCTGGAAGATGGGTGGTATACAAATGTACAAATAAGTAAGTAAGTAAGTAAGTAAGTAAGTAAGTAAGTAAGTAAGTAA
>JAHTLZ010000348.1:12536170-12554101 GCA_023846285.1 Phrynocephalus versicolor
AGAGAGAGAGAGAGAGAGAGAGAGAGAGAGAGAGAGAGAGAGAGAGATTGCTCTATTTCATTAAAACTGAGTTCTGGTGTTAGTGAGGAAGAATTAGATTTTATAGAATTTTGTAGAGAACCCAGTGACAGAAATACTCTTATGTAGAGATGGGCCCAAATGAACTTTTAGATTGTTTTGTTATTTGTTATTCATTTCGTTTACATAATGAAATGAACAACGAACCCCAGAGTGGATTTAGAACAAAATGAACTGAACCGAAAAAAATGGTTCAGTTTGGTTTGTTTCGTTAATGGGGGGGTGGAGATGTCTTCTACCTGGTGCTGGTGTGGAGGTCTGGTCTTCCTAGCTTCAGGGACAGTGACCAGTATACTCTGTGGTCGGAGTAAAAAAAATCAAAATAAAACAAAATTAAAAAAAAGTAACGCCAACCTGGCCCCAGGGGTGGCCGGGTTGGCACCCTAAAATAAAGAACAAATAAAAGAAAAATAAAATAAAACTAGTGCTGACCCACACTTGAATTTTTTAAAAAAAACAAATTAAAAAGGGACCGCCAACTGGGCCCCAGGGGTGGCCAGGTCAGTGCTCTAAAATCAAGGAAAAATGAAAAAAGAATAAAAGAAGTGCCCACCTGGCCCTAGGCACCGCACGGTGGGTGCTTGAAAACAAAACAAAAAAGAGATGCTGGCCCCATGCCAGCACCTCAAAAAGCCCCTGCCGCCGGCAGTAAGAACCCAAACCAGTTCGGAGTCAGGTTTGTACAATTTTTTTAAAAAAATCATATGAACCCGAACCCGAACTGAACCAAGGGTGGGTCTGAACCAGGCAAACCCGAACCATGGGTTTTCTGGATCGTGCCCACCTCTACTCTTATGTACACTCAGCTGAATTCTTTTAACAATGCTATTGAGGAGTAATTAGATTTGACACTGTGTTGAAGTTTCATTTAATCTATAGCAAAGTTTGTCAGATATTCGTTAGTGAAACTATGTATTAGACAGGTGTATAACATGGTCTGTATGTATTTAATTGATTTCTAAGATGGAGTCTGCAAATGTGCAAAGTCACAGTGATTCAGTCTAAAGGTTTTTTTTTCCCCGTATTAGACTGCAGGTGTAAAGAATGGTCTTAAATGGGCTTGGCTGATGCAAGGTGCTGCAATAGCCATGTATAATCAGTGTTCAATGGGCCTTTGTGATTAAGGTACCCATTCTTGACTCTCTATTCTATGTGCTAATTATGCATGCCATGTATGATAATTAAAAGCTGTTACGCTGTAGATTTTTCTCCATGTAACTTATCTGTGTATATATGTAATATAGCTGTTTGATGTTTTTAAATAAGCTCTGACTTTTTGCTTCTATCTATATAATTGTCCAACAAGTATTTGCTTTCACTGACAGAACAAATTGCAAAATAATCTGACAAGGTTGTCACAAGGCGATAAGATTCTCCATACTTTAAAACCATTCTAAAGGGATTATCCCCCCCCCCCAATCCCCTGGTGTGTGCATTTCCAGGTTTTGTTCTTGTTATATATTTGCCACAAAACAATCTTCCAGACCTGATTTTGAAAGAGTACTAGGAACTACTACATCTACAGAAGTCCTACAAGCAACAATAAACATATAGCTCTCAAGTTTTTCATCCATCAGGTTGGCAGGGGCATACATGTATGTATTAAAAGAGATGTGGGGGGGGGATATCACCTTTGATCCAATCTGCTCTCTGAATATTGGCCAGATCACTTTACTGAGAGGAACTGCAGCTTTATCAAAATCAAGTTTTACAGAAGAAAACCTCTTAAGTGGCAGGGTAGCTCAATAGGGCAATGGGTCACCTAGAGTAGACTAATAACGGTCAGCAATCTGACTTATGGAGGACTGTTCCCATTGATGAGCGCAATTTCATCCTCTCCCACTGTCGTTCCAGTTACCTCACCAATGGCCTCATTTTAACATCTGATTTGTGAACAAGCTGCTTATGGAGCTCATCCGTTGGTAGTATTGTAACATCTGACCACACACTCGTACAAGCCTCATTATTTTTCATACCGAGCTACTGAAAACCAGTTTCAAAGAAATAATTATTATTCTGAGGAGGTAACCTTCCACGAGGGGCAAGGGTGGGGAAAACAGCAGTCCAAAGAACTTTTACAAAAGAAAATGCTTTACCTTAGGTGCCTGCAATTAATATCCTCTGGGACTCTCTCAAGGTAGTGTTGAGTCTGTAAAGAAAACTTATCACATTAAAAGGTTGGCAAGAGTCATGAAAATTCAGCTCTTTGGGGAGATTAAAAGGTTAGAAGATAAGCACAAGAGAGATGGGAACCGAATCACCTTGAGAATGATATGGAATAGAATTTTTACTATGGAAGAAATTAATCAAACTGTTAAGAAGTTAAAGTGCACAAGGTCAACACCTTGATGGCTTACAAGGGATTTTTATTATTATTAAACTTTTGCAGACCAGCTAAAAGTGCTTCTAACAAAACCATTTAAGGCAATATTAGAAGGTAAGCCAGCCCCTCCTTCCTGAGAGCTGGCAAAAATTAATTGCCTTCTGAAAACATGATAAAGATCTAAAGATAATGAATTCTTATTATCCAATTAGTTTCATCAATATAGACTCCAGAGTTTTCCCTTGTATTTTGAAAAATAGTTTGGGAACAGTTATAGGATCTTATGAGGCTAAGGATACATTTTGTTGCTTTGAAGAGAGACAAATTACTGGCCATAGACCAAAACTGTTCAGCATGGCACACAGTAACACTATAAACAACCATGCACTATAGCACCCTTAGATGCAACCAAAATTAGAATGGAAAATCCTGATAATTAGTTCAGTCAAGTCATAGAAAAGGCAACTTCACCATCCAGATTCTCCTAGAATTGGGAGTCAAGGCAGCTTTCAACATTGTTAAAAAAAAAAGAAAGAATAATCAAATGACATCATTAGTTCCCCCATACTGTGCAGCTCAGCCATCTTCTGGGCTTTGGACCCCCTAGCCCTCATATGGGAGTGAGCATCTCCAATCTCCTGGGCTTGGGCACGCTCTCTTTCCAGGTAGCTGATCTTATTCCAGATGGCCAAGTAGTCTTGCCAGTCCTCCTCAGATAGAGAGGATATGTTAGGAAGGTGGTGAGAAGGGGCCCTTTGTTTGGCAAGGACTTTGCCCTTAGACTTCCCACCACCTTTCTTGGGGGACATGGTGTTAGAGGGACTTTTGCCAGTGGCAAAAGTTAGGCTTGACCTAATATCCTCTGATTTATTTTATTTTTATTTTAATACATATGTATTATCTGTATGTTTGCAGAAAATTGGGGAACCCAAAGAGGAGTACGTTTTGGGGAATAAATCCCAATCGTTGGCTGCACAGCCAGGAGCACAGACCTCTGGGCTATACAAGCCCCTTGCAAATTCCCAGTAACAATACATTGAAAAGGTATGGAGGAGCTAGACCCACTTCATGAGCAAGGGAAGCCCTATATAATGATTAATGTATATACAGTAGCACCATCATATCCACTGATTCGCCACCCGAGGATTCAGTTATCCACAGATGGCGAGTGGAGGTGTGAGGGGCAGAAACAGCAGGGTGGTGTGCCAATCTGGGTGGCACAGCAGTAGTGGTTACAGAGGCCACACCGCCTGAGCGCTCACTTGCATCATCAATGGCAGCAGCGGAAGAGGTGCCTGCCCAGAACATAGCTGGTGGCAGCAAAAGAGGTGCCCTTGCCACCCTCCTGGAACATCGGTGGCTGCAATGGAAGAGGTGCCTGTGCTGCTCTCCCGAAACACCAGCAGTGACAGTGGAAGAGGCACCTGCACTGTTCGCCTGGAACATTGGTTGTGGTGGCAAAAGAGGTGTCTACGCCGTTCACCCTGAACATTGGCAGTAGTGGCGGAAGAGGCACCCATACCGCTCATCCAGAACATCAGTGGCTGTGACAGAAGAGGCGCCCATGCTGCCCGCCCAGAGCATCAGTGGTGAAAGAGGTGCTTGCACCACTCACTCAGAACATCAGTAGCCGCAGCAGAAGAGGCACCCATGGAACATTGATGGTGGCAGCAGAAGAGGCACCTGCATGGCCTGCAGGCATCCATAGGTCCACACGGGTATCTCTTCTGCCACCACCACTGATGTTGTGAACAGCTGCCTGCAGGCCACACGGGCAACTCTTCCACTGCCGCTGCCACTATGACAACTGAGGAGATTCCCTCCTCCCTCCTGAGGAGACTCCCTGTGCTGGCCTGGTGATAAGGGCAGGGGTGGATGGAGGTGGTGTGGTGGAATGGGGGATGGCCCTTTTCTTCTCTTTCACCCCCGTTCTGTATCCGTGTGTGTGTGTGTGTGTGTGTGTGTGTCCCAGAACCAATTCCCCGCAGATATGTGGATCCTCCTGTATATGTATAGATTGCTATTTTATCTTTTTTTCTATAGAAGCAAAATAATAAAATGCCACCTAGAGAGCTGCCTAGAGAACCTAATAATTAGAGATGGGCACGACTTAGCGGAATTCCCGTTTCCGTTTCCGTTACTCGTTTCCGTTACGGAACGGAAACGGTAACGGGAATTACTCCGCCAGAACTCAAACTCGAACCGACTAAAGAATAATTGGGTCTGATTTGTCGTTGTCGTTCCTGGCATCGCGGCGATCCCGCGATGCCAAGCGGCACAGAAAAAAAGTTTTTAAAAGTTAAAAAGAACCCCGATTCCCGGCCCTAAAAGCAGGCGAAAACTGTCTGAGGGCACCTACCAGGCCAGAAGGGTGTTTTATTTGGGGGGGGTCCCCGTCCCCCCTCTCCTTGGCTGGTGCTACTGCTGCGCTGCTGGTACCAGGCGGGGGGGCATCGTCTCGTCTGCCTTTGCCATGCGGTGTGCGGGCGGGGGGATCCAAAATGGCGACCGCAATATTTTTTTTGAAATCGTGGTCCAAAAACACACCAAAGCACCACAGAAACATGCGAAAATTAGCTATTTTAAATGCTTGAATTTTTACAGTAGCAGCAGTGGGTTTGTCTTGCCAAAATACGTCTCCGTTGATTTTATTTTATTTTATTTTTATTTTTATTTTTTTACACCTGCACACGCGCAATGATGGGCTGGCCATGGGATGGGACCATGCAAATTTTTGGAGCCACTCCACCAATCGCATGGCCAGGTTTTGCTGAGACTGTACCAGGCTGGGAGGGCGCATCCTCGGCGTCTCCATTTGCCATGCAGTGCGGGGGGATCTAAAATGGCGACCGCAATATTTTTTTTGAAATCGTGGTCCAAAAACCCACCAAAGCACCACAGAAACATGCAAAAATTAGCTATTTTAAATGCTTGAATTTTTACAGTAGCAGCAGTGGGTTTTTCTTGCAACAAAACGTCTCCGTTGATTTTATTTTATTTTATTTTATTTTTATCTTTTTACACCTGCGCACGCACAATGATGGGCTGGCCATGGGATGGGACCATGCAAATTTTTGGAACCATTCCACCAATCCCATGGCCAGGTTTTGCTGAGACTTCTGGGTGTGCCAGAGAGGGCATTAAAAGCCCACAAACCCGAACCCTAAACCCTAACCCGAACCCGAACCCATACGCCAGTACACTGTGTTCTTAGTGGGCCAGAGGCACCCAGAGGTACAGCCCACTAACCCACCCTAACCTTAACCGTTACCCTAAGCCTAGCCCTTACCCCCTACGCCATGCTCTGGGAAGTCAAGTCGCGCTAAATCGTGGCAGTAATGACAAACGAAAAAACAAAAAACGAAACGACAAATTTTTGAAAAATTTCGCGAAAAACGGAAACGAGCCGAAACGGACCCGTCCCGAAAAACGAGAACTCGAAAAAAATTTTTTCAAGTCGTGCCCATCTCTACTAATAATCCCCCAGAGAGTGGCTTCACCCTAACCCTAACTCTAAACTAACCTCTCCCCCCACTAAACTTGCTCTACCCCAATAAACTAGCTGAATTTAACAGAAAGAGAAAGCAAAACCGTGCAGCCCAGCTGAGGCTTGGGCTGATTCCAGAGAGGGAGAAAATGAAACTAATCAGTTGTATGGTAGAGATCCTACAGGATGATAAGCTCCCCTGCAAAGGAGACTGAGGGAAGCAGGGGCAAGCTTAAATAACCTCCACAAGCTCCAGGACCTGGACTAGTGCAGATTTTTCATGCCAACGGTCGCAACAGGTGGGCAATTAGCCTCACCCAAATACCTTGTCACCATCAGGGCAGCCATTCTGGTGGTTGAGTGTGCATGTCAAATAGTGCTGTAGGAGAGGACTAAGAATCCTGAAGGGCACCACAGTTCAATGGCCAGGGTTTGGAACATGAATCCCCCAGCACAGCCCTCCAGGAATCCCTGGAGCTATTCCAAGATAGCACTACCAGGTCCTGTCTCCCTAAAACAACCCAAAATGATACAATGATTTGTGACTCTTCCTGACCCCTCCCTGGCAAAGGTCATCCACCAATATAAGCAAAGCTCTGTCCTTCCCAAGGCTGAAGCCAAATTTAGCCAAGCCTGAAGCCAAATTTAAATGGATCTAGATAATTCACTTCACCCTGGAATCTCTGGATCCTGGAGGGCCGCCACACAGCCAAGTACTTTGCCCAAGAACAGAATATTGGAGATCTTCAGGTAGTTATCCAATAGGGTGGAGTTCAAGGGGACCTTTTTCAATAGCAGCCTTACAAGCCTCCTCCAGGTCTTTTAGGATCCTGCCTTGTTTAGGAGAAGCATTTTCCATTCCCCTCTCCCCCCCCCACCCACAGCTGCTTTTATTAGCCAGGAATTATAATGATCTAGAATGCATGAGGTGGTTCTAGCCTCTCCAAGGATCCTGCCCAGTGTTAAAATATGTAAATATAATGTGTGTGTACATAAGAATTAATAAGGTATAATGTAAACATAAAAGGATATGTGTAACCAAGGTTCCCTTCAGGTTGTACAACTGTGCCCCTCCCCCAGCACCCTCTGTGCATGTTTTTTTGACTCCCACACATCCATTACAGCTGCTTTTCTTCTGGTTTTGACACATCCATGGGGTGGGGTGGGGAGTTGCTCACATGCATGTGCCCATTACATGCACGTGTATGGAAGAGAGCCCTGCTCAATGGGGACAAAAATCAGAATGTGTAACCAATCAGCCAATAGATGCTTAGAGGGTTAACTGTTAGATATAAGAAAAGGTGTCAGTTAATATGAGTTTTTCTGTTGATATGTTAGTGTTCAGTTAGGAATGTTTATTGCTAAGTGTCTTCTGTTAGTATGTTGCTGAATAAGATGCTTGGACTGTCTGATTCATGTCTGTTAAGCAGAATACTTTGTCATGAAATAGCAGGGGAGAATAATATTCATGATATGTATAATTTTTATGCCCATACTTAATCTGCTACGTACTAGCTCTCAAAAAGTTCAACACACATCTTCAGGTAGCAGAAGTTGAAATATATCCAGTTGAAAAATATCCAATAATATATGACAAGCAGGAGTCGTGGTTAAATCCACTGGAACTGTCTCATTTGCAGCACCTACATCAGAACAGATTTAAACAATTTGGTCTACAAAATGTGCAAATTGTTCACAGGAGAATGTTTTTTCTCTTGTGGGCCAATGCACAACATATCTTTGACCACTCAAGACAACTTTATAGAGTGACTCAGAGCAGATGCAATGCTTTCAGTGAAGAAGGCAGTAAGCCCAGGTTTGGTCAGATCAACTCCAAGTGGTTCACTCTCATCTGCATCCCTCTCATTTCATCACCATCAGCTACATAACAAACCAGGTGCTGGTCTAGCTATGTTCCATGTGATGGGATTCTTAGCATGACCTTGATAATTTTCTAACTCAAGAGGTCAGTCAGAATTGGCTGCCAAGGCAATAGGAAATCCCCCAAGAATTATCAGGAATGTCCTCTGGTAAGAGGGGAATTCAATCATGACAGACCACTACAATATCCCCATGGCTCATGCCCACCTCAGCTCTGCTCTACTGCTGATTCACTAGACTGGTCTCCGGAATCTGCTCTGATGAAGAGATCTTCCCTCACTCCAAGAATGAGGGCCTTGGTGAAGAGGGTGCAGGCAGAAATGTGTAAGCAACTCCATGCTGTCTGTAGGGAGAAAGCTTACCACAAGGCCTGCCTGTGTAAGGCTCATATCAAGGGCCGCTTGGTGGCATGGATTGTGGAGCTTGAGGAATGGAGAACAGAGCTCCTCACTGAGGTCCACAGGGTGATGGGAGTCCACTGTGTGCATAGGGATCTGGAAATGTAAGGGTACTATTGTGGCATGGGGTTAGTGATTCAGCAGTGATTTCAGCTCTGAGACATAGCAGGCTGGAGACAGCTTCTAGTGAACAGCTCTTTAATCAGGGAGAGACAAGACTGGGGACTGGGGAGAGTGAGTTACATTTATAGGCACCCGGACTGGCTAGGAAAAGATACATTTTGGAGGGAACAATTACAAGCAATCACAAGGCTGCCTTTTGGCGGGAATCAATAGGATTGAAGATCCAAATGCAGCAACTAGAATCAACCAATAGGCCTGTTCCCTTTGGAACAGGAAGGCAGTTACTTCAACAAGAAATTACAGATCAATACACAACACCCCTCCCCCCCGGTGGGCACAGCACACATAATCCTTTAGATATTGTGGGGCCCTGCGACTTCTAGTTGATCTCCTGACTACGGGTGTTGCAGGGGCTTGAGCAGGCAGTGTCTGTAGTTTCGTCTGACACGGAGGGGGTTTCAGACAACTCAGTGTCCCTGATCTGTTCCTCGGCACCATGAGGACTTGCAGGAGCAGATTCATTTGCTGACGCCACTGGTAACTGCATTCCTGGGGCATCTCCGCTCTGGTCTTGCAGCTGTGAATCATTAATGGGGGTAGTGTCACTCTCAGGCTGCAATTCACCCATACCGGTACCAACTCTACTGGGCGCTCTGCGACTCAGTTGGTCCACGTGTCTACGCCAGACCCTGCCATCTTCAATGGTCACGTAATAAGAGACTGGCCCAGACGCTCTGGCACCCACAGGGGACCTCTGGCATAATTTCTCACCCAGACCAAATCTTCAGGAGCAAAATACCTTGTAGAGTCACTCTCTGCCTGTGGAGGTGCTCTAGCCTTGCGGTTTGGCATTTTGTCTGGGTGGACATAGTCCAGCACCGTCACCAGCCATCTACCTAGAAGCAGCTCTGCTGGCGACTTGCCCGTAGTAGTACACGGCGTCACATGCTGCAAGAACAACATTCGGGCAATGCGCGTTGACCTGTCACCCTCCTTTGGCTGTCTGCACCATGCGCTCAGCCTGCCCATTGGATGAGGATGAAAAGGAGCTGAGGTGACCCCTCTTATGAAATTATCAGCCAGGAATGCCCTGAATTCTTGGGATACAAAGGCTGCTCCATTGTCTGAGACAATGGTCACGGGCAACCCATGGGTTGTGAACAGCTGTCTCAGCACCTTGATGACTGCAGCTGATGACATGCTGGGAACCATAACCACCTCTAACCATTTAGAATATGCATCAACGATAACCAAAAAAACCTTTCCTTGGAATGGCCCAGCAAAATCTAAGTGCAGCCGGCTCCAGGGAGTCCGGGTCTGCTCCCACCAGTGGACTGGTGCTCTGGCCACTTCTGGGCGCACTTCCTAACATGCCTTGCACGTCCGTACCCATCCTTCAACCTCTTGGTCCATCCCAGGCCACCATACATAGCACCGGGCCAGCGACTTCATCCTGACCATTCCCGGATGCCCCAAGTGCAGTGTATCCAGAACCCTGTTTCTCAGTGGTGCGGGGATGATCACCCTGTCTCCCCATAGTGAGCCCACGGGAGAGAGCGGTATCTTTCCTTGTTCTCTCAGCTATTTCAGTGGCAGTTACAGGGGCCCCCGGAAGTGTTTCCAGCATCATCACTCGTTCCGCTAGGGCAGGATCCGCATTGCTCACACCAGGAAGGGGCAAGCGACTTAGTGCATCAGCATGGCACAACATTTTCCCTGGAACATGGGTCAGGGTGTACTGCAACCCATTCAGGAATATAGACCATCGCAACATTCTGGGGGAGAGAATCTGCGGCGTCTGTTTGTTCAGGTGGAACAATCCTAACAGAGGCTTGTGGTCAGTTTCAAGGAAGAAGTGGCGACCGTATAAATAGTCATGAAACTTTTTAATCCATGCCACTATTGCCAGGGCTTCCTTGTCAATTTGTGCATAGTTGCGCTCCGTTGACGGCAATGTACGAGAATAGAACGAGATGGGCTTTTCTGACCCATCTGCTTCCCAATGTCTCAGCACAGCTCCCAGCCCATAATGAGAGGCATCACATGCCAGAACAAGACGTTTCGACTCGTCATAATGAGCAAGGACGCTCCTGCTAGTCAGCATGCCCCGCAAGGTGTCAAAGGCCTTCTGCTGTGCCTGAGCCCAACGCCACACACTCTTTTTCTTCAATAGTTTATGCAACGGTTCCGCTATTGAAGCTTTCTGAGGTAGGAATGAATGGTAAAAGTTAATAAGTCCCAGGAATGACTGTAACTCTGTCTTGTTCCGTGGCCATGGTGCCTCAGTAATGGCTTTAATTTTAGAGTCAGTGGGGTGGATGCCCGTTGCATCAATTTTAAACCCCCAAAAATCCACAGATGGCACCCCAAAACTGCATTTTTCCTTTTTTAACTGCAGCCCCACCTCCTTAAATTTGAGTAACACAGCACAGATACGCCCCACTAGTTCCTGGGGATCTTTCCCAGCAATCAGAACATCATCAAAAAATGGCAAGACCCCTGGCAGACCCCTTAACAGGCGCTCCATTAGCCCTTGAAAAATCCCTGGAGCCACACAAATTCCAAACTGTAACCTGTTCACTCTGAATGCCCCTTTGTGCGTTACAATCGTTTGTGATTCCGCAGATTGCGGAGTCACTGGCAGCTGTTGGTAAGCTTGAGCCAGATCAAGTTTGGTGAAAATTTCCCCCCCAGCTAATTTTGCCAACAGCTGTGAGACGACTGGAATGGGGTATGAATTTCCCCTGAGTGCCTTGTTGATAGTACATTTGTAGTCTGCACAAATCCTCACTTCCCCATTCGCCTTAAGGGGTGTGATGATAGGAGTCTCCCACTTAGAAGAGTCCACAGGTGAAAGAACTCCCTGTTTGCCCAATTTGTCCAGTTCCGCCTCAATTTTGGGTTGCAGCGCAAAAGGCACTCGCCTTGGCTTGAGTCGGATTGGAGCCACCCTGGGCTCCAGCTCAAAGTCAATTGGAGGCCCTTTATAACAACCCAGCTTTCCACTTAAGAGTTCAGCAAATTCTTGGCCTAATACCTCGCCCAACTCTGGGGAAGTTTGGACTGAGTTGAGCCCAGATATACTCAGCCCCAGGGCAGGAAACCAGTCAGTACCCAAAAGACTGGGGCGACTCCCCTGTGCAATCACCAATTTAAGCACGGCCTGTTTCTCCCGGAATTGTACCCTCACAGCACACATTCCTAGAATGTGGATGCGGCCCACCGTGCATGATTGCAAGGTTGCTGGGAATGGTTCCAGAGAGGGGAACTTACCCACAGGAAAGATCCCCCTTGCAGTCTGGTCTGAGACAATGGTGAATCCAGATCCGGAATCCACCTCCATGTCGCACGGTCGACCTTCAATCTTCACTCTGATGGATGGTTTGCCCTGCGCCGGAAACTGCACGATCTCTCCGTTGATCTCTGTGAGATAATTGCAGTCGTCCAGGAGATGAGTCGAGGTGGATGATCTGCGACGCATTGATCTAGGTGATTCCGTTGTTGCAGCTGCCACTGACTGAAAGACCTGGCCGATGTGTCCTGTCTTACCGCAAGCCCTGCACGTAGCATCACGAAAACGGCAGCTTTTCCGCTCATGGTGTCCGCCACAGCCTGTGCAAGCACCTCGGCGACCTTTGGGCCGTGCATCCGCCTGACGCACCAACTCGACACCCCGGACTGGGCTCTGGCTTGGACTAGCCTCTGGCTCATCCATGGCATGGGCAGCCTCTACCTGCAGCTTCGTGGTCTTGCCACTGGCATTGAGCTCTTCCTGCTCATAATTCTCTGTGGCAGAGGCCTCTTTCAAGGCGGAGGCAAGGGTGACATCTTCTTTTGCCACAATGCGCCTTCGGGCTTTTTTGCTGCAGAGGCCCCCAACAAATTGATTCAAAAGACTGTCTTCAAGATTTGGGACACCACAGTGCTGAGCAAGCTCCCGGAGTCCTGCCAGGAATGCAGCCACAGATTCTCTGGCTTGCTGCTGCCTTTTCTGGAACTCCATCCGCCAGGCCATCTGGGTTTTGGTAGGTGTCAAGTGGCTTGTCAGCCCGGCGAAAATGTCTGTGAGTGCTGTCTCACTCAGCTTTGCTGGGGTAAGCAGTGCCTTGGCCAACATGAAGGCCTCCCGCCCACAGCAACTCAGGAACGTGGCCCTTCTTTTGCTGGCATCTGTGATTCCTTGAGCCACCGTGAAGAACTCGAAACGCTCAACATAGTCCTCCCAAGTGTGGGGCTCCGACGGCTGGAAGGGCTCCAAGACCCGTGGACTTTCCATTCTCCAGGTGGGCAGGGTCGTCTTCTAGCCAGCAGGTGAGTCTCGTCTCTGCTGCGATCCGGACTCTGAGTCAGCGTGATAAGACTCTGCTACTCAGCATTCCGGATCCCACCTTCGTCGCCAGTATTGTGGCGTGGGGTTAGTGATTCAGCAGTGATTTCAGCTCTGAGACATAGCAGGCTGGAGACAGCTTCTAGTGAACAGCTCTTTAATCAGGGAGAGACAAGACTGGGGACTGGGGAGAGTGAGTTACATTTATAGGCACCCGGACTGGCTAGGAAAAGATACATTTTGGAGGGAACAATTACAAGCAATCACAAGGCTGCCTTTTGGCAGGAACCAATAGGATTGAAGATCCAAATGCAGCAACAAGAATCAACCAATACGCCTGTTCCCTTTGGAACAGGAAGGCAGTTACTTCAACAAGCAATTACAGATCAATACACAACAGGTACAATGCAGATAAGAGGGAGACACAGGCAGATGCTTCTGTTGGTGGATGGTTCAACCACCCTTACTGCAGCTTGGTGGTAAGCTGGACGGTTGCCACCACAAGGGAGGGCAAACAGGTGGCAGATAAAGATGCAACAGAGTCCATGGTGAGGGACTTCCTTGTGGAGCCCCTTTACCCCCCCTCCAATTCTGGACCTGGAAAATGGTCTATGGCCAGAGCTGTCCATTTCATCCCTACACTAGCATCCAAGGCAAGCATGTTTTCTCTCATCTCAGAGAAGGCTCTGGCTTCACTTCACTGCTCCTGTCTGGATTCCATAACCATCGGCTGTACATCATCAAAGTGAAACTTCCCTGTTGGACTTCCCCTCATGGAACGATGTAGGGGTTCCACAAAAGTGTCTCTGCCATCACACCAACAACCTGACAGCTGACTGTGCCACTCAGGCCACTCCATATTTGTAAGCTTGAAGTCTGTGAAACTAAAATGATGCATTTTGTCTATTGTTTTGACTCTTGGCATGTCCATTTTTGTTTTTAAGGACATGAAAAATGTGTTCTCTGTGGATCACTCCCTGGGTGCCTATAACTGCAAGTATCACAAACCTTTCCCCCTTGTGACAAACAATATTTGGCATAGAAAAATGCATTGAATCAAAGCTTTTTCGATGGAAACAACTTGAACATAAACATCTAGAAAAGTTTTATATAAAACAGTGTTAGTTCCAAAGTTATAGCTTTGGTGTGATACATAAAAACCCACCATGGGTATACTCGGGGGGGGGGGGGGGAATAAACAGAAAAGAACATTTTCTTGATACATATGCCAAACTGTAAGTTGCTTGATATTTATTGTCCCTACAGATGTTCTTAATACCTACAAATCAGATTGCAGGATATTGCCTAAAGTTTGGTGTCTAATGCTTCATTATTAAGATTTACTGCATTCCCCACTACATGTATATTAAATATATTCTGTTAGAATTCAAAACCCAAAGGAATTCTATAAATTTATAAAGATTGCATACCACAATTTTTTAAAGCCATTCCTACAATTAGACTGCTAAACTTCTTTCCAGGTATTGAATGATTTTTTTATGCTTAAAGAACTAATGTCCCTTTTCTTGTACTTACTTTGAGATATGTCCCAAAAATTATGAGAGCTAGAGGAATCAGGCTTTCTCTTCTAAGTATCAGTTTGTCTTGCTTGACTTCTTAATCATCTCTTTGCACTATTGATGTAGGACTCCCTCATGTTTATACACTGTAAAAAAAAACGACACTAAATGTATTTAGTGATGCCGTATGGTGGTATACTATATGCAGTCTTGTTTTTCTAAAGCCCCGTGGTTTTAATGATGTGTGTTTTTCAGCTAGCTAATGATCATTTAACAGTATATTGATTAAAATGCGATTAGAAAATCATTTTTTCAGGATAGGCCCTACAATAACTATATTTATTTAAAGAATAATAAATAATAATCTTAGAACTGCAGAGCTGGAAGGAACCCTGAGGATCATGGAATCCAGCCCGTGTTAAAGAACAGCAGTGGGGTATCAATCAGCAGTGGGGAATCAATCAGGGGAAACTTCCAACCTCTGGATCTGCACCCAGATGCCTAAACCACTGAACTAAGTGCAATCCTTAACTTTGCTGGTTTGTTCAAAAAGGACTCTTTTAAGCCCTCACTTGACTGAAACATATGCATAGTTCTCCCATGCCTTCTGAGTTCCTCCCATAGATTTAAGTATACATAATTCCACAAATAACAATTTAATGCAAGATCTCACAGAGAGAAAGTATATGAGAAGATAGCTGTTGTGCGTTTTTGGGGCTGTTTGGCTGTGTTCTGGATGTTTTTCTTCCTGACGTTTCACCAGTCTCTGTGGCTGGCATTCCCATCCAGTCACAAGCACCCTTGATCAGTTCACTCGATAGAACAGCTAACGACACCCATCAACTACAGAGAAGGATTGCTTCCACCCCTGATTGCAGTGAAACTTCTTAATCCCTCCATCACAATGCAATGACTTACCTATTCTCCTGCATTTGGCAAGTTTCCTATTTCCCACAATGTTAAAACCACACAGTCTCACTCACTCTATACCCAAGAGCACAGAGAGAATTCTTAGTTCCCTGAACTCCTTACCCTCTGAAGATGCGTCAGGAAGAAATACTTCCAGAACACAGCCAAACAGCCCGAAAAACTATCAGATCATTGCCATGAAAGTCTTTGAGAATACAAACCCAGAAAACACTAAAAGTGCTTCAACTCATCCGAATATGTATCAACAAATTAGTAGATTTTGATTGAATTTTGCAATTTGGTTTTTAATTCATGCCCATCCTTAATCCGAAAAAGAAAAAGAAAAAAAAATCCACCCATTTATGTTTCTATGAAGAGTGAACCATCCTTTCCCTTGAAGATCTTCCATGCACTTTTCTGATGCAGCCCTAGGGCGTGCATTCTTTTTGGCATCATTCAATGGGATTCAAGATCCATCTTTGCTGAACTACCAGAGCAGGAGCAGTGGCAGTGACCAGCTGGGGAGTGGAGTGAGACTGTAGTTTTTTTTAAAAAAATGTGGAAAAGAGGAAACTTGTCCTATGCAGGAGAATAGGCATTAGTAATTGTATTGTGATGAAGGGGTTAAGAATATGTCTGTGAAGATTCTCAGTCATCCAGGTGAGTTTATCTGGAAGTTGAGTCATGGCTACTGGACTTCTTTTTGAGAGATAGAAACGTTTCGCTGTTCATCCAAACCATCCAAGCCATAGCTAACGACCCATTAACGACCCAATCTTGATAGGTTTCAGCACCTTAGGCCATGGTTCACCTCAAGGCTAAGGATACTATTGTCTCCCTAACGAGCCTATTTAGGCCATTGTTCATCTGATGGTCCTAATTAAGGCCAGGGTGACAAAGAGGTCAAAGCTGCCTATAAGAGTGAGGATTTGCACCAGCTGTATTCAGACCTATGAAGCTGTTTGGATGAACAGCGAAACGTTTCTATCTCTCAAAAAGAAGTCCCGTAGCCATGACTCAACTTCCAGAGAAGGAGTTAAGAAGTTTCACTGCAATTAGGGATGGCAGCGATCCTTATCTGTGGTTGATGGGTGCCATTAGCCATTCTACTGTGTGAACTGATCCCAGTTGCTTCTGGATGGGTGAGAATCATTGAGCTTTGAACGTTTGCAGACTGTAGTTTTCAGTACTGGAAGCCAGGCTTTGTTGATTATTTTGACTTTCTTCTTTTTTGTTGAAACTGTGCTTAGTTTGTGGATTTCAATGGTTTCCCTGTGCAGTCTGACATAGTGATTGGTAGTGTTATCCAGTACGTCTGTGTCCTGGAAGAGGATTTCATGTCCAGTTTGTTTCAGGGTGTACTCAGCTACTGCTGCTGATTTTTCTGGTTGTTTTAGTCTAGAGTGTTTTTCATGTTCTTTGTTTCTAGTCTGGATGCTGTGCTTTGTGGTCCCAATATATACCTGGCTGCAACTACAAGGTATCCAGTATACTTCTGCAGTGGTGAGTGCATTCTTTTTGTCCTTTGCTGATCATAGCATCTATAGTATTTTTGTGGTGGGTCTAAATACTGTTAGTAGGTTGTGTTTCTTCCACACTTTGTCCATGCAATCCGTGTCTCCTTTTATGTATGGCAGAAATACTTTCTTTGTTGGGGGCTGTTTTTCTTCTTCAATTTTGTGTTGTTGTTGTTTTGGTTTGATGTCTCTTTTGATTTCATTCTTGGAATACTCATTTGCCTGTAAGGTCCAATTCAGGTGGCTGAGTTCAGTGTTGAGGAATTCAGCTTCACAGTCTCAGTTTGTGCAGTCTACAAGCATTTTGATTATGCCTCTTTTTGTCATTGGTGGTGGTTGGAATTTTTATGTAGGTACCAATCTGTGTGGGTGGGTTTTCTGTAGCCCCTGCATCCTAACTGGAAGTCTGGTTTGCATATGATCATGAAATCTAAGAATGGGAGTTTCCCCTGTATTTCTTTTTCCATAGTGAATTGTGTATTTGGGTGGATATTGTAGAAGTAGTTTAAAATTCTTCCAGTTTATCTTCACAGTGACTCCAAATTACAAATGTGTCATCCATGTATCGGAACCAGACTGGGTGCAAAGGGTGCCACAGTTTTTTTAGTTGTCAATTCATTGGGCTATAAATGCCCCTAGGCACCTAGATACATTGAAATGGCAGGTAAGCTTTCCCTGACTCTCCTCTATAATCCCTCCATGCTTGGTGAAGATTGGGTTTCAAATTCTGTGTTTTATACCACCTATTTATTTATTTATTTATTTATTTAGAATATTTTACCCCACCTTTCTCCTTGGAAAAGGATCCAAGATACACAAAAATCACTGAGAGGCCTTTTCTGACTGTTCTCTACAATCCCTCCAAATTTTGAGTTTCCATAAACCAGCTTCTGGTGGGCAATTTCCTGGGAGGATTACTTGGATGTCTGAAACCCATTATTCAGCAAACTTTGAACAGTTGTTGAGGAGAGTCAAGGGAAGCATTTCTCTAATTTTGGGGTACCTAGGTGCTGGGGGACATTTTATAGAGTTTTAAAGGCAAAAATGAATGTACATATTCATTGAACCATCTTAAAAAATAATACATTCATTTTTGTGATTTGTTGAGCCTGATTAAACCACAAATTAAAACAAATCATTTTTTCAGATTTGTTTCCATCTCTCTTTCTGATTTACACAGTGCCATCAACATTCTATGGTATGTATCAAAAATATTAGAGGTGGGCAAGAATCAGAAAACCCATGGTTTGGGTTCGTCTGGTTCGGGCCCACCCTTGGTTCGGTTCAGGTTTGGGTTCATACAATTTTTTTTTTTTAAAAAAAATTCATACGAACCCAAACCAATCTGAATCTGTTTGCGTTCTTACC
>JAHTLZ010000348.1:12558830-12570567 GCA_023846285.1 Phrynocephalus versicolor
AATATAATATAATATAATATAATATAATATAATATAATATAATATAATATAATATAATATAATCACTACCATCATCTTAAAACTGCAGAACTGGAAGAGACCCATTGAATCATCAAGTTGACCCATGTCAAGGAGTCACTGTTTCAAATCATCCAACCTCTGGCTTTGTTGCCAGTTACCTAAACCACTGAGTTATCTATAATGGTGCATCCCTATATAACTACTTTCATGTGGAGAGGAAGTTGAAGCTAATGAGAGAGCCACCATTACGTCCTTCCGCAGTCTCTCGCACCAAGAGAAAGAAATCTCACAATGGATGGGAATTCCTAGTTATTATGATGTTTGCCAACCAAAACGTTGAGACAGTGCATGTAAAGAGACGGTGGGTAAGATTCTACAGGTTCCCCTCCACACACACCTGCTTCTGGTTACTTTGCCTGGGGACTGTTCCAGACAAGTATTTAGCACACATTAAGGACCTTTTCCATGCCACAACAATTTTCCACTGTTCTTTGCCATGATTTCAACGCACTCATACAAACAGGTTACTTGTACAGAGCCATTCATCTTCATACTGTATCATTGCTATCGGAACTAGGACTTTGCATCAATGCTGAGAAATCTGACTCCAACACAAGACACGGTGTTCAAAAGGAGCTACATTGTTCCCTACTATGGCTCCTAAGAAAACTGCCCACCATATTGTGGCAATGGCTTGTGATCTCATTGACCACTATGACACACCTTCAGGCTCCTGAAACTTTTAGGTAGAGATGGGCATGAATCGAAAAAATTGTTTTTTTGTTTTGTTTCATTTCGTTAAGGAGGTTAGTTCGGTTTGTTTCATTTTTTGCAATTTTTTGCAGAAAAATTCATTTTGTTGTTTTGTTAATTCATTATTCATTTTGCCCCCTTTCCCCCAGTGCCCACTGCATAGCTCCTGGGGCCCGGTCAGTACTGGGTTTTTGTTCTTTATTTTAGGGTGCCGAGTTGTGACCAGGCTACCCTTGGGGCCCGATCGGCGTTCCTTTTTAAAAATTTTAAATTATTTTATTTTATTTTATTTTTCTCACTTCTGGGTTTGCCCCATCCTACAGCTGTAGCACAGGGCTTTTGTTTTTTCTTTCAGCATTGACGTGCGGCCCATGGGGTCCGGTTGGTGCTTTTTTAAAATTTTATTTTTTATTTTAGGGTGCCGACCCTAAATATGTCACACCTTGGGGTCTGGTCAGTGCTCCCTTTTTATTTTTTATTTTTATTTTATCCCCCCTCACTTCCCGGTTCAGGCCCCACACTACAGCTGTAGTGCAGGGCTCCCCCCCCCCTTTTCAGCACCGATCGCGTGGCCCCTGGGGCCCGGTCAGTGCTGGGGTTGTTTTATTATTATTTATTATTATTATTTTAGGGTACCAACCAGGCCATCCTTGGGGCCTCGTCGGTGCTCCTTTTTATTATTTTTATTATTTTTATTTCCTTTTTATTTTATTTTTTTACTGTCAACCTCATGGCCATGCTACAGTTGTAGCGCAGCTGTTGGCTTTCCCCCCCTGGTCACCATCCCAGAAGCCAGGAAGACCGGACCTCCAGACTAGCACCAGGTAGGAGACATCTCTCTACCCCCCATTAACAAAATGAACCTAACTGAACCAATTTTTCTCACTTTGTTTCGTTTCGTGTTAAATTTGCCCCTAGGGTAGTTATTCATTTTGTTACATAATGAACCGAATAATGAATAACAAAAATGAAAAAAAAATCATTTCGTGCCCATCTCTACTTTTAGGATTAATTGCTTCCACATTTGTCAGGCTTCATATGAGACCCATGATTCATTGCACAGACTTGGAACAATGATTTCACCTATCATCATGTTTGCAGACTTGGGCAATGCCCTGATGACCTTTGATCTGCTATATGAACTTTGAAGATGGCCAACTGGATCAGTACTCCCGAACCCCTTGAAGAGCAGGGAGTCCCTGCTCTTCACGTTGGAATGAGACTGAGACTGTTTTCACTGCTATACAGCCCTTCTCAGCTGGTTCTGGGTGTGTCCATGATGCGGTGCCCGGAAGTTATATCTGGGGCTTGCTTTTGGTGGGAGCCTGGCCTGGACTCTTGGTGGCGGAAGAAACTGGTGTTCCCTGCACTCTGTTTGTTACATCTCTACCCTGGTTTTGGAGCCCTCTACATTTTTATCTTGCCCAGATGGCTGGTGGGGAAGGCAAACTATTTATCTTATTACTGTTTTTATTATTCCTCATCCCGCCTATATTGTGATTATTAGTATTGGTTATTGTTATTATTATCATTGTTGTACACCACTTAATTTTGGCCTTGTTAATTATTGTTTGTTTTGGGTTTTTTGTTTGTTTTTCTTGTGTTGTTTTATTTATAGGGTTTATTTGTTTCCTTCCTTTGTGGTCTTCTCATGCAATCGCCAGAGCCCATAGGATAAACATAAGAACATAAGAACATAAGAAGAGCCATGCTGGATCAGGCCAAAGGCCCATCTAGTCCAGCTTCCTGTATCTCACAGTGGCCCCACCAGATGCGTCTGGGAGTGCACAAGACTAGATATCTGTTTCGTGATATCACTCCCCGGCATCTGGCCCTTGAAGAACCCCAGTTTTAAGCCTGGAGATTACATATCTCCATCATGGTTTGTAACCTGTGATGGAGTTTTCCTCCAGGAATCTGTCCAATCCCCTTTTGAAGGCATCCAGGCCAGATGCCATCACCACATCCTGTGGCAGGGAGTTCCATAGACTAACAACGCGCTGAGTGAAAAAATATTTTCTTTTGTCTGTTCTTACTCTCCCAGCCCTCAATTTGAGTGTATGTCCCCTAGTTCTGGTATATTGGGAGGGGGAGAAGAGCTTCCCTCTATCCACTTTACTCATACCCTGCATTATTTTGTACGTCTCAATCATATCCCCCCCTCAGGCGCCTTTTTTCCAGACTAAAGAGGCCCAAATGTTTTAGCCTTTCCTCAAAAGGGAGGTGCCCCAGCCCAGTAATCATTTTAGTCGCTCTCTTCTGCACCTTTTCCAGTTCCACTATGTCTTTCTTGAGATGCGGTGACCAGAATTGTACAGAATACTCCAGGTGGGGCCTTACTATTGTTTTGTATAATGGCATTATAATGTTGGCTGTTTTATTTTCAATCCCCTTTTTGATAATCCCTAGCATGCTGCCATACATTGGGGAGACACCTTCATGGAGCTGTCCACCAAAACACCAAGATCTCTTTCCTGATCCGTCACGGATAACTCAGAGTCCATGAGTTGGTAGATAAAGTTTTGATTTTTTGCCCCAATATGCATTACTTTACATTTGGCTACATTAAATCGCATTTGCCATTTTGCGGCCCATTCCCCCAGTTTGGAGAGATCCTTCTGGAGTTCTTCACAATCTTCTCTGGTTTTTACCACACGGAAAAGTTTTGTGTCATCGGCAAACTTGGCCACCTCACTGTTTATCCCTGTCTCCAGGTCATTTATGAACAGATTGAAAAGCACCGGTCCCAGGACAGATCCCTGGGGCACACCGCTTTTCACTTCTCTCCATTGTGAAAATTTCCCATTGACGCCTATTCTTTGTTTCCTGGATCTCAACCAGTTCTCAATCCATAAGAGGACCTGTCCTCTTATCCCCTGACTGTGCGATTTTCTCAGCAGCCTTTGGTGAGGGACTGTGTCAAAAGCCTTTTGAAAATCCAGATAGACTATATCCACCGGTTCACCCAAATCCACATGCCTGTTGACCTTTTCAAAAAATTCTAAAAGATTTGTCAGACAAGACTTACCCTTAAAGAAGCCATGCTGATCTTCTCTCAGCAAGGTTTGTTCTTCTATGTGTTTTAAGATTTTCTCTTGGATGAGGCTTTCCACCATCTTACTTGGGACAGATGTAAGGCTAATTGGCCTGTAGTTTCCCGGGTCCCCCCTCCTTCCTTTTTTAAAAACTGGTGTGACATCTGCTACCCTCCAGTCCTCCGGCACTGTGGCCGTTTTAAGAGACAAGTTGCATATAACTAGAGATGGGCACGACTAGGGAAAATGACATTTTCGAGTTGTCGTGTGTCGGAGGCGGCCCGTGTCGGCTCGTTTCCGTTTTTTGCGAAACTTCGCAAAAAATAGTCATTTTGTTTTTCGTTTTTTCATCTGTCGTTTAACTGGTTTGGGGGGTAGCGGGCTCCTGGAGGCACCTCTCTGGGGTGGGTGCCTCCGCTGGCCCGCTATAAAGGGAAGCGGGCTCCTGGAGGCACCTCTTTTTTTGGGGGGGTGCCTCATCTCCTCACCTGCTAGGAAGGGAAAGCAGGCTCCTGGAGACCCCTCATGGCATGGGGGTCTCCTCTCCTCACCTGCTGCTGCAAAAGGGCATGCATAGCCATATGGATATGCATAACAGTTGCAGATTATGAGACCAGTGGACTGGCAGAACCCAGAGCCATAGGGTGATGCCTAAGGCTCTCGCACCCGCTGTGTCTCACAAAGAAGGGAATCGTACTTGCGTACAGTGCAATGCAAGTAGATCTGGCTTAGGGGACAGCAGCTTAGCGCAAGGGCTAGGGTTAGGCTAGTTACTGGTGAGGTTAGGATGGGGTAGTGGGGTGCACCACTGGGTGCCTCTCTGACCCACTAAGAGGACAGTGTACTGTGGCGTATGGGTAAGGAATCAAGGATTAGGGTTAGGGTTAGGGGGCTAGGGCAGGGTTTAGTGGGCTTTTTGGCACATCCCAGAAGTCTCAGTGGCCAAGTGGCCATGCGATTGGTGGGATGGCTCCAAAAATTTGCATGGTCCACTCCCACATGGCCACTTGGCCAGCCCATCATTGTGCAGCTGTAAATAAAATAAAATAAAATAAAATAAAATCAATGGAGAGAGGACAGAGGAGGAGACATTTTGTTGCAAGAAAAACCCACTGCTACTGTAAAAATTCTGGCAGTTTTAGCAATAGCCATTAGCAAATTTCGCATGTTTCTGTGGTGCTTGTGTGTTTTTGGACCACGATTTAAAAAAACAAATATTGCGGTCGCCGTCCCATTTTGGATCCCCCGCCCGTACCGCATGGCATGGCAACTCGAGTCTGGCTGCCCAGGACAGGAGAGGGGGGGAGGCCAGGACCCCCCCCCGAAACCACCCCTCTGGTAGGTGCACTCTGCAGGCATATTTTCACCTGCTTTTTGGCCCGGGAATGGGGGGGGGGGAGTTTTAAAACTTTTTTTCTGTGCCGCTTTCGCTTGAATTGCGGCCGGTGGCCAGTGGCGACTTTGGCGGGACAACGAGGATGCCCGCCCCCAGAGCAGCCCAGGGCCAGGAGGGACAGGAGGAGAGGGGGGAGGGAGGGGACCCCCCCTCCAGAAACCACCCCTCTGGTAGGTGCCCTGAGCCCTCACTCAGGCAGGCATATTTTCGCCTGCTTTTTGGCCGGGAATCGTAACGGAAACGAGTAACGGAAACGGAAATGGGAATTCCGCTAAGTCGTGCCCATGTCTACATAAAACCATTAAGAGATCTGCAATTTCATTTCTCAGTTCCCTAATAACCCTTGGGTGGATGCCATCTGGGCCCTGTGAATTGTTAATCTTCAATTTATCAATTAGACGTAAAACATCCTCCTTTTTAACCTGTATTTGATTTAATTCTTTAGTCAAGAGGGGCTGTTCAGGCAGCGGAATCTGCTCACAGTCCTCTGTCGTGAAGACAGATGCAAAGAACTCATTTAATTTCTCTGCAATTTCCAAGTCCTCCTTAACCTCCCCTTTTCTTCCCTCACCATCCAGAGGGCCAACTGGTTCTCTGGCAGGTTTTCTACTTCTAACATATTTAAAGAAGCTTTTATTATTACACTTTATATTGCTAACCATGCATTCCTCAAAATCTTTCTTTGCCTCTCTTATCATCTTCTTACATTTCTTTTGCCAGAGTTTTCCTCATTTGGGGAGGATTTCCATTTATAGAAAGACCTCTCCTTGTGCTTTAGAGCCTCTCTAACTCCACTCGTTAACCATGCTGGCACCCTCTTGGACTTAGAGGAGCTCTTCTTTCTTTGTGGTATGCACTTGTGCTGGGCCTCTATTATTGTTGTTTTAAACAGGCTCCATGCACTCTGAAGAGATTGGATTCTTCCAACCTTCCCTTTCAATTTCTTTCTTACTAGTTTCCTCATCTGAGGGAAGTTTGCCCTTCGGAAATCAAGGGTTTTTACATCTGATTTGATTGATACTCTTCCTCCAACACGCATGGCAAAGGAGATTGCATCATGGTCACTGTTCCCCAGAGGCTCAGTGACATTCACATCCCTGACCAGGTCCTAAGTATCACACAATATTAGATCCAGAGTTGCCTGTTCTCGGGTGGGCTCCATGACAAGTTGCTCTAAGGCACAGTCATTCAGCAAGTCGAGAAACCCAGTTTCTCTTTCTTGCCCTGAGCTCGCATTGGCCCAGTCGATGTGGGGATAATTGAAGTCCCCCATGATTACTATCCTATCCCTCTTAGCCACCTCCATGATTTCTCTCCTCATTTCAAGGTCCCCCTCAAGTTTTTGATCTGGTGGACGATAGAATACCCCAACTATCACATCACTCCTTGGACCTGGTAGTTTAACCCACAGTGATTCTATGGTGGAGTCAGACCCTTTGTCAATCTCCATTCTGCTGGATTTTACCCCTTCTTTGACATAGATGGCCACTCCCCCTCCATCCCGCCCCTCTCTATCCCTTCTATAGAGTTTATAGCTTGGGATTGCTGTATCCCACTGGTTCTCCTCATTCCACCAGGTTTCTGTTATGGCTATTATATCTATGTTATCCCTAGCTGCCAAATGTTCAAGTTCTCCCATCTTTGCTCGGAGGCTTCGAGCATTGGCATAGAAGCACCTGTACAGTGGGTCCCGCAACAACAGCTGCTGCTTTGTTCTTTTCCTCCCACAGCTTTTATTTTCAGTAGACAAACTGTCACAGTCCATTATTCTCCCAGTGCTAATACCTGCTATGTCATCTCTATGTGATTCTTTACCCTCTCCAACCTCATTCCCCGAGGATGAGGTGTTCCGAACCGAATGCCACTCAGCTCCTGTCGGCTTTCCCCCAGTTATCAGTTTCAAAGCTGCTCTGCTGCCTTTTTGAGGTTGAGTGCCAGCAATCCGGTCCCATCATGATTCAAGTGCAACCCATCCCTCCTGAACAGGTTTGGCTTGTCCCAAAAAGTTCTCCAGTTCCTGATAAATCTGAAGCCCTCCTCTCGACACCATCGCCTCATCCACGCATTGAAGCTTCTGAGTTCTGCCTGCCTGGCGGGTCCTGCACGAGGAACAGGTAGCATTTCTGAAAATGCTACCTTGGAATCCCGGGACTTCAATCTTCTACCTAACAACCTGAATTTGGCTTCCAAGACTGACTGCTTGGCCTTCCTGACATCATTGGTACCAACGTGTACCATGACCACTGGCTCTTTCCCAGTTCTCTCTAACAAGCTATCTATATTTCTCGTGATGTCTGCAACCTTTGCACCTGGCAGGCAAGTGACCATACGGTTATTATGCTCATCACAGATCCATCCCTCTGTATTTCTAATTATAGAATCCCCTAGTACAAGGAGTTTCTCTCCTGCAGCCTGTTCATCTGCATGTACCTGATCCTGTATCTCATCAATTGTGATGAGGGAGAGATCCTCAGGTGGAACCAGTTGTTCCTCTGTGCATGCCTCATGAGGTGTGATGAGGGAAAGAGCCTCAAATTGATTGTGCAATATGAGAGTCTCAGAGCGATCCCTTGGCGTTCTACTCCTTTGAGTCACATTCCTCCACACATCTATCTCCTGAGTTGGGGAAGTGACTTCATCCTGAGAAGTGTGCCCTGCCTCTTCTTGGACCTGGATAGTCTGTTCCGCTCTGTCCAAGAACAGCTCAAGCTCCTTAATATGTTGCTGGTCCGATATGCGGGCCTTTAGCTCCTGGACCTTCTCTTCTAATACCGCAACCAGCTTGCACTTGCAGCAAGTGTAGTTCTCCGTGCGTTTTGTCAAGATGACAAACATGGCACAAGTGTTACAGGTAACTACAACTGCTCCCTCAGACTCCATTCTAATGAGTGCAGTATTCTGGGCCTTGAAAATTTTACAGTTTTACCAGCTACTAATCTAGAATTAATAATCTTGTACAATGATCTTCCTTTTATGTTAACCAGCCCTAGTTGAACTGCTTAACCCAGAACTTACCAGTGCCCAGTTCTTTCTCTTTTACTCTCTCAGGGGTAGGTCTGCCTGTTTCCACACTCCGGTGTTCTTGGGCTGTGGGAGGTACGCTAGGAGCCAGCAGGTCGATTGGGTAAGGAGAACTCAGGTCAGGCATCTGTTGCCTGTCCCCCGTTCTGATCCACCAGCCCTCTGCCACATGTCAGGGAATCATTCCGTCCACACCTCCGACCTGTCCTGTCTGCTGATAAATACCAGGTTGGTGCACAACAAGATTCCTATCATCCATGATTTGATCGTGGATGAGCGTGCCAACCTGGCCTTCCTGACAGAGACCTGGGTGGGCGAGCGTGCCAACCTGGCCTTCCTGACAGAGACCTGGGTGGGCGAGGGAGGGGGAGCCTCTCTATCTCTGCTTTGCCCCCAAGGGTTCTGTGTTCAGCGCTTGGGCAGGTTGGAGGGTTGGGGTGGGGCCCATTGTGTATAGGAAATCCTTTCATGTCATCAGATCCGCGACATTGGTGTGTCCAGGGTTGGAGTGTCTATACCTTGTGGTGGGCCAGAGGGACAGGTTTGGAATTGCTATTGAATTTGTCTATTGTATCTTCCATTGATGACCGTTGCTGGTCCGTTGTTGGAAGCCGCCCAGAGTTCCCTCCAGGAACATGGGCGGGATACAAATTCAATAAATAAATAAATAAATAAATAAATAAAATTGTGCTGGTGTACCATGCTCCCCGCGACCCTGCGCACTCCCTCCCAGAGCTCTCCAAGTTCATCTCGGTGGCACTCTTGAGGTCTCCCCGGCTTTTGGTGGTTGGGGACTTCAATGTGCATGCCGGGCCTGCGCTGTTGGGAGTGGCTTTGGAGTTCATGGAGTCAATGGCCTCCATGAACCTGTCCCAGGTTGTCATCGGTCCCACTCACAGGGGTGGACATAGCCTGGACCTGGTTTTTGCCTCCACTTCTGCAGGCTTCAATCTGGGGGTTGGGAACTTGTGCTCCCGACCTGTGTCATGATCAGATCATCATCTGCTGACTTTTCCCATATCAGTCACTGCCCCACCCTGTGGGGAGCTGGGCCCGTCTATCTCAGCCCACCCCCGAAGGCTGTGGTTCTCGGAGTCATAGTAGACTCGGAGTCCTTTGGGGGCTTACCGGATGGCCTGGTTGATGATCCGTCCAATTTCCTGGTGGACAGGTGGTATGAAGATGTTGCCGGGGTTGTTGACCGGATCACCCCCAAGCGCCTCATCCAATGCCGAGCCCGCTCCTCCCCTTCGTTCATGGCAGAGCTCCGGGTGATGAAGCAAGAGTGGAGGGAGCTAGAGAGCAGATGTCTGAAGGATTGGACGGCTTTGAATTGGGCTGTGGTTAGGGTGTCGACCAGTCACTATTCCCAGGTGATCAGGGATGCAAGGAGATTCTTTGCCTCCCTGAGAATTGATGAGGCCTCGAACCACCAGGCAGAATTGTTCTGGGTGGTTTGAGACCTCACCAATCCTGGTCTGCCGGGGCCTCCTCCTAGTGATTTCACTAGTGAGTCATTCGCATTCTTCTTTAAATCTAAAATAGAGGCCATCCGTTCTGATCTGGACGAGGTATGGTCCCTTGGAGGGTGGAAGCCCACCGGGCATTAACTCTCGCCCTTGCCCCCCGGACTCGGCAGGCCTACGCGGCCGCCTGCCACGAGTACACCCGGTTCTGTGCACAGGAGGGGTTTCCCTCATTGTGGCCCCACGTAATATCCAGGGCAGGCTTTCTGCCCTGGCTTTCTATGCTAAGGCCCACCACTTTGAACACCCTTCAGGTGATTTCCTGCTCCAGAAGATTTATTTATTTATTTATTTATTTATTGTATTTATATCCCGCTTAATATCAAAAGATCTCTAAGCAGCTTACAAAGCCAGAATGGCATTAACAATTACAATAAAACAGACAAACAAAACACACAATATAGCTAAAAACCAGATAGTGTTCCTGAGTACTATCTAAAAAACTCTGATAAAAATATCATTCAGAAGACATGGCGATGGCAGGGGAAAAAAAAAAAAAAACTAAAAGTCGCCAAAGGCCTCCCGGAAGAGATGGGTTTTTAAGGCCTTCCGGAAGGCCAGCAGGGACTCTGCAGAGCGCACTTCAGGAGGGATGGACAGCTGGAGGGCTGGTCGAAGGAGCGGGGTAGAAGTAAGGATTCGCGGGCCCCGTTTACCCCTGAGATCTTGGCCCGGCTTACAGAGCAGTAGCCGATTTTGCAAGAGCACATTTGAAGCGGCACAGTTCCGGGCGGCTGCCCTGGTTGCCTTTTTCGCCGCGCTCTGCATCAGCGAGTTGTTGGCATCGTCTAAGTCGGACTTGTATCACACGGCCCTCCTAGTGTCTGATCTCACTTTCTTACCGGATGGTGTTGTGTTGCGAATCCGAAGGTCCAAAACAGACCAATGGGCCAAGGGGCATGAACTATTCTTGGGCCCCTGTCACTTGCTGGCAATCTGCCCACTTCGTGCGCTGCGTTGTTATCTTGACCTTCAGGGAGGTGCTCCCGGGTACCTCTTTTCCCACCAGGATGGGACCCCGCTTTCCCGTTACCAATTTTGGATGGTCATGGTTGCCGCCCTGGCCCGGGCCGGTATTGTGGGGTGGCATTTTGGCTCCAACTCGTTTCAAATTGGGGCGGCCTCCACGGCAGCGGCTTTGAGCTATGACACGGCTGCCATTCAGCGCATTGGTCGTTGGCGGTCCCAGAAGTTCCAGGTTTCTGTTCCGCCGTTGCCGAAATGTTAGCGTTTGCCTGAACGTTTTAACCTTTTCTATCGTTCCAGGATCTGTGGTGAAGGCAAGAGCCAGAGTGGTCAACTTCGGCCATAGCTTTGTCTTCTGGGCAGCTGGGTATGCTGCATCTTCCCAGTGGGGCTGAAGATTTCGGCCTGGGCGCGTGTGCCACCATCAACTGGCTGGGTCGCAGGGGCATGCTTTGGGCCGAGTTCCGCTGCTGGGCATGCCATATTCCTCTGCACAACCCTCCAGATGTCCTGTTGCTGCACTTGGGCGGCAACGACCTGGCTCGTTTGCCGGCTGATGTTTTGCTCCTCAAGATCCTGCAGGACTTGAGTGAATTTTTATTCTATTTTCCTGGCACCCACATTCTTTGGTCTGCGTTGATCCCACGCCTAGTGTGGCGGTCAGCCCTTGACCCTTGTTTGATGGCGAGAAATCTTGCCTTTATCAATGGCGAAGTTGCCTGTTTTCTTCAGCACCGATATGGCTCCATTATTGCCCACCCGGCTATTTCTGGGCGTACCCCTTACCTCTACCGGAGGGACGGCGTACACCTGTCCAACCCCAGCCTGGATATTTTTCTGTCAGATCTTCAAGGGGGCCTGAGAGCCGAGCTGCTCGGCTTGTGGGGAAAAGAGCCCTAACCTCTTTTGGTGGCAGGTAGTGCAGCTGGTAACCACATCCTGGTGGAAGCTCTGATATCTGCCCTTACGGCGCTTCACAGCCCTCACAGTCAGTCTATCACAATTGGCTATGTCAGCAG
>JAHTLZ010000348.1:12570577-12584241 GCA_023846285.1 Phrynocephalus versicolor
GCCTGACTTACACTATTTAGAAGTTGTTGAGTTTAAATAAAGTTGTGACCCGGTTTACCCAAACCTGAAGTTGTCTCGCCTCTTTATTCCGGGGTTTGGGGGGGGCAAAGGAGCTCCTTTAGGCCTGCTGTGTGCCATATTTAATTACTACTAAATATTATTACAATAAAATAAATTGTTATTTCTAAATACAATGGATTACATTGTTGTTTAGTTATTGCATCTTTTAAAAAAGCAAAATGTGCTGTTTAATACCATAAGGCTTAAAACACTCTCTGAGTGGTTTACAGTTTAATTATGCAGGCTACACACTATGCACCCATCACTCTACTTGAGCTGGGTATTAAATTTACCATCCTCTGAAGAATGAATAAACCTTGAACTGGCTGCCTGGGATTGAATCCAGGTCATGAGCTGAGTTTTGATTGTGGTATTGCAGTTTCATCATTGCATCATGAGGCTCCTCTTTGTATTAGCAAAACCACTTTATCTCAGGTAAAATGGGTCAGGTAAGAAAGAGCGAGGCAGAAACTATTGCCCCAAAATTGGCATAAGTATTCAGGGATGAATGGGGTGGCTTTTATGACTGCCCATCTTATATGGGCAACTGTTGGAGTAGTGTATCAAAGTCTAACTATTTTGGAAGGTCCTCAAAATGGGCGCTCAGCTGTGAACCTCTGGGAGACTCGGCAAATGCATAAATGTTCTTTTTATGTTCTTTTCATCATTTCCTTCCACAAAGGTGGTTAAGGTATTTAATGTCAAATGAAGCTGTGGCCATTTTCAAGATAGTGGCTGGTGTGTGGCCTCTTCTGTCTATCTGAATGCCTGTGGTGCAATCTAATGAGTTTATCCAGACAGAAAAAAGGTTTCATACCAAATAAGCACCATGTGGCACGATTCCTCCCAAACGGGTTCAGTCCTTACCATTGCTTATATCTACACTGCACCACCTAGTTTTGAAAACAGCTTCACTAGGAAACAAATGCTTAAAAGCCCTTTTCCTCACAGCAGTTTATCTCCTGGATCTATTTCCCGCCATTTTTACTGCTAATATTAAGAACTAATTAAAGCCTTCTGACTGGGATACTCTTACATGGATAGAACAAACAGGAACATGTCTCCTTCAAAGAACAGCCATGTGGTGAGGCGGTGTGTATGTACATGACCTCTGTCCCTTTGTTTGAAAGGCTGGGGTGCTTCAGATGCAGCTTTATAAAACCTTTGGATTAAGAAGCATACACAACACACTGCGATCAAGTTCCACAAAATAGTCCTGATGCAGGGGAACAGAAAGTCTTGCTAGGTAGCAGGCAGTGCTCTTTTGGCAGCCAGCTGACCTTTCACCTGTTACTGGGCTAAATGCTTCTCTTTTGCTCTTATGCTCATGGAAGGTGTACTCGAGAAAAGCCATTTTAATGCAGAAGCTGTCACTGTTTGCTTTGGGGAAAGGCCTTGGTTGCTTTTCTCTTGTTTTGATCTTGCAACTGAAGGGCTGCTTGCTGGTTCATTGAGGATTGTGGCTAGGTTGCGTGGACTCGCTGTTTAAAGATCATTGAAAGAGGGAACCATGTGATAATACCATTTGGTGACATGCTCTCGTTTCAAGTGCCACTTCCTCTTCCCATGAGCATTGATCAAGTGTTTCCATCCTTTTTTCCAACCCCATTCTTCTTCCTTATAAATTTCCACCATTGTAACGTACATGTATATGTTCATAGGCTGCATTCAAAACTAGAGGTGGGCGAGAAATGTACTGAGTCAGTACTACTTGACCCCCATATGAGGCAGCAACCAATCAAATTACTTTGCACCAAATCTTTCTTCCACATTGTTGCATCTTCTAGTGTATGTATAATGCAAAAGTGAAACTTAATAGCTAATAAAAGAATATATGATTGAAACATTAGCTCAGCAAACAGGTTCTCCAAACTTTGCCACACATTAACACCTGGATGTGACCTGGTTTCTTTCCGCTGCCACCATTTCCCAAAATACTTATTCCTGAACTAATAAATAAACGAAGACAGAAGCCTGCTTTAAAGTTTCAAAATAACTATGGAGTTTATTTACGTTAGAGAAATAAAATGGAAGACTAATGCATACTATTCACTTGAGGCTTGTACTTTTCTTTAACTTAAAACCAAAAACAATTATTACCAATCTTGATCTCAAATCTAAATATAAATTCAGTCTACTATGGGTCAGAGTCTATTAGCGACTTTTTTTTCATAGAAAACATATAGAGGTCTCCAGCGTTCTCTTGCCTTCTGTAGGTCTTTCTCCTTGAGTATTTCTGACAAAATGTCCATTTCTGCTGTTTCCAAGTATCTCTCCAAAAGCTCATGTTGTTCCGGTAAGTCCTTTGTTTTCCAGTATTTTGCCAACAGAATCCTAGCTATAGTTAACATATACATTAATAAATGGTTCTTATTATAATCTTTGATTTCCAGCATAATATTTAGCAAAAATATTTCTGGCTTGAATGGTATCATACAACACAATATTTTCTGTAACATCTCATGTACTCTTTTCCAATAGTTTTTAATCACTGTGCATGTCCACCACATGTGATAGAAAGTCCCTTCTTTCTCCTTACACTTCCAACATTTATCAGATCTGTTTCCAAACATTTTCACTAATTTTTGTGGTGTTATATACCACCTATAAAACATTTTATATATGCTTTCTTTCAAGCTAGCCGCTCTGATATACCTAATATTAACTTCCCATAGTTGTTTCCAGTTATCTATCTCAATATTATGTCCTATATTCTGAGCCCACTTAATCATACAATCTTTAACTATCTCATCCTCAGTGTTATGCTCCAATAGGTGTTTATACATTTTCCTAATGTATAAACCCAAAAAGTCAGACAGTTGACAATCGCTCCCCAAAAAGAATATATCAAATTCAGTTTTCTGCATATAGAAAACTTCTTTTTTATCTTTACTGAACCTTGACTGCAACTGCGATTTTGCCCACCAGTCTAATATAATGTTTTGTTTTTTTAAATTCTTCCTCTGTTTTTAATTCAGTCTTACTCTTTAATATATCTTGATATCTACCAAATCTCATCTCAGTCATCAAATTTGGGTGTGTGAAGGCTTCTATCAGGGACACCCAACCTGGGATCTTTCTATACATGTATTTTTTTAATATTCTCCCATATTCTCCATAAAGCCTTCCTAATCATATGATTGCTAAAGTTTTTCTGTTCTTTTGCCTTCTCATACCATGCAAACACATGCCATCCCAGATTCAAATCATGGCCTTCCAATTTCCAAACTCTTCGGTTTTCTAAGAGAATCCATTCTCTTACCCATCCCAGTACACAAGATTTATAATACAAATCCCAATCAGGAGCTCCCAATCCTCCTCTGCTTACACCATCTTGTATTTTTATGTAAGGTTTCCTTTTTATTTATAATAATAATAAAATTATAAAAATTTGAAATAGCAAAAAGCAAAAACAATTATTTACTCATTTTCTTCTTCAGTTGTTACTTAAACAATTCTTAACTAGTCCGTAACAGACCCTATCCAGACCCTATCCCGCCCTGATTCTCTTGGCATTCTAACTGACATTTGCTAATATCTCTATAGCACCACCTATAGGCTATTTGATTGGGTAAACAGATACCACTTTATAAATATTCATAGCCAAGTTTTTATAAATATTCATAGCCTAGCTTTGCGTTCTGTTGCACATCTTCTAGTGCAGGGCTGTCCAACTTTCAATAGCCCGACGCCTACCTACCACTTCTGTAGGCCCCCTGTGGTTGACAGCAGCAGAGGGTCAGCGGTGGGGGGTGGGGCCTAGGTTGATGACCGCAGCGGGGCAGTGATGGCAATGGGGGGCATGGAGTGGTGGGGTCAGTGGGCGGGGCCTGCATAGGGCCAGGGGCGAGGGTGATGGCAGCAGGTGGGGGCAGTGGCGATTGCGGTGGGGGTGGGGGTGATGCAGGTGGCGGGGGTGGGGGCACGGGGGTGACTCCAGCATTGGGTGGCAGCCGCAGAGGCGAGCCCAGGGCCGACCCTTGCCACTCGTCGCTGGTGGTAGCGGTGGTGGTGATTCATGTCCCCCCTCCTCCTTCTCCTCCTCCTCCCCCTCCTCCTCCATACTTGGGATCGCCCCACCCCCAGAGGGGTTTGCTCTGTCCTTGTCTCCTGCAGCCCTGCGAGGCATGCAGGCAAGCAGGTGGGCTGGCTCGCTCCAATGCAAACCTGCGAAGAGTGGGTGGGTGGGTGGGCAGTGATGGAGTGAGGGGGCAGCTACCCTCCCCTCACACTGGAACAGCCCTCCCAAGAAAAGCAGCAACTGGAGAGCCAGCCGCTGCTCAATCTGCATTCTTCTTCTCGGGGAACTGCTGAAGGGGGAAAGGAGCCTGCAGGTCTTCAGACTCAGCATCGCTCACGCAGCGCATTCCCAGGGCCCCATTCCCATTCCCTCTGCTGCGCGCCCCAACCGCCGCGCCCCTGAGATCAGAGAGAGCCCGCACCGTGCTTGGCAGGTCGCTGGAGGCTTTTTCCCACTGTGGCCCCGCAACACGGCCAAAAGGGCATCTCTCCGCCACTTCCTCATACCTGGGCTACTGGGGCACAGTGTTCAGCAGCACAGACAATGGTGGCAGGGGCAGTGGGCAGGGCCTGGGGTAGGGGCTGGGTGAGAGTGGTGGGTGCGGGGGTGAGGGCTATGGGGGCGGGGGAACGGTGGTGGCTCCAGCGTCGGGTGCTGGCCATGGAGGCGGGCCCAGGACAGGTTGCTGGGCCTGCTGCCACAATTGGAGCTGCTGCTGCCGCAACTAGAAATGGCGAGTGAGTGGGGAGATCCCCCCTGCACTGTGGACCTGACGCATGATCCCTGAATGCGCCGCAGATGCCTGGTCACCCGCAGTTGACGTCTTGGACATCCCTGTTCTAGTGTATGTATAATGCAAAAGTAAAACTTAATATCAAATAAATGAATATATGATTAAATCCTTAGCTTGGCAAACAGGTGTTGACATTCCTATCCCTGGGCCCATGCAAGGCTCCAAATTTGTCACACCTCTCCAATGCACAATAAAAACTCAGCTGAACTGTGAAGACACTGCAGTTATCCAACACCTTGGCACAAAGCAAAAGCCTGCATACTGAAATCTACTTGCAGTCTAGATGGGAGAAGGGAATGACTGTAATGCAACAAAATTATTGTCCCTAACATAAACAGGTATGTGGAAAATTTTGGTCAGGCAAGTGTTAACAACGCAACAGAGAAGATTGTTTTTTGTTTGCTTGTTTTTGCCTTTGGCACACCTCTGCTTTTTATTGTAAGTCAATATGTAGATTCTAGAAATCTGTATGTAAAACCTTATCAGGCCTAGTACAAACATGCATCCCCTGTGACAGCAGGAGCTTAGAAAATGAATTTGTCTGAGAACAAAGGCCCCTTGCCAGCTGAACCTGGCACAGTTTAAAAGGAGAGGGGAGGAAGCTTGTGAAAAACATACAGAAAGCCTGCCAGGAAAATTGTTTCTCACCAGGTGAATTTCAGAATCTTTCTTTGCAACAGCAGTGGAGCCTCAGTTCCTTTTTTTTTGGAGCATTGCACAAGTAAAAACAGTACGTGTGTTTATGCAAAAAATATTTAAGGTCATTTATTTTGCCTGGGTTTTATTCTTTTTATTTTTCCTCCGTGTTTCTCAAGAACCCTGCTTCATCTTCCTTGAAAACACATTCCAAATACACTCTATATGTTTCTTTCCCCTGCTTCCTTTTCTCCAGACGCAACAAGCGTATTGGGAAAAACAACAACATAATAGTCACTTGAAGCTTACCCTCCCTCCATATTTCTTGCTGTGAATTTTTTTTTTACATTTTATAATGTCCATCTGAATGTCTTTCAAGATAAAGCATTTCCAAAAATATTGTCCCCACGGCCACTGGTTTTTTGTTTGTTTGTTTGTTTTTTAAACCAACTGGTTATGCCCCCTTTAGCGAGTTTTCCATGACCTACCGAAGAAGTTGGGATTTTTTTTTTTTTGCTCCGTTAAAAATGCAAGTCAGAAGTCCATGGGAGCTTGCATATGATCCGGTTTTCTACTCCCTACCCCCAGCCCCAACCAGATCATTCTGGGGCTGGTCAGCACTTTTTAAAATCTTTTTTAAAATATATCCTCCCCCCAGTGCTATCACCTGGCCTTCAGGCTGTCAGTGTCATTTTTTGTTGGTTTGTTTTCATTTTTCCCCTAGCCCCACCGGCTCCTGGGGCAGGGCGGTGCTTTTTATTTTATTTTTTAAACTTTCCCCTCCCCCTCCAGTGCTGATCAGCTGGCCTTCGGGCAATCAGTGCTGTTTTTTTTATTATTATTTTCATTTTTTCCTAGCGGTCATGGGGCTGAATGGTGCTTTTTTTGTTTAAATCTTTGTATGTGGGAATAGAGATGCCACATCTTCAGTCATGTGACCAAGAAAGAAGAAAAGCCGAATTTTCACTATATCCGGATCTTCCCCCAGGTGAGATAGCAGCCTATGTGGCCAATGAAATGCTCTCTGGTCTGTGAGTCCTGTTCAGAATGTCTTATTTTAAACTTTGAAACAGCTGTTTTTAAAAGATGTAAGAAATAAATCCAGGCTTCCAAACCCCCTTAAAGCCCTTAACCTTAAACTGAGAATACAAATCAAACAGAGGCAGTAAACATTATGGAAGGAGAGAAATTACATATTTTATAGGTGTTCTGGCTTTCTGGAATTAGGAAAGTGTCCCAGGAGGGTCAAAAGATCAAATACAGCAAATAATATAGGAGAAGTGAATCATTTACCTAATTTAAATAAGTGTATCTAGTTTTAAAATATGGACTATCAACATTGCCTTCTGATTTGTGATATGGCTGGCCCTTTCTACTTCTTGGAAGAAAATCAGATTTGTTTCTGCACCACTGAAATCAATGTGCCTGGGTCCTGAGAGATGTAGCAAAACTCAATCTTGGTGTAAAGCTGTATGAGAACAGAGGACAAAATACCAAGGAAGCACGTTGTGACCTCTTCTAGGGCTGTCCACCTTTTCTTTGTCTTCCCCAGAGTTGGACGGTCTGGGAATCACCACCCAGATTCAGATCTGTAATACTACACATTCTCTCCTCCCCTGGTTAAGGAGTGGCTCGCAGAAGACTAGGTACAGTGAGTTCATAAAGAGATTCAAATTAGACAGTTTTCTTGGTTTAGACTGTTTACTGTTGGCTTCATCAGTATACTCAGTTGTGAAGAGTGTTCCATTATAACTGGAAGATTAGCTTTATTCACCTCAGAGTAAGTTACACTGAGGTGAATAAAGCTGCCTCTCAGGTAGGATTCCAGAAAATATGTATATATATATATATGATGCCCTAAGCATATCTGATCTTGCTTGATTTTGAAAGCTAAGCAGGGTTGGCTCTGGTTAGTACTTGAATGGGAGACCCCACCAGGGAATACCAGCGGCGGTAGGCACCTGGAGTAGGAATTGGCAAACCACTCCAGTATTCCTGCCAAGAAAACTCCATGGACATGGGGTCATGTAGAGTTGGTCATGACAGTAACAATGCAACACACACACACACACACACACACACACACACACATTTCATGTACACAATGCCTTTTCTTATAATTTTTTCACTGCGTCTGAAAAGCTACAGTTAAAACTTGTAGTGAATAAGGGGCAGAGGGGGTGGGACAGAACCCAGATTTAAATGGATGTGTGTCTGAAGCTTGCAGATGCATTTGAGAATCATATGCCATCATATTGGGGCATGTGAAAGTCAAGTGGGCCCTAGAAAGCATTGCAAACAACAAGGCCAGTGGAGGTGACAGCATTCCAATTGAACTCTTTAAAATCTTAAAAGAGGATGCTGTAAAGGTGCTGCACACAATATGCCAGCAAATTTGGAAAACCCAGCAGTGGCCAGAGGACTGGAAAAGATCGGTCTACATCCCAATCCCAAAGAAAGGAAACACCAAAGAATGCTCCAACTATCGCACAATTGCACTCATTTCACACGCTAGCAAGGTTATGCTCAAAATTCTACAAGGCAGGCTTCAGCAGCATGTGGAAAGAGAACTGGATTTCGAAGGGGCAGAGGAACTAGAGATCAAATCACCAACATGCGTGGATTATGGAGAAAGCCAGAGAGTTCCAGAAAAACATCTACTTCTGCTTCATCGACTATGCCAAAGCCTTTGACTGTGTGGACCACAACAAACTATGGCAAGTTCTTAAAGGAATGGGAGTGCCTGACCACCTTATCTGTCACCTAAGAAATCTATATGTGGGACAAGCAGCAACCGTCAGAACTGGATATGGAACAACTGACTGGTTTAAAATTGGAAAAGGAGTACGACAAGGCTGTATACTGTCACCTTGCCTATTTAACTTATATGCAGAGTACATCATGCAAAAGGCAGATCTGGATGAATCACAAGCCAGAATTAAGATTACTGGAAGAAATATCAACAACCTCAGATACGCAGATGATACTACTCTAATAGCAGAGAGTGAGGAGGAATTAAAGAGTCTCTTAATGAGGGTGAAAGAGGAGAGTGAAAAAACTGGGCTAAAGCTCAACATCAAAAAAACTAAGATCATGGCCACTGGTCCCATCACCTCCTGGCAAATAGAAGGGAAGGAAATGGAGGCAATGACAGAGTTTATTTTCTTGGGCTCCTTGATCACTGCAGATGGCGACTGCAGCAACAAAATAAAAAGATGCCTGCTTCTTGGGAGGAAAGCAATGGCAAACCTAGATAGCATCCTAAAGAGCAGAGACATCACTTTGCCAACTAAGGTCAGGATAGTCAAAGCTATGGCTTCTCCAGTAGTGATGTACGGAAGTGAAAGCTGGACTATAAAGAAGGCTGATCACCACAGAATTGATGCTTTTGAGCTGTGGTGCTGGAGGAGAGTCTTGAGAGTCCTGTGGACTGCAAGGAGATCAAACCTATCCATCCTGAAATAAATCAACCCCGAATGTTCACTGGAAGGACAGATTTTGAATCTGAGGCTCCAGTACTTTGGCCACCTCATGAGGAGAGAGGACCTTGGAAAATGCCCTGATGTTGGGAAAGATTGAAGGCAAAAGGAAAAGAGGATGGCAGAGAATGAGATGGTTGGATGGTGTCATTGATGCAACCAATATGGATTTGACCAAGCTCCGGGAGGCAGTGGAAGATAGGAAGGCCTGGCGAGCTCTGGTCCATGGGGTCACGAAGAGTCGGACATGACTGAACAACAACAACAACAACAACAACAAATATATTAATTGCAAAGCCAGTTTTTCTCATCTGAGTTTTTACATTGCAATGCTGTGTGTGTGTGTGTGTGTGTGTGCGCGCGCGTGCGTGCGTGCGTGCGTGCGTGCATGCACGGGGAGGAAATTAGCTGACAAGAAATTAACTCAACCAAGGCCGTTACTTCACGAGCCGCTCGCTTCGCGGCAAGCCGTCATTTCTGTGCGAACCGATCGCTTCAGTCCGCACGCTCCTCCTTTTTGGCTGCGATGTCACCCCGACCACGCCCCCTTTAGCGTGCTCCAACCGGGGTGAGTGATTCCCCTGGCGGAGGACGGGAATCTTTTCGCTTCGCATCTCGCTTCGCTCCCAACGTCACGTGTAGTCTCGGTTTTTGGCTTTTATTTCAAGTTTTTTTAAAAAATATTCAAACAGGGATATCGATGCATCGCTATATTGTTTCATCGCTTTGCGCTGTTACTTCCTCGCTCGAGTAGCAGCGGCGGCGGCGGCGGCGGCGGGCGCAGGAGGAGCCGCTGCTGCCTCGCCCGGCCAGAGCAGGGCACCCGGGGCAGGCAGCGTGCAAGCGGTGGAGGGCGAGCAGCTGTGCCATGCGGGGCTCCCCCCGAGTAGCGGCGGCGGCGGCGGCAGGGGGCTGCCAATGATGCCAGGAAACAAAACACAGGATCGTACAGTAACCACGCTCTGTCGTGAATGACAGCCAAGCATTGATGCATCGATACGCCGAGTAAATTTTTTTAAAAAAATAAAAGGAGAGTGGAACCGGACGTTGCAAATCAGCTTTCTAATGCGAAGGGAACAGGTGAGGTAATAATCGATTCGGTCCCAAAAATGCCCCGCGTGAGTACAGAGAAACAGGGGTGGGAGCGAAGGGAGACCACGTGACCACCACGTGACTGCCTCCGAATTCAAATCGAAGGCAAGGTCAATTCGAAGCGAGGCACCTCGTGAAGTAACGGCCTATGTTGGCACCATTTGTAGAGCAATCCCAAGTGCTACAGGTAGAGGATGCAGAGCAGGATAAATTCCCATGAAACTGGCCTCTTACTGTCTGTCCACTTAATTTGTGTTATAGGAGTTGCTTTGAAGATAAATGACGGGGGAAGAGAAACCAGTGCACTGTCTCAAACCCTTTGAAATAAACACTTGAAATGAATTGATAAGGAATTTATAAAGTTCATATGCATATTTCACACACAATTGTTCTGACATCCCAAAGGTTAAATAGTCCAAAGTTGTTTCCTTGATAGATGTAAACCATACCCCCCTTCCCACTTTTTTGGGGGTCTCTTTTCCTTCCCTCCTTTTATAGTATTTGTATTTTAAACTCCTTTTCTAAAAATCACAGTCTGACATGATTTGCTTGCCAATTTGCTATGTATGTTGTAACCCCCCCCACCTCCACCCCTGGATTATGAAGAAGCAGATTTGGTTTTGGAAAGAGCCCTGCGTGCACACTTAGGGCCTGAAGAGTCACTTGAGTACTCATTCTCTCTGGAGGAGGCAAAGGTTGCATAAATGGGCACTTGACAACTCCAATGAAGAACCGAGAGGGTCAGAGGACTGCACGAGAACTCTTAAAGCTCAGCCCTCCCTGCTCCCTGTGATTGCAGGCTGATTCAGCTGGCTGCATTATGTCAACAGCCTTGCTGGCTGGAACATAATTTGCCGTTAATAGGTTAAGAATGTGGCATGTTTTTGAAGTGCAAACAGTGGGGATTTGACTTTTCATAACTTGTACAATTTATCAGAAATCATAAAGTCTGGGGGCTGTTCTTGTTTGGTTAGTTTTTTTTTAATTTATAAACAACTCCCAGAATTCCACAGGCTTCATAACTTCTCCCTGTTTTCTAGTTCTGCAACTTGTTCATCAGACCAATGCAAGAGGATACAGTTATTTCATTTGTTTATTTTTTTAAAAATGTTATTCAGATTTCGAAAGGAAACAAAAGAGAGGCCTGGAGTGTCTGAAGAAATCACTGTGTTCATCTGTTTCATATTGGAGAAATTAAAGAGGGGTAAGACATGGGGAGAGGAGAAAGGCAACATGTGGTGGCACTTTAAAATATTTATTTCAGTGTGAGCTTTCATGGATGAAAATACACTCTATACACAAGAGTAAATCACTATATGGAGCACTCCCCCCCCCCCCAATGCTCTGCTAAATCACCTCATGAGAGTTCTATGCAGCAAATAAAAACAGATATTACACTGGCAATCACCCACAATTTCAAATAGTTAACGTATTCAATTGGAAATGCATTGCCATTTTCTCTGCTGTCTGTCTTTATCCTCACTGAATCCTGATTGCTACCTCCTTGGGGATAGGTGTAACTGTAGATGACATAGTACTTGCACTGGTCATGTTTAATGGATTATCATTAGTGAAAGCTCACACTGAAATAAATCTGGTAGTGTTAAAGTGCCACAGCAGTTTGCTCCTGTCTTTCCCCCTCATTGCTGCTCCCCCACTTCACAAAGGCAAGGATGTTAGATGTTCAAAAGCAGGGGCATATATCCTCCTCTGAATTATAGAAGTGTTAATAATACATATTTGGGGGTGTGATCTGGTAATTGGAAAATCCATGCCCCATTATAATCATTTTGTAAGAAAAAATCTGTGGCTATAAAGGAATCTATAGGACAATTTCCTCTTCACCTGTTGTCATATGGATGGATCCACCCATGGACAATGTGGCACTTTGACTGTGTGACCAGAGGCTAATTCTTTTCATGAAGCAGTCTTCCTACTGAATGAGGGAACTCAGACATCTCTTCAAGTTCATGCTGAATGGGGGAACAAAGGAGAAAGAGTAGGTGTTAGTCACCAAAATGATATGTGTGTGTGAGATACTGACAATCTGGCTCCGCTGAAAGAACTGTGAAAGTAATTGTGTAGGATGAACGCTTAGAGCCTTTTCACATGACCCCTAAACTCTGTGGCAAATGGCTCCCATCTCCAGAACTTAAAATTGTTTCCCCACCAGCTCCGGAGTTTACAGAAAATTAAGTGCGACCACGCCCACCTAAGCGTGTCCCAGCGCACTTTTCAAGTACCTGCTCTCCATAGCTGAAGAATTCCTGATGCGGATGTAACTTAAGAGTGCCGGGCTCTCCTCGCTTCTGTTTGTTGTTTTTTGGCCCCCCGCCCCTTTAAGACCTACTTAAGAGAATGGAATGCTGCGGGGGCAAGAGCGAGACGGCAGAAGGGAGGTGAGCCACGTTCTTTTCTTCCTTTTTTTTCCTCCCTCCCCTCACGCAACCAGCAGCCAGGAATGCGGAGGGGGTGGGAACACAGGAACAGTGACAAGCCCCCAAGATCTCTGGTCCGAATTTAAGTGGCCAGCAGATCTTAGGGGTTGTGTAAAAAGGCTCTTAACTGATGACAAACAGAAATCTGTATTGGGCACCATCTACCAGGTCTACTGGGATCATAAATGGATTTCTCACAAATGTCACAAGCAGCAGAGGCCATAATTCATATTTAAAAGTTCTGGGTAATGCCAAAGTTAGCTTATAATATTCTGACATTCTGGTTGGTCTTAATAAAGGTATTTCCATACTATGCACAACCCCTTTCCCATTGCAATAAATTAACAAGGCTACACAGAAATTTTAGAGCTTTGACATGCCATTCAAATGCCTTGTGTTCACTGAAATTATTTCCCAGTCCTGTTTTACCTTTTCACTTTTGCACATTTATTCAAATTACCGTCACCTTGATGAGGAGAATACGTGCAGATGTGATGCACAGAAGTCAGTTGATTTGCATGATCTCAGTGGAAACTGGAGCTTCTAATGGGGCCATAATTGCAGCAAAACAATTACAATGTTTTACATTTCCTTATAAATAGTGACTTTTTACTTCTGTGGTACAAAATGAAAGATTGTCCTCTGGAATCCTATTGGAGTGGAGCCTTCAGCTAGTTTGTGCCCTTCATGATCCCAATGTTAAGTATGTGGTACTGGGTAGGTTTCTATTTGTTGCATTCTCAGATTACCGGCCTTTTACTTAGGCCGCAAACCTTAAACCAAATCTGGCCCACAGTGCCATAGTCTCTCCAGGATTTGCACCAATTTCTCTTTCATCTTAATTTGTAGGACCAAGCAAGGGTGTCACATAATGGATTCCCAAGTAGTCTTTTAAGCAGTCACAGTCACTTGATTCTTCCAAGGTATTTGGGGATGGGTGATTTAACACTGCTGATTGCTACAACTACAAAGGCGACTGCATTTCCTACAGTTTACATCAGATTGGGCATAGATGAATTTGAATTAAAATCTATCAACTACACAATGTAAAGTTTAATAGGGAAGCCTGTTGTGGAATTGTCTCTTTTGATTGAGGACCTTCTTCTTCTTCTTCTTCTTCTTCTTCTTCTTCTTCTTCTTCTTCT
>JAHTLZ010000348.1:12584251-12602195 GCA_023846285.1 Phrynocephalus versicolor
CAGTCAAAACTATGCCAAGATGCTCAATTCCAGGAAATCATACCTTAAGAGCCAAGGGATGGAAAGGGGACTGTCATGAATTGGATGCATAAATAATGCTTATGCTATTGATGGGTGGCATTGTAATAGTTCTAATTAAAATAACACAAGAAAATATCTAGGCTAGATCGGCTGTCTGTTCTACTTCATCATTGTCAGAGCAAACATAAGGCCCTCTGAGTTGTGCTGGCATAAAAGCAGCATAAGAAGCAAGGAGGCTGAGAGAGAAAAAAACACTTTTAAGACAGTTTGATGACACCTTCACTGTTTCCATCCTTGAGGCAAATTCGAGAGTGCTGTCAGCAAAGTCTACACTCTTTCAGCGGCAGTGGCAGATGTAAAGACAGGTACTACCACCTTTCACTTCTGACATGAACCTACTGGGCCAGCCTCTGAACATGAAATAAAATAAATGAAATAATAAAAAAGACACTGGGGTGATATTGTCTCAGCCATTTAATATGCTGTGGGCCACATCATGGGGTGAAACACAACCAACGACAGTGCAGGAGTGGCATGGCCATGCTGGCCCTTCAGGTTTTTGCTATTTCCTTTCCCTTATCTGTGCTTTTGTGTAAGAGTGACTGAGCAAGAACTACCAGGACTGTGGAGGACTTTTGTCCTCACAAGGACAAAGAGAAGGATTCAGTTTGTACCTATCAGGAGACATCATTGTGCTATTATGTATAGAAGAGGTAGGAGAATATGATAGCCCTCCACATGCTGTTGAACTACAATCTCAAAGAGCCCTAAACAGTAGTTGGAATGGCCTGAGGAGCAGAAGATCAGTGAAGCAACATTGAGAGGGCCACCCACTCCTCATTCTGGATTCGTCTCTGAGCCTGGAAGCCCAGGTTTTGGCATTGGACAACGATGCCTTTGCACAATTAAAACTAGTGTACCAGCTGGGCACATTTCTGGAGAGGTTTGATCTGGCCATCTTGAGACTGGCCTTAGTTAAATCCTGGCTGAGTTGCTGTGATCCTCTTTATGTGGGTCTGCCTATGGAAAATGTCAGAAAACTTCAGCAAGTCCAAAACAAACTAGGCAGGCTTGTTTCCATTGGCTGCTGATCTTTTTTCTGGGCTAAATTCAAAGTGCTGGCTCTAGCCTATACAGCCGTAACTGGCATGAGCCTGAGCTATCTCAAGGACCGCATCTCCCTTTATGAGGCTGCTTGAGTGTTAAGATCATCAGGAGGGGCAGTTCTCCCAGTCCCACCACCCTCATGGGTGCACTTGGGGGGGTACATAGGAGAGGACCTCCTGTGTCACTTCCTCCAGACTCTGCAACTCCAGCCCACAGAAGACCAGACTTGCCCAATCTTTGCTATCCTTCTGCAAGCAGGCAAAGACATTTCTCTTCAGGCAAGCTTTCCCTTAATGACTGGCTGCCTGGGTGGGGTTTTGTAAAGTATTGTTGTACCTTACTGCTTTGGATGTGTTTTGGTGACTGGCAATGGAGAATAAATGCTTATTATTGTAGGCTATGAAAGTTTTCCTCTTGAAATAATCACCTAAGACCATGGTCACACCAGGAAAATGTCCCCCTGTGGTTACATAACTTTTAATTGCAATCCTGTTGTGCTTTGATATTTATTCCAGGATGTGCATCTCAATGTGTTTTGAGGTTAATGAGTCATTTCCTTCCGATTCAATAAGCGCCTACAGGTTCTTGTTAAGACCACTTGATACAAGTTAATTGACACACTGACAAAAATGCCATGGGGGGGAGAAAAAAAACATTTTAAAAGGACGTGTACCATGACAGTAGTTCGAAAAACTTGTGATAACGGTTGTTCATACATGCAGCAATACAGCTTTTCTTTTAAAAAGATGAACAACCAAAGAAGTTGCCGCCTCTGGCTAAATGAGAAATGGTCTGCAGTTAGCACACTTGTCAGATAAATGATTCGCTAATAGTCATGTGTCATTTGACTGCTAATTTAAATTGAGGTACCAAAGGGGGATAACTAGAAAACAGTTTGTTGGTGTGATGTTGGAGCAATCTTCATTGCTTGTGTGCATTTTTTTTAAAGTGTAGCATGATGCACCCATGAAAGTTCTAATTGCACCGATGGTGCTTGATTCTGTGTTTTATGAAAGTAATAGCCAGACAAAGTCCATTGTTGAAAATGTATCCCTAACAGCCTAGATATATTGTTGCACAAAGCACACAGAGTTCTATTATCAGGTACATTTACTGGCTAGCTACATGGGTGAACTCTGACTAAAAGTGCACTTTTCAAGTATATTGCTTTGATTCCTAGTTCAAAAACATCTCATCCCTGCGAAAAGGCATCTCTCATATGACTGGATTGCTTAAAAATGGAGCTGTATAGTTAAGCTCACTCCTTGAAGAAATGTGGCATTAGTTGGGAGTGTTATTTATTTTAAAGAGCTGTAGATGCTGTGGTATTCCACAGTAAACTATATTGAGCACAACTTCGCTGTATTTGAAGATCAATATCCAAGTAGTAAGTGCCATTTTGCTGGAAGACATAAAGCTGAGAGGGTAATCCTTTGATGGCCTTACATTCCCAATGGCTTTCAGTAGGACCAGAGTATCCTCCTAGCTGTCTGTTTGGACTGGGAATAGAAGGCATTGAAACAATAGTAACAACAACAATCTTAGAACTGATCCTTGAGTCTAGACCTGTCAAGGAGGCTCAATGAAGAATCATAGTCCCAATCTCTGGCTCACCACCAGATACGCAAACCACGGAACTATCCAGAAGTCTGTGCAGTACTAATTGTATTGATAACTCTTGATTTTGGGTTTGACTTTATTAATAGCTGGCAATAGCTCAGATGGGAATGCTGAAATTCCCACAGAATTTGCCTTTGTATAAAAGAATTAATTCATTCCAAATGAAATTATGTTAAGCAAATTTTCCTTTATACAAATTCCCATAGGAATGCATTGAAAATGAAGTAATCCCATTTTATGTTGTACGGATTTTCCCCATAGGTGATTATGTTAAGCAAATTTCCCCTATCTCCGGAATTTTTATGTTATACAAATTTTATGTTATACAAGCTGTTTGTTATACAAGGGTCCACTGTACTTATGTTCTTTATATTTAGATGGAATGGTGCAGGGTGTTCACTCAGAAATTTGCACTAAGGTATGACTGCTAGGGACAATTTTCTTAGTCACAATATGTTGAAATAGCAATATTAGGATTATTCTGGTCTTAATTCAAATGATTGGATTCAGAGTTTTATGGAAGATATCTAAATCCACTTTGTGGGTTATGTTATGTGTAGTCTACTAAGGCCCAGCTAGCCTTTGATGTTACTTATTAAAGACGTTTATTTGATACCTCTTCCATCCTTAGGTTCAAACTTCCCTTAAACAATGTATTGCAATGTATCATGTCTCCCACTGTGAATTTGTTACAATATATAATTGTGCAATCCAGCATGTATAGAAGAATGATTGAGATGTGATTATTACATAATAGAAAATTGTAACCAATTGGATTCTGTCTGGGGTTAGCTAAGGAGTGTTAAGTGGGTGAACTGCCAGATAAAAGAAGTGATGGAATGAAGTCTGAATGAGCTTATTCTGCTTGTTCTCTGTGTTAGCACGAGGGTGTTGGCATGTTTCCTTGAGAAGTAGTGTTTTTCAGTTATGTTGTGTGCTATTAGAATATTATTAAAGAAGCTGTTAAAACTGTTGTGTCTGTCAAACACATATCTAGACCAAGTTAAAATGTTCAAATACTGTTAGTTTATTTATGTTATACAGTAAATGTTCTTGAAATGACCAAATTTGGTCTTAATATGACCAAATGCTGATTTTGCAGCAGTTTATGGTGCAGGACCGATTTGCCTGCCTGCCCAGGTGAGGCGAGAGCAGGAGGAGACCGGGCATGGTGGCTAGCTGGGCTCAGGCAAGGCTTACGTTAAAAGCCTCTGTCTCTTTTGCTTCAAGCACTGTCTCAAGGATAAATTAAGCTGTTTGTTACACAACATTTTCTTCAACTTCACAAGCTATTACACTGTTCTGGAATCTATGATGTATAAATATGTAGTTGATTTGATTATGCAAAATATGTGCATCAGTACGTTGAGCAGATCTCCATATGTACAGTCACTGTGGTATTAAAGTAAAACATGCACTTCATATAAACTTATTTTATTCTAGAAGGATTTTTTTCATCCACTGTATCCTTACCAGGTGCAGTTATTTGTATTATGTTTACCTGTACTGATGTTTCATACAACAATTACATACCGTATTTTTCGCTCCATAAGATGCAATGGACCATATGACACACCTTTTTTGGAGGTATGTTATGGGTGGGGGGGGGAATCACACATATATACTGTGGTCCTGGTACATCTCCAGCCCCAGTTTACTCTCCAGTCATGCTGCTCTTGGGAGGCTTGGAGTGGCATGGCTTTAGAGTAATGTGGGAAGATAAGCCGCCCACCACCACCCTGCCCAGGTCTCCATGCTGGGAAGCCTCCAGCCCTTGCAGAGGCCTCTGGATCCAGTGCACTGAAGCTCTGATACTTTACTTCTGTCATGCTGGTTTTTCTTAGGAATTACTGGATAATATGTTGATATCACAATGCCTTCCACACCACAGTACTATGACCATTCCAATATGTACTGCATAGGGAGTAATCACAAAACTGTAGAATCATTAAGACTCCCCCCCCACACACACACACACCTCCATGGAGTGCTAAAACTGATGCTGCCATTTTCCTGGATTCATTATTTGAACAGTTCTCTGGAAAGCCTATCATTTAGTTTAGCTTATGTAGGGATGCAGTCAAACTTCACAGCTTCTTAAAGACACAAGAACTGAAAGGTTTTTAAGAACAAATACCAAATAAAAATCCAATGGCATGGTAGTTCTGAGTGTAGCAGTGCTACTCCTAAGCAATTACCAAGTATTCCAAAAGAATGTTGACCATTCTTAATCAATTTGAGGGGAAAATAAATGCCCTTTGGAAAACATTTCCAAGGTGGAGAAATTCTCATAGGGGAGATTCAAGATACTTGTACAGTACATATGAAGTGGCTGAGAGGGACATGTACATATCTTATATTTCGCTGCACAGCTACCATTATCCCACACTTCATGTAAAATCCAGAGAAGATGCTCATGAGGTAACTCCTTCCAGAGCACCCTCTTCTGCTCAGAATGTGTGCACAACTGAATGTGTGAGCAAAAAGGTGTGGAACGGAAAGAAGAAACACAACAAATATAGCATCCTCCACCGCTTCCAATGTTATGTTATGTAGCAAGCTCAAAATTGGGATCAAAAGAAATTCTGGAGGCCCTGATAAAGAGGTAGTGAAAAAGATTAGGATATTTTTGCAGGCAAAATAAAACTGGACAACTGCAGGAATTGCACTATAAGACCACTACTGCACTTTAAATTTGAAACGCCTTTTCCTTAAAGACAAATCACTTTAAAAATCATTGTCCGCTTTTCAAATCATTGTTTGTGAACAGTCCCTTTGGCCACACTCATTTTTGGCCACTGTGTCAGTTTTTCTTGAGATGACCACTGGGGGGGGGTGTTGTTTATTAAAATTGATTCCTACACCCCCTTTTAAAGTGATTTGGTTTTATTTGCGGACATACTACATCACTTTTTTTGCCCCCCCCCATTTCTGCTGTTTCCCTCTCATAGGACACGCCAAAAAAAAAAAAGCCTGTTGCAATGTAAACATGTTTGCTGACTTTGCTGATGCTGCACTTTCACATTGTGGTCACTGAAAATTAAAGTATAAAGCGGTTCAGCGAAGTGTGGACGGGGAAGCCAATTGCTAAGCAACCACCAAATTGTGGACTGCTGAACCGCTGTAGCAACCACAACCACGTGGCCGCAGGAAGTGATAAGGCTATGCAAAATAAAAAGTTGCTGCTCAAGGAAGTGTGGTAGCAGCCTATGCATTTTCAGTAGAGGTAAAATGTATCTACAGTTAACTTTCTAAAATGTAAGGGAAGTCCACAACCTGGAAGGCCTGGAAAAGGTGCTGGTCTCTGAGAAATGACAAATACAGAGCTGATCTTTTTCAGAAAGCATCTTTTCAGATAAGCATTCTGGAAACACTCTTTTGCTTATTCCACTAGAAACAGCAAGCCATTGTGCAGAATAAGTCCCAAAATGTTTACACCATTTTTGAAAGGGTGCTTTCCCACTACCAGCCTAATATTACACCTGCATTATGTACTGTTAGGTTGGGACCAGCTTATACAAATCTAACCAGGGCTTTCAAGGTAAGATACCAAACTTTTTTTTTAATGGTCGAGTGGGGATTCGAACCCACGATGTAACCTGCTATCATGGATGTGTGTGCCTGTTGAGCTGCCTCTTACAATGTGGGATTAGACAAGGAGAGCAGTTTGCCACATTATTCCATGGATTATTTAGAAAAATGTATTCAGAGCCTGGGTACCACATATCTCAATGGCACGGTTAATTACAGGGTGGCAGATTGTGTTTTATGACTAAAAACTTATGTTCATTTTTCACCTAGTTGTCCCTACCACGCTGCACTGTCTTAACAACATAAGGAGAGGGCTGCTGGCTCCATCCAAGATTTTGCTGCGCACAATGACCAAATGCTGCTAAACATGGGAGGAGGGGGACAATTTAGCTCCATGAAGGTTCACAGTTTCGTAGGCTCCAGGGAGGTTGAGAAGCAGGGTATGAGCTTCATGATTATCCCACTTCTCTTCCTAGCAAAACCCTACTGACACAGGCATTTAAGCTCGAAACAGTGAGCCAAACCACTTTATTCCCCTTTCCCCCCACAGAATTTACTTTGTCTGGAATGGAGTCTGTGTTTTTCTGAATGTACTCACTGAGCTTCTGTGATCGGGATTCCTGCTTGATGAGAGTTTTTGAGCACACAAGATCTGTGAGTAGAGATGGGCACGACTCAGAAAAAAATTTCATTTTCATTTTCGTTTTTGTCTAGGGGTCCGTTTCGTTTCGTTTCCGTTTTCGTGAGCTAATTTTCAAAATTTTTCATTTTTGTTTCGTTATGTAACGAAAACAAAAAACGAAAATGAAAACGAAAAATTTTTCGTTTCTTCCCATTTAGCTCCATTAAGTGCTTTTCCAGTAACGAAAAACGAAAAACGGCTCAAAATTAGTCGTTTCATTTCCGTTTTCGTTCCATTTTTGAACCGTTTTTCGTTTTTCATTTCGTTACGTAACGAAAACGAAAAACGAAAACAGAAACGAAAATTTCGCTAAGTCGTGCCCATCTCTATCTGTGAGTATGTTCAGCTGGATGTGCTTCAAATTCTGCTCCAGAATGTTGTGCTCCTTACATGAAGGCCTAGTGACCTTCCTGGTGGAAAGGAGGCATACCTGTAGATGGCAAGCTTTACATGTGTCCCGTGTCTCCACATTTTGGTTCTGTCCACAGGTTCAGATGCAACACCTGAAGCTTTTGCATATCATTCATGCAATTCCCTCTCCTTTTTTTTAAAAAAAAATACATCTAACCTCTAAAATTGCCCAGCCTTTCTTTGGCAGCATCACCCCAGCATCATACACCTAGTCCATATATTTGTGCAGTGCATTTGCTGAAGCCATGCTAAGCTTCTCAGAAGTAAACTAGATAGAACTGTAATAAATGAATGTGGCCTGCCATCAAAAATATATGTAACAGCAAAACATATTACCTACACTTTGAGCGACTCTTATACAAGAACAAAATCTGTTATTCTCCTTCCTTTAAACTAGGCCTAATACTTAACATCTGCCCTCATAACATAGCAGTTCTATCTGTACTGTCCGATAACATTTAACTAATCCCAACATACATTTAGATGTCGGCTGGGCAGCTTGTTAAATCTCCACTGGCACTTCTGAAACACAAGCTGCATGGTTCTGTGTCAGGGATTTTAAAAATGATTATTAGTTACTTCAGGCAGAGGGAAAAGTTTGGTTTGGCTTTTTAAAAACTCTTTTAATTACTCTTTTATTTTTCTCGTCAGTTGAAGCAAACCTCCGTCCTCAGCACTTTCTAAGCAGCACATCTTTTTCAATTACGACTTAATATTGGTTTCTGTCTATGTGTTACAGAATGCATTTCCCTTTTATTCGTACTGTGCCTTCCCATCACTGCAAACAAACAAAAAAATACCACTGTAATTACGGTGACCTAATGTGATGTATTTTGTTTGTCAAGGCCTTTCAGGAAACAATGCTAATAAAATAAGTCATTTCAGACTGGATGGGTTGGCCATTTCCTGAACAATAAATGTGCTCCAGATATTTGGAATATGGCTTTGCAGGCTTGATAGAATTTTGTATCTGAACAGTCACTCTCTGACTTGATGGCAAATAAATGCACAATGAGTCAGTAGTTTTTCTACAGCAGTCTGCAAGTCTGCCTGCCCAAGTGCCTTTCAGCACATGTCAATTAATTCTATTTCTGGCGGCCCACATTCTTTTGCAATTGTATTTGCTTTATTCCTGAGTTGCCCCTTTGCCTCTGAGGTACATAAGTGCAAAGGGAAGTAGAAAATTGGCTCAAGCATTCCAGTCTGCCATTTTACATGGTAACCCCCTTTCTTATTTCGTATATGTCAGGAAGATCTCTCTATCCCCAAATTGCTCTGTTTATTCCTGATCTGTGTAAGCAATCCCATATCTTGTAATTGCAGAATGTCAGTTGAAAACAAATTTCAGTTTTTTCTAAAAAGAAAATGAAGTAAAAACAGATATTTCCAAAACGGCATTAAATGGCAGCCACTGAGTGTCACGCCGTTCAATACCTGTAGCTTCAGTATCTGAGGGCAGTTCCCCAGTTCCTGAACTACAGCAACTTAATTCAAGAAAGTATAGCTGGTGAACCTGCTGAAGCAGATAATAGACATTACCAGTAACCATGGTCACAAAAGTGCTCTGCAAAATAAATAAATAAATAAATAAGGTGGTGGTGGGGAATCCAGGATGGCCCTTTCAGAAGTAGTAGATCCCATCTGATTCAGGGAATAAACCAGTAGCATGGATATGGGGATTACTTGCCCCAGAACTTGCATCTTGCCATGATATGATATTGTCATTCATCCTACCACTGAGTCCAGACATTGATTGTGAATTTCCATTTCAAAGGCCGCACCAGATTATGGTGCCACTAGAATGGGCATGAAGTGTATTTGGCTCACTTTGTCCAAATTCTGACATGCAGCACTACAAGTGCTATGTAGTCTCTCCCCCCAACCCCTCAACCCTTCTGGGTGTTCCGCTTACTTTCTGGTATGTGCCGCCCAGGCCTTCCTTGCCAGGCAGCTGGGAAGGGACAGAGACTTCCCTTCTCCCATCTCCTCTGGAAGCTGTCTACGCAAGGTTCTGGGCCAGGAATCCCTGACCCACCTACTCATCTCAGTGGGCAAGGCAGAGATTTGTACGAATTTGTGTGAAGTGAGACAGATTGTTTCATGCCCATCTCTACCAACTACTGGCATATTGTCAGTGTGTTGGCAGAAATAATTACAGAACCTCAGTTTATTTATTTCAGCTTCCATTGAGAGTTCAGGATTAATCTGATATAGACCTCATTTATTTGTCATTCTTGAGATCAGTGGTACCAATACACCATTTTTACAATACCATATTTTTTGAATGAAAGCTTTACTCTGATTATGGTTTAATGTTAACAGACTCTGCAATAGCCTACTCTTGGACTTGCTTCTGAATAAATGATGATAGAGCTTCTTCATTTTAAGCTGGGGGTCTAGACTCACAATGGAGATAAGCCTCCAGACAGTATGGTCCACAGCTTGCCTGACAAATTCAACTTTCCCTCACTACATTAAGGTCTACATTCAAGACAATTTATCTGTGACTATATAGATTAAGTTCTCAGACCATGTCACCATTAGTTTTAGCTATAAGTGCTTGAGTACCTGCACTCCACTGATGACCTTCCAGAAAAGAGCCTATAAACATTGAGGCACTCTGCCGTACCTCAAAAATATAGGTTACCAGCTGCCCCCTGTCACCTTTGTTATTTATATTGACATTAGAAGTATTAAATCACAAATAAGAGACCAAAAGGAGATACAAGGTTTGAAAATAAAGCAAGAGGAATATAAGTTACAGGCTTATGCAGATGATGTAGTTTTTATATTGGAAGACCCAATCAGCTCAGTAGAGTTAAGGAAAAAATTGGTACTGGAATTTGGAGAGATGGCTGGTCTTAAAATAAATGAAGAAAAGACAAAAATACTAAAGAAGAATATTGTTGGAAAGATCTAATTTTAAAGAAGAGAAGTCCATAACATACTTAGGAATCAAAATAACAAAAAAAAGCAAGTACAGTATATCAAGATAATTATTTGGAAACTATGAAGGGTATTCGATCAGACTTAGAAAACTGGAGTAGGATGCATTTATCAATAATGGGGAGAATTGCAGTCATTAAAATGAATGTGTTACCTAAAGTGCTGTTTCTATTCCAAATGATACCAGTAATAATGAAAAGAGCATTTTTATTGAAATGGATAAATTGGTTCTGAAGTTTATTTGGCAGGGAAAGAAAACGAGGATTGGGAAGAGGGCTTTACAAGATGGTGTAAGCAGAGGAGGATTGGGAGCGCCTGATTGGGATTTGTACTATAAATCTTGTGTACTGGGATGGGTAAGAGAATGGATTCTCTTAGAAAACTGAAGAGTTTGGAAATTGGAAGGCCATGATTTGAATCTGGGATGGCATGTGTTTGCATAGTATAAGAAGGCAAAAGAACAGAAAAACTTTAGCAATCATATGATTAGGAAGGCTTTATGGAGAATATGGGAGAATATTAAAAAACAAATGTATAGGAAGATCCCAGGTTGGGTGGCCCCGATAGAAGCCTTCACACACCCAAATTTGATGACTGAGATGAGATTTGGTAGATATCAAGATATATTAAATAGTAAGACTGAATTAAAAACAGAGGAAGAATTTAAAAAACAAAACATTATATTAGACTGGTGGGCAAAATCGCAGTTGCAGTCAAGGTTCAGTAAAGATAAAAAGAAGGTTTTTATATATGGAAAAGTGAATTTTGATATATTGTTTTCGTGGAGCGAAGAGAAATTTATTAGGAAAATGTATAAACACCTATTGGAGCGTAAAACTGAGGATGAGATAGTTAAAGATTGTATGATTAAGTGGGCTCAGAATATAGGACATAATATTGAGATAGATAACTGGAAACAACTATGGGAAGTTAATATTAGGTATATCAGAGCAACTAGTTTGAAAGAAAATGTATATAAAATGTTTTATAGGTGGTATATAACACCACAAAAATTAGTGAAAATGTTTGGAAACGGATCTGATAAATGTTGGAAGTGTAAGGAGAAAGAAGGGACTTTCTATCACATGTGGTGGACATGCACAGTGATTAAAAACTATTGGAAAAGAGTACATGAGATGTTACAGAAAATATTGTGTTGTATGATACCATTCAAGCCAGAAATATTTTTGTTAAATATTATGCTGGAAATCAAAAATTATAAGAAACATTTATTAATGTATATGTTAACTATAGCTAGGATTCTGTTGGCAAAATACAGGAAAACAAAGGACTTACTGAAACAACATGAGCTTTTGGAGAGATACTTGGAAACAGCAGAAATGGACATTTTGTCAGAAATACTCAAGGAGAAAGACCTACAGAAGGCAAGAGAATGCTGGAGACCTCTATATGATTTCTATTTAAAAAAAGTCGTTAATAGACTCTGACCCATAGTAGACTGAATTTATATTTAGATTTGAGATCAAGATTGGTAATGAGGTGTATTTTTAAGTAAGGTTTCCTTTTTATTTATAATAATAATTATTATATATAGGTTACCAGCAAAAGTCTCACCCCAGGTGGCTACATAATGCTTACTCACTAACCTCTGTTTGTGGTAGAAAGGAAAGGATAAATCTCTGGAGTGTCTCCAAATACAATACTTTTGACCATAGCTTGAAAGGTTCCTCTTAAGGAGAAATAGTACAGTATAGTGAAATACTGAAGCCAAATATATATTAACAATGGGAAAACAGTGTCCAGGGACCCATGCCAACTAGATATATATTTTTAAATCACCTCAGATTATTAGCTTAAGACAGAGACAAAAAGTCCCAGTCCTGACATTAGCCAGGACTACGGGAAAGCAATTGTTTTCTTCATTGCAAGAAGTGGGCTTGTGGTAAAATCCAGTAGAGAAAACAGCCATTAGAGAAAGACATAAGAATGACTTCTAACATTCTGGTTATTGCCCTGAAGGCAGGTGACATAAAGACGGCAAGCTAGATGTAGCTGCAACTTAAACCTGCTACATGCCTGCATTCTGAACAATGCTTATGACATACTTTTCTCTTTAAACTCTCCCCGGTTATTACTTTCAGCAGCTGATAAAAAGAAAGAAGATAGGAAAAAGCAACTAGGAGGCATGTAACATTATATCACAGAAAAAATGACTTTGTACTGATGCATTTCGTAAAGATGAAGTAATGGGCACTATCTACTCTCTCTCTTTTTTCCTGTAATCACACAGTAAATAGCTTTCTTGGTGACCCTTTGGCCACCATATGTTCTTCTTTTTTCCGCTAGATGTTTTTAATTTAAACAAATAGCTGACTTCTAGTGCCATCCTTATTTCCAGAAATGCATTGAACCTCATATGGGGCCTAGAGGTAGGCTCACAATTGTGGTGACCTACAACCTTAATACTGCATGCTGAAGCAAGCCCTACCAAAAAGAAGGAAGCAGAGTTGGAGGAGGAATTAGTAAACTGGGGTGGCAGGGAGGTAATGTGGTTTTACCTGTTCCATGTGCATAGAGTATATCTCACAAGGAGTGAGTGTTAGATGTGCATTTTTTGTATGATGTATATTTTGTTTGGGTAGGTTGTATCTGTGAGAACCTTTGATCATCCCTGATTTGATTTATGGAAATATGTGGGGTTTGTGTGTGCACACTTTGTGAATGGTGGGCCATATGTACAGATCCTTCTTCTGCCTCACATTCATTTTCTTGTCCACAGAAAACAGCATCAGAACAGAAAACTGTGATTTTCAAGGAGTATATTTGTGTTTTGGAATTGAAACCTCACCTCGAGTTCTCATGCACATTAATTTACATTTAACCCCATCAAGCTGCCTTCTGAGAAGTGGTTGTTTTGTGAGTGGCCATATCCAGCATGCCAAACATTTTATGTACCGTCACCTTAGTCACAACATGAACTGTTTTTTGGAGACATCATATCAAAGTTTCAAACGTGCCCAGTGGCCCAAAAGGGTTGGAGATCCCTGCTGTAACTAATACTCAAGATTAGATAGTTGCTGTTTTTAGTATGCACAAATATTGTAGAAAGTTTAAAATTTACAGAGGAAATAGATGCTGAGTAAAACAACCGGGCGATGTTTGAAGCCTAATGGGCTGTTAATTGAAGAAGAGGTGGATGTCAATATGTGTAAAGCAGCCTAGAGGTAGGCATATTGTAGAGGAATGAACATCATCTACACAGCCCTTTTTCAAACTAAAAACATGACATTATGCACTGAAAGGAGGAAAAATAATAAGAATTGTAGGTGACTGGTATTCCTTTTCATCTGATTATTTTTTAAACCCCCCAGGGCTCTCTACAACATGCACATGTATATTTTACCAGAAGCAAAGGCAAACAAACTCTATATGTTATATTTAGTCTACAGTATAGAAATAAGGTATCTGTCCCTCTAGACAGTGACAAAGCAGAGGCGCAGAAAATGTAGCCAACTAAAAATCTTGAAATAATACATTCTCTCTCTCTCCCACCCCCCATCATTAATGCTATGAAAACTGTGATAGTACATAAACATGCCATGGAAACAGGGAATTGGAATTTCAAAATGCATGATGTGATACATTTATATCCTCAAAAAAAAAAAAAAAAAAGCCAAGCAGCAGACTAGCCAGGGAGAATTTTTATGAGGACATGAAAAAGGAAACAAGTATCTTTTTTAACACAAAGCTAAAGACTCAGTCCTGTGAAGAATCACTGACTTAAATTAGGGTTAAGCAAGGGATAGGCTTTTAGTTGATGCAGGGCTGCAACTCAACCTCCCTCCCGACTAGACAAAGCTGGGCTAGAACTGATGAGAGCTAGGGATGTGCTTTTATGGGCTACAAATCCCAGACTGCTCCACTCTGGAGTTCCGCCAAGCAGACATGACACCTAAATGTGACTCACCTGAAATAAATGCACAACCTGGAAGGCTTTGTGGTCTAGGATAGGCAAAGCTCCACCAGGACTGAGGTAGCTTCCTTTTTGTACAAGAAGCTAGGGGGAGCTAGGCCGCAAAGCCATCAAGTGTGGGCATTTCTCCCAGGTGAACTACATTTGTGTATCTGTTTATTAGGTCAGACTCCCAGAATGGCAAATTCGCTGTCTAAAAGAACAAAAAAGAATGACAAGCCCTTAATGAGAGAGTTCTAGTTCAATAACTTCGGTGATAGGGATTGAATTATTTTTCATAAATGCCTCATTTTCTGTAATTTGTCCAGCTTTGTCCTGTAGAGATATGGCTTTCCTGGACCAGGCAGGATATCCCAACATCTCTCAAAACAGACACCTGTTCATCTTCGGTAACTGAAATCCTCTGCAGGAATTCGGAAACACAAGATAGGCATGCCAAATCACCATATGACTTCTACCAGCTTCATGTAGATGTTTAAAAGGAAATTGTCAACACTTGGGGGACCCATAACAGAGGTCCCAAGGGGCAGAGATGACACCCTCAAGCTGTACCATCTGTGATCAGCCCTCATGGAAGGGCTGGAACTAGTGGAGATCAGAGTTCTTTATCCCTACACTCGATAATCTTTCCAGAATGGTTTGATGGTATCAAAGGCTGCAGAAAGATCCAGGAGGAACAACAGATTTCCAGTACCCCTTTCTGCTTCCCTTAGGAGACCATCTTATTTGGTTTTGGCCAGTACAGCTGAGATAAACACATACCCTTCCCAGACAGTAACTACATATTTTCAGAATAAACATATGCATTTGTCAGGCAATAATTTGTCGGGTAAAGCAAAGGGCATTAGAAAAGAAGTGAAACTGTAAAACAGAGCTGTGAAGCCAAGTCAATTTCTATCCCGACTAAGAACAACCAATAAAGGCTTAAGGAAAGATGGAAAGCCGTAAACAAAAGCTTATAGATATAAGTGACTGTGAGCATAGAAGAAATATTTCCACACATGACACTAGATCTCCTTAATACACAGTAGTTTTCCATGATATGAAAAACACAGATTTGTTCAATTGTAAGCTTCTGTGGATTACTTCTCAATACCCATTAATAGAGATGGGCATGACTCAGAAAAATTGTTCGTTTTCGTTTTCGTTTTCGGCTAGGGGTCCGTTTCGGCTCGTTTCCATTTTCGTGAGCTAATTTCAAAATTTTTTGTTTTCGTTTCGTTACGTAACGAAAATGAAAAAATGAAAACAAAAACGAAAATTTTTTCGTTTCTTCCCATTTAGCCCCATTATGTGTTTTTCCAGTAACGAAAAACGAAAATTGGCTCAAAATTAGTCGTTTTGTTTCCATTTTCGTTCCAGTTCTGAGCCGTTTTTCGTTTCGTTACGTAACGGAAACGAAAAACGAAAACAAAAACGAAAATACCGCTAAGTCGTGCCCATCTCTACCCATTAATGTTGTTGATTTCAACATCATAGAATACATGGCAATGGCTTTTCCAAGATTCTTCAAGTGAAGGGAAGTAACATGGTAGCTTATGAACACACAATTAGCCCTTCCTGCTACAACCCATGAATGCATTTTGGTGTGTATGTCCACATAGCAGCAACAGTGTGTGCAAACTGTATCCTTAACAGAGGAAGGAAAAAAAACTATGTTCAGTCAGGCTTCAGGCTTCAAAAAGAGGTTGGTGTGTTCACTTTACTTCACATATTATTATGAATCAATACTATGCAATCTAATGCAGAATTGGCTTCTAGCAATGAGTCATTTACTTCTTGCTGATTTCCCCTATGATTGTAGGGTTTGCTTGTGCAGGCAGGCACGCAGGCAGGCAGGCAGGAAGGAGATAGCAGGAAATAGCCCATCGTAGACCTCCCACATCTCTACTCTGCCCTTGAAAGATGAAAGGTGAAATATGTGCCTAGTGAGGCCAGTAATCTCTCTTTTTCAGAAAGAATAGTGATCACCTCCCTTTACACTTTACATGGGTAATGGAACTCTGCAAAGTCAGCCCAGACTGGTATAAAAGTACACCACTTTCTTTTTGAGAGCTTCATCTGCTTTGCCTGGACTCCGGTGAAAGAGAACAACTGTTCAAGAGTGAAGGATGCAAAGTAGAATTCAGTTTTCTGTTCAATAGTGGAAGGTGATAGCAAGTTCCTTTGGTAACCAGTACCACACATTTTACCATATACATAATTGCTTCTACCTTATAACTGATGGTTTTCATTTACTATCAGCTTATGAGTTGATTTCCCATTAGACCTCCAACAATTAAAGCTAATATGTGTGTCAGTGTGAATATTGATTCTTTTATTACATCAGTAATTTTTATGCACTTTGGGGAGTTATGGAACAAATTATTAGTCAGATAGATGCTTATAGATCTGTACTATAGATCTGTATGTTATAAATTTATAAAGTAATATTAAATTCAAACTTATTTTAGCAAAATGCTCCTGAGCCGTATATGGCATTTCCTATAGCTATTGTGTATATATATTAATTTAAGGTTGTTAAATTACTTTCTTATTATTGAAGAGGGTTCCACATTTTTAATGGCACAAAACTGCAAGTAGCTGATACTGTTGAGTAACTTATAGCTCGAACTCATGAACATTCATGTGTAATATGTCCCACAGAGTTTAATGGGATTTATTCCCTAATTAAATTGCTTCTTTTCTCAGTACCATTACACTGAGATGCAACTGTTTGTAGAATGTGATGCTCTGATAATTCTGCAACTCTCACCACCAGCACTTTGTGGAAACACTGGGATAAAACATACATTTGGCAATTTAAAGACAGCAATTCACTTCTGGCTACTTTCTCCCCCAAAATGGAAGACCTACATTCATATAGTCTAAATATCTGCAACTGTTTTCCAACTGATGGGGATTCAGCCTGTGCCCCACCAGCTGCTGCAGAATGAAAGTGCTCAGATGAAGTCCTCTTGGGCAAAGACGGATCAGATTATAAACTCCCAGATCTAACACAAGCTTCCAACTAGTGTATGCTTATTCACTGTGAGCAGAGACAGGAAAATTGAGGCCATGCAGATGTCAATGAGCTACAAACCCCTTCAACCCTCATCACTGGCCATACTGGCAAGGATGGATTGGAATACATTTGGAAGGTCACTTATCCCCTCAACTAGGACATTCTTCTATTTTGTATCACACTGAGCTATAGGGGAACCATGGCTGATACTATTCTGAAGAGCTCTTGAAATTAATCTGGGATAGCTGATGTGCTAGGATGGGGGTGCCTGATCCCAAAATGTGAGATGTACTCTTTGTACAAAACGGTCACCCGTAACTGAGCCTTCTCTGTGGCTGGTCCTGCACTATCAAACCATCTCCCAAGTGAGTTGCGCCTTGCACAGTCCCTGCCAGCCTTCAAAAAAGCTTTAAAGACCTTGCTTTTCTGGGAGGCGTTTGGTGACTGTTAAGTTTTGTTTTTGGCTTGTTCTGCTCACCCTGCCATCTTGCCCTCTCATTGTTGTTTTTTATGTTTATACTGTTTATATTGATTTTATTATTTTTATTGTGATGTTGTATACAACTTTGTTTACTGTCTGTGTTCAATTGTTGTAAACCACCCGGAGTTCCTTCTGGAAGATGGGTGGTATATAAATTCTTTAAATAAATAAATAAATAAATAAATAAATAAATAAATAAATAAATAA
>JAHTLZ010000348.1:12617658-12633901 GCA_023846285.1 Phrynocephalus versicolor
CATCACTGGTCTAGTGAAAGCAAAATTGGCTCTCTGTAATATTGGATGCCTGTCTTTTGGCCTCAGAGAAGACCATCAAAGCAGGTCACGCAAAATAATATTGGCATGGTATAAGTGGATATGAAGAGTTAAATATTAACTAAGTAATTTCCAAAGTATGAATAAGAAATCTGTTAATAATTGTGTAAAGAAAATTACTACATATGAAAGTTAGTACAAATGAAGAGGATCAGGCTAGGAAGGGCTGGTATGTGAGATATATAAAACATTGAGCATCAGGAACAGCTAGACAGATTGCAGAATGTAGTTAAATATATTTTAAAAAAACTGACAACACCAATGGTGGAGAATGAAAGGAAGATTACACAAGAGGTTGTGATTAATAAGGACACTTTCAAATACATGAAGAACAAAAGGTCAGAAGGAATGATAAACTTCCAATGATGGACAGCAAAATTTATTGGCAGCTGAGGCAGATATGTGAAAAAGGAGCTCCTGGAACCAGGGTAAAGAAAGGGCAATGTACAAAGTAGTTCAGATGGTGGCAGAAAACATGTATGATTAAACAGATTTGGTAAAGAGAATGAATGCTGTGTTCTTACATGATTAGAAATAAACTTTTGGAATGACTTCTTGGGGTGAAAGAGAGCATGATAGAGATCTTGTCATCTTACAGCAAGGAACGGAAAGCTGTATCCAGTTCAGAATTTAGAGAACAAAATGTACAAGTAAAGGCTCAGAAGAAGGTGCTAAGTGAAATTGATTTCAGTAGATGGGGATGTAGATCCAGAGCTAAGAAAAATTACTTTAAAAAGAATTTCCATCCACATACACTGTGATTTTTCAGGAGCCAAAGTTTGAATCTACAGTATTTGCTACCTTTTCTTTGAAAAAATAAATGCCTCCATTGTCTGCCTGGAACCTGATTGGGCTAAAATTGTAAAAGCTTCTTTTCTTGTGTGCCACAGGCTCCAGGAACCCTGCAGCCTTCCCTGGAAGCTCTCATCCTCTGTTGTTGGTGAGAATTTCCAGTATATTGCAAAATACAAGACTGCGGTGTGTTTGCACGCAGAGAATCAAGTGTGTCCTTCTACTAGGGATGGAAACCTTATGAAAAATGGCACACTGTTTCATCATTTAGTAAGGTGTCAAAACATTTTTAAATGAAACAAAATGACAGTCAAAGTGTCATCATGAACTGAAACAAAATGATGTTTTTGTTTCAGAGGAACTGAACTGAAGAGATGCCGCCAGATCTCGCTTCAGGCAAGTGGGTGCAGTGAGATCCAGTGGCTGGTTTCCCTGCTCAGTTCTCACCACCACCACCCAGCTGGATTTGACAGCTCAAGCTGTTAAAAAACCCAACTGGGAGACAGGGTGGCTTGGGAGAACGGAGCAGGCAGTGGTAAATTTAAAAAAAAAATACTTTCTGCTCCCTGTTCTTCTGAGCCAAGCAAGCATTGGGCGGCCACCCGACACTCGCCTGACACAGAAGGAGAGCAGTGGAGGGCTGGAGGCTTTTGAATTCCTCCACTGCACCAATTAGGGTGTTGGTGTGGTGAGAAATTCAAAAGCCTCCAGCATTCCACCGCTCTTTGGTTCTGAGCCAACGCCACCCAGCTAGTTTTAACAGCAATATCTGTGGGGAGTGGGCGGACTTTACTCACCCTCAGCCTATCTCTCCACAGCTCCAGCTGTCAAAAAACAACATCTGGATGGCAGTAGCATTTTTTGTTTCTCATTTCATTTCTAACATTTTTAAAAATGCTTTAAATTACAAAATGAAACCCAAACAGAATTAGAAATGAAATGAAACAGTGTTTTTCTGTTTTTGTGTCCATCCCTACCATCAAATACCTACAGCCAGAAAATTCAAGATAGAATTACACTCAGGGAAAATATAGTCTATGCCTGTCCTGTCCAACGCGTCGACCGCGGTTGACCAGTCGACCGCGGCACCTTCAGAGGTCGCCCGTGAGGTCCCTGTGTTGGGGGGATTTCCCCCCCACGCACTGCCGAAGTGCCTGGGAGCCCAGCTGGCGCTGGACTCGCTCACCCTCTCCAGCATCAGTGGTGGCTCCAGTGGCGGTGGTGGGCCCAGGCCGGCCTGCTGGGCTCGTCTGGGTTTTCCAGTGGTGCCCGGTGCAGTTCGGGAAGCCGGTGCGCCGGGCGCAGAGGCGGGCCCAGAAAGGTGGCCTGAGCCTGCCTCCGTGGCTGCCGCGGCCGCTGCTAAACAGTTCCTCCTACTGATGAAGGAGGAACAGAACTATGGAAGAATAGGGGTTGCCTGGAAGCATTCAGGAACAGACAGTACAGTTTAAAACCACTGCTACTTGAATACAGGATATGAAGGGCAATGTAGTTTTCGATGGCCTGGTGTCAGATCCCTTCGACATCCAAAGCGGCGTGAAGCAGGGCTTTGTCCTTGCGCCAACCTTGTTTGGGATCTTCTTTGCTACCATGCTGAAGTATACTTTTGGAACTTCAACAGAGGGTATCTATCTCCGGAGCAGATCTGATGGAAAACTCTTCAACCTCTCTAGATTGAGAGCAAAGTCTAAGGTACAGGTGAAGTGTTTGCGGGATCTCCTCTTCGCTGATGATCCCGCCATTACTGCTCACTCTGCTGAAGATCTCCAACAACTCATGGACCATTTTAGTAAAGCTTGCAAAGATTTTGGGCTAGAAATCAGCCTGAAAAAAACACAAATAATGGGCCAGAATGTGGACTCTCCTCCTCGCATTACAATTTCTGCAAAAGAACTGGAAGTTTTCCATGACTTTGTGTATCTTGGCTCAACTATCTCAGATACACTCTCACTACGGTCTGAGCTGAATAAACGTATAGGTACAGCAGCAACTATGTTTTCCAGACTAACAAGGAGAGTATGGCTCAAGAAGAAGCTGACAGAACATACAAAGATACAGGTCTATAAAGCTTGTGTACTGTGCACACTTTTGTATTGCAGCGAGTCTTGGACCATCCATGCTCAACAGGAAAGAAAGCTTAATATCTTCCATATGCGCTGTCTTAGGCGAATAGTCAACATTACCTGGCATGACAAATAGAGATGGGCATGACCAGAAAAAATTACGTTTTGAGTTGTCGTTTGTCGGGAAGGGCCCGTTTCGGGTCGTTTCTGTTTGTCGTGAAATTTTTCAAAAATTTCTTGTTTCCGTTTGTCGTCTGTCATTTGTACAGGTTTAGGGGGAGGGATGGGCTCTGGGAGGCACCTCTCTGGGTGCCTCCCTCTGAGTTGACCCAGAAGGGAAGGGAAGCGTAGCACGTAGCCGCTGCCAATTATGTTGGGTTGTTAGTATGACAGGAAACCACATCGGCACTTCGCTGTCTCAATAAGAACATTATACTGTAGCCATTAAATAGCTATAGCTTAGCCATATTTAGCCAGGGTTGGGGGTTAGTGTGTCAGAAGCACCTCTCTCGGCGCTGACTCTGACTCACTAAGAAGGAAAGCATACTGGTGTACTGCCATACAGGTTACAAGGGAGGAAGTGGGTCTGGAGTTGGAGGCACCTTTCGATGCACCACTCTGACCCACTAAGAAGGGAAGTGTACTTGCGTACAAATCTGGCTTATGGTTGGGGTTAGGGTAAGGGCTAGGCTTAGGGTAACGGTTAATGTTAGGGTGGGTTAGTGGGCTGCACCTCTGGGTGCCTCTGACCCACTAAGAAGACAGTGTACTGGCATATGGCTTAGGCTTAGGCTTAGGCTTGGGCTTAGGGTTGGTGGGCTTTTTATGCCCTCTCTGGCACATCCAGAAGTCTCAGCCAAACCTGGCCATGTGATTGGTGGAATGGCTCCAAAAATTTGCATGGTCCCATCCCATGGCCAGCCCATCATTGCGCGTGTGCAGGTGTAAAAAAATAAAAATAAAAATAAAATAAAATAAAATCAATGGACACGTTTTGTTGCAAGAAAAAAACACTGCTGCTACTATAAAAATCAGGCATTTAAAATACCTAATTTTGAAATGTTTCTGTGGTGCTTTGGTGGGTTTTTGGACCATGATTTAAAAATAAATATTGTGGTCGCCATTTTGGATCCCCCACCACCACATGGCAAATGGAGACGACGATGCCCCCGCCAGCCTGGTACCAGCAGCCCAGGACAGGAGGGGGGGAGGCCGGGGACCCCCCCCCAGAAACCACCCCTCGGTAGGTGCCCTCACTGAGGCAGGCATGTTTTCGCCTGCTTTTATGGCCGGGAATTCGGGTTTTTTTAATTTTTAAAACTTTTTTTCTGTGCCGGCGCTTGGCATCGCGCGATCACCGCCCGGCGCCGCAATGCCATGAACAACAATGACAAATCAGACCCAATTTATCTTTATTGGGTCGGGTTCAAGCTGGAGCGGAGTAATTGTCGTTCTCGTTCCTCATTACGTAACGGAAACGACGAACGAGAATGGAAACGAGGATTTCGCCTAGTCGTGCCCATGTCTAACGACAAAGTTCCAAATAGCATAGTCCTGAATCGAGCTGGAATCCCTAGCATGTACACTTTATTGGAACAGTGACGCCTACACTGGCTTGGACACATTGTGAGAATGGATGACGGTCGGATCCCAAAAGATCTTCTATATGGAGAACTAATGAAGGGAAAGTGCCCCAAAGGGAGACCACAGCTGCAGTATAAGGATATCTGTAAGAGGGACCTGAAGGCCTTGGGAATGGACCTCAGCAGCTGGGAAACCCTGACCTCCGATTGCACTGTCTGGAGGCAAGAGATACAGCATGGTCTACATAAATTTGAAGAGGCATTTGTACAACAGGCAGAGGAAAAGAGGCAGGCACGGAAAGAACAAAACTTGAGGACCAGGCAGGAAACAGAATACATCTGCCCCCAGTGTGGTAGAGACTGCCATACCCGAATTGGCCTATTTAGTCACACTAGGTGCTGTTTTTAGGATCTCTACTCCAGGCATGATACTATAGTCTTTCGAGACTGAAGGATGCCAATGATGATGAACTTCAATACAACATCTCTGTTTGTTTTTGAATCATTTGAGACATTTTCAGTCCCAGAAAATCTGTTATTCTCTTACTGCTATTCTGCTTTGGAATAACAATCGCTGTTTTGCCACCATCTATTGTACCTTTGTAGTACAATTTAATACTGGATATGTTTATATTATGCTCCTGTAAACCATCTTCCCCATCTAACCTCGTCGTTAGATGTGTGTGTGGGGAGCAGGGAGAGAGATGGATGGATGGACAGATGGATGGATAGATCATGTATGTGACAAAAGAGGTAAGATACATGTGTTCTTCCAAATGTTTATCTACTTCAAAACCCATCAGCCTGAGCCAACAGCACTTATAAGGAGAGTTATTGGATGCTACTCTCCAGCAAAATCTGAATGAGGTATACCAGATTGGATATCTACATGCTGGTAGGAATCACACATGTAATGTGCAGCCCAAAGGCTATTGCAGCTATTGATAGTTAGACAGAAAGATATGTCTAATATACAGTCCAATACAATTAAGATGTTCAATTATTGAGAACAAGGAATTGAGGGACATCTTGCAGCATTAATAGACAACATTACATTAAAGCTACAACATTATAAGTAGTTATAAACACAAAGTCTAGGCGAACCTTTAGATTCATATAAAAGACACATAATGGTAGTCCATCATTCAGGGAAAGCTTGTCTGAAGAGAAAGGTCTTTGCGTGTTTCCGGAAGGACAACAGAAATGAGGCAGTCCTGGCCTCTAGTGGGAGAGAGTTCCAGAGTCTGGGTGCAGCAACTGAGAAGGTTCTTTCATGGGTTCCCATGAGACATACCTGTGAGGGTGGTGGGATGGAGAGAAGCGCCTCTCCTGATGACCTTAGCACCCTTTAGTATCACCTACTGTGAGGTGTTTATGGTGAAACTTGAGGTCTCTTTGTGTACTCTTTTGACATAATTTCTCCTTCTTTTATTACAGCTGCAATTAATCAGCATTGTTTCTTTCCTTCCTATCCCATTTCATTTCATGATTTAGTTCCCTTCTTACACATTTTGTTAAATTAAGCTGTGAACTTTTTCCATCTGGCATGCCTGTGGCTGTAGAATTTGAATAATGCCAGAGGTGGTGGTGGTGGTAGTGAACAGATCTGTTATATCAATGACTTTGAACAGTAAATCTATAATGGACAGTTTAGGAACATAACAGAGGAAACTATACTGCTGCACATAGAATCTGCACCAACAGGAGTGTTTCTTGTTCCATCCACCATGGAAGTAAATAAAACAATTATCTCACACACATATCCTACAATACTACAAAATGTGGACTTCTAATGCCATTTGTAACTGAAATCCAATTGTACCTATTTTAATATTACCCATGCACATGCTTTCTTATTCAGCACGAAATGCGCTGAACTGCAACATAATGGATGCCTTTTTATCTCAGCATTTTTATGAAAGTTAATTTGAAGCTGGCTGCATTAGTCAGAGTCACACCTAGCGATTTGTGTTTCAAGGAAAACATATGGCATAATTGAAACACTGACAGATGTAACTTATTTGTGCCTAATGCCTATACACAAATTGAGATGGACAGCCCATTAAGAAAGGTAAACGTTGACACACTTAGCAGCAGACACTAGAAAACTGACTTCCTCCCTTTAGCACAAAACACAAAACACAAGCATTATTCTCAAAGAACCGGTATGGGCGACTAGGTTGTTGCTGCTATTTATCACAGAGATTGAAAGAACAAGATAAACAGTTATGAATAAACAACCTGTTCTGAATAATAAGAAAAAGAAATAAATCAAAATGGTTGAAGTAATATAATATTATATAAAAGGAGTATAAAAGGGTAGATTACATACTGCCTTTCACAACAGGTGAACCTGCTGATTTTGCTATTTCTGATATCTGAATTTTGTGAAAATTCTGCTAGATTTTTCATAAATCCAGAATGAGGTAGAACAAAATCTTCCCTATCCATGCAGTCACACATGGAGGGGGAAACAGAACAATGCCTGCTAGAGCCATGCTTTAACATCTCATGTCCATATCAACTCATTCATCCTCCTCCAGTGTCTGTAACACAATATGTGTTTATTGTCCAATCCAATTTTTATCCAAATATTTGCTGTACAGGACAGGTCCAACCTGGGTTGGAGGGAATCTGAACTGGTTTAGAGGGGATCCAAATGTATTTTTAAGTATTTGTTTTCAGATTGGGAGGGAAGGAGACTGGATGAGGAAAACAAAGAGCTATGAGCTGGAATGAAAGAAACTTTTCAGTGTCATCTTTTCAGTATAGTGGATTTTCAGTGTGTACACAGAACTCCGGCCAGTTTCCTTCTTTCTCTTCTACCACCCCAGAAGCCACACACTCTATTTCTCTACTTTCTTGCCTAGCCACTCACTCTTTCATGAGCCCATCCTACATCAGCCACTACTGTTGACAATTGTCCCTGAAAAGAAAGTTGCTGTGCAAAAGTGTTAGTGGCACAGGAAAGGCTTTCCATGTTATGGGAAACAAACAGATTTTACTTATGGACATTTACATGAAAATTTCCTTTGTGGTACTCTTACAGTGTGCCTAGTGGTAGAAGACAACAAAGGAGGAGGCCAGCAGAAAAGTATGTTATGGGGATTGTCATCAGTGTGTCCTGTCCAATTAAAGACCACCCAAGAGAGTCACTCATCCATTCCACATTCACATAACCAGTCATTCTGACATGTACTAAAGATTCAACATATCTGTCTAAAAGGAAAGAAAGATGAATGATCACTTCTCCAACTCAGCCAGTCCATTGAGCAATGTAGCATCCTTCTTTTGCCATTTCTGGGAGCGAAAAAGTTGCTTGATATAATCCAGCAGAGGGAAATAGCCAATAATTAAAGAGTCTCTTCTTCCATGCTGGGGCTCACATGACTCTCAGTTGCTGAGACTACTTGTGTGTGAATTTTGCAAACCTTAAGATTGGAGCAGGAACTTTATTTATTATCAGTCTTGCCCTGTGGGTAATGTCATCTACCACATGCCAGCAAAAATTTTGTTACCAGATTTTGGTCAATGGGATAAAAAGAGTCTTGGCTACAGCCACTTTCCTCAGACAGATAGAAAAGGGGCACCCGATTTCACTGTATATGTTCCTGCCTAGTCTTCATAAACTTTGCCTGATTCAGCTTTATTCATTGTTCTTTTACATTCTGATATATGTGTTTTGTAGCTAAGATCTGGTAGTTACTATAGTTTGCATTTAGAAAAAAAAGATAGTTTTCAGAAATACAAGTTTGAATCTCAAAGTACATGTTGGGCCATTACAAGATAATGGATTTTAGAGTAATAAAGGAAGACGTGTTCACTATTTCTTTGTTGCATTCTAGGATCTAAATCAAACCATTAGTCCCATTGAATGTATGCAGGTTGCCAAACAGTTGACTTACCATCAGAGACGGGCACGAAATCCCAAAATGGTGTTTCATTTCATTTTTCATTTCATTTTGTTTTCTTTTGTTTCCTACAAAATTATTTATTTAAATAAATTATGTTATTCATTTTGTTTTTGTTTGTTACTTTTTTTTACAACCAACCAGCCCGGCCAATCTGTGCTTTAAAAAAACCCACAAATGCCAATGAGCTGTAGCATGGGCCTGGCTGATCTTTTTTTTTTTTAAAGGAAGGTCTCCCCACCACCTCTGAAGCCCTCTCTGTGGGGGCTCATAGGCAGCAGCAGCTGCGTCAGGTGGCAGGAGGCCTCCCTGCCCCCTCAGAAGCCCTCCCCCTGGGTGGGGGGGGGGAATGAAAAACACCATTTTTCTTTGATGGGTCATTTCATTTTTTTGTTTTTTTTTTAGGGAGCGAAATGAAAAATGAAAAAACAAAAATTGTTTTGTGCCCATCTCTACTTACCATTCAACAGTTGATTAAATGGATGTTCTTGGCTTGCACTAGCAACTGACATTATGCCTTGGTTTGCAATGTTATTGTGGTATTTACCATCTAGTGAATGTTTGTGGATGAAGAATGGGTTGTGGATTTTCTAAGAATAAAAAGAGTGGGTGAGACGGAAACAACATTTTAATTTTTGCCTGAGGAAATTTAATGCCACTTCATTCTGTTAATACCATGAATGTGTAAAAATTGGACCAATCTCATTAAACAAACTGTTGTGCATTCTATTTGACTTGCTACAACTATGTTTGCTCCAAGTATTGTCTATAGACTTTTAAACATATTAGCACATCCATTGGCATCTATTAGCACAATAAGAGTTATCTATTTTCTTCAGGAATTCTGAGTTCTTGCTTGCTTGCACAGTAGAATTAATAACCCTACCACCCATGCAATAGCACTAGCTTCCTGAGTTTTAGAGTTGGAAGAATTATAGCAAGGTGACATGTTTTTGGCCAAAATAGCCAGTCTCAACACATCCTGATGGCTTGTGGAAGAATGTACTGTAACATCCATAGAAGTTCTAGCCTCCAGTGCAAGAATGAGACAATGAGCACTAATTTTTGCCATGGCATATAAATTTTGAATAAAGTGTCTCTGTTGGCCTTTGTGAACCTAGGGCATACATACTGTATCTCTGGCCTTGATCACAGGTAGCACATCTTTATACTTAAAGATGTGTTCTAGTTCTAGTTGTCTTTCTATGTCTCTGTCTTCTTCAGAAAAAAATGAATGGCATGTAGTCGAACAGCAACAACAAATACAACACAAAATTTGTGAAGCCATTTGTTGCCTCCTCCAACTGGTGCACCTTGAGAATAGGCACTATGAGATGAAGACTAACACTTCCACTAAGAGCATACCCATGTACTCTCTTCAGACAGCCTTCTTAATCACAGAATCTCTAGAGACATTGTTTGCTCGCTGGAAATGGGATTTTAAGATAATCTGAATTGTAAATGCTGTAATATTCCATTCTGGGAGTTCTATCTGCTTTGCATGGTACTTGACTAACACATGATTGTGTGGGACCTGGCAGAAAGGCCTCCATTGGAAGGTTTTGAGGCTTTGCTCCATGCAAGTGTCCTGCTTGGAAAGCTCCCATGTAGCACTGGAGCAAGAATCCGAAAATCCTAGCCCTATAGCTTACATTTTATGCAATACCTGAAACCTTCCAATATTTGCATCTCACTATCTTTCAGCCGACAGATACTGGTGACATTCCAGCTGAAATCAAAGCCAAAGAGGCTTACGAGCCAGTCGTTTCTGCTGGCAATTCAGATTAAAAATGAATAGGCCAGCCCAAAGAAGAGTGATTGCTATTTTACTTCATCATAGCTACAACCTACGTTGTGAATTGAAGGGATGCTGCTGTGATTGTTTCTTATAATAAAAAAATATGTTTCACACCGTCAGTTGCCGATGTCATCAATTAAATCAGCTTTGGTGTGCCAGAAATGTGGTTCTTCACAAGTATTTTTAATTAAAATAAATATACAAGCAACAACAAAGAACACATAACTTACAAAGCTTTAGAAACACAAATCCACAGGAACAAAATAATAATATATAATGTCCATACTCTGTTTTCTCTTCATATCGTATAAATACATAATGTCCACTGGAACGCTGGGACTCTCTGCAGTTATAACCAATTTTCTCCATTTCCTCCCCTTTACTAACACAAATTTGATAACTTTTCCCCAGAGAGAAGTGACTAAAACATTTGTTGAGGAGCTTTGTTCTGTTTAATCCTATATGTATCTTTCCCCCTCTAGATTCCTTTCACTTGGATTAGAAAGATACCTACATAGTTTTTTTAAATATCTAGTGTGCAGTACCACAACAAAAGCTCTGTGAATTAGATGACAAGAGAAATGGAGAATTTCAGCGGTATCAACTGACCTTTAGCATAGCAACGGCATGCATAGAAATAATTAGAGATGGGCACGACTCAAAAAAATATTTTTTCGTTTGTCGTTTGTCATTTAGGGGTCCATTTTGGTTCATTTTCGTTTTTCGGGTATTTTTTGCACATTTTTTGTTTTCATTTTCGTTACAAAACAAAACGAAATAAACAAAAATGAAAATGAATTTTTTTTGTTTCGTTAGCATTCTTTTCAATGCAATGTGTCTGCCATAACGAAAACGAAAAACACGGCAACATTTTCCGTTTCGTTTCCGTTGTCATTTTGCTTCTGAAAATTTTTTCGAACTTGAACCAAAAAAGAAAAATTTGGTCGGGTTTTTCATTTTCGTTTGTGGCATCGCGGCGATCGCGCAATGCGAAGCACAGAAAAAGTTTTTAAAAGCTTTTTTTTTAAAACAACCGACTCCCGGCCAAAAAAGCAGGCGAAAATATGCCTGCATGAGGCTTTGCCACCTACCAGAGGGGTGGTTTCTGGGGGGGTCCCCGGCCTTTCCCCCCTCTTCTCCTGTCCTGGGCTGCTTGCACCAGGCTGGGGGGGGTCATCCTTGTCATTTCGCCATGCCATGCGGTGGGGGGGATCCAAAATGGCGACTGCAATTTTTCTTTTGAAATCGTGGTCAAAAATCACACCAAATCACTACAGAAATATGTGAAATTTATTTATTTTAAATGCCTGAATTTTAATAGTATCAGCAGTGGGGTTTTTTATAGCAATAAAACATCGTATTGATTTTATTTTATTTTATTTTATTTTTTATTTTTTTAGACCTGCCCATTTGGGCTGGGCATGGGATGGGACCATGCATTTTTTTTGAACCATTCCACCAATGGCATCACCAAGTTTTTGACTGACACTTCTGGATGTCTCGGGGGGCATAAAAAGCCGAGACACCTTCCAGAAATCGCAGTCGGGTGTACGGATGTGGTTGAGGGAGGAGGGCTGGCTGCTGGTGCTGGTGTGATCCGATCAAGATTGAGGAGGGAGGCTGGAGGCTTTAGGATTTAAGTTAGGCAGGCAGGGAGGGAATGGAATTTAGAAAATAATTTTTTTTATTCCCTGCAGCTTTGTCTGCTGAAGGGAATAGCAGTTTATTCTTTATTTCTTCTCTGGCAGTTTGTGAGGATTTTTTTCTGATATTGGATAAAGGGGGAGGTTCGACTGGGAGTGGGAGGTGTGGATTTATTTTAAATATATATTATATACTACCATTTATTTTCTATTTCCCAACTTCAATTTGCTTGCACACACACACATTTGGGGTGCAAGCCAAGAACAGAACCTCTATCCTAAGTGATATCCTAACTGCCCACTTACCCACCTGCCCGCGCCGCCACCCGCCTGCGGCCCGCACCGCCGCCCACCCACTCGCCCGCCCGCGGCCGCCGCCCGCCTGTCTGCCCGCCCACGCCTCCCCCCTGCCGCTCTCGCTGCCCACCCATGGCCCCCCCACCACCGCCAGCCCGCACCTCCCCCCGCCGCCTGCCCCCCGCCTGCCGCCTAGGGCACAAAAACACCTAGCGCCGGCCCTGATTGCGGGATGCCCCTATGCTCTGGGAAGTCAAATCGTGCTAAATCATGGTGGAAATGACAAATGACAAATGAAACGACGAAATGACAAATTTCTGAAAAATTTCATGAGAAATGGAAACGACCCAAAACGGACCCGTTCTGACAAACGAAAACTCAAAACGTCTTTTTTTCTGGTCATGCCCATGTCTACTTGTTAGTTACCAAATCTCATGGTTACCCAGCAACACACCAGGATGGTGGATATTATGCTGCCATGGGCAATTCAAGCAGTAGCCCTTGAATACCCCTTGCCTGTCCCTCTTCAAGAAAAACCCACAATTCTTGGACATATGTGTCTTGGTTTGTGAAAGAGAGGGAGCTAGAGGTGTCCTGGAGTTTTTATAGCCTAGGTAGTAATGTGAATTCACTGCAGTGTCTGAATGGTCAGTGATAAGGAAATCCAATGCTTTTCCTGCACTACCATCTAGAAAAAAGATGGAGAGGCACTGCCCTCTCCAAAAAAGACACTGGAAAAACATAGTAAAGAAATTGAATTCTAGAGTTTATTAAGGATTAAGAATAGAAGGATCTTTAGATGGAGATGCCAGGTTCCTGAAGTTTCTTAAACCAAAGACAGGTGTGTTCAGTAGATGTGATATATTTATACCCCATCCATCAGTCCATCTGGCCTCTCCGACCTTGAGTGGGTTGCTGTGACGTCACCCCTTTCACAGACTGAGTTTTCAAAGGCACAACTGGGTTTATTTCCACATCCCACAGCTGTACCCCCAAATTGTAATGACACCTCCCTTTTATACATGTAATTCTGTTGGAAATGGTAATGCTGCCACCTTTTATTTACTTGATAATGCGGCCACCTTTTAGATCATCACCTTATGAATTGGGACTGACTCAGATGTATAATATAAAAATAATAATGAAGTTTATTGAGAAAATAAATAAATATAACAATGACTGAAGTTGATATGCGTTGCCTTTAACATAGAATAGATTTAATCAACTCTTCAAGGCCCCCTGTTTTTAACAACTAGTAAACAGTAAAGCCCTCACTGCCTGACAGGACTCCAACAGAGCAGTGCTCTCTCCCAGCACTCACTCTCAAAACCCTGAACTTAACTGAACTGCCTCAACTGACTAGGCTCCACCCTTTTTATATCATACCATTCTCCACCCTCCTGCTGGGATTGGCTGATTTGTATATTCATTACTCCTGTTTCCAGGGTGATGTCACAGTTGCTGTATCAGGGTGGAACTGGGAAGGTCGAAGTTTTCATATTTTATTCTGTGAACCACCCAGAGTAGTGGGCATTCATTAATGGGGGTGGCATGAACCATATTTTTGAAACATGTTAGCTTTACACCACCCTTCAGACAAAATGGATGAGCCCCCACCCACCATTTTTCCCTGTTTACATCTGTTTACAACTCTGAATGTTCACTGGAAGGACAGATTTTGAAGCTGAGGCTCCAGTACTTTGGCCACCTCATGAGGAGAGAGGACTCCTTGGAAAAGTCTCTGACGTTGGGAAAGACTGAAGGCAAAGGGGAAAAGGACAGCAGAGAATGAAGGTGGTTGGACAATGTCATCAATGCAACCAACATGGATTTGACAAAACTCAGATCCAGGGTGTATTTACAAGAGAAACATTGTTACTGTACTGTTTTGGAAGTGAGCAGAGTTTCCGTTCATGCCTTGCCACCTGAGCTATGATTTGGACATTAATAAACACAGAGATACTGAAGTACTGGGAACAAGGTCCCCTTCCTGTGCCATGTTTGGCCCAAAGTATTCTTTGGAAGACCTGCACAGTGTTTCTTTCTTCAATAGATTACACTAATTGGTGCACTTTTTTTATTGAAATCAGGACATCCTTGACAAATATTAAACTGTGCAGTAATTAACACCAGCCTTGCAAACTAAAGATAATGTAAGAGCTTATGCCATAATATAAACTACTTCAATGGATCATAATTAATAAATAGCCTAAGCTTGTAGTATACCTGGGCGTTCCTTTTTTTATTATTTTAGAGTTCGCTCATAATTATTCTGAATAAGTTACAATGTATGATATACTGGTCTGTAGACAAGAACTTTTATTAGGAGATCATTATTATTTTCTTTTTTACAGCAATGTACTTCTGTGGTCAGCTTTCTCATTTCATGGATGATGAAACAATTTTTGTGCTGCATTAATATTACACTTACAGCATTTACAAATGTTAGAGAAATGAACGAAGGTGTGTTAAGTCTGCACATTGCTGGCAGTCTATTGAACCTTTCCTAAAGATCTTGAATCTGAATGCTGCTGCCATTCTAACAAGGGAGGCCCAAACTCCTTGGCTGCCTGAGGCAGGATAAACAACATTACTGCCACTTTCATTTGCTCTTTTTGCCCCCTCTGTCTTCCTTGTCTTCACATCAAGAATGAATGGAAGCTTTCCTTAGAGAAGACTTTCCCACATACGAGATGAGCAAGACACAAGGAACTGTCTCACCAAGATGAGACAGAGAAGCTTCATTCTCATTGACGTCTCTGCCAGCAAATCTTCCAAGTTCTGCAACAGTGGTTGATGATCTCAGAGGGCTTACATGCAAAATTCTCTCCCCCAAAAATACCAATGTGGTCCACACCAGGACCAGAATTGTCCAGGAATAGCAAACAGACATGTCCTCTTTCTATTTGAATGGTTTTGGGGTAGAGGCTTTGGGAGATCCTTCAAGACTATTAAGCTGAAATATACTGCTCCTGGAAACCTCTTTGCCAACCCAGCCCAGAATAAAGAGGCAAGACATAGCAGTTGGATTAAACCTGGGGCCACAATTTTATTAAGCTATTTAACTTTGCACTTCCTGTTTCACAAACCCCTATTCACAAGCTGCCCTCCATACTCAATGTGTGGAATTATTGCTCCTCCTCCTCCCTCAGCAGCCTCACATTATGGCTGCCCCGCACCACCTAGTGTGGCGCAGGGGACGGCTTTGCCGGCTGGCTGGAGCCAGGCGGTGATTGGCTACGCTCGTTGCGTGGCTTACGTCCAGGAGCGCAGCCTTTAAAAGCCTTGCTGCGCTCCACCACCGCCTGCCTCTTCAGCTGCCGATCTCCCGCCCTCCCTCCACTTTTTGATGTGATGGTGATGCTTTGCTGGTCGCTTCGGGGCCGGATGGGAATTTTTGACCGCTACTCTGATTGGCCGTGAGTGGCGGCGTGTTTTCGCCCATCCCACCAGACACATGTTGGAGGAGGTGGTTAATAATCCCGGTCACAGTATGGCGGGTAGCGCAATAATTAATATTGATAAAACAGCCCCTCATTCGAATTAATAGCTTCAAGGTCCTTGTCAGCCCTCATTTAATAAATTAGATTAGGTAGTGAATAGGAAAATTAAAAATAACCCACACGTTAGCAAGAGGGCTGCCAATATTTTTGGCAAGTTGGGGGATGCTCAAAGATACTCATGGCATCCCCCTTGCGGCAACATAACCAGCCGCACTTAAATTTTGCAGAGGACTTGAAGGAATGACGTCATCATTATTGCGCTACGTCACAGACCCTCCAAAGTTACTGTTTAGTTGAACAAAGTTAAAGTATGTTCGAGTTAATAAATTGTGGCCCTGTTTAACCAAGCCAAACGTGTGTCGTCTGTTTATTCCAGCCTAGCTCGGCAAGGCCTGCTTCAGCCCTCTGCCTATTTACTCCCACACTGTTTTATTTATTCATTTTAAAAACAGCAATGGGATCTAAGCCCTTCTTCCCAATCCCTCTGCCGCAAGGTTGTGCCACTGCACAAGCCTCCTTATTTATTTATTTATTTATTTATTTATTTATTTATTTATTTATTTATTTATTTATTT
>JAHTLZ010000348.1:12642252-12669991 GCA_023846285.1 Phrynocephalus versicolor
ATAATAATAATAATAATAATAATAATAATAATAATAATAATAATAAAAAACATGGGCAGTTCCTCGAAAAAAAATCAAAGAAAAAGTAGATAAGGAAAAGACTTGGTTATGGCTCATCAATGAAACACTGAAAAAAAGAGACAGAAGCCCTGATTTTTGCAGCTCAAGAACAAGCTATCAGAACAAATGCAGTTAAGGCTAAAATAGAAAAATCAGCTGAGTACCCCACATGTAGACCCTGTAAAGAAGCAGATGAAACTATCAACCATATATTGAGTTTTTGCAAGAAAATTGCTCAGATTGATTACAAATAGTGTCATAATGTAGTTGCTCAAATGGTCCACTGGAATTTGTGTCACAGCTATCATCTGTCCATAGCAAAGAACTGGTGGGATCATGAACGGGCATGCAAAATTACTTTGGGTCTTCCGATTACAGACAGACAGGGTTTTGGATCATAATACCCTCGATATTACGTTTGTGGAAAAGAAAAAGGTGTGGATCATTGATGTTGCTATACCAGGTGATAATACAATCACCAAGAGACAACTTGAAAAGATTACCCGATATCAGGATCTTCAGAGACTCTGGCATAAACCAGTACAGGTGATCCCAGTGGTAATCGACATGCTGGGTGAGGTGCCTAAAGGGCTAAGCAAGTATTTAGAAGAAATTGGAGTTGACAAAGTCACCATCAGTCCACTGCAGAAGGCCACCTTACCGGGATCTGCTTGCATAATTTGCCGATGCATCACGTAGTGCTAAACGCTTGGGAAGCATTCGACTTGTGATTTGTAATACAAAATCCAGCTTAGTTATCTTGTTTGCTGTGATGATGATGATGATGGCTTTCAATGTTCATTCAAGTTTGTTTGTTTGTATCTATCCTGCTTTTCTCTCTGAAAGGACCCAAGGTGGCCCCAAAAGGACCCAGTTCTAGAATGCAAACTTGAAGTGTAATCCTTACTGGGATGCAGCAGTTTTCAATCTGGAACAATTCACCTTTTCCTTTTTCACATCCTTTTTGAAAACTCCCTTTCTCAGCACTTGACATCCAAATACACTGAATTAGAATTTGAGGAAACCTCATTACCTGCTCTGTATCGGAATAAAGGAAATATAGATCGGGGCTGACCCCCTTGTGTCCTTTAGGAGATATGCTAACCTGCTCCATCCCTGGATCTGTGACATTTAATTGTCCATTTTGATTGTGAGCCACCCAGATACCTTTGGGTAGTGGGCGGCATACAAGCTATATAAATAAATAAATAAATAAATAAATAAAATGATCAGAGCATTTTCACATTTCTTTGAAAAAGCAAAACATTCCCTTGAATGGGAGGAAGAACAAGCACCTATGACCTGTGGAGTAGAGATGGGCACGACTTAGCGCAATTTTCGTTTTTGTTTTGGTTTTTTTGTTTTCGTTACATAACGAAACGAAAATGAAAAACGGTTCAAAAATGGACCGAAAACGGAAACGAAACGACTAATTTCGAGCCCATTTTCGTTTTTCGTTACTGGAAAAACACATAATGGAGCTAAATGGGAAGAAACGAAAAAATTTTCATTTTCGTTTTCATTTTTTCGTTTTCGTTACGTAACGAAATGAAAATGAAAAATTTTAAAATTAGCTCACAAAAACGGAAACGAAACGAAACAGACCCTAGCCGAAAACGAAAACGAAAATGAAAAATTTTTTCTGAGTCGTGCCCATCTCTACTGTGGAGGCTATGCTGTGTCTTAATTCTCTGACCTATTCACTCACAAGCCATATGATAATCATCCTTCTGTGACCATACACCCAGCCAATCCTAACAGTGTGACAATATTTCAGTAAAAATTAAGCAAAGAAAAATGAGCGAGAGGTCAAATAATAAGAAGAAAAATATTCCGCAGTACAAACATGCTATCAAAAAGATGGCACTCTCTTCAGTCTACACCACTGTGAAATAGCTGAGGGAAATGGTTGTACATAAATACCACAGTGACCTCAGTCTGAGCCCTCCTTATCACCTGGTCTTTAGTGTGTCTGGGGAAGGTTTTAAGCCTTTTCCATGGATGGAGGTTCAATTGACACTTGCCTTCTCCTTTGGCACCAGCAGCTCAGTTTGTTGTAATACTTTTGAGTTCTTTCCTCAGATCAAGTTGCAGATTATCTTTTCAACCCCACAAATGCAGAATGGGAAATGAAGGGTCCTTTGGGATACTGATCTACTGTGGGGTACACTGTGGCTTCTTGTTCCCCTGTGGCATTTGCGTCCTTTGCCCCAGCACTTTCACAGGCTACTGACAAGCACCACTTCTAATTTTTCTCTTTTGCTATCCCCAAATAGCTTCTCTATTAAAATTAATACTTTCAGACTGTTTTAAATTGAGTAAAGATAAAAGAAGTTTATTTATTACAAAGTAGGATTAAAATAATAAAGGGGAATGTGTTTAGGTACAAACAAAAGGAAGAATATAGCTCAAACACACTAAAGTTTGGTTACTGACAAAGTTGTTCAGATGCACACCCTGTTCTTAAGTTTTCATCACTTAGTTTTCCTCACAGAATTTTAAAAACCCTTTTTCTCTAATGTTTAACTGTCCCCCAGTAAGATCATATCTATCTTTTCTCCATATGTATAGGTCTTTATGTGACCTTCTCTCAGACAATGTCTGAGAGACAATTCCTATCTGTCCCTCTCTCAGTAATTCAGTCAGTCCCTATCTGATGTAGTCAGTGCTGGGCTGAGCCTTAAATCCCCTCAGGCTTCTCCCTCAAACTCTCTCATTGGTCCACAAGCAACCAATTTACATAGACACATCTAATAAATTATTAAACACAAAGGGGTAAACACCACACCACCTAGTTGACAGAGAATTTCACAAATGCCCCAGATTCAGTCCCCTTGTTCACATTGACAAAAGACCATGTGTAGGCATGCTCTAAACCCAAAATAAACTATTTTTATCAAGTCCACTTCAGAATCTTTATTTGAGGAGCAGCAATAGCTTCTCTGATTCCCACTTCCTTCCTCTAATATTAATATTAGAGATGGGCACAAAACAAAACAAAAATTTGTTCCATTATTCATTCTGTTATGTAGCAAAATGAATAACAAAAATTGTGATGAAATTGGAATGAACTGAACAGAACCACAAAAATTAGGTTTGTTACGTTTCGTTTCCGTTAATGGCAACACACAATGAAATGAGCTGTTTTTAAATGTTAAAAAATGTCCTGAATATCCGTAAAAACCCAGCAATAATTATTTATTCTGCCTGATAATACCTACCAGGGGGGTTGGGGTCCTTAAAACATGCATTTATGTCTTTTCTCAGATCGCTGTTTTTTTTTCCTTTAGGGGGAGTTAGGGGACATTGACCAAAAATGGCTCCCAGATGCCTAATATTGATTTCTTGGGTATTAAAACACCCTGGACATCCGTAAAAACACAGTGATGATTATTTGAAATTATTACCTACCAGGGTGTTGCGGTCCTTAAAACGTTTGTTTTTGTCTTTCTCCCATTGCAATGTATTTTTTCTTTTCCCTTTAAGGATGACACAAAATGGATTCCAGCCACAAGATGGATGCAAGCCATGTGATGGGATCATGTAAATTCTTGGACAATTTCAACCAATAGCATGCCCAGGTTGCAGACTGGGGTAGGTGTGGCAGCCACAGAGGGCATAAGAAGCTTTGGCAGCCCCCGTCCTCCTTGCAGTCTGTGGTGGGAGTTAGGGTGGGATTGCTGTCACTGCGACTCGTTACTTTAGGCCAGCCAGGCAGGTGTGTGTGTCTGTGTTCCTGCAGGCTGCAGCCTGGCTCTTAGGAGAGAGAAAGAAGAGATTTCTCTTGCAGCCTCCCTGTGTGCATGAGTACCTCTCGGTGAGTACCCTCCCCTTCCCCGCAGTGCAGTCACTCTGTGGCTGCCTTACGCCCTGGGCAACACCCGCCGCTGCCTTTGCAGCCTCCCTGCGTACCTAGTCTCTACTGTGTCTCTGCCAGCATCATTTTTTAAGTGTTTTCCCTCTGGTCTGGGGCATTGGGGGACTCCACATGCGGGAATGCTTTAAATCACAAAAAAGCGGGTAAAAACGAAAAATGAAAAAACAAAAAAAGAAATGATTTTTTTCAAAAAACTTACAAAAAACAAAAACAAACTGATGGACCCACAATGAAAAACGAAAAACCGAAATGTCATTTTTTCAATTCGTGCCCATCTCTAATTAATATTACATCAGCTAAATTTCTTGTGTGATGCTATGTAGCTTGGGGTCTAATTCTGCTGCATTCAGTCATCAGAACATGTGCCAAGTTCAAAACAGAGCACCCTGATCAGCCCAAGAGATTTGTTTTGTTTGTTCCTGTCCATTATTGCTTCTAGTTCAGCAAAAGCTGCCTTGGGTCCTTTTAAGGAGAATGGCAGGATAAAAACATTTAAAATAAATAAATGATGAATAAATGGTAGCCAGCTCAGTAGAATGACATTGTGTTACTGCAGTGGCACTCAACCACAGCAGCACTGCAAGTCGGCCCACAATGGTTATGAAATCACAATCATATGTCTTACCAACCCCACATGGTCTCCTGTATGCAAGATGTTTGTGGCATTAAAACATTGGTCCGATGGAAGTGAAAAGAGTCAGCTGAACCTGTTTACAGACATGACTGATCTCTTTTCTCACCCCACCTTGCTCCAACATACCGGTGTGAGCTTGCCTCTGGCCTAGGAAGAAGCTATCATTGTACGTGTTTTCTTTGCAGCTTAGGCAGAAGGCACCCATTTGTAGGTTTTATTCACACTCCCATTGCATTGGCCTGCAATCCTCCAAATAAAGGACCATTAAGAAACTTGTTTTTAAAATGACTAAAGACCATGAGAGAAGCAAGGGATCAGCATATACTGGGCATTCAATTTCCTTATATTTTCCTTTTGCACATTGACCAGTCTTGAGTTAATTCTTTTTTTTAAAGTAAGTGACAAGGGAGGGAGGGAGATATCATTCTAGCTGCAGGGTATATGTGGAAGTCTATGAAGCAGCAATGTGACTATAGACAGGACTTCCTGTCTACAGTACCTTGATGAGACACTCTGTGAGATGCCTACAAGTGACATAGAAAATTACATTACTGTAGAGCAATTAATTGTAGAGCAATGGTTCCCAAATAGTTCCAAACATGGGAATTTCAATGCCAGAATCACTAACCAACATAGTGAGGGACTGCAAGATGTTTAATCTGACAGCTTCTCACCATTTTTTTCCATTGCGAATCACGATTAAACTTTGATAGTGGTGCAGCTGTCAAGTCACTTCAGAACCCTAGTAGAGTTTTTCAGATATGTGAGATGCTTTAAGAATGACTGCCAAGTAATATTGAAGTTGAGTCATGGCTACTGGACTTCTTTTTGAGAGATAGAAATGTTTTGCTGCTCATCCAAACAGCTTCATCAGTCTGAATACAGCTAGTGCGAGTCCTCCATCTTCTAGTCAGTCAGCTTTGACTTTGTCACCCTGGTCTGAATTAGGTTCATAAGATGAACAATGGCCTGGATAGGCTCGTTAGGGAGACAATAGTATCCATAGCCTTAAGGTGAACAATGGCCTAAGGTGCTGAAACCTATAAAGAATGGGTTGTTAGCTATAGCCTTGGTGGTGAAGGCTTTTTGACTTGTCTGGGTACTTTGGAAAGCACACCCTGATAAGTAGCAGATAGACTATGCCTGAGGCCACCACCTCTGTTGAGGAAGGGGGTTTTGATGCTCACATGAATGGCTTCCCTTACTCCTCTCTCAAACCACCTATCTTCTTTGTCTAATATGCGTGCATCCTCATATTTGAAAGAGTGCCCTTTGTCCTTCCTATGTTGGGCCATCCTTCTGTTTAATGGCTGTTTAGTTTCTCCAGTGTAGAGATCTGAACACTCTTCACTGCATTGGACCGCATATACTATATTGCACACTAAGGCAGAGACTTGTCCACCCAAAGGATCCAATACCAAAACTTAAAAGGAGCAATATAGTATATGTGGTCCAATGCAGTGAGGAGTGTGCACAGACCTCTACATTGGAGAAACTAAACAGCCATTAAACAGAAGGATGGCCCAACATAGGAGGGGTAACAGCTCAGGACCTTAGGGCTATTCCTCTTGCTCAGCCTAATCTCGAGGATAAAACAGGGGAGAGGCCATGTGTACCCACTTGAATCACCTGAATGTAAGTTGGGGCATAAATGTTGGTGCTGTTGGCAAAAATAGCAACACTTTTATACTTCGTCATATAAGAAAGGCAAAATAATTGTGTTAAATTTAAACACATGCTTAAAGAAATAAGGGGGAAAACTTGCAGCCCAATTTTTTTTAACAGATGAATTGTTTGACCATACATTATGCCTGGTTTACAATATCTCTATGAACAGGCCTGAATCAGCATTGAAATTAAATCCTTATAAGGCCTTTGGAGGTATTATATGTATAGCCTTTACCCCTCCTACAATGTGTGCAAACCAAAAGTATTCCCATATCAAACCATATGCTAAGCTATTCTGAGATACTGAACTTTTCTAAATGTTAACTGATGCTTTATTGAAGTTGTAACCCAGAAAATTCAATTGCATGCCTTAGGAATGCACAAAACGTTTCTCTGGTGACAGGAGCTCAACAGCTAAATATCAGAAGGGTCAATTCAGTATCCTGAGACACCAGACAGAGACATTAAAAAGAACATTCTCTTTCCTGTGCTTGAAATTATATTGCATCTTCAATAACTGCATCAATATGAAAGACACATTACATAGTTTTACAGGAAATACATTTGTGGAAGTTAAAACAAATAATGGCTTCAAGTGGTGCAAGAGCTAGGATAGATATGCTCTTGTTCCAAATGCCCCTTCCACAGAAATGCTGCCATAGTGTATCAGGTGAAGAAAGCACCAAGTTTTGTTTAATTTGAATGTTTTGTTAATGAGAACCATAGCCAGTCTTCTGGAGCTAGCACATGATACATATTGTTACTAGATGCTATTCAATGATTGAGCCGGTCATTACATAGCACTTCAACAGAGTTCAGAAGCCTCTGGCAGTTGAAGTGAGCAAAACTGATGCAGGCCAAGATCCCACGGTGGACCTTTGTATCCATGGCCTATGGAACAGAAACAATCTCCCTTTGGTTGCAGCCTCTTCCAAAAGGTACTCCAGATCTCTCTCATTGTGTACAAGGGCTGCAGAGGGGTGGTGGTGGTGGTGGTTGATTTTAATGGAAACAGTGGGATCCAGGGGAAGTCTACAGTTGGATTTTGGCCAGAGATCTGCATGTTGTTGCTGTCTGAAAGAAAGAACCTTGAGATAATGGTCCACAACAAAGAGAATTGATAAGGAATCCCTGGCAGCTGGAACCATTCCATCTGAGGAGCACTTGATGGGTCAAAATCTTTGAGGGACTAACAGCTTCTCCCTTCCCTCTTTGCTCTCAAGCTGGCAAAAAGAATGGTTGAGTGATGGACACCTTGATCCTTTAAAGTCAACCAAGTTGTTGGCTTGGGCCATCTTACCTTCAGCTTTTTAGGCACCCATACTATGTGCTCCATTGTGACCTAATTCCTGCCATGCAATTTAGAAGAAAGAAGGAACAATAAGCCTTGAAGCAGTAAGGAGCCAATGGTGATGCAGAAAATGAAATTCAACATCCTTGTTGAAAGTCCAGTATTCATTTCCTGGCATTTAGAATCATCAGTACCAAACAGAATTTCCCACATTCATAAACTGGATTTTTTTAAAAGAAATGAATTGTGTCTATAGCTTTCTAGAAATTGTACACAATAATTCCTTTTAATATTACATAGCAACATTTGAACGTTTCAATAATAAACATATATATTTAAATAAAATCTTTCCTATTGCTATCAGTGGGACTAAACATGCTTAATTAACTGTGTTGCACTGTTATTCGTTAGTATTATTGAAACAGATAATTAGTGTTAAGGTATCCACTTACAGTTAAGCACTTTCTAATCACATCAGATTAAGAGCTACACATGAACTTAAATCTGTTCAGTTGAAATCAATAGGATGTAAAAGTCCTTAACTTTGGATCCTCATGCCTAAATACATTAATGATAACATTACCCATTTGAATTACCTTTTGAAAAATATTAGGAGTCTTGATATGCAGGTCAGTGCTGTTCTCATCATTATTAAATTATATGCATATTCAATTACCAGAATTTGTTCTAATGTCTTCAGCACCAAGAACTTTTAGCATTTCAGCAAATTTCCATTTAAAAGCATTGAACTTCAAAAAAAAAAAATAAGACTAGAAATAATTTGACAGTCATCTAATTTAACCTATAACCTCTTCCCCTAAAAATCAGAATAATCAACATAAGAGTTCAAGATATATAAATAAATAAGATATATAACTTATGGTTTATGTCTAAAGTTGGCAGACATCCCAGTTTTATTTTGATTCTACATAGACAAGATTGCATTTATTTGCTGCGAAGACTAAGGCCATAGCAAACAGCAGGGAGGACTAATTATTCATGTGTCAAGACCTTGGAAGAGACCAAAAATCTCCATATTTTTCTTCAGAAGCAAGAAATTTAAGTCTCATCACTTTTAGTATTTTAAGTAACATGAAGGCGGCAGGGGCAGGGCAGCAGGGGGCTGCAGATGACGGGGGGATGGTGACGGGTGTGGGGGCAGATGGCGGCGGGCACAGGGGGTGAGCGGCGGGCGGACAGCAACCGTCGGCGGGCGGACAGATGGCGGTGGCCAGCGGCGGGGGGCGGCGGGGGGCAGCACGCTGGCCAGCACCCCCTCCCCATTTTGGCGCCCTAGGCAACTGCCTAGTTCGCCTTAATGGATGTGCCGGCCCTGTCTCTACCGCCAGGGTATGGTGAGACAAATAGTGCATGTGACATTCCTTGACCTGGAGAACGCATTTGACCCTGTCCCACATTGACTGATCTTTGTTGTTGTTGTTGTTGTTCAGTCATTAAGTTGAGTCCGATTCTTCATGACCTCATGGACCGGAGCACACCAGGCCCTCCTGTCTTCCACTGCCCCCCGGAGATTGGTCAAATCCATGTTGGTTGCATCAATGACAATGCAGACAATTCTCTGCCATCCCCCTTTTCTTTTGCCTTCAATCTTTCTCAACATCAGGGACTTTCCCAAGGACTCCTCTCTCCTCATGAGGTGGCCACAGTAGTGAAGCCTCAGCTTCAAAATCTGTCCTTCCAGTGAACATTCGGAGTTGATTTCTTTCAGGATGGTTAGGTTTGATCTCCTTGCAGTCCGAGGAACCAGCACCACAGCACAAAAGCATCAATTATGCGGCAATCAGCCTTCTTTATGGTCCATCTCTCACTTCCATACATCACTACTGGAAAAATCATGGCTTTGACTATCCGGACATTTGTCGGCAAAGTGATGTCTCTGCTTTTTAAGATGCTGCTTAAGTATGTCCTCACTTTCCTCCCAAGAAGCAGGCATCTATTTAATTTCATTCCTGCAGTCACCATCTGCAGTGGTCAAGGAGCCCAAGAAAATAAATTCTGTCATTGCTTCCATTTCTTCCCCTTTTACTTGTCAGGAGGTGATGGGACTGGTGGCCATGATCTTAGCTATTTTTAAGTTGAGTTTCAGCCCATTTTTCCACTCTCCTCTTTCACCCTCATTAAGAGATTCTTTACTTCCTCCTCACTTTCTGCTATCAGAGTAGTATCATCTGCATATCTAAGGTTGTTTATATTTCTTCCAGCAATCTTAATTCTGGCTTGAGATTCTTCCAGTCCTGCCTTTTGCATGATGTGCTCTGCATAAAAAGTTAAATAGGCAAGGTGACAGTATACAGCCTTGTCGTACTCCTTTCCCAATTCTAAACCAGTCAGTTGTTCCATATCCAGTTCTGACTGTTGCTGCTTGTCCTACATATAGATTTCTTAGAAGACTGATAAAGTGGTCAGACACTCCTATTCCTTTAAGTACATGTCATAGTTTATTGTTGTCCACACAGTCAAAGGCTTTGGCATAGTCGATGAAGCAGAAGTAGATGTTTTTCTGGAATTCTCTAGCTTTCTCCATAATCCACGCATGTTGGTGATTTGATCTCTAGTTCCTCTGCCCCTTCGAAATCCAGTTCTCTTTCCACATACTGCTGAAGCCTGCCTTGTAGAATTTTGAGCATAACCTTGCTAGCGTGTGAAATGAGTGCAATTGTGCGATAGTTGGAGCATTCATTGGCGTGGGGCAGGCCAGGTTTGTTGTAAGTCCATCAAGGTCCGGAAGGATGCAAAGTCCCTTACTGCGGCGTCATATCCTCTCCTGGTCCTTGGCGAGAGCGCCAGCTCAAGGGCCTCGTCAGCCTCCTCCCGCCAACCTGTCATACCTCTTCCGGAAGCTGCTGGGGCAAATCGTCCGCTTCCGGAGCCAACACCCTGAAGAGGTCGATTCGCTGGCGGGAGAGAGCATCGGCAATACTGTTGTCCAGGCCCGGCACATGGCGCGCACGCACCACAATGTTATACTGGAGTGCGCGCAATGTCATGGCCCGCACCAACCCCATAACCCGCTCAGAGTTCGATGTTAGCTCATTAATGGTGTAGACAACCGCCATATTGTCACACCAAAAACGGACTATGGAGTTGGCCCAATCCTGGGACCAGAGCCAAAGCGCTCCCACGATGGGGAACAACTCCAAAAAGGTCAGGTCTCTGGTAATGCCAGCAGTAGCCCAAGCCCTCGGCCACGTGCCATGACACCACTTACCCTTCCAGAAGATGCCGTAGCCTATCGATCCCGCCGCATCCGTGTGGACTTGGAAGTCGGCTCCCATCCTGATCTCGTCCTGCCAGAAAGACACCCCGTTGAACCCCTGGAGGAACTCACCCCACATCCCCAGGTCCTCCCGAATACCCTTGGACAGCTTAACCCTATGGTGAGGTTTCCTAAGGCCCCTCATCGCCGTGCAAAGGCGACGGATGAAGGGCCTCCCCGGGGTAATCACCCTACATGCGAAGTTGAGGTGCCCCACGAGCTCCTGCAGCTCCCTGAGTGTCACACTCCTGTGTTGCCTCATTGCCTCCACTCTGGTGCTTGTCATCCGGCAGGCGGCACGACTGATTCCAGGTATCCAGCTCCACCCCCAGGAATGTCAGGCAGGTGGCGGGGCCCTCTGTCTTATCTGCCGCCAGCGGGAGGCCAAGCTCATTTGCCAATCCCTGGAATGTTCTCAAGAGAAAGCCACAGGCGCCCGACCCCCGTGGTCCACAAAATAAGTAGTCGTCTAAATAGAGGGCCACGCTGGGCAGGCCTGAGGCCTGCCTCAGCTTCCACTCAATAAATGAGCTGAACCGCTCAAAAACGGCACAGGATATCGAGCAGCCAAAGGGCAATGCTCTATCAAAATAAAACTTACCTTCAAACTGGAAACCCAACAAGTCAAAATCGTCGGGGTGTACGGGCAGGAGCCGGAATGCAGACTGGATGTCGCACTTCGCCATCTGAGCTCCCGCCCCGCAAGCCCGGACCATGCCAACCGCGGCATCAAACGAGGTGTATTTAACAGAGCAGAGGTCCTGGGGAATCCCATCATTAACCGATGCCCCCTCCGGGAAGGACAAATGATGAATAAGATGGTACTCACCGGGCGCCTTCTTGGGCACGAGCCCGAGGGGCAATACCCGAAATTCCGGCAACGGGGGTTCCTCAAATAGACCCATTACCCGCCCCTTGGTCACTTCCTTCTGGATCTTCTCCTTGGCCACCGTCTCACGACCCCTCAGGGATCCCAAATTGGCAGCGTGGCATGCTCTGCGCACACCCTCAAACTGTATTCTAAAACCAAACATAAACCCTTCTCTCAGGAACTGGGCGCTGGCTCCATCAGGGTAGCCGCGCAACCATTCTACCAGGACCTCAAGGTTGATTGGGCTGGGGCCCTTTACCCATATTGGAGCCTCCTCCTTGGGGTGGTCTCCTGGGTTGCCCCCCATCCCTGGGCCTGCCAAAGGACCCCTTGGCTCTGGGGCAGTTAACCGCTGGGTGCTGGGCCCCGCAGACCGAACAATCATGCTTGAAGCAGCATTGGGCCCGGTTGCAGGTCCCCTGGCCATTAAAGTCCCAGCAGACCAGCCGGGGTTGAACCTGCTGGCCCGCCACCTGGCGGGGACTGGTAACTGCGTTAGCACGCCTGATGATATGCCCACTGTTGAAGCGTTCACCCAGGGCAGGGCGCACTGGGGTCATGTACTGCAGCCAGAGAGACTGCAGGGGCTCATCCCATCTCAGGTGGGGTTGGGTCGCCGCCCTCATCCTGAAACGCTCATCATAGGTGAGCCACGCGTGCCCCGGAAAATCAAGGAATGCCTTATATATCATGTCCTGGTACTTGATCATTGATTGAGCCCTCCATGGGTGGACGTGAAGCACCATGGACATGTATATGGAGAACGCCGGAAGCCAATTGGCCCAGGAGCGCTCCGGCTTACGACGCAGCCGTCGCTCCCTGTCCTTTGCGTCCTCCTTCTCCAGCTCCTTAGAGTCCAGTTCCCGGTTCAAGAGGCTGAAGAGATCAATGTAGTCCCCCTGCCAAATCCTTTCCTTCGTTGCCTGGGCCAAGTGGTCCCCCAGCGGGGACGCGTAATCAGCATGGGGCAGGGCCGTGTAGGGCACCCCTGCATACACGGGGCCTACCGCCCATGAGGCAGGGTATCCCTGCGCAGGTTGTCCCCCCGGCCAGGGCCCCCCCTGCAGTTGTCCTTGCCAAGGTGCAACCGCTCCCATACCTACCCCGCCCTGTGGCCCCGATGGGCCGTGCCTTGCCGCCGCCGTGGGCGCTGGAAGCTGGCTCCATGGGCCAGACTGCGTGCGGTCCAGAGTTGCACTCACCTCCTGTCCTTGGGTGACAGGCCCACCTGACACTGACACTGACACTCCTGCCCCCGGGCCGGGCTGGCCTCTTGCCAGGCCTGGCCCCCCAGCCCAGCCACAGCCTGGGGCCGGATTACAAATTCCTGTTCCCCACTGCGCCCCCCTGCGCCCCCCAAGGCCATGCCTCCTGGGGTGCTACCTCTGGTGCGCACGCCCACTCACTCTTGATGTGGCCCTGCTTGGCTACAGGGGCCCCGGGCCTGATCCTGGGATCTGCGACGGGCGCCCCTGCGGCTGTTCCTTCTGGCTGGTCCACTACCTCCTCTGCAGGGGCCGCTGCCTGGGCTGCACCGATGACAGCCACCGCCGGTCCAGCCATCTGGGTCTGCCCTGGGGTCGGGGGCGTCGCTTGCTGGGCTGCTGCTGCTGATTTATGCTCAAATACAGTAAAACGGTGATCAAGGCTATGAGCCAGCTTCCGCAACATGGCCTTCCTACGGGCCTTGGATGGGCGCGCCATGCTCCTACTGGTGGATGCCCCCTCCCCCAGATTGCTGGCCCTACTGGGCCCCCCATCCAATGCCGTCATTCGGGCGTCCAGCCTAGCTCACCTCTCCCACTCCCCCTCGTCCGAGGAGGAGTTCGAGTGGGACAACTCGGGGGCCGGCCTCTTCGCCGGGTGTTTGCCCTTGGGCCCAGCCTTCATCCTACGGGGAGCCATTGGTACCTAATCCCCCCACCTAGGCCCTCCCTGGGCACGTATGCTGGCCCTTAGGGCCCTGTTTCCAGTTGGGCCTAAGCGCCACCCAGGTCCCCTGCCCTCCTGGCTTGACAGGGGCGCGTCTGCCCTCAGCCCCAGTAGGCCCTACCAGCCCGGGCCTACTATTGCTGGTCTCAGGTGTGTCAGCTCCAAGCGGGGGCAAGGCCTCAAGAGCCTGTAGCGGGCCGTATGGGCTGAACTCAGGCCGCCTCCAGGTAACCACCTCAGGCCTGAGCGGCCGCCCTCCCAACCCATATTCCCCAGCCGCTGCCAGGCTGTCCCCCTCAGGGCCCTGGCCACCAACCACCGGCGAGGCCTGCCGCCCAGGCTAGGCCTCCACCCGCAGCCCCACAAAGCCGGCGCCGCGAGCTCTAGGTAGGGAAGCCGGCCCTGTATCTACCCGGGCGAAGCCGAAATGGGAGGGAGAGGGCACGCCCCCCCGCCCGCAGCCTGTGGGAGCCCCGCAGTTAAGGCCGGAAGAACCCAATCGGCCCACCTCCCAGCTCGGGTCCCTCACCCCTAGCTGGGTCGCGCTGCTCCCTCCCCCGCCGGGGGCCCAAAGGAAAAAACGGTAGGCGGCCGGCGAGTCCTCCGCCAAGCGGCCGGCCGCTGATCACCTGGGGGGAGCGCGGCCGCACTCCCCAAACGCCCCCTCCGGGTCCCTTGCTGGGTCCGCCTCAGGGACCGCGCTGGCCGCGGCCCGCCTCCCGGCTCACCGAGAACGCCGCCGCAATCCTCGTCCGATCCTCTCCGCCTGCCTGGCTCGCCTCCGCAGCCGCAAGCGCCGCGGATCGCCTTCCCCGGCCTAGTTCGGTACGCCACCGCGTACCGCCGCTGCTCCTCGCCACCTCCCGGATCTCCGCCACAGCCGGCCGACCCGGCACCACGCCACCATGTGGCTCAAAATGGCGTCGGGCGCAGCCGGGCAAGGACGTCCTCCCTCTCTGAAATCCGGCTGCCGAAGAGGCTGAGTCCCACGTGGCCAGCCCTCATAAGGGCTCGGTTGGCCTCTCGCGGGACTCCAAGCCTCGCGATGGCTCCGGCTGGGAGGGGGCAAACAGGCTCCGTTAGGCGCAGCCGCGCCACGGAGCCAAGCCTTGGACAGTGTGTATATTTGTAGCATTTCACAGAACAGTGGGTCAGTGTACATTTTAAATTTCAGAAGTCCAATAATATATGTTGCTCACAAATATGATTTATGTCCTTAGCTAAACACAATGAAAGGTAGAAGCAGGTTTGTTTCTTGTAAACAAATAGTGACTGAAAGTTTTGCTTCTTTCTACAAAGGCTGTGCAGTGCACAGTTATATCAGTTTCACAGTACATCAATGCATCTGTCTTAAGGAACCGTGTAATTTGCATTTTGATAAGGTACTTGGCATTTTCTGCCAGAGAGCTGTAATGTACTCATTTCAACTCCAATTTCTCAGAGTTCATGTATGTGCTACAGAATTAAACTGATTTAATTTTCAGTTCCTCTCTTCTTAGAATACTGCCATACTTCTGAGTATCTCACCCAAACCACAAGCTCCAGGACTTCTTAGGAGGAAGCCATGACCAGGATAGAGATAATTGTTATGGTTAATGAGGGAATGCACATAAAATATTTTGCATTTTTTTTACGTTTGTAAACGCTTTAAAGTTATTCAGCAGAGCTTTATTGAATGGTTAGGAGCCTCTTCATCACTGACCTAGTGTTACAGAGTTTCTTTTCTTATATTATCTATTTATAATGTGTATATCTGGATATACAGTTTATAAGCTCTTCAGCCACACACATCTGGAATACTTCTCTCTCGGTATCCAAATAAACTATCTTGGTTGTCTTGAACTCAGCAGATACTATTTACATACAAATGGTCAGTATCTCACCATCACAGTATGTACAGTAGAACAGCATCCGGTACAGGAACATACACAGTCAGCATCAGTAGGTGTAATGTAGTAGCACTCATGAGGAGAAAGAAAAATGCTTGCTGCCACATCATACCTTCACCCTGTAATGCTATCCAATCCTCATTCAGGTTTGTATTACCTGGTCTCTGTCCAGCATGGAACATGCTAATATCCTTGAGTCTTTCTCCATCAATTGCTGACACCTGGGTCTAGAATTACCCACCTTGCATCCCTCTATTTATGAGACTTTCACAATTACTTTGCTGGGGAGGGGGATGCAAGGATTTATCTAATTTTGCTGCACATGAAACACAGATGTACATGTAACCTCTTGTTTAGTGATAATGGATAATTTTCAGTTTGTAGAGCCTTAATATGTCAAGAAGATTCTTGGGTTCCTGAAAATGACCACATGCAACATATCACATTTTAAAAAAGAAAATGTTGACCTTTCTGCCTCATAAACATGGCTGGTTGACTTATTTGAGTTGGTAATGGACTGTTTGATGTGTCTTTTCATCAAGGCATGTGTCAAGTGATTAGGAATTGAAGAACCATGGGTTCTAGTGATCCTCTAGTAAATCAGGATTTTTTTCTAACCAAGAGAGGAGGGAAATGCCCTCTGGTAACTGGAAGGCAGCAACATCTGTGCTCTTCTTTGTGGAAATTCAGGGAAACTCAGTGCCTGATTGGCAGATCTGGAAGTGTTTGGAAACTGGAATTTTGGGGGAAATGAGGGGCGAACTTAGTTTACCCTAGGTATCTCTTAGGAGAATCCTGTGCTTATCTGCTATTTTCTACATGACTTTTCTTCCATATATACTCTGAGACTATGCTGCTGAAGTTATGCCAGGATATATTAGCACAGGTTAGCTAGCTTTGTTATTTTCTTGTGTGATTTTCGAAGGCATTGTTCTTGCCATAATGCTTTTATTGCTTATTTTGCTCCATATAAATGTTGACTGTTCTATAACCATCCAAGTTGTTTTGAAGTGTTGTTCCTTTTCTATGGCTATTTGATTATTGTGTAATTGAGGGAATTGATGGTACTAAAACCAGGCTTGCCTCTACTTTCTACCAGCAGTCCATCTGTTACGTGTGTATTTTTGGCACTCCTACCTTGCAGTATTGGTGTAAGACTCAAAGTGCTTAGCCTTGTGGACTTTTGGTAATCCACTGGAAGCATTGCTTGGTCAATATGGATTAAGGTGTTGGGAATACTGGGCAGGAAGACTTCCCTCAGCCATCAGTGCATTCCGTCCTCCTGGATTTTACTCATACACAAAAAATCAGAGTAGTGTATAGAAGCTGACTGGTTAGTATGGGCTCTCTGTTCTGGGAAAGCTTGACAACATGGTTCCAGAATGCCTAAAGAATCATATTTTAACAAAAATCTTCTTGAATTCAATTGGGCTGGATAGCTGTTGTCTGGTCTCCAATAGAAAGTATTGGACAAAATTCTGGAGCCTGTGGTAGCTTGTCAGCCCCAGGGCATTCTCAGATGAGATGGATTATCTAAATGTTGGTGGCTCCTTCTAGGTTATGGAAATCCTTTTTGAGGAAGTCTAGTATGGTCACTCTTGTGGTTTTCTTCTGCCTTTGGTTACTCATCAAGATCGTTTAATGGGTGTCATTGTTAATTATTTATAATTTTATCTTTTTAAAATGCATTAAATTGAGTATTTTGTTTAATCTGATAATGTATTTAATATTTTATTAAAATTGCAATTTAACTGCTGAAATCCTGTTGCTTAGTATAGTAAAGGTATGACTACATTGCTGGGAAAATATGCTGGGATCGGATGTGGGTCCATGTGACTGAACTAATATAGCTGTCTAGATGTTAGACCATTTCTAGGAATCAGCAGGGGCAGAGGCAGACAGCAGTGATTGCAGAGAGGAAGTTTCCAGTGGCAGCATGTTATTTGGCAATTTCCTTCTCTTTTTAAAATTTAATTTCCTGAAGTGACCTGGTGACTGTCCCAGTGCTGCCTTGAAAGCCTTAAAAACACACACACCACTGGTTGCAGAAAACAGGAGCTTATTTGAAGGTAATGTACACATTTGGGAGCAGTTCTCTGTGCTTGGTCACCCAGGGCAGAAGATAGTGGATAAAAGCAAAGACAACCAAATCAAAATGTATGTAATCCATCCCTTCCAGTTGCATTTTATTTTATTAAAATAAAATAAATGATTCCCCACTAAAAAGAGACAGTTAGACCATGGGCTTCCTCACATGGAGCATAACATTTTGTGTGCACTGGGCTTTAATTCCAATTCATCTGCACCTAATCTGTTACAAACTGTGGGGTTAAACAGCCATTAAAACTGCCCCCCCCCAAAAAAAAATATTACACTACATTTTGCCCCTTTGAATCTGTGTGAATTTGGCAAGTTAACTCCTATGTAAGCTCTAATTACAGCTGACCCAGATGAATGTATGGAGGAGGTGATCCACCAAACCATCAAGGCTATCATGCAACTTGTTATGTCACGCAACAGTATCTCAGCCACTGTTTTGTAGCCAGCTTCCTTGAATCCCAGAAGGGAGAAAGATGGAATGTTACACAAATAAATGAAGCAGGGTAGTTGTTTGTTACTGTTGTATTGGTGATGGCAGCGCTGGCGATAATAGTAGGAAATGATTATAGTTGATGCTGATGCTGTAGAACTTCTCCAGCCTCCACTAAGTTCTCGTTGATTTACTCTATTTCCATTTGTTATATTTCAGACTCTTGGCTTATTAAGCCAGCGTGGGGTATAAGCTGGTGTTAATAAATTCAGTAACAACTTTAGGACCTAAATGCAGACTACATTAAATAAGAAGATAAATAGTGGCTGGAAGCTATTTTTCTTTCTACTTTGATGTTTAGGTCAATAATTTTTTATGATGAGGAAAGAACCTTTGTATGCAGATGAGTCTTTTTAAAAAGAGCATAAATTTCAATGAATTTCAGGTGCGTAGGTGGTAAACCCATATTTCCTCCACTTCTGTTAGTTGTATCATCGTGAGGGTGTATTCTTTTCAAAAATATGTTTGATTATTTTAAGGGAAAAAATTCCGACAAAGATATATGGTTAGTTCTCCTGTCTTAAGCAGGAGCTGTAATGTTTTGTGGCTGCATAATCAATCTCATTATAAAAGAAGCACCAGAGCCATAAAGCATAGTGAGAGAAACATGGAAATGAAATGTCTTTCAGATTATATGTCTTTCCCATTGGATTTTGAAGAATATATTTTGTACTCCACTGAATATATCCCCTCCCACCTCCCCCTGTGTTTACGATAAAATAAAATACAGATATACCTGAAAAGGAATAATGAAGTTTTATCTTGGAAGAGTCCATATTCTGAGAAGCACAAAAGTGGAAACCTTTATCTCAGGTTTCTCAAGGGTCATACACGCTTCAGTATATGCATTTTGGAGTTCATATTTCAGTGCACAATGAAATATGGATTTCCCATGATGCACTGTGACTTAATCAAAAACCTAATCATTCTTAAGCAGGTGTCCACAACAACTGGATACATGGTTTTCCATGGGAACATTAATTCTACCTAATATATCATTATTTATTAGTTCTTCCTCAACAAGGCACTAAAACAGGACAAATTAGAAATAGTTCTCACATTCTTGATGAGATGAATGTTTGCATATCACAACATGACAAGGAAACAGAAAAAAACCATAGACACTACACCGTCCATATTTTTCTATGGTACACATCACATGTTATGAGCAGGTTTCTGCATATTAAAGGCATCAACCTGTCCGCTTTAAAGGTGGTGAAAGATAAACAACCATAAAGAGAGAGATCAAGAACCTTGAAGTTGCTGAACTGCAACCAGCACCTGCATTGCAGACTCAGTGGGCACAAAAGTTGGCTGTTCATAGTTTTCTCCACATGGGTCAGATATCTTGTTATTCAACCAGCATCATGTAACTTGGACATATATTTGTTATTGGGGGAGGGTTCTTTAAATAATAAAAAGATATTTGTAAGTAGTATCTTTTTTTCTTTTGACATCTGTAATTTAAAGCAGTAATCTGAGCAACATTCTGGAAATGCTCTATAAAGCTGTCTAACTCTCACATGTGATGCTTTTGTTAATTAAAGTTACTGTGCAATGCTAGGGATATTCAAGATGTCTGAGTATTCAGTGGCTTACTTCCAAGTAGATGTTTATATGATTTACTTATAGGTATAGGTTTGAAATTTTCTTGCAACAATATTATTTTATGTCATTATGCCTTTTTACTCCCCACCTATATGACCACAATATCACTACCTAAATCTCAAAGACCTTTTACTTTAGTCAGATTTAATATGTTGACTTCCAAGATGCTGGAGATGAGATTTCAAGAGACATCCTATTTTGATCACCTATGTCCCTGTAATTATGGTGAAGGTGAAACGGTGGGACATGTTCTGGCAAGGAATCTTACATGACCATCAATGTGGATAAATTCTGTGCAGTTCATATAATCTATCTCAGGCTGTGGACCATGTAAGTTCCCTTGATTGTATCCCCTCTGACCCAACAATTAATATTATCCCCCACTCCCCAAAATAAAGAGGTGAGACAACAGCTTCTTGGGTTAAACAAGGGTCATGACTTTATTAGCATTTAAACTATTATGAGATAAGGGAGCCTATGTAGTGCAATAGATTGGGACCGGTATCTCAATAAGAGACCCACATCCCAATTGACCCTCAGAGAGATACCCATTAAAGGTCAAAATATGTCAGGGCTGTCCTCGGCTACTTAACAATCCTAATTTATCTCTTCCTTGTCCTATATTCCAATCCAAAACCTATTTATAGCCTGAGGGCTACCAAGCACCCATTGGATGCCAGTCTGGGATCTAACTGACTCTATTAATCTATGCACTACCCGCCATGGCTAAGAAGCTATTAAAATGCTCCTAGCCCCTCACCAAGCTGACTAACCTTGGCCTGTAGGCTCCACTGGATATCTTGCAAGAACAAATCTAATTCTACCTCCAATAAATAAACACCATCTTGTATTTACAAGTCTGGGCAGCAAAATTTGATCCGAGGGTGGTGTGTCACACCCCAAGACCACGACACATCACTTTCCCCACCTCTCGATTGACACCCTTGCAGGCACAATCAACCATGCAAGGATTTCTCACTCCACACCAGAACATCCGGGGCAGAATTTCAGACCAAAGCAAACACATTTGGGAAAAACAATGCTTCAAAAACCTCAGGTCAGCGATGACCTGTAAAATGAGTGACTTCCTTTTGTGCTGAGTGAGGCCATTGCCCCCCCCCCCGCCCGGGGGCCCGCAAAGGATAGAGGGCGGTTCAACTCTCCAGCACTGCAATGCCATGTCCAGGAAATCCATCCACAACATGCCTCTCTGTCCATTCCACTCTGTCCTTGCCTGGCACCCCAGTTCCAGATCACTTCCCCAGCTGGTCCGCCTCGCATGGACTGCTGCTCAAAATATAAAGCTGTGCCCAGAGATGAGCACCCGAAGCCATGGCAGCATGAATAAACCTGAAATGACAAAACACAACAGGTGAAGACCTTTTGTGAAGACCACCACCCTACTTCTTGAATTCCTTGAACTGAATAACCCAGCATCGCTGCTGTGGAGGCTGCTCCAAGTTTGAATGAATGCGTCCCAAAATGCCAACCATAAAGGCCAGCAATCTGAAGTGCCGAGGATGTAACTTGCCAAAAGTGCCACTTGCTTAGCAGGCTTTTGTCCTTACGCAGGAACAGGAACCCATCATCTCCCCCTCACAATTCAAGGCAGCACTTAACAGCTAAGACTGGTCAGATTTCTGACACATGGTATTTTCCTAACTGAATCACTCGACCCACCCTGCGCTGGTCTGTTTTGATCTGTGCAGCACCACAATAAGCTGATCATGCATAACCACTAACTCCATGAAACTCAGCATAGTCCGGGACCCATCAGACTTGGATGCTGCCCTCACTCTAAAGGCCCCCCAAAAAACTGTTCACACTGCCAACATAAACAAATCAGCCTCAAAACTATCATTACATACCATATGCCAGCTAGCACTCAATTTAATCAGAATAGCCAGCGTAATGGGTGTGCAGAAATCCCTGGACTTTCCCTGCTCCCAGGACCCCCTCTCAATCATAGTAGAAACCCTACCACCTCCCTTGGGATGTGGCATAGGGAGCTAACACAGATTCCTTCAAGGTGACCTTCTTCTGCCCTAACATCCATGATATCCTACCCCGGAGATCCTCTAACTTATCCTTGGGCAACCTACATAACTGTTGGCACATGTCAAGCTCCATGCCCAAAAAAGTAACCCTGGTTGCCAGGCCTTCCATTTTCTCCTCTTTATTGTCAAAGTACAACATGTGTACAATGAGATTGGCTAAGTTAGATATCAATGGTTTGCCAACCAAGACTGCCCCCCACCCCACGCCTTTGCCCCCTCTGTGAAGGGCTTTTCCTCTCCTGCATACCCACAGCAATTGTTTATTTTTCTGGTTGCATCAAAACCCATGCAAGGGATTCGCACACAAAGGAGAGAGTGATGTTCTGCGTACATCTCCCACCCGCATGGATTATGGGGATGATACTTACAGGGGACACTGATGCCATCTTAATTCTCCCCTGTTATTTCATCAGCAAGAAAAGCAGGAAGGAACAGATCTGTCCTCAAATGACAATGAATTAAATGCTTTGCCTTATAGAAGCTATTTAAAACACCAACTGAACCGAGATATCCATTGTTCAAACTGGCTTGTAACTCTTCAGAGGATAATAATGACAAGGGCAATCATGTGGTATTTTAAATTCCTAGAGGAACACTGCTTGGTCTACAGTGTTACCATTCATTCACCTGAGATCAAAATGCCTCTCTCAGTTTAAAAGGCACAAGTCAAACATCTTCCTTTAATCACATTACTGACATGCCCAGTCTTGTTAAAATCTATCCCGAGTGATATCATAGGACATGGTGGGAAGAGCCTCAGCCATCAGTTTCTTTTATGGTGCCTGGCAAGCTATAACTCTAAAATAATTTTGTCCTTGATGGTGCCGATATTATCCCTGCTAGAGATTATTTCCAACAAAATATGTACACCTTTAGATAGAACTTTCTTCAAAGCTAGGATGAAGGGAGAGTTGAAAAAGTAATCTGTGGCAGATTACTCGATTGTATTAATTATGAATATTAAAGTTGTTATTTAAAGAATATTAATAAAGCACAGTTATTCCCAAATGCCCTTTAATTACTGATTTTAGGAGCTGTGTAGAATCCAGAGTATGTGCACAGAACACAGAAAAACATGTCTGATATTCTTACTATCACATCTGGATTGCTGATAATTTGGTTTAAGGCTCAACAACATAAAACTCATTCTGCTGCCAGAACATAATTAAAGAATGGGCACTGATTACAGAGACCCAAGCACATAGCAGCTGCAGCAGAACAGAGAAATCACGATGCCTCACTCAGCAGGTTTGTGGTAGCATTCTTGAACTGGCTTAACATTCTGGTCTTCTGGAGCGACCACATAATTATTTATTGAATTTTTTGAATTTTTTGAATAATTTATTGAAAGTGTTACTATGCCCAGGGCAGATATATCCTAGGAACAAGTAAAGCTGTTACACATGTCCACGGACAAAACCAAGGCACTGAGATCTGAATATGAATCCAGCAGTACTCTGGAATAATTAACCAGATTTTGCAAGAGTGTCCAAAACAGGCTGAATTTCATTTTGCTGTTTTGCTTTTCTATTAACCAGGACTATTTTTAGTTTAGATTTTCTCTTGGCTCTATTGTGTAGGACTATATTAGGAAGTGGCTTCATTGGGTTATATTGTCATATCCTTAACATAATGAGGCCACATTCTGAGTCCTGCATATCCCCCAATAAGATCTCTTGTACATATTAAAGAGCATTTATATAACATGGACAAAACAGATCTCTTTGTAGAGCAAGGGTTTGAAAACTGGAAGATCAGTTTCAATCTGCATTATGTGGAACTGGCAATGATATTAGTTTAAGGTAAAAGGGTGTGTATCTTTCTCTGTTGTTTGAGCTGCGCTCAGACTTTTGTTTCACCCTTTCATTCAGCCCCAAACTGCTCTTCAAAATATTTTGGCACAGAAGGACTGAAGGCAGGGTTATTGGTTTTTGATCTTCCCTATCAACTGCATCATGCAATCATATGCTGGGATCCTCCAGCACTACATGAGGGACGTTGCTCTTGGGATTTGTGTGTAGTGTATGCATACATAAACTTGCATATTAAAAAGCCAAGACATTATGTTGTTTAAAACACATTTGGGTCACAAATGTAGGATAGTGCCCTTCTGTATCTACAATTTAGTAGACCATCTTAACTGCTGTAAATGGTGTTGGGAGTATTCAGGCTGCCTTTTATAATGCTTGGAGTCATTTTTTTTCCTGCTGCCAACGTATACATGATATTGAGTAGCACTAAGGGACCATTTCCTGGCATTTAGATTGTGGATGCAGAAACACAATATCCCACAATGATAAACCAGAAGATGTGTGATTTTTATTTAATTTCAATTGAAGAATTGAATTGAATTGAATAGATCATATTTTTTTAAAGATGTCTTCAACCCTTACATGTAGTAACGGGTAATAAACAGAAGAATGATAGCAGGGAAGCAGATGGGACTTACAGCATGATTATTTATTTTTACATTTCTATACTGCACCGATTTTCCCAAAGGAACTCTGGGCGGTTTACATTGAAATCAACACATAAACAGTAGTTAAAATTGAGGCAAATAAATGAATAAATGAACTAAGCAAACAATGAAACAATAGGATAAAAAGCAGGGAGCCCAGCAAGAGGCACAAAAACTGAAGATGGGGGGGGACATCAAAACACAGGGGAGAGCAGCACAAATATTAACACCGAATGTTTCTTTAAAAGCCAGGATTTTAAGGCTATTTTAAAAAGCTGTTTAAGGCTTTTAAAAAAGCTGTTAAGGACTCAGCTAGGCAAATTTCACTAGGTAATTTCTTCCACATGGCCGGGCCAGCCACCAAGAAGGCCCGATGTAGAAACCTTGTGGGCCTCCCTAGGGATAGCCACAAGTGTCAGCAATGCTCTGGTGGGCCAGGCCAGCACTGACCTTTTATCTTTTGTTGCAAAAAAATGGGTTTTTAACTACCAAGGGACTGAGACAAAAGGGATCATTATTGGATAACTTATTTTTTTCCTCTAAAGGGGAGAGTGATCCATGTATAAATGTAAGCATTATGTTATGACTGTTTCTGATATGACTTAAAATAAAAATCTGACCCTTTGTCATTAAAACAAAGAAACCTTTTAGCAAGTTTTGCAAGCTCCCAGTAATGCTGAACTTAACATTTTACTACAGCTGTCTAGATAACATTTAACATTTAAATTAAAATGCATAGATAGATGCATGCCTTGATATATAGTCGAGGGAAGGATCTCAGTTTCCCTGGAGTTGGCTACCTGAGCAACTGCTCTGGGGAAGGTTTTCTATGAATGAATAAATATTAGTTCCTTTAAGACATAAATCATGGTAAACCTGCACTAAAATAAATCTTAGATACATTTGTGAGCACAGAATGTGAAGAAATTATTAATGCATAGGGGGAGTACTTACATGGACTCTCAAGAGGAATTAAGTTTTTTTTATAAAATATTCCCTCTTTTATCCATTTCTAGAATCTATTTTTTCAGCTCTTTGTCCATAATTGGGTATTTTATTTATTTATTTATTTATTTTGTGGGAGAGGGATGAGGACCTTTCAGCTTTTATGCACACATAGGCATTCCATAGAATTATTGAATATGTTTGGGTCTTATGTGAGATGCTTAGGTTTATTTTGTAATAGAAATCCACAGTGTCCAGCCAGTTTTTAATTTTCCCGTAGAAAGTTGAGGTTCTAAATGCATATAACTATGGATAAAAAGTACACAAACAATTTGTACAAACCTCATTCTGCTGCTGTATGTCTGAAGAAGTGGACATGTCCATGAAACACTACATTAAAATAGGAAAGTTAGTCCTTAAGGTGCCATATGTTTTGTATCTTTTTTTTTGCCTGCAATTCTTGAAAGGACTAACATGGCTACCCTCTTTGAAATTTGGATTCTTATGTATAATATTATCCAGGTTTATTTTTTAATTTTTACATCTTCCCATACATATACAGAATGTTCCAAAACATTTTGACATCTGTGTTCAGCCATGTTTTCAGAATTTCCAGAGCCACTGAAATTGCTACTGGTCCCTGAGTACTGATAAATGATAAAAGACTTCTCAGCATCTTGTGCATCTGTGCTGTACACCACTGCCTCCTGCAGAAATAAAAACATCATCTGTTAGTATGTTTTACTCTTGAAAACCTGGTACACCTGCTGTTTCATCAAGACAATCCTTCTCCTCCCAAACACCATTGCAAAACACCCCAAAAGAGCAAAATTTCAAAGCCTTTTAAAAACCCATATAACTGGATCCTCTGTATAAAGGGGATCTTCCTAGCCCCTATCCAGGAGGTAGGGCCAAATACTATTATACCATGGAAGGTTACGGTTCTGGGGACCATAGAAATTTCAAATCTTATCTCTTTGAACCCCCTACCTCTTTGTAATTTCCTAGATTTTCTTCTGTCTTATTTGAAAATAGCATAAAAAGCTTGGGACTCTTTTTCCCTGTCTTATCTTTGAGACCTCAAGCACAAGTGTATTTAGAAAGAATGTCTATCTCCATTAGATGGACTTTCAGTTATTGCTGTACTGAGAAAATTGCTGCGCATCAGCCAAATCTGGATGCTGTTGAATATCTGCATCAGATATAATGGTCTTTTTAAAAATGAATTCTGGCAGATTTATGTAGTCTGTAAGCATCTTGGCCAGAAAGACACTAGGCAACCTTCCATAACCTCAGTGTTTTTATGTGTTTTTTCATCTCCTCAAAGCATCCAGTCTTCCCAGGTGTATAAAAGATATTATTTAGGGTTTTCAGTTTCATGCACAGCCATCTTGGTAGTTGACATAGATGTGAACACACAAGGAAAAATACTTTTCTATCAATGTGTAGTGTGGCACAGGAGTGGAGATAAGAAAAATCAAGAACACCCTGATTCTTAGGATTGGTGGATGTACACACAGTGCAGCAAACTTTTACCATCTGTGTCTTCCTGGTGGTTATTTGTTGGACACCTTCACCATCCAGAAACTTTTCCTCTTGACCTGGAGTTAAGAATGTTTAGAAAACTGACCTAATAGAGTTATAAAGTGTTTTCTGGGAGCTAGTTGGTCAGTCTTATATGTGTTGTCGTCCTTTTAAAATAATTTCTTCCTTGACCTTTTGGCATGAGATACTAACGTGTGTGTGTGTGTGTGTGTGTGTGTGTGTGAGAGAGAGAGAGAGAGAGAGAGAGAGAGAGAGAGAGAGAGAAAAAGAGAAAGAGAAAGAGAGAGAGAGAGAGAGAGAGAGAGAGAGAGACCCTTTGGAGATGAAAGAAACCTTTACTTTTTGAGAAGGTGTTTATGAGAAATACCATTTTATGCAAATATGAAGAGGGCTGTGGGTTATTGGGAATTACAAAAGTTGGCTTTGAGAAACACTGTTCTAAGAGAGGCTGGGGCTTCCGTGTCCCTATTTCTCTTCACTCTGGCTGCCTAGTTTCATAGTTAGAGTCATCCTCATCCTCTACAGATTTCAGAGTTCCTTAGGATGACTGCAGGATGTCTGAAATCACCATGTTTTCAGATTTCTGAGAAATTGGTTTTATGCCATGGCCATAAACACTCCATATCACTGCTGGGTGCCAAACACACTCCGGTCTACCCTGATTGTGGTTTCAGGATCCTTAACTTGCCATGCTATAAATACAGGCAAGTGGTTTGCGAGGGGGGCAGGGGAGAGACTTGTTTTTTTCACCTTCAGGACCTGCATGTTGGATCCCCATTCTGGGCTGGATGTTGAAAGGTGCAAAGGGGGTTGGGGGGGGACCCTTAGGAACATGGTTTCTTTTTTCTTTTACATTTTTATTTATTTTCTACACTAAATTGCATAAAACGAATATATTGCTTGTCTCCTGTCATGTTATAACTTCAAACACAGTTTTTCCCAACGTTAGAGCCCAATATAATTCACATCTCCCTTCCCAGCTTAAAAGAACATATTTTCATACTTAATTTCTTTATTATCTCATTCCTATTTTATCT
>JAHTLZ010000348.1:12670001-12707064 GCA_023846285.1 Phrynocephalus versicolor
GGAACAACTTTCCCAATGCTGCTCTTACAATTGTGCCTTTAAATTCAACATATAGAAAGCACAGAGGCATAAGGTAGTTTCCTTTAAATCTTGTATTTAAATCCACCACATATAAAGAGCAGCAAAATCATAAAATATTTTTACACAAGAAGAGGACTTTAGGCAGAAAGGCAAGTTCATGAAATAATGTGGAAACAATCACTTCTGTGCTTGTCTTTCAAAACCATTCATCCATTCTTTGCTAAAAGCTGCTTCCTTAGAGAAAGGGGTTTTAGTGCTTGTTTGAAGGAAAGATTTCCAGATACCAAGGAGAAGCTTCACATAGAGAGAGATAAAAACATTCTACTCACAGCATGCCAAGTATTTACAAGCTTTAATGTCCGGCGCCGACAGCTTTGCCTTCACCATAGTGAAGGCCTTCCTCCGGTGGGAGATGAAGCATTTTCCTGATTCCACAAAGTTCGCTGCTGCTCTCTTCGTGGTCTACAGTTGCTGCCTCTTCTTCGTTTCACCTCCAAGGAAACTTTGCCTTTATTAGTGTCCCTTTATTGGGAGGAATTTGACTTGATAAGCTGGAACACTTATCAAGTTGTCTCACCGTGGTGTATCCAGAAGTGGGAGTCCCAGGAACATGGTTTCTTTGGAGATACAAACACCTTATTGGTTTTAGCTGGGGCCTTTCTAATTTGGTGGATTGTGTTTCCAGGGATGAGGAAGGCCTCTGGGTTGTATGCAGACTGATTGAATTGGAACCTCAATTTTCTTTTCTTGTAGTGTGTCTGGACTTATAAAATCCCTCAGCTTTCCACTCTGTCCAGTACATGTGCAGTAATGTCTACCTATTTCACACCAAGGCTGTCAAATGGCTATAAGCAGACTTATAACTCTGAGGAGGGGGCACTCCAGGGGCTGTGGCAAAGCCATTGGGACCCCAGAGATCTAAAATCTCTCTCAATAGATCCCTGGTGCCCTCACAATTTCTTAGAGACTGTACATATACTCATTGCCTGGAAGTTTCATCTTTGGAGTGGTACTTTGCCCAGGGCATGTGGCTCAGACCATAAATAATCCATCTAGGGGTCTTTTGACAGGAGCAACATGAACCTGCTTCCAAAACAACATAAAAGGAAAGCATAGCTTCATGGAATAACCTTCATTCTCCACATGAGTGGGTTTGGATGAAAATTTTATTATGTACATTTTTTTGATTTAACAATTTCAGAAATCGGGATTTCACTGTGCATGCCACCAAACAAATTTAAGATAACTGAAAACGGGAGACAATGGAATCTTGACCTATTAAAATGTGGGGCTGAAATGTCCTTGCATTCAATCATGTGTTGCTTCATGAAGGTCGACAAAGACTTCCTAAGCTTTGATCTTAGCATTTGTCCAGCGCAATGAGACTAACTTCTGTGTGCAATACAGTACTTGATACAAAATGTCAGGTGTTGCAACTGGCGTGGAATTGTAGACATGGTTGGTAGTCAAAGCATGCCATACAGACTTGAAATGAGGCTGACTACTGTTAATTAAAAAGCAACCAGCCAGGTGCTGTTACTTGTTCCTTGATAGATGTTTGAGATAACTTATTTTCATAGTGGAGTTTATTTCATGCTCCACTGAATTGAATTAATAACCCACAAGTTTACAGAACCCACAAGGGCTGTTGTCAAATTAAGGGATAGGAAAATATGCAGCACTCCACAAGGTCACACTGAGCAAGCTGAACTAGCCATGTTACAGTATTTCAGGCTAAATTTTGAAGGCATTTTTAATGTCTCTCGCTTTCATGGCCTTTCTCAAACTTGGTATTGAGATCTGTTTCTGATTCCTTCTTCTTGCATCATTCCACCATACACTTCTGTAATCTTCACCCTCATGAACCCTCTTCAGGCATTATCCGTGTGGGTAATGAGAACAGCCTTAGACAAGAGCATCTGGACCCTCCATTTTCAGGTTTATTATGGTCTCAGTACTTAAAGACAGACTATACATGATTTTAGCTTTTGTGCAGAGTCTCTATGAAACATCTTTAGATTCAACACTGATATCCCAAAGTCAGAAAAACTCATGAAAATAAGAAAGTCTTGACTAGGGCAATGAATCCCTCCCTGTATTTTGTTTTTGTTAGCAATAAGCTCTCTTTGGCTGCCTTCACATTGGATTGAAAAGAGGCTGAGGGGACAGGGCGTTCCTGTTATACATTGCTCTCATCTCACCCCACCCGATCCCAACCTTGTAATGATGCGTGATAGTGCATCTTGTGATATTTCACCCAGGGGAAGGCAAAATGGCCCTGTGGCTGGATGTGACAGTTGATGGAGCTGGCCATTATTGACCGCAGAGTGCCACTATACAAAAACAGAAACTGCAAGAAAATGGGGATTTTTCTCAACTGTGGTCACAGCCTTTCCTTCACCATGGTTAATATGTTTATTCCCTGTGCTTTTAGACATTTTTAGACGTTCTTTCCCACAGGACTTATTGATTTATTTATTACATATACTCCACCCCATTTTAATGCAATTGTATTTGTGTTTGCTGTTTATGTTAATTGCTTATATTGCTGTTGTTGGCTGATTGATCATGTGTTGTAAACCCTCCAGAGTGGCCTTGCTGCCAGATGGGCAGTATAAAAGTTTAATAAATAAATAAATCAAATAAATGAGTACAATCTGGGTGGCTAACAAGATAATACCAGAACATCTAGAATAGTAATTAAAATTAAAATCAACCCATGAATCAAATAAAAACAAATACCACCAATAACAGAAGAGGGATATTCTTTAAATGTAGGAGCAAGACAGGAGGCCTAAAGTCAGGCTGGATTACATAGAAAGGCTCCTCTACAAAGAAAGGTCTTCTGAAGCCCTTTAAATGTAAGGACTAACTTGGATCCTTTAAACCTCAATCTGTGATTCTGCATTGGCATTGATTTAAACAGTGTCAGAGATAAACTTAAAAGCATGTCTGCATTTTATTTCTGCTTCTTTCTTGTACAGGGCCTTTTTACAAGACCCCTCAGATCCACTGGTCCCTTAAATTTGGACCAGAGATCTTGAGGGTTCGTTGCTGTTCCTCCGTCCCCACCCGCTCCACACTTCCTTGTTCTGTCTGCATGAGGGGAGGGAGGGGGGAAAAAGCCTTAAACAGGGACAAAAGAAGAAAGCCTTACCTCCGCTTGCTCCGAGCCCCGGTCAGAGCCCCCGGTTACTTCCTGATTCCTCTTTAAGGGGCGGAGGCAAAAGAAAAACAACAAAAAGAAGCGAGGAGAGCTCAGGCACTCTCCGCATCAAATATTTTTCACCTCCCAAAAGCAGGTACTTGAAAGGTGTGCTGGGTCGCGCTTAGGTGGGCGGGGTCGCACTTAATTGTCTGCAAACTCCGGACGGACCTCGTGGGGAAACATTTTTAAGGTCCGGAGCTTGCAGCCCTTTGCCACGGAGCTTAGGGATCATGTATAAACGCCCACAGTCGTGTAATTTAGGCATATGGGCACAGTGCATCTTCTCCTATCTTTAGCTCTCACAGAAGGCTTGTTTCAAGTAGGAAGTGCAGATAGCATGAGCATTTGAAGCACTAGCCAGAGTGTAGCTCTTTCAAAATGACTCACATCTTAAGGGAGGCTAGTGGTAGTGGTAGAGATGAGGAATGGAGAGAAAGGATACAATGTGGTCCATCAGGGTCTTCCCTGGTGCTTGAATGCAAGATTTATTTGGAGCATGAGTGTTTTTGGGTGCCTGGGGCACAATCAGCTTCTTGATAGCTGGATCTATGGATGGTCCAGACAGCCTTTCAATTGGAAGCAATTGGGGGAAGGAATGCACTGGGCATCTTCAAGAAAAGCTGGAGAAGCAGCAGAAAAGGCCATTGGATATTTAAAAAAAAGATGAGAGGGAGTTATCAGTTGAAGTTATTAGAAAAGATACACTGTGTGCCATTTTGAAGTAATGAACTAGTCTGTTTCCACATACAGTTGAAAGTGTTGCTTTTGACCTATTAAGTTCTAAACTGCTTGGGTCCAGGCAGCATGAAGGATCATATTTCCTCATATTTCCCCTGGATTTTAAGATCTTTGCTGGAGGTTCCTTTCTCATTTCCACCTGTCTAACAGGAACACACAGAGACAATGTAAGACAAAACATTCTTGGTGGCTGCTCTCATGCTGTGGAACTCGCCTCCGTGGTAGGTGAGGCTGACTGCTTCTCTGCTGCCTTTTCATCACTAGGCAAAGATCTGTACTTTTTAATCAGGTTTTTAATGATTCAATTAATGACCAGGAAGGTGTTTTAATATTGGGGAGGGGTTGTCTTTTGTTTTCTTACATGTGTTTTAAAATTGCTTTAAATTCAAAGTGCATTCTGGGTTTTACATAGTACTTTTAAAATGTTGAATTTGTTAAATTGTTTTATAATCCTGTAATTTATTGCATTTTCATTGTTTTACTACTTGTGTTCTAAATTCACTTGTAAGTTATCTTGACTCACTCTGTTGGTGGGACAGTGGGGTATAAATTAATTTTACAAAACCCAAACAAAATAAATAAGATTATTATTTATTTTCTGTGAATGACTGGAATGGTAATTTTTAAAGTGATCTCATGCCAGATATTGTTAAGGTATATAGAATAATATGTAACATATAATATGCAAATGAAAATGAAAAAATTCACTCAGCTAGGTTGTGTTAAAGCAACTACTAATAAGATAGAGCATAACCCTTTTTGATCTTGTCTGGTTTGCTTCATATAATTTCTTTTGGAAATTCAGTACTGAGTTTCAACATCAAAAGCCCAATCCTGATTCTTCATTCAAACTTTTATTTTTAAGCTCTTATTCATACTTTCATTTTTGCTTGTATTTTAAACTGTCAGATTAGAAGTTAATGTCTTGTGCAAAAGCTCCGTGAAGAAGAATTTTTCATGTTATTTTATTCCCCCTTCCGGGGGGAGGGCACAAAGAATTCAAATTCATCTGAAATGGAATCAAACTTTCTTTCTTGACAACTTTAACCTATTGAAAACATCTGCCATGTCATCTCAAAGCAGTTAGGTTTTTTTTTTCTTCATGCAGAAAAAAATGAAAACTCTTATTTTGATTTCTTTCCATATATTGTAGTGCATATGTTTATCTCACCTATACTTCTGTCACTTGTCAAATCCTGGATAACATGTACAACTAATCTTTGGAGTACTTGCAATTTATATTTAAAATCCAGTTTGACTACCTCACAAATATGGAAAAGAAGGCAGTTCTCTGAGTGGGATTGCTTCCTGAACTTTTCTTAATACAGGTACAGTGGTACTTTGTATAAAGGAATTAATTCGTTCCAAATGAAATTATGTTAAGCAAATTTCCTTTATAATTTTTTTCCATAGGAATGCAGTGAAAGCAGAGTGATCCAATTTTATGTTGTACAGATTCACCCCATAGGCGATTCTGTTAAGCCAATTTCCCCTATCTTCGGAATTTTTTATGTTGCACAAGTTTTGTTATACAAACTGTTTGTTATACAAGGGTCCACTGTATTAGATATTTGATGCCATATCTACTTTGGCTCTCAGTTGCATCACTGATTCCTGTGGGAACTATGCCATGACTATCAAGACACAGTGATGTCAGTGTGAGATCAAGATAGCTGTGTTAGTCTTGATTCCACTTTGTTTTCTTTTTCCATATGTTGCCACACTGTTCACACAACCATTGCCCGTGTGCTGTTATTGTCATTGAAGTTATGTAGCATAAGAAAGGTGGAATAAGATAAAATTCATTTTTAACTTGGCATAACAAGATAACGTCAGAGTAACAACAATGCAACACAAGCACTTCCTTTCTGAGTAACAAGGAAGCAAGTGATGATACTGGGTAGAATCAATGTTGTCACTGGGACACCCCCCACAAAAAAGACCCATGCAACTTTTCAGTCAGTCATGGCACCAGGACACAGAAGTGACAATAATCCTGTTGTAGGCAGATTCCAGAAATACAAGCAGTTCTTTAAACATTAACCCTAGTCTAATTCCAATACAAACTTATCCTCAGTTCAAGGAAATTTTATGGATACAGAATAATTTTCAGTGACCAGTGAACTGGTACATTTTTAAGGCTTCTCACTCCAAAGTCACTTTCATTGTTTGGGAAGTTCAATGACACATTGGGATTTTCAGTGACTTCATTTACATGCCATCCAGTTGGAATTGACATAATGACACACATATGGCTTTAAAGGTAGGTGAACATTTTAAGGAAATGCTTTACAAGCTCCATCCCCTCTCTAATGAGGGTTCTTGGCTAAGCAGGGATTCAAACCTAGGTCTCCTGAGTTCCTGTATGTGCACCTGTTTATTTCAAATAAGATGTGGTTTAAATGTTTGGCTAAGTATCAAGTATTCTCATCCTTTAAGGAAATACTGTATAATATACTTGAATATAAGTTGAGTTTTTCAGCCCTTATTTTGGGCTGAAAAAAAAAGGCCCTCGATTTATATTTGAGTGAAGGAGAAGCGGTGGGGTTCTTTTCTCTCTCCCAAAACAAGCGCTGATGTCTGCCATCGTTGCTTGCTTTGGGATAGAAAACAAGCTTTAAAAACCCACTGCTTCTCCCCCCATCAGGTGCATAGAGGGAGAAGTGGTGGGTTTTTAAAACTTTTTTCCTATCTCAAAGCAAACATCGATGCACCATCAGCACTTGCATCAGGAAAGAAAAAATGTTTTAAAAACCTGCTTCTCTTCCTGCCTGTTGGAAGAAGAGGAGGAGGAGGAGGAGGAGGAAGGGAAGGAGAACCGCTGTGGTGGCAGCTGCTGCCACTCCCAGCAGCACCGGCTTGGGAAAGGCAGTGGAGGGAAATTCTCACTCAGGTTATATCCGAGTCCCCACTTTTTAAAGGCAAAAGTAGGGGCCTCAACTTATACTTGGGTTGATTTATACTCGAGTACATACTGTAGATATTGGAAGGCTACCCTCTACCTTCACAGGGCTAAGAGAACTTCATTTTTAACAAGAAATACTGTATCTAGTACTTGGCTTCTGTTTTCTTCTAGAAAGTTCTGCTCAGATGAAATCTAACAACCTTCTGTAATGATGGGTGAACCATATTTTTCTTCATATGTTGTATGGGAGTTTGTTTACATTTTTAACTAGAGGCAGCTTTAAAGGTTATGTTTATACTACATGTCAGGAGAAATCTATGTTTGTAGAAGGTTATATTCCTAGACAAAAAAGGCAACCAAAGAAGTCCAAAATAAACATTCATTCATATGAATTGTAATCCAAAAATTAAATATATGAAGTGTGGTCCAAAGTAGCCCTTTCTCCTTTTATCCGTCTCCACACCACAATGTCTATACAGTGTGCAGAGACAAAATCATATATGTTTATTTTGTTATTTATTGTATTAGTTGGTTTGTTAAATTTTCCTTGGGATTTAGCTAGAAATAACAAAGGCATGGAAATACAAAGGAAAATAAATATCTCTGCCTCAGCTTTTGTGAGAGATGAGGGGAAAGGCATTTCTCCTCCATTTCTTTTCTCTTCTTGTTTCAGGTGTTCACATCTGTCAACCTGCTCATCCATCTTATTTTAAATGTCATCAAGTCACATCTGACTTGTCAATTCTTGAAGGATATTTTAAAAAGTATACAATATATTTAAAGAGTGCTTTTACCAGTCCCACCACCACCTGAAGTGAGTTTTGGTATCCAAGCAGGTATTATATAAACAATTTACCACCATGTTATGTGACCTTCATTTTTGTTTTGTTTCTGGTCTGGAAGTTGAGTCATGGCAATTGGACGTCTTTTTCTTGAGAGATGGAAACATTTCGCTGCTCACCCAAACAGCTTCATGCGGAGCTGTTTGGATGAGCAGTGAAATGTTTCACTCTCTCAAGAAAAAAAAGTCCAGTTGTCACGACTCAACTTCCAGATAAACTCACCTGGATGACTGAGGTGAGCAAGCTTACCATAGCCAGAAAGCACTACAGTATAGTAGGAAATGAATCCTAGAATGCTACACAGCATAGGAGGATGAGGTCCGCTTACAAGAGAGTAGAACAGAGGTATGTGAACGTACAGGTCTGATGGCCAAAATTGTCACAATTCTTCATGGAGAATATTGGGAAAATTCTGGGAGTTGGAGTCCAAAAAGGAAAGAAGAAAAAAAGATGGTCATATACCCACTATACACTATGCTGTACACCTTCAGGATTCTGCCAAATTGTTTCAGTTTTTCATTAGTTTTTTGCTTTTTTCTTGATGGGGCATCAAAGTAGAGACAGCCTGGTGGTTGCTTTGTACAGAAGAAATTCTGTTAATATAACTGTCAATGTGCAATAAAAACTGATAGCGGAGCTTCAGATCTTTAAATATTTTAACTGAATGCTACTTTCTGCTAAGGTTCTGCTAAACATCTAAAAGTACAGGCCACAAATTTGTATCATGTTTTGAAGGCAAGGTTATTAACGTCTGACATTCTGAAGTCTTTGCTGAAATGTTAGCCCAGATTGCACTTCCAGAGAAGCCACAGTGTTTTTAGACAGCATAATAAAAGGAAAGGCTTGTTGTACCTTTTTTTTTTTTTTTGCTTGCTTGCATCTTAAGATTGAGGGAGCTTGTTGACTGTGAAATACACTTTAATTCAAAGTATAAAAATAAGTACTTATTATTTCTTTATGATTTTCAATTGCATTCTTCTTCTGAAGATACCCATAACAGAATAGCTTACAGTATTTTATTAGGACTTTGGTTTAATTCGCAGCTCATTAATTTCCGAGGAAAAGCCCTGCTTTTGCATTCATGGCAGATGTTCCATACACTGAAAAGAAAGAATTTTTTTTAATGCTTTGGATTACAACTCCCATAACTTTTGGCCATGATAGGCGTACTTCTGGAAGTTGGAAAGTTCTCCTTCCTTCCTGTAGATGTATAAAAGTTGCCTTTGTTTACAGTGACAATTCTGTTCATTTGAGATTTATAAAAAACCTCAGAATATCCACCCTCACATATTCTCAAACACACCATTATAAAAAGGCTGTTTTCACTTAGGAATAATACTTTAGAGATGACTTATATTTTTAATATCCATAGGATAAAGTCTATCAACATCTTCAGCAATGAAGATAATAAGGGATTTGCAGTCCACGGAACAATGCAAATGATGCACAGATTGATATCCCTTTTCTCACAGTCTCTTCTAGTGTATACAAATAATAAAGGTATTAATAGAGATCAAGGTATATCAGACCTGACAGCACACAAATCCTTAGAATGAGGATGAATACTTTTTAAGGAGGAAATGCACACACACACACACACTATATACTGAATATCTACAGTGCCCAGAAAGTAAAAAAAATCTAATTAATATTAGGTCTAGTACAGACCTTGCAAAGTTACTTTCTAAAAAAATTAATTGCATTATAGTTCTAAGATCAAAGTAATTAGTTAATAGTGTAATTAGAGATGGGCACGACTCAAAAAAATGGTGTTTCGTTTGTCGTTTTGTCGTTTAGGGGTCCGTTTCGGTTCATTTTCATTTTTGTTGGTTTTTTTGCAATTTTTGTTTTCATTTTTGTTACGTAATGAAACAAAAATATGAAAACAAAAATGAAAAATTTCTGTTTCATTGGCATTCTTTTCAGTTCAATGCATTTGCCGCAACGAAAACGAAAAACACGGCAAAATTTTTCGTTTTCGTTTCTGTTTCCGTTTTGTTTTGAAGTTTTTTTGTTTTCATTTTCGTTACGTAATGAAATGAAAAAAACAAAAACAAAAACGAAAATTTCGCTGAGTCGTGCCCATCTCTAAGTGTAATTATATTTTTAAAACCCATTTCTCTAAAGTATTCCCCATTCCCCAGAATAACTAAGACATCAGGGATGGAGCATACTTCAAGTATAGGGATGCCTCAGCACAAAGAAGGAAAAAAAGGTGCAGAGGACAGACCCAGGCTCATTAATTCAGATTTAGTCATCCAAATAACATAAATATTCATCCATAGTTACATGCACTTACTCTCAACCCTGAGATTTAGCTGTTCAGTATACTAAGCTAGAAAAGAATAAAGCAAGAACATTCTAAATTGTGAATCAAAGCTAGAAATGATGACACTTCATCCTACATCTATAGCAAATGGCTGCCTGAACAGGTGTAAGGGGATATACAGTGCATACTGTATTTCTTCATTTCAAATCTTTGTCTCCTTGATAGAAATTTAGAGATGGGCACGAAATGAATTTTTTTATTTCGCATTTTATTTTATATTTCATTACGTAATGAAAAAATAAAATAAAATGACCCATCAAAGAAACATGAAACAAAACGAAGCAGAAATATTAGCTTCATTCCATTTCATTTTTTGTTTTCCCATAGGAATGCATTGAAACAATGCATTCCTATGGGAAAAACCGGCAGTTCTCCCCCCAAAACGCTGATCAGGTGTTTCCCCCCAGAAGCCAGCACCAATCAGCTGGCACACGAACTTGGGGGGTGGAGTTTTAAAAGCCTATGTTCCCCCTATTGGGTGCCCAATTGGGGCCTTCTGATTGGCTTCCTAAAGCTTCTATTGAACTCGGAAGATACCATAAGGCAATCACCTGCCACGTAATGAGAGAGTGTCCGGACTCGGAGCTTATGCTGTCAATTATTTAGGAGTTAATTTTAACCACCAGCAGCATATCACTCCAAATCCTGAGTCCTGAATAGCCTCTGTCTTGTCACAAGTTTTTTTAAAGGGGAAGAGGAAAAGAGGTGTCTCCCCCCCCCCCACTCATCTTAGGTTAGCAAAGCATGCACACAGTAGAAGTTGTAAAAAGCATCATCCCCTGGGTTTTGCCCCCCCCTTTAGGTTTTCTGTGAAAAGAAAAAGGGAATGAATACTGTGTGAATTACTTTATGGGGGGTGGGGAAACTAATGCTATATTTTGCTCTTGAATTGTCAAAGCTGGATGCAGAAGAAGAAATGAGTTACTTACAGGATGATACAGTTTACAAGCCAAACCACCCTCTTCTTTCTTGTTTCCATCAGGTTTGGGAGAGAACTAAAAACAAAACCAAAAAACCAAAAAACAAAAACCCACTGCCGTGCCCAGTCCTCTTAATCAAAACAAAGCAAGCCAAGGCTTTCGGTCCTGGGTTTGGTGCCTGAACTGAAAGGGGAGGAGGGGAATGGACAGAGCGAGAGAGGACAGCATCTGTTTTCTTGAATAGATACTAGCCTGATAACATAGCTCAGTTTGCATTTAACTTTTATTAGTACTACTGACTTGTAAAGGTATCACCTAGCCTAGTCTTGCATTTGTGTTTTGTTTTGTTTTTGTCACATGGCTCTTAAAATAGGACTCTCTCCCTATTTTTATTGAATAGGGAGAGAGTCTGCCAGTTGAGTCTGGCTTTTTAGGAGTTAATAGGAGTTAAGCTTGTGAGTAAATTAACTCCTAAAAATGCAACTGTTACTGTGCTCCAATGGACAATCAGTGGTTCTTTGTTCCACCCTGTTCCAGAACTGCACAAATACCTCCTCCAGTCCTATCATTTTTTGCACCTGTCACGTACATGATCAACAGATGTCCATCCCTATAACACCCTGGTTTGCTGATGAAGCCTCTCTGGAGGATGCTGTGCACAAAGTGAATGTGTAACTCCTTCCAGACAGAAGCTTCCCAATATGCACCTCCTCTTTGGTGGAGGCCTAGAACTTCACACAGCAGCATGTTGTAACCTAAGGCTCTGTCGTGTTCTTTAAATTAAAATGAAAGCAAGGATTGAAACAAAAACGATCTGCATAAACATTGCCAAAGACTTAATTATGTTTAATGCAACTGTGACATTTTTGCAAGGACCTTCCTCTGGCTTTTATTCAAGTTGTCAAAATAAAAATAAAGATTGATAACCCAGCCATATGGAGCTATTTATTGTGGAAGAAATATATAAATTAGATTACACTGCAGAAGACAGTTATGCTAATAAACATAGATTGGCCTCCCCATATCTTTACCTTAAAATAGAACTTCCTGGAATCTACAGGGGGAGTGGATTCTAGAAAAGCCTTTCAAAATTTCAGAGAGGGAAAGGAGTTTACTTTCAAATACTCTGGCTACTTTGTTTTTGGGGATTGTCTAATATTACGGGTAGGGGTTGTCACTGTCCTTTGACAGATCAGATTGGTGGCATATCTCCCATATGTATGTATGTATGTATGTATGTATGTATGTATGTATGTATGTATGTATGTATGTATGTATGTATGTATGTATGTATGTATGTATGTATGTATGTATGTATGTACGGCAGATAAACAAATGGGCCTTCAGATATTTTTGAATGTCAGCTCTTATCCTGAGTATGGAATGGTTTATCTCATTTTTGTTTTATGGAACTAGTTGTATTACTTGCTATGTTGAGGCAACTGGAGGGTCATTATCACAATTTCTGTTCCTTTGGTAAAATAGATGTGATGTGTTATGAATTATTAGCCTGTTGAATTCCCATTACCAGCAGCCAGAAAAATACAGGGAAATGCACATGGCCAATTCTGATATCCCACTTTGAAAATAACTGCAAAAATACTAAAAGAAAAGCAAAATAATCTTCTCTTTCCACTTAAGATTTATTGAGAGTGGCCTAGAAAAAAATCCTGTAAATATGCCACAAATGTTTTGAAAGGAACTAGAATACATTACTTATTATATGAAAAGTAACTTTGTATCTACTGATTAAATTATTTTAAATGCCTTAGTTACATCCCTGTTAGCCCTAAAAGCAATTAGTTACAGACAGGTATCTTACAGTGATTGTAAAAACTTCCATGCTCAGCTCTTGTTTGTCCCTCACCACTGGGCTGGCTATAGCTGATGGAAGCAGCCCAACAATATCTGGATTCTCATGTTTCCAATCCTTTATTTACTCCTGAAATGCAACATTTTGCCCATTGTGTTAATCCTATGATTTAGTTGACTTACTTATTGACTGATAAACTACGTTAGGGCCTCCAAAGTGCAAAATAGGGCACACAGATAGCTATGCATAAATCATTTCTCAAGAAGCATAGCAAAATCATAGTGTGTATATGTCATTGCTTTCCATTTTCCCTCAACTTAGTTTTCCACACCTGTGGGAGGAAGGGGCTTCTCATGAAGAAGATTGCTGAGAAGAAAAGAACAATAAAGCCAGTAAAGGAAACTTCCTCTTTCTAATTTAAGGCTCCAATGAGACTTCCTAGTCTCTGTTGCCTATGTTTGAGAGTATCCTCAGATATCACGACTAGAGATGGGCATGAATAAAAAAAATGGTATTTCATTTGTCGTTTGTCGTTTGGAGGGTCCGTTTCGGTTCGTTTCCATTTTTCGTGAATTTTTGCAAAAAAATTGTTTTTGTTTTCGTTCATTTCGTTACCATTTCATTGCCATTTATTTCATTTTTGTGATTTTTTTTTAGGATTTTAAGCAATTCACTCATATTGCAGTAATGGAAACAAAACGCACAACAAAATTTCCGGTGTTTCTGTTCGTTTCATTTCATTTTAGAGACAAAAGTCATTTGTCGTTTCATTACATAATGAAACAAAAAAACAAAAATGGAAACAAAAAATTGTTCATTTTGTGCCCATCTCTAATCACGACTACCATTTTGTTATCATGGACCACCAGAAAATAGATCATGAAGAAGACTGCAAACTTGGCCCTCACTCCAGGTGTTGGAGATGAGGGACAGCATTATTCATATTAATTGCACATACATATTAATTGTGTGGTGGTTTAGGGGCTAGAGCACTGAAAAGTGTTGGCCACAAAGTCGGCAGCTCAGCAGTTCAAATCCTGGGTGCCACGCAGCGGAGTAAGCTCCTGCTGTTAACCCCAGCTCCTGCCAACCTAGCAGTTTGAAAACATGTTAATGCAAGTAGATAAATAGGTACCACCATAAAAAGTGTGAAGGTAAAACAGTGTTTCCTTGCAGCCATGCCGGCCACATGGCTATGGACTTGCACAACACTGGCTCTTCGGCTTGAATAAGGAAATGAGCACCGCCCCTAGAGTCGGACATGACTAGCATGCATATGCAGGGGAATCTTTACCTTTACCTTTTTACAATAACAAGAACATTATTTTGTTCTGGCTGACCAAATCCAAGATAAGTTGTACCTAAATATGCTTCCTAGACTTAGATATAAGCATTTTGTTAGACTTTTGATTTTTCTATAGTTTAAAACTTCAAGCACTGCCCTTTCTATTAGTTGTAGTGCTTTCATTTTCCAAGCTGAATGTTCTACCTCTCTTGGATTAGAGTGCAGGTGCTCTTTCTCCTATTATGAATAGGTACAGTTCTTTTGGATATGAAACAGCAATTGAATTTGTATCACCATTTGTAAAGAGTACTGATGGAGTCGACCTAAAGTGCCTCATTACCTATTTTATTCCACTTGATATGTCCACATGTATTCTGGGAAGGTAAAGACTTGATGTAACATAACGAGCTATGAATCAGAAAGCCCCTCATTTGTGTTCCCAGTCTTGTTCCTCATACAAAATGAGGGATAATGAATTTTGTCAGGTACAGGCATTTGATGGCCAAGTTATGAGGGAACATTACTTCATCAGAATGTTTCAGTTGTGTCTAGTGTAATGAATTTTGTACAAAAAGAGGGAGGGAGGAGATTGATGGCTTGGACAGAAGATCCGGGTGAGGAGCTATAAAATAAAATTATATTTATGAACTATTTGAAAATATTACAATTAAGGAAATGGTGGGGAAAAGAAAGATAATGTTATACCGGCACTATTGGAAATCTATATTAACCCATGGAAGCTACCTTTGCTGAGGTAATGCAGGCAAAAGATGAATGGGGACCTTAATATCTCCTGCACCAGAAATTGGAAAGTTGCTTTTAAAATCTCTTTTTTTATGTAACTCATTACAAACACACTCAATAATTATTTGCAGTTAACATGTTGAACTTCTTAGAGAGGGCAACTTTTGATGTGACATATGGCTTTGTCAGTTCTTGGATCATTATTTAAGCCAGGGAAATAGTTGATTAAACATGGCTCCAAACTTCGAAATTCCACTCAGATCATCTCTAAGCAAGCCTGGAAATGCCTTGAAAAGGAAATCAAAGGTAAAGATATATCATTGCTCACCCCCAAAATGAACTCTGTTTTTCCTCTGTTATGTATGAAATGCATTTTCCATTTGTGGATTCAGAGAAAAAAATAAGTAAATAAATATTGTTGTGCCCTGCCCTCTTTAGAAAGTAAAATGAGTATATAACAATAAAGTATGTGGTTTGTAATTTAATATTCCCAGATTCTGGGGAACACTGACAATGGTGTGTGTGTGTGTGTGTGTGTGTGTGTGTGTGTGTGTGTGTGTGTGTGTGTGTGTGTGTCTGTCTGTCTGTCTGTCTGTCTGTCTGTCTGTCTGTCTGTGAGAGAGAGAGAGAGAGAGAAAGTGATGTGGACACGTGCACATTTTTCTTATTTAATCAGGTGGTGGGGAAAAGGGGATTTTGAAACTTTTCTTTTTTTGCAAAGCCCATGCTACAGCTGATCGGCGCTTGGGGATGGGCAAAAAATAAAATAAAAATAAAAATAAAAAATGAAAAAATAAAATTATAAATTCCCCTTTCCCCCCATGCCGGATCGGGTGGTGGGAAAGGTGGGATTATTTATTTATTTATTTATTTATTTATTTATTTATTTATTTATTGCCCAGCCCCTAGCACCAATCAGCTGTAGCATGGGCTTGGCAAACAGAAAAGTTTAAATGCCAGTTGTTTCCCACGCCCATCGGTGTGTGGGGTTTGGAACCACTGGCTTCCCCCCCCCCCATAGGAATGCATTGCTTCAATGCATTCCTATGGGAAAACGAAAATGGAACAGAACGGAATGGAAGTTTCCAATTTGTTTTGTTTCATTTTTTGGTTTTCATTACCCAACAAAATGAATAATGAATAATGAAATGAGTAAAAAATTTATTTCATGCCCATCTCTAATTGAAACTTTTGCTGCTCATCCAAACAGCTTCGTCAGACTGAGCTTCCAGATCAACTCACCTGGATGACTGAGAATCTTTACAGACATATTGTTATGAGACATAATTTAAATAACAACAGTAACAAAAAGGGCCAGGGGAAGTACTATTTTATTTACATTAATTCTCTCTCCTGCTGATGATCCTGTTCTGTTTTTTCCTTCCACCCTCCCTGCTTCTCTCCCCTCATTCTCTCTCATGATGGCAGTTGGAAGCTAAGGCTGCTGGAGGCGGCTGTCTCCCAGATAAACAGACATGACGAACAAAAAAAATGAGCATGCCAAAAAAATGCATCCCCTACCACTGGGCTAGAAAGGTACTAGCTCTCAAAGAGGAAGAATGGATTGATGATGTGTTTTTCTCTCCTACTCAAATGATATGATCAGCAATCCATATACCATATCTATAGGCCATTGTGGATGGCCTCTTCTGACACATAGAGCACAGCATCTGGACCATTGGTTTGCATACCACACATGAAACAAAATCCTATTGGGTTTTCACACCAGCATAATGAAGCCAGCATGCATCACAAGTTAAGAGATTAAAATTTGCTCTCACATGACAGGCTGCATCACTTATCATCCAACAGCATGTGCATACTCCAATTTCCTAACTTAATACGATTCATGAGCAAGATTACGTTGTACTAGTAGGCATAACTAATAGGAATTTTGCCAGTCTAACATAGCTATCTATCTAAAATGCGGCTTAAATAATTTTATTTTCCACTTCCATACTTCACTGGGATAGTAATAATACTACAGGGTTTTCCCCACAGAATAATCAATTTAAGTCTCCAGAAGTTTTGAAAATATTCCCCAAGCTTGCCATTTTTCTTCCTTTCAAACTGAGTTAAAATAAATATGCTTGGATATAAATATATGCATACTAATTTAAATATTCTTAGAGTGGCCAACATAGAAATTGACTTTTTGCTGTACTAGAAAATGGAAATAGAATCAATGGCTGAAATCCAGTGTTATATCACAATTAGAGTAAACCCATCAAGTTATTGGGGCTTTCATGAGTCAATTATCCCATAAGTTCAATTGATACAAGGGGTTTAACTATGTTTGGAATCTCACCATATGAGTCAAGACCCAGGGAAATCTTGTATATGGATACCACCAGAGGATCACCACTACAGATGTTTTGCCCTTCACATGCATGAGAGTAACCACATCAGGAATGGAAGAGGGAAAAATTGAAACATTCTTCTTTTCCTGGGAGATTTGGGCATATATATGAATGAATGAACAAAGTTCCAGTCTTCCTTTTCTCAGGTAAAAAGCTCATGTCTGAAAAAAATCTGCAAAGAATATTTTGAAGTTATTATTTATTATTAGAATCTCTTTGACTCTGGTCAAAGTTTGGTGACAAACAGAAATAGTTTGGTGACTAACAGAAAAAGTTAAAACAACTATTCATTGTCCTATTCTTTTGACTTACATGTGTGCTAGTTGTGTCCGACTCTAGGGGCGGTGCTCATCTCCTTATTCAAGCTGAAGAGCCCAATGTTGTGCAAGTCCGCGGCCATGTGGCCAGCATGGCTGCAAGGAAACGTTGTTTTTATCTCCCCACTTTTTACAGTGGTACCTATTTATCTACTTGCATTTACAACATGCTTTCGAACTGCTAGGCTGGCAGGAGCTGGGGTTATCAGGGGGCGCTCGCTCTGCTGTGTGGCACCTGAGATTCAAACCGCTGACTTTGCAGCTGGCAGTTTTCGGAAGCATTAGTCCACTGAGTCACCATGCCCCTGTTCTTTTAACTTACTGTAATCATATTAAGAGAATTTTCCTTCAGTTTAAGGGCAAAAAATATGGTGTCATGGCCAGACATGCTTTCATCTTAGAAGGGGGAAAAATACTTGGTTGAAGAAGACATTAGAAATGTGTCCTTCTGCATTTTTTTCACTTATAGTAAGTCAAACCATTACTAAATTTAACATTGTTCTGTATTTGAAGCTATCTGTTAAAGCTACATTTTTTAAAAAAGGCAGACTTAAGATATCCTAGGGTTGCAGTATCTTTCCTGTGAAGAGTGTTCTTCAAGAACTTCTTACCACTTCTGTATTTCTTACCATAAAACCAACCTCCAAATAATGCACATTCCCTACAGTTGTATCCATGTGAATCCTTTGCTTCTGTATACTGTATCTTGCATCTATAAGGACTAATAAATTGAAATTTCTGAAATATGCTGGACTAAACATACCTTTCAGAAATAAATATGTTACATTAATTGGGACCGAAGGCTACAAGATGATCATGATATATGTGAGAGAGCATGGAAGTAGCACATCCTGAGAATGTTGTCTGTAACTCATCACTGTTTAAAGATATGGTCAGTGGTGTTGCTTTTTAAATGTAAAGCAATGTAACTGGTAATGTCATTGCCAATAACTAAGTAATGTTTACTCTGGTTAAAAACATTTATTTTTGTTTTGTTTTGGGGATCTTTCATTTTCATGGGGTTTTTTTGTGCACTAGTTCTTTTATACAAAACAAATGAACCACCTTTATTGTGCCATTTTATTTTATCCCTCCACCCACATATTTTTCTAACACTAGTGCAAAAAAACCCACAAAGAACCCATTAAAAAGATTAAAAATATATACACAACCCTGAGGCAAGGCAACAAAGAATTAATACCCCCTAAAAGCAGGGAACAGTACAACTAACCAACCAACCACCAGTAATCAAAACAATTCCCTCAAACCCCAGCCAATAATAAACTCTTTTTCTCTTCTTTTGAGTGTACTGCAGTAGTAAGAAGGTAGCAAAATATGCATGAAAGGGGAGAGCAGAGAAGGGAAACAATCCCCCAAGAAATCTGGGAGGTTAAAAATAAGATCTCAAGGCAGCATATCGGAACTGGCAGGCTACCTGGTGGCAGGAGCACATGTGCAAGCATTTGTGCATGCACACACAGGGATGACAGTTCCTTAAACTGAAAAAAGTAAAGAATTCTTTCACAGATTCACGATTCCTACTCTGCATATGTTCCGTTTGTCTGCTGATCACAGTCCTTTCAACCCTATTAGATGAAACATTTCCTGGACACCTTTACAGACAAAGGGTTAAAGAAAATAAAGAGGGAAGCATAAAAAAATACAAAACCATTGTCTTTATGTTACTATGAATCAACTTGTGTTTTGGGACTGGGGAGTGGAAACAACATTCTTTCATGCCCCCCCTTTTTTTAACAGACAGAGATTCCATCCTTACTCTTTCCTAGTATTTACTGATCACTATGAAAATGTTGCCTGAGATTAACCTTTTATGAAGTGTTTGGTCATATCTGTATTACCCAAGTGTATTTTTTTGAAATAAATGCATACATGCTTTAAAAAAGAAAACATCTGCGGCAAAAGATAAACTGTATTTCACTTATTTAGCTCACAACTATTTATCATTCAAAGAGGGGGAAATTCTATGGAATAGAACGGCATAACAAAAAGGAAAATGATTGACCATGAAAGCCTTCAGAACTAGTGAGTCTTTAAAACAAAGTGTAGTCTCTTCCACCTATTCCGCCCCATCCTCCAAAAAGCAGCACACAAACACACCTAGGAGTTGAAAAGCTCATCTGGTCACACCCAATGATATTTTTTATTAGTGAGGCCCATGGAAGATCCAGGTGGTGGTAAATTGGCCTATGATAGTTGCTCACCCTGTTATATGATGAGTAATTTGTTGCATATTTTGTGCTACAAAAGTGCACGTGGGAGACTAAAATGTCCCATTGTTCTACAGGACAATCCCTCTACGTTTGGATGAATATTGGGTTTCAGACATCTGAGTGCCACACTAGCACAACTTGAGACCTAGCATCTTGAGAAATTCACCATGTCACTTTCTGTTGATCACTAATGGCGCTTTTACACAACCTCTAAAATCCGCTGGCAACTTAAATTTGGACCAGAGATCGTGGGGGGTTGTTCTGCTTCCTGTGTTCCCACCCTTCCGCACTCCATTGCTCCTGTCTGTGTGAGGGGAGAGAGATAAAAAGGGAGAAAAGAATGCAGGCTCACCTCCGCTCACCTCCATCTGCCGTGGGAGCAGCCCCGTTGATGTTCCAGGCTGTTAAAGTGGCAGCAGGGACAAAAAAACAGAAGGCGAGGAGAGCCGGCATCCACAGCTTTATAATCTGCATTGGAATTTTTTTTTCCTCTGGAGACCAGGTACTTGTAAAATGTGCTGGGGCGTACTTAGGTGGGTGTGGTTGTACTTAATTTTTTTAAAGTCCGCAGCTGGTGGGAAAACAATTTTAAGTTCCGCATCTGGGAGCCCTTTGCCTCAGATTTTAGGGGTCGTGTAAAAGCAGCCTAAGATCATGGTACTAAGATCAAGAAGCTTATAGCTTGCAAAGCATGGATGGTAGGCTTGATTCATTTTGTTGGATAGCAATTGGTGGAGACCTACTCCACTCTTATCAGGACTCGAGAATGGGTATGGATTCAAGGTGACAGCTAACTCCACAGGAAAACTTACAACATCTCCAAGCATTTTCTATTTATTTTATTGACATCACTGGACCTTACATGCCATCTCTGGTGGGGGGTTTTTCCATGTGCCCTCTGAGGTAAATCTGTTTCAGCTCAGTGTGATTATCCCCCAAGTACATGTACAATAGTAACCTTTGGAGATTTCCAATATAAATAAAGCATGGTTCAAACATATGCCATACAACCTTTTTAAAAAGGCAGATTATATTTCACTGAAGCAATGGAATAATAAACAGTCACAGAATATGTGTATTATCACCCAGTATAGTAAATTACTGATATTTATAAATGACATCAAAGGCAATGAAAAGAGAAGCTAGCATTGTCCTGCACAACACAATCTAGAGACATCATTCTCAGAGGTTAATACTAATGCATTGGTAGGACAAATGTCTGATCATGCTCCTCCATGGTTAGTTGTGAATGAACGTGAGCACTTGCCTAAAAGAATAGTCTGATTGAATTACTGTATTTTTATTCTAATTATGCTAAGATTTCTATAGGGTTTTTTCCTGAACAAATCACAATAGGCTTACTGTCACTGCCAGTTACGTTATAATGTTTGTTTATGGAGATTTGACATACAATGGTATGGGGTACAACCCCTCCCCTGAGAGTCTAGATAGACCTTCCATTAGAAGAGCACCAAACCTGAATATAGTACTAGTTTTCAAGGGTTTCATCTTCTTACTGTAGGTTCTTGACTCTTCTGACCAGTGAAGTGGTGTTGAAATAGAACAGAAGTCTTACAAACCATGCATGAGGGCTGTACTGATCCTTCCTTCACTCCTACCCTGCTGGACTGCTAGCCTTTGGAAATAAATAATGCATTTTACTGTAGTTGTTTAAATGTATCTTTGCCTGGACTCCAGATTACAAAGAAAACACATTTTAGGAAGTGCTCCAAAACTTATAATAACATACTTAATCAAGTCAAAGGGGTTAACTGGATACTGTGTTTCTTTCCAAGAAATCACCAAGGAAGTCAGCAGAACTCTATTCTTAATAAATTATTCAGGAATAGATTCTCATACCTAACACATATATCAGGCTAAGCACAGAACCCCTATCTATAAGATAAGGAGGAAAAAGGAGGAGAAGGGGAAGAGAAAATAAGATTGCTTGTCCAAGGGGAGAAAAAGGTGGGTTGAAGAGGTTTAAAAATAAGACAAATAGTATAGAATTAAAATAAGTTCTTTTGTATTTATTTATTTTTAAATTAACACTGTGGATCTGGCAGTACTTCTGTGACAAAAACATCTCACAAAACCAAAATAAAAACCCTCTAGATTAGGAATATAGAATATTGTGCTTCTGTCTTTGTGATTCAAAACACCAGGCAATGTCCTGGCATTGCTGCCCGATGTTGTGTTGCCAGAAAGAGAAGGGATGTCAGGCTTTACATTGCAAAGGTCATTCTGAGGCCTGGGAGCATCAGTGACAGCAATCAAGATGGTCACAGTGGTGGGGAACCTTCAGCACTCCAGATGCTTTCGACCATGACTCCCAGAATCCTGAGCCTAGACTGCCAATGGTAAAGGATTGTGGGAGTCATGGTCCAAAACATCTGGAGTGCCGAAGGTTCACCACCACTGGTACAGGATGCCATTACTACCATTCACAAAGAGATGCCAAGCAGGGGAACTTGTCAGAACCCAATTATTGTTATTTTTCCTTTTTAATCAGTTAGCTATTTCTCATTCAAACACAAAGCCATTATCACACTGCTATCTAAGGCTGCCATATTGATTCAGAATGTAACGTGAAGCTGGTACATTTTTGAGGACTCTTCAGATAAAAAGCATGGAGGGATCCTAGTATGAAGATGGATTGGAAAGGCAGTTTCACCACAATGAAACTATTTTTGTTCTAGATATGTAGTGGGTGCAACAAAAGGGAATGTGAGAAGACCTGTTCCCCCCCCCATAGGCCCAATGAAGCTATAGTTAGGAATGGGAGGGTGGTGGAAGGGTGTCATAAAACAACAAAAATAAACCCTTCCACATCTCACAAACAAAATATTTAAAACCAACAGACTTCATCCAAGCATCTCTTCTTTTGTATTTTTCCTTCTCCTCCAAAAATAGATATTTTCAGGCCTAGTGAAGCCTATGGTGGTGTTTAAAATTTGCCCCTTAAACTTGCCAAAATGGCCCCTCCTCCAGATTTTAGATGGATGATTATGATGGTTTCTTTATGAATCTATCTGTTGAAATGGTTTAGAAACATCTATTCATACTGTAACTGTCTTCTTGCTGTGACTGCAGACCAAGAGAGTGAGTATATTATACCTTTCCTATTCCTGTGCTGTTGTAGCATATTTCTCCTCATTTCACCACAGAAGGGAATGTTTCTTTTTTTTTTTTTTTCTTTATGAAATTTCGGTCGGGGGAAGCTGGTTTGAATGCTTGCTTACATTTTCTTCTTCTCCAAAGAATGAAGCAGCAGCCTTTCTGAGTGGACACATTTATTCTTATCACATCCTGCATGTGGGGAGAATGATTTTTCTTTTCCACTAGAAGACACATTTATCAGAAAATAAATCCTGTTTTATACAAGCATTCCAAGTGGCATGCAGCTTATCTGAATGAGCCAAGGCCAGCTTCAGAATGAAGCAAATGATGGCCATCCAGAAGATGGAAAAACAAGGCTCTCGATAGAACAGTCAGTTCCACTTCACTTTTATATCTGAGGTAGTAAAGTATATTAAAAAGTCAAGGATGAGTTAATAGCTTCTCCTCTGGAAAGGAGAATGACATTCCACTGTAGACATTGATTGCAGAGCGATAGCCATGGTTATGTGAGTACCTGAACAGATTACATTAGTAAAATCTCTTCAGTTTGAGTTTTTGCTTTAAGACACAGTCACAACCAGGGCTCGAGCTACCACTAGGCAAACTAGAGTGGTTACTTCACATACCTCTTCATGCTGTGGTGAGCTTGGCTCCGATCTGAATTCGGATTCAGTCACATGATCTGAAACTGCCCCCCCTTTCTTGTGTGCTCACGTGCATACTGGGTGAAGCCAAAGGCATTCCAACCTCACGTCTTTGATGCACTTCCAAATGCAAGTTTCCTTTGCTTTCCGCTGGGTCAGTAAGCGAGATCTGTCTGTCGTTTTTCAGTCTTTCAATTAATCGATGGTCTCCCATCATTTTTCTCTTCCGTATTAATTTTTTATGTGTATCGTTTTTTGGCTAAGCATTCCACGACAGACTCCATAGATGCTGCTCTTTCTAATGCCACTTCCTAATCCAGGTAATAGGTGGCTTCTGGTGCTATCGATTGACGTCTGCCGAGTTGGTCCTCCAAAGTCACCAGAAAGTATTATTGGGATTTTACCCCAGGGTGAGAATCATTTCCGGCATTGCCTACTATGTCCGCCATGCCTCCATCGCGGGACCGATGCCGTAGGAAATAAGTGCAATGCAGGCAGTCCCTTTTGGCTACTGTTTTTGAGAATGTTAACATCATTCTTAACTGCATTTCTGTTCTGTGGCGCTGCATGGGGGGGAGATACGGATGACAGCAGCAGTAAGTTCCTTGACTCTACAAACACACTTGTCCAAACTGTGTTTTGGACTGTTGATGAGTGGAGGGTCACATCCCCTAGACAAAAATTATGCTGGTGCTACCCCGGGCATTCGCCATGGTTTCACGATGCTGTACTGAAGTACTGGGAAAATAGACAGTGGATTGAGAACTTTAGAATGACCCGGCAGACGCTGTTTGAAATCGCTGATGTGCTTCGACCATATCTAATGCGGAGGGACACGGTCATGCGCTCGGCAATTCCAGTAGAAGAATGAGTGGTCATCGGAGTTTACTTCCTTTCAAGTCATTCCTGTTATCGCACCATTGCACATGTTTTCCAAAAGGGTACCTCTACAATCGCAAGTGTCATTGTTGAAGTGTGTCTGGCCATCGAACATATGCTTCTGAAGGAGGAGGTTCAAGTGGTTGACTTCAATAAGGTTCGTTATCTCTATTCTGTAGACCAGTTCTGACTGAAAACCATGGTAAATATCTTGTCATTCCCCTACCCAAAAATTTCTCTACTGTTTTACAGATGCTGTCCTCAACAAGAAAACACGGGTTCCCACATTGTATTGGATCTGTGGAAGGATCACATATCCTGATTACCGCTCCGAAAAAAGGAGGGGCAGGCTTATTTTAATAGGAAATCATTTCACTCGATCCTACTCCAGGCTGCATGTGCGGTGACAATCTTCTTCTCCATGCTTGCTGGTCATTCCGGCATAAACCATGATGCACATGTGTTCCGCTCCTCATTGTTGTTCAGAAAAATGGAGGAAGGAACACTAATTCCAGGGAATCCCATGTTCCAATATGGGGGGGGGGTCTTCATACCACCACTGATTTGGGGGGACGGTGCATATCCTCTGTGTAAGTGGCTTATGAAACCCTATGCTGTCCCTAGGAATGACATGGAGAGGCACTACAACAAGGTATTCAACTGTACCAGGAACATTGTGGAACGCGCGTTCGGCAGACTCAAGGCCAGATTCCGCAGACTGTCTGTGCGCATGGAGGCTCATATTCAAAATGTGAACTCTATAATAGCCTCTGCAGTTATTCTCCATAACATTTGTGAGAAAAAGAAACACTTTTTAGCAGATGAGGATACACAGTTTCAAAACACGCCTACCATGGCAGAAATAGATTTGTCTGACCTGGAGCCCACAAGGGGGACTAGGGAAAGAACGGAGGCTGGAACAATTAGAACCGCTATTGCTGATTACCTGTTTACACATGTAAAATGAATGAACAGTCACAAGCATCCACTCATCTGGTTCCCAGTGGCATATTTCCCCGGGCCATGTTAATAAATTTCTGCGTCTATGCTGTGTAGAACTCCACTTTACTGTACAAACTTTGTCAGCATCTGCCTTTTGTTTAATTGGCTTTGTGTACATTATCAGTAGAGATAATAAATTTGTGAATCAATCACTCCAATGCAGGTCTAATTGATCTAGTGGGGGTTAGGCAGATATCAATAAAATAATATGGTTGAATTAGGCACCATAGCACATTGGAATTTTAAAATAAAGTCCATTGTGCATGACTACTGCTTGACACAGCTACCTCCGTTGCACCATTTGGTTCCCCCCCCCAAACCTTTATTCATTTGGTGAGCAATCATTACAATTTTAGGGCACTTGCAGTTGTAAAGCTGTTTACCAGCCCCCCTTTTTTTTGAAAAACAGGTTTCCCCCAGAACCACTGGGTCTGCCTCTTGGTACATCTACCTTGCCTTTAGAAATGCTAATTCACCCCTGGCAAGTTTGGAAGGACAGGAAGTAAGCCATTTCTCTTCTACCCCCAGAAACTGTCGGTAGCAACGTACCGCACTGAAATTGGCTGCTGCTGAAAGGCACACATCATTTCTTCTACAAAGGTTATTGGGGTGGACAACAACGACAGCCTAGACAAAAGCCAGGGCAGTACAAGAACCATAAAAGGAAAGAGGGGGATAATATGGGGAAACACTGAAACCTCTGCACTAATAAAAATATGGGGTGAGGCTGAAATAAAGTATGCACTATCATCTCTTAAACGTAACTACGAGATATTTGAAATGATTTCCACTGAGCTCAATAAGGTTGGGTTCAACAGAAGCGCTGAGGAATGTCGGACCAAGACAAAATCGTTGAGGAAACTTTATAAAGCAGGCTGTACTACAGAACAACACGTCTGGGTCTGGTCAATCGAAATTCATTTGGTTCGATGAGATGGCCCAGATATTCAGGACAGACACCTCTATCCATCCTCTAAGAACAACTGTAAGCGAGTCCGCCGCAGATACAGGTAAGTAAACACCCAAAAAGATATCTCTTTATTTCCCCACTTTTATTTCGGTGACTCCCATTTTCCAGTCACTTCTGGTAACACTGTGTGTGGGAATTCCTGCTATGTACTCCTCTCTTTTCCCCTGCTTGCTACTTCTCCCCACCTAATTCTGATAAGACACCGCTCCAGTCTCACGATTCAGACAATCTGCTATCTGGTATTATGTAAAAATGGGGGACACGTAATTATTTGATATTACAGTACATAATTTTTAATATGTTCTTCCTCATCTGTTAGACACCTATTCTAAAAGTTACATAAGCAGGTTTTGATCGACTGCTTATGTAATTTTCTGGATTTCCGCAGTGAACGTTTAATCAAAAAGGCTTTACAAGCATGTACTGCAGTTTTACTGCGTTAGATATCACGCTTCCCAAACCGTCCTCCAGCCTGTCCTCATTCCCTATGCAATGGCTCTTTACGGTGTGTATGTCAGGACCATCTCTATTGTGCAGGTAATTTCTGAAGAAAATCAAAAAACCGATTTGGTGATATTCTTGTATTCCTTTATTTTCTAAGTCTAAGGCATTTCACTGATGTTTTTCGCGCTTAGGAAAAAAGGGATACTTCCCACAATGCTTTGCAACGCTCCATCCTCCGGTCAACCCTACCAACCAGGAACCCAAAGAGCAACCGGAAGTGCTATTATTGGATGGAGGAGGGCAGAATGATAAATTTAACCGCATGCAGCCTTACTGTGGATGCACAACTAGATTGTGCCCTCATTTGGGATTCCAAAGTAAACCATCTATAAGTATTTATTACCATTTGCATTTCCATCCGCAGGAATGGAGACAATGGAAGGGGCAGGAGATGTGCTTGTAACACTTGACCTCTTTGATTCGAATGATGTCCTATTCTCAGGGGGGGGGTCAGATGTCTCAGGTACAGGTATGCAGTTCTGCTGTGTTTTTGGGTTCCCTTTTTCTATTTTGTTGTCCATTGGATGTATTAGGAGTGGATCACTGATTTTATAAATCCAGCACTCAGTTAATGACCGACATATGGTATGCAGCGGCGACGGGGGGGGGGGAATGAAGTATGCCTTAGGGTCTGTTGACCCAGTTGCAGCAGTAACACACTTGATTATCAGCACAGTTGATATTTCTTCTGGTCGATGTGTGTGCTGCAAAACTGCTATATTACTCTTTTGGAACGGAAGTACTACTGATGGAAAGATTAATTGGTTAACATGGTTCCTTCCTAGATACACAGTCCACCGATGTTTGTGAGCCATCAACCTCTGAGTGTTCAACTGCTTTAAGTACTGTGGCTTCCATCACAGAGACCTCCAGGAGGAATGGTAAGTTGCTATGTAAAACAACATGCATGGCTCCATGCAACACCACACAGAGCTTCGGTCATACGAAAGCCGTTGTTGGCAAAGCTATGATCACACATATGAGATAACTGCATGGAGTGATTCTCAGGCAGTGCTCAGATGCAGGCAGCAGTCAACTGAAAGAAGAGTCAGTGCTGTGTTTGTGAAACATATATGAGTGTGTCTTGAAGTAAGAAGCTAACATTACTGTTAAGTGCTGCTGTAAATACAACCACCCAAGAGAAATACTTGCTTGTTCTTTAATCTTTCTATTTCCTATCATTATATTATGGCCAACATAGTTACTAAAAACATGTTTTTTCTGCTACGTAATGGTAGATCTCACCTCTTTATAGGGAGTAGCTGATCTGCATGATTTCTACAACTTATTTTGTTATACTGTTCCCTTTGCCCCTATTAACCACTTTTATCCAGTCCACCTAGTAATTTGCTGCTTCTATTTTCCTAACAGATCCATCCAAAACCACGAACTATGAGGCAACCTTAGATCCTGCAAGAAGACTTGCGATGCTGTGTAAGTGGAAACAGAGAGCTACTGCTGCAGCTCACCTGGATAGCACCCTATTCTGGATTTGTTAATTGGGTGCAGAGGAACACTGAAACTAACAACATAAGAAGGAATGTGCGAGATGAGGTGGAGAAATGGTTCCAAAACGAGGTTATTTCAAACCTAAGGGTTGCATCTAGGTCACTGGAGAAACTAACAGATTACATAACGTCTAGTTCTTGTGACTGCTCTGAAAGGTGCTCCAAGAAATGTGACTCTGAGGGAGTACAAGGGAAAGGGGTAGCAAAGACATTAAAAACCCGATCATGCCTCCCCTCTTGCAGTGAGGCCAACAAAGCTATATGTGGTGCCATTGTCAGTGACTCCGATTCTGATTCTGTCCATAACCAGGAGTCCAACAATGACACAGACAGTGATCTAGAGGTGAACTGCTCTCAGTCCCTCCTTGAAATGGACTCAATGCTATGCTCAGGGGGAGGGGATTCTGGGGTTACTCACAGTACACCTACTGCCGAGGCCCCCAAGAAAAAAAGTGACCCTGATTACATGAATGGAAACAAACAGTTCCCCTCAATACCGGCCAGGTCCAATCTGAGCTCCCCTGGGAATGATGCACCTTCTCCGTATCTAATTTTTAAATCCGAGGAAGGGGGCACATCTAGGGGATTGGTAAGGACCCCTGTAAAGCGCTTGAGGAAGAAGAGGCAGATATATACTCCTTAAAATTGAACTACTTTAATACTGTTCACCATCTGAAAATTATTATGCATTAACAGTTGTACTATTTTACTGTTGTCTACTCCTAAATAATAGACAAACAAGTGTATAGGAAAATAATTTTTATTTCCAAAGTAATGTTTCAAATAAAATTGAGTTTCTTATAAATAATGGCATAGCATTTGGCTTTAAATCAGCCACTGCAGAAATAGAAAATAAGAAGGTAAATAATCATTATAAATATAACACTGATTGGTCCTTGTTCCTACACAGCAGAAACACCAAGGCCAACTACTTCAACGAATAAACATTAAACTTAACAACATATATGGACCATCACAGGGATTGCACAGAACAGTTGGGGTTTGTTCATCATCTCTGCCGGCGTGACCTGTTAATTTGCTGGATGATAACATCCAGACGCTCCTCAATAGCAGCAACTGCAATTAAAAGAAAAGGTGATTTGTTAATGTGATATATTAATGATGTTTTTTTCAAAAACTCAAGGTGGTGATGGTTTGCTACTGTAATGTATACACACTGCAATGTCCAAAAGTACAGAGTGCAGCTGATTACAACTAATTTTTCTTGTTTTAACTGCTGGGTAGGATGCTTATGCAATTTATGCAGGTAAAGAGGTTACAAAACGATAACACATGGGCTACGACAGGTATTGCATACCTCTCTGCGCAAGCTCCTGAACCAAAGCAATCATTGCTTGGAGTTCATGCCTACGGACGGCCAGCATCATTGCATCCATTCCTGGTACAATAGCTGAAAGAGTAAAAAATGAGTGTTATCCAATGAATTAATGACATAATTTTCTCCTTAGCTTTCCCCAATGGCTTTCGAACCAAACCCAGTAAGAGCACTCCCACAATTTCTATGAAGGGACTGTAGTCAGTAGGACTGGGATCACTTTACCCTCTATCACAAGAGGCGGGCATACATTGATTCATTGCAATCAGTGCATGTCTGATTGGCTTGCTAATTTGCTACGGGACCTCAGCCGTAAATGGAGCCCTTCTTACTGGGCTGTTCACCCTCCTCTTCCTGCTCTCCTCCTCCTTCTTCTCCCTCCTGCTGCTGGTCATGAACAAGAAGGTTTGCATGGGCGCCCGGCACAATTCGCACAGCAGCCAAGTGCCTCAAGCCGATATCCTGGGTGGGGCCTGCACCTATGTAACAAGTACAGGAAATTCATTGAGTAGATAGAGTTTTTTAAAAAACAAAATTACCAGAACAAAAAAAAATGAAATGAAAACAACAGGTAAACCCAGGTTTATAGTGGGATTCAGTATGCTGCACGACTAACCCATAAAGTGAGCACCACCACAGAGCACCTAAAGATTAATCAGTTAAAGGGAGGCTTTCAGGAGGGCCAATGTTAAATCCTGTTTTTTCCTCAGTAATGAAAAATTTCCCCTAACCTTTAAGGGGAGAACAGGAAATTCAATGACTAGAAATTCTTCTTTTAAACAAATCAAAAAAGAGTTTTTTTTGAGCAAAATTACCAGAACAAAAAATATGAAATTAAAGTAACATGTAAACCCAGTTGTATTGTGGGATTCAGTATGCTGCATGACTAACCCCAAAAATGAGCACCACCACAAAGTACCTGAGAATTAATCAGTTAAGGGGAGGCTTTCAGGAGGGCCAATGTTAAATCCTGTTTTTTCCTCAGTACTGTAGAAGTTCCCCAACCCTTTAAGGGGTAGAAAGAGCCCCCATGAGACGGGGGGGCTCATATAGGAGGCGCCATGTTAAAAAAAACCTGCTTTGTTTCGAGAGGAATCAATTTTTTTTCAGTTAATTCACCAGCAGAATGGTTAATGCATTAGAGCACAACTGTACAGAAGTTATTCATTAATTGGTTTATTGTTGCACAGCAGCATACTGTACTTTTAATAAGGTTTTAGTTGTCTGCTACACTGGAATAATAACAATATCCACAATTAACTTTGGGAGTTAACTTCTTTTAAACCTTAAACTGGTGTGCCCATTGCTCCTGATGCTGTAATCAAGAGATTTTCGATAGATAAATGTACTGAGCAGTTGAGGAGCAGTTATAGAACCGAAGATTGAGACTGCATGCAAAGAACTTCATCATCTGTAATTTAGAATTTAACGAAAAACCATTTAAAAAGGCTAACATAGTTAGGCTTTTGGAACATGCCAAGATAATCTATTCAAAACATCACTTTAGGAGCGGGAAAACTATTCTTAACAGTTACTATGACAACAACGCAAACATAGACGTAGTGGGTAAATAAGGCGGTACCTGGCGGAAAGGCATTCACAGGATTAGGCTGAGCAGCCTGAAGCCACAATTGCCACATTTCACGCCAAAAAGACGATTGGTGCTCCAGCGGTGGATCTTCTCCAAAATTTAAAATGGCCAAATTAAACTGCTGCCTCAATATCTTGAATTTTGAGCGACATTGCCAGCTCGATCTGTGATACCCTAAGAGGCGCAGGTCTTCCGATGCACGCATGAAGGCATGCTCGTTGCAACGGGCACCGGCCACAAACAAGACTGGTCTGAAATGGTTTTGAATAAGTGACTCCAAGAAGGACCTAATCTCATGCACCAACCAAAAATGACGCAGTCGCTGCGCCATTGTTTTTAATTTAAAGTCTGATTTTTCCTTTTTTTTTTAAAGGACAGAAAAACCTGGCTGTACTCCTGTGGCCCTTCAGCCCCAGAGTGAAAAATTTTTCCTGAGCAGATCCCCAGGAAAAAAGGTCAATTGGCTGTCCAATCACAGAGCACAGGCAGTTAGTGAGGTAGCAGGTGTGGAGACAAGTTGGCTATGTTGTCTTTGGGAGTGCAGAGTCCTGCAGAAAGTTTCAAGAGCTGTACTTTTAATGTTACGATTCAGTAGCTTTCCAAGAATGTGAAGGTCTTCTGTTAAACAAAGAACCATTCTGCATCTAGGTGTGGGGAGGCACGTAGTTATATCTGGAAGATAACAGGCTGCAGAATGGAAACACAGCCCTCAACGGGTCTAGAAAACAAGCATGAACTGTCCCCCTGTGCAGCAAAACGGAACCTGAGTTTTATTATGATTCAAATGCCAAGAAGAACTGAACTTAGGGAAAAAGATCCTCGCAGAAAGGTGTGAATTGCTTCTCCCTCAGCCTCCCTGGAAGGGAGGAAGGGTCAGATAAGATATGAATGGAGGCTGTTTTTCTTCTCTGCTGCTAGTAGAGGTCATAAGTTCATTTGCAAAACAGAGGGACATTAGTACTGTGTTCTGCAGGAGAGAGAGGTGAATACCCAGAGGTTTTTCAGTATGCTTAGAGAAAACAGAAGATGCAAACACCTGTTCATTGCAATGTTGCACTGATTAATTTATCTTTTTAATGCATGCGTAAAAGTAGGCTGTGGAACTGCAATGTTAACCAGGGAATGCAAATCGAAAAATCAGCCTTCGACTGTCAGCAGTCTTGCACGCGCACTGTTCAAAATTCCCTGCCACCCGCTTCCGTGTTTACGGGCTTCTAGTCGGCGTTTCCCTCAAAGGAAAGGGGGGTGGGGGGAAACTGCTATTTCACTTCTCCAATTTCACTCCAAGTATGGTGGTTGTATCTGAAGTGGGAGAGTGGGAACAGGCTTCCAAAAAGCAGAACCTACAAATTTTTACACGTGGAAGGTCAGACCGGGTGTTCAATACATAACATTTGACAAAAAGCTTGTTTTCATAGGCACAACAGGGAAAAGAATTTCCGCCTTTTAAGAAATGATTTATAAAAGCGGCAGTTCCAAAGCATTCCTCTGTTATCATTAGGAACATTAATTATTCAGCAGCATTACAGGTTGCCTTCTCTAAAATACAGCACCTCAGTAGTATTGAAATTTGTGAACATGCCATAACGCAAACAATGAGCAGTGGCACACAAGCCGGCATTGAAAATCCACAGGTACCTGTATGATTACAGTTTCTGCACTCTGTATGTGCTCAGAGGAATTTCAGTTAGGAGCGGAAATGATTACTGTCTGCAAGGAAGTGTTTTTATTAAACCACCCGCACGAAACGTTTCCACGGGGGATGTGTGTGGCTAGGTATTCAAACACGGGGCGAGTAAAAAACAAACATTCAATAATTATGCAGCGGTAACTCAATAGGTCTGGGATGCCTAGCATGCAGTGAAACTCGCTATCGGCACACAAACATTACAAGGTGATTGATAAGTTATGAAAAAAGGGCACTTTGGTTTTCAAACCTCCAAATGACTGCAAAACCCATTTATCACACATTGTACGGCTACCTCACAATACTATACGTGGTGGGTTTATCCAGATCCAAATTGAAAATCGCAAGCCACATATATCCCATGCATTACAATGGAGGTAATAGGTTTGGGCCACAGCATAGGACATTATCTACACAGAGTGGCAAAACGAAAACCTGGAGTGGAGTGCTGCAGTGATAGGAAGGGGAAGAACAGGATCCTTCGTCATGGTGGGTTGGAACCATAAACTCATGTTGACCCAACACCAGAAGATGCACCACATCGCCACCGCATGGTTGTCTGAAATGAGAACATCTCTTGGGGGTATTTAAATGGCCCGGTACAGTGCCATCTGCCAGACAGCAACAAAGGAGAATCGGGGTCATTGCCGTCGTTGCGGCTAGAATGGATAAGACCGGGCAAATACACACAGAAGAACGCGCAGGAACTGCGAAATATCAACACGTCAATATTTCGGTTTCCAGTAGCAAAAAAATCAAAGATACAAGCATATAATTGATGAAAATGTGGTTACAATTTGAATCCAGTGGAACCACACGTTCCATCGATTCGAATCGAGAAGCGGGTAGAGCTGATTCCCGAGGTCCTGGGAGGGAATCAGCCACCCCGCTTGGAGCGCACTTCAGGGGGCGTGGTCGGATTGACAACGCAGCGACCCCAGAGGGACGTGAAGCTCCGTTTGGCCGACCGCGTCCGCAGCGGAGCCACGAATTGCAGTGAGAGGTACATGAAGTAACCGCCTAGGTGACCACCTAGAGCAGAGACCTGAGAGGGGCACAAAACTGACATCAGAGGGTTGTAGAACTGACATGAATGGTACAGAACTGAACTCAGAGAAGCACAGAACTGACCTGAGAGAGGCACAATTTGTCTGTAATTGAATATTGGTGGTGGTGTTGGGGAGGCACAAGTAGTTAGCCTTGCCTACGGTGCAAAAAACCCTGGCATAGGCCCTGGAATGAATTAAGGTTAATATTGCATTTACATGCTTGCCAGGGTATAAGGGTCACTGAACACAATGCCTGAGTAGATCGGCATAGTATTGTTCTGCTTTCTCCTGCAGTGGAAAAAAACAGTATCTGTCCTGCCATCCAACTGGATGCATAGCAAAGGTGACATTCTCCCCCCCGCCCCCATTTTAGAACTGACAGACATTCTGAGGATAAATAGGTAACATATGTTGGCACAATTGACCTGAAGAAGGTAGACATCCCCTTTCCACGGGTGTCTACTTTGGTACTGTGGCAGTAGATAAGAAAATGAGTAAGTGGTACACTATACATGGGATATTGTTGCCTACAGCTGAGCTTCCTTATGGCAGGTTTGCAAAATGAATAGGCATGATCCACAGTTCTGGGTATAACTAGGCTACAACTTTATTTAGCACAGCGAACAGTACTCTGTCTAGGCAATTGGGTTGGATCCATGGCATCCAAGGAGCACCTATATCCTTCAATCCTCTCAATGCTACAGGATACCACAGGGTGCTCACCCCATTGGTATCCTAAGCCTCCACTCCAATTACTAGTACAAGGAGGTACCCACCCCCATCGGAGGCAAAGTCATTAATCATTGTCACCAGGTCATAAATCATGCCATAAATCACTGTCACCAGGTCATAATCACTGTCAGCGGGTCATAAATCATTTTGACAGGTCATAAATCAATTGACAGTGGTTTAATTTATGTCTTTGATCCATCCCAATGCCTAAAGAAAATGCCACTACAGGTGAGTCTCGCTAGACTCTCTGCCAGAGCACTGCAGCTGAGCCGAATAGGCTATTGCTGTTTGTATCCCTGTTACCCACTGTGAGTTCCCTAACTCCAACAAATGGAGCCAGTCCAGGATGGAAAAGAAGGGGTTGTTTCCCTCACACCCTCCTTTTAAACTCCCTTGGGACAGCCCCTTTGAATAGGCTGCGTGCCAATGGAGTTGCCTCTTTTGCTACCCATTTCCATGTCCGGTACCACCCACCCCAATTCCATGCCCCCCCCGCCATCCCCATGGGTCCCTTGTTTCCACATGGAGGTCACAATCATTCCTTTGTTTCAGGGTCTGCTCCAGCAACAATCTTCAGGCTGGTAAATCCAGCCCTCTCCCTTTGCTTACAAATATCAAAGAAACATGCTGTGGTTGTCTTCAGATTTTGCATCACAAACAATGGCAGAGATTATTTTGTTACTTGAACAGAAAATTGTCCTGTGAGATGGATAATGTTACCACTTCTTACAAGAAATTAAACATCATCATCATCACCATGAACAACAACAGTAACAATCACCACCACCACCACCACCTGGCTCCCCTTTAGGGTGTGGGGATTCAAAGCAAGGCATGCATATTGTTTTCAATGGAAATAATTGTTTTAAAACAGTAATTGTGTTGATTACATTTTGGAAGACACATTCACACAAAAAAGTAAAGGGGAGGGTAAAAGGTGGCACGGAGAGGGGAAGAACTAAATAAAATGAGTTCCAGTTCGTTTAACATGTGTTTTCTGGTTCTAGGTGCAATGAACATTTTCTATTTTGAAGTACTCCTGAGGACATGGGATGAATGATACAGTACATCAAAATTCTAATAGAGTCCAATTCAACATTTATATGTTAGTATTTCCATATCAAGTATTTCTAAGCTCTGAATACGTGTTTACCTCAACAAAAATCTAAAAATTATGTTGTTTCGAGAAAGTTGTCTCACTTTTAAAAGTTTACAACTAGAAACTGGATTTTTTTTTTCTGTCAAAATTTCATTTTCTGTACAGACATCTAAAATGTCTCTCCGGCTTCCCTCATTAATTGAGGGTTTTTTTTTTAATGGTTCAGATAACATATGATCTTCCATTTTCCCCATCCAAAGCATGCTTAATATGTGGCAAATTGTGCCAGATAGGGAACTGCTACTTTTTTTATTTTGCATTCCATCCCACATTAGTTTAGGTTTAGGGTTCTGTGTGAACCCACGTTCCCAGAATAATTCTTTGCATGTTGCCATTACAACTCTTCCTCATCTGCTGCTTTTTTGGGGGTCCCCATTCCTCTCTTTTTTCACATTTACCAATGAGTCTGTTGATTCCTCCATATGTCAATGGATGATATATTGATTTGTCCTTATGTTAATGGATGACTTGTGTTAGATTTTCCAGCCAGTGTGTAGTGGAAAGTGTCATGACCCACAGACTCACACACACATGTAAGTTCAGGCTTTTACTGAAAACTTAGAGCCAAACCTCAATGCAGCAAATCAGAAGTAGACCAGAGTCCAGGAAACCTATAGCCACGCTCACGCCTATTTAGAGAGCAAAGCAGAGTCCAAGATAAACAGTGCAGGGGTCAAAGCCAGAATGCCAATGGTAGCTTACACCAGGTCCATGAAGAGAAACAAAGTCCAGAGCCAAGAGAGATGAGGTCCAGGGTCACAGCAAGAAGTAACAAGGATCAAGCAGGAAAGCAGTAGCAAGTTGTATCAACACATTGCTCCCACACCTTGCCTCAGTCCTGAATGCTTAATTTATGTCTCCAGAGTAGACATGGGCACGACTTGGCGAAATTCTCATTTCCGTTTCAGTTCCTCATTTCCGTTATGCAACGGAAACGGTAACGAAAATTACTCTGCCAGAACTCGAACTTGAACCAATAAAAGAAAAATTGGGTCTCATTTGTCATTGTCATTCATGCCATCGCGGCGATCGCGCAATGCCAAGCAGCACAGAAAAAAAGTTTTTTTAAAAAACCCGATTCCCGGCCGGCCAAAAAAGCAGGCGAAAATATGCCTGCCTGAGTGAGGGCATCTACCAGAGGGGTGGTTTCTGGGGGGGGGGGGTCCCCA
>JAHTLZ010000348.1:12707074-12737129 GCA_023846285.1 Phrynocephalus versicolor
GGGGGGGGGGGGGGGTCCCCAGCCTCCCCCCCTCTCCTGTCCTGGGCTGCTCTGGTGGGGGGCATCCTCGTCGTCTCGCCAAAATCGCCATGCCATGCGGTGCGGGCGGGGGATCCAAAATGGCGACCACAATATTTATTTTGAAATCGTGGTCCAAAAACACACCAAAGCACCACAAAAACATGTGAAAATTAGCTATTTTAACTGCCTGAATTTTTACAGTAGTAACAGTGGGTTTGTCTTGCAATAAAATGTCTCCATTGATTTTATTTTATTTTATTTTTATTTTTATTTTTTTACACCTGCGCAGTGCGCAATGATGGGCTGGCCATGGGATGGGACCATGCAAATTTTTGGAGCCATTCCACCAATCGCATGGCCACTTGGCCAGGTTTTGACTGAGACTTCTGGGATGTGCCAGTCGGGCATAAAAAGCCCACTAACCCTAGCCCTAGCCCTAACCCTAAGCCTAAGCCTAACCCATATGCCAGTACACTGTCCTTCTTAGTAGGTCAGAGGTACCCAGAGGTGCAGCCCACTAACTCACCCTAACCCTACCCGTAATCCTAAGCCTAGCCCTTGCCCTAACCCCAACCCTAAGCCAGATCTGTACTCGCATTGCACTACTACGCAAGTACACTTCCCTTCTTAGTGAGCCGTAGGGCACCCAGAGGGGTCCTCTCTCACTTTGCTCCCCAGCCCAAGTGCACCGTACACCAGTACGCCAGTATGCCAGTATGCCAGTATGCTGTCCTTCTTAGTGAGTCAGAGTAGAGGCACCCAAGAGAGAGGTGCCTCTGCCACTGCCACTTGGTACGCTTACGCAAACGCAATGGCTACACACATACTTTTCCCTTTGTAGCGGGCCAGAGGAGGCACCCACCCCAGAGAGGTGCCTCCAGGAGCCCGCTAAATGCCTTCCCTTCGTAGTGGGCCAGAGGAGGCACCCACCTCAGAGAGGTGCCTCCAGGAGCCCGCTACCCTCCCCCCTAAACCAGTACTAACGACAGACGAAAAAATGACAAACGAAATGAAAATTTTTTGAAAAATATCACGACAAACGGAAACGAGCCGAAACGGGCCGGCTCCGACACACGACAACTTGAAACGTCATTTTCCCTGGTCGTGCCCATATCTACTCCAGAGAGCAACATAACTTCCCCAGAAAAGAACCCTGTCAAAGCTCAGGAGTCAGGAGTCGGACTCCCTAAGTGTAGATGCCTATGGCTCAGATATAGCTTGTCTCTGTTTCTCCTGGTTGTAAGTCTTCATTGCCTTTGACAAGCAGCCCTCTTTGGGGGTGAAGAATCCTCTGAGGATGCTGAGTCACTCTCCTGTGCAGCTGCTGGAGGAACTGACAACCCTGAAACCCCATCTGGGGCTTCTTCAGGCATTAACTCTTCAGTCTCTGGAATAGGTTCTGGCAGGGGCCTGACAGAAAGAGTGGAAAGAAAGTGAAAGGCAGATTTATGAAATCAAGAAAGGATCCTGCTTTCATGGACTTTTTGGGGGGATTATTGCAAAATCACCAATAAATTATTGTCCACAGACTACAGCAGAGAAAGAAAAGAAGAGAAAAGAAGAGAGTAAACAGAGCAGTGCAGATTGACATGCACAGACCCCCCAGGACCCCCCCCAGTCATGCATCACAATGGGTGGGTGGCTCCTTGCCATTGGCAGCAATATATCAAGAAAGAAGGCACCAGTACCTAAAATCTGTCTTTGGACAGCATTGACAGTTCATCAATGTCTCTGTATTATTATTATTATTATTATTTAAAGGGGTCAGGGATAACATGAAATGACATCTGTGAATCCAAAATATCATGTGGTGGCTGTGTGGACAAACTAAATGCAGGTCATTTCATGTTAAATAATTTGAGACTGCACCTAGAGGTCAGAACTCTTGCCATGTGACACCATCATGCAACTTTCTACAAAGTGTGAAGTGGAGAGATATTTTGGATGTGCAAACATAGCCATAGACAAGACACAGATATCCTGAGACTCAAATTTCGGTTGTCTTTCCCATCATTGTTTAGGCAAACAGTCCATTTTTCCTGATGTTTCTTTTTCAGGCAGTTACAGGTTTTTAACCTGCTTAAGATTTGTTTTCCTACTTATCCTATTTCCTCCACTCTTAATAAATTGCCCTGGGAAGATGCGTTGGGAAACCTCTGTGAATGACACCAAGGCAAAACAGCTGGGGAGTACAGAGCAGAGAGCAGGTTGTACTTCTGCTCCAAACATGGTAAGTTTGCTTCTGCTTGCATGATCTGTCTTAAAACCTTATGCCTCACAATACTACATTAATTAAAGGGAAAAAATTCTGATTGAAAAAGACAACAGGGTGGTGATGCTAGCGATTCAGTACCATCACACAAACCTGAACCTTTTCTTAGCCAGTACTCTCTGGGTAAAACAGTTTGTATTCTCCTATCTTTCAATTATCACAGCTTGATGTCCCACGTGACCTGCAAATCTGCAGTTCAAGCTTTTCCTAAACACAAAAGGAACAATTCTGAACAATCATCAAATTGACCTAGTTGGTTGAAGGAGGACTTGAATGCATGAGCTGGGATTCAGTGGAACTCATCCTTGTGGAGATAAAACAGCAGACATCAGGGCTGTGCCCAAGATACTGTACTTGATCACTAATAGCAGTGCTGCAAAAGCATAAGACATATTTTTATGTGATACCTTCTGAAGGCTCCTCTCCCTCCTCATAAGACCTGTTGACTTTGGTCTCGGGCAACTGTAGTTGGCAAGAATATGCTAAACACTCCCCATATCAGATGTCAAAAAATCTTCATATTGATCCATCCTGGTCTGGCAGTCCAAGGCAGGGACCAAAAGCTCAGGAGCATTGTAGAGTCCTTGGAGAACTACAATACACATTCCACGGCCTACATCTTCTTCAGCAGTTCATATACCTATGCAAGCCTAATTGGATCAAAACACACAAACGACTAAGACTTCAAGTGATAGTTAATATCCCTTCAAGATATAGCTTTCCATTTATTTACCCTGACACGCACAAATTGGATCTGGGGTTACAATCTGTTACCGGATTTTTATAGCTGGCTGTCTGGGCTGTGCTAGGCATTCATCATCTAACATGCAGAGCAGTAATTCTTCCCTTTAAACTTGTAAATGTTCTTCTGGGAAGTCATACTTATTCAAGAGCTGAGAGTGCCAAAGGAGCAATCCTTTTGACAGTAAGTCACAAATGCAAGAGTCTATTGCGAGACTGAATAGAAGTTTGGAAATTAGAGAAAACTGAAGACCTTTCCATTGTGCCCATGCTTTGGACAAGGCAAAATGAAGGGTTTTAAACCAAGCAACTTTGTTAAATAATTTGTCTGTAACCTAAGTTCCACATAGGCATTCTAACCAGCAGCTGAAATCTAGTGGTACCGTAAGTTGCAGCTCAAATAGGCCCATTGAACCAGTGGGAATCTGGAGTGTCAATGCCAGTGCACAGTCCATTGATCCAATGGGACCTACTGAATTGCAACCAATGCCTCCTGTTAGCTTATTGATTTACTTTAGTCATTCCCAACCTTGGGTTCCCAGATGTTCTTGGATTAAAACTCCCAGAATCTTTCAACAGTAGCTGTGCTGGCCAGGATTTATGAGAATTGTAGTCAAAGAAACTCTAGAGAGCCAAGGTTGGAAACCAGTGATCTTCTTGATTCCAGCCTACCTCCAACCCTAACAGTAGCATAAACAGTAGTTTAAAACTCATCATTTTAAGAGTGTACTTAAGAAGGCATGGGTTTAGTTACCTGAATAAAACTTACCTGGTAGTCAAGGCATTCTGTGCCTCATGCTTTCCTATACAAATAAGCCAAGAAAGGCTGATTGGATAAATTTCTTACTCACTGTTTCAGTTCCTCCCAGTGTTCCCTACGGGCCTTTTCACATGACCCGTAAGATCCGCTGGCCACTTAAATTCGGACCAGAGATCTTAGGGGTTCGTTGCTCTTCCTTCCTCCCCACCACTCCGCACTTCCTTGCTCCTGTCTGCATGAGGGAAGGGAGGAAGAAAGAGAGGAAAAATTGCAGGCTCACCTCCGAAGCTGCCCGGAGCTCGGTTGTCCTGATTCCTTCTCTTCTGTTTGCTTTTTTTCCCTCCCACCCCTTCTCTTAAAGGGGCGGGAGGAAAAAAAAACCCAAAACAAACAGAAGCGAGGAGAGCCCCGCACTCACCAGATTAAATCCAGACCTGGGGATTTTCACCATACTCGAGCAGGTACAAGAAAAGTGCGCTGGGACGCGCTTAGGTGGGCGTGGTCGCACTTAATTTCCTGCAAACTCCGGAGCTGGTGGGGAAACAATTGTAAGCTCCGGAGCTTGCAGCCATTTGCTGCGGAGTTTAGGGGTTGTGTACAAAGGCTTTATGCTTTTCCTATACAATCTAAAGCACCTGCCAGTTGTGTTGTCTATTTGGAAAAAACAAAAAACAAAAACAAAAAACAGGATATTCAAATAAACATGAAGCCTCACAAATCCAGGCACTGCATTCTAAAATGACTATGAAAATTTAACATTCTGTTTAATCTGTGTCGACAGGGCAGCAATACTTGTGCTAATTTTTAAGATAATTTTCTAAATAGCAACTGCATGCAATCCAGCCAATTCAGACTTATGGCCCAGGGTTTCCTAGGTAAAGGGCACTCAGAAGTGGTTTGCCATTCCCTTCTTATTCTGAGGGTTCTATCGAACTGTTTAGCTGACCCCAAGGCTATACAGCCTAGCTGTTCTCCTGGGAGGCATGGTAGGAAATGGATCTCTCCACCTCTGGCTCCAAGTCATATACCTGTCTTACTGAGCTATCCATCCAACCATTTTTTTTTTCATATGCGGAACCCTTTTAAGAAATGATGATGAATTCTCTGTGAAAAGTGTAGTGGAAATTGTACTTATTTAACTGCATAAGTTAATTACATTATGTACCATGAGAAAATATAAATCTAGTCCCAGTGTTCTTACTGTTGCAATCAGGTCTTTTAAAAAATAAGCCAAGAAAGATCTTATAAATAATAGGGGGTGAAATCTAATTGTTAGTCCCAACTGTAGTGTATTAATTGCATCAGTAGAAATTTGGACATAATAACTTTAGAGATGGGCACGAAACACCAAAATGGCGTATCATTTCAATTTTTTGTTTTGTTTTTTGTTTCATTTCATTTGGAAAGACATGATTTTTTAAAAAAAATTGTCTTATTTTTCATTTTGTTTCATTTTTTATTTTTTATAGTTTTAAATGTTTTTTTTTTACAGCCGACCAGCTGGCCTGCACTGAGACTGGTGTTTGTCAAAATAAATAATAAATGAAAATGAAACGGAATGGAATGAAAATTTCCATTTTGTTTTGTTTCATTTTTTAAAAAGGGCACTTTATTTTTTTGTTTTTTTCTGTAACAAAATGAAAAACAAAAAACAAAACAAAACAAAATTCATTTCATGCCCATCTCTACATAACTTTTTATAAATTTCTTTGATTCAATAAATTTTATCTAGTCAGATTTAGCCCAGTAAAATTTAAAAAAGACCAGGCATGGGAAAGTATGTGAAAGTTTACAGTAGTAAATATTAGAAGATTTCAAGAACTTCTGCTTTTTACTGGATTGACTTTACTATGTTTTGGAGCATATTTTAAGACTGTGGAAAATATACAGTATTTGGAAAAAGATCAGTGAGAAAGGTTACTTGGCTTTGGAAAAAAGTAACTGAATGTTCTACTGCAACACTACTCTGAGCATATTTCCCCAGAATGCAAGCTTTTAATGTTGCATTTATTCAATTGTTAATTGTCTCATTCAATCGTCTTGTAGAGTGCTCAGCCTACACTTTATTTATTGCTGTATAAGTCATGCGAAACTAATCTGAAAGTGAGGTGAGAAGTCAAGCACTGTGTCTATACTAGGGGTTATTTTAAACCTGTTCCTTAAGTTCATAGGGGCAACAGGGCTGCCATTTTCCTTTCCCCCCCATTATACATTATTTGCAAATGTCTCAATAAAGCCAACAAAAAGGTTCCTTTTTGAAGTATTTGGAATGTCAGTATTGACATATTCATCTATCTAGAGGTTTTGATTGCTTAACTCTCCAAACACTTCCAAATGAATCCCTCTATACAGTATCCGGTTATTTCCATGGTACTGTTGCTTGATTCTCTCTCTCTCTCTCTCTCTCTTTCTGAGAGGCTCCTAATCTTCAAGAGTTACATGGAAGAAAGGCATAACGTCATTCTGCTCATAGAGGGAACAACTGTACAAATTAAATGTCCTTTGTATAACATGACAGCTGGCACCCACTTCTCCCTTTTCCCATCTTGAAGTAAGTTACATAGCAATCTGTTTATCTATATGTAAAAGCTACCACTGCGATTGCTGGGTTTTGCCAATTTCCCAGTAATTTGGCCACTGTATATAAATCTTTATGTAGTTCATGTCAGTGTTTCATAGCTGAGACAATTCTATTGGTCACAGCATGGTAACGTAGCTTCACGATAGAGGCATCAATATTACATTGTGTGGTCATGCTCCACAAAATGAACACAACACTGCCTGAAATTGTGTACTCTATTATACCCCCTATCTCTGATCTTTCGATTTCCCAATCTCATTTTCCTTCCCGTGAGATGGGATTATTTTATCTGATGTGTCAGTAAATTGACTACATTTATATTCATGCTGTAGATACTGACAGACAAGGTAGCTTTTCTTTTGGGTTGGGGGACTGGTATTAAGCTTTAGTTTCTGAGCATCCATTTATATATTGGGTTTTATTTTATCTCAACATAAGACATAACTCTGATGTGCTGAGACTAAGAAAATAGGACAACAAAACAGACCTTACAGTCCGCCATCACTCCACCCCAACCCTCATCTTATGCAACATGGATGCCATGCAACAGGGCTGTCCAACTTTGAACAGCACCAACCTGGCGGATACAGTGCCTCCTCTTCCTCCTCCTCCGACTGCCCGGAGAGCAGTCCCCTCACTTTCCCCAGTCGCTAGGAGAAGCCAGGGTTGTCTGGGATGGCTGGGGAGGGGTGGGTGGCAGCTGAGAGGCACACATTTCTGTCTGCTTCCTTCTGTGGGCCGCACTCTCCTGCTGCATGCTGGTGAACCCTTACTGCCCCTCCCTCCCCCCAAGGCCACCCGAGCTGAGCCACGCAGAGCTTCCCAGGGCAGCTCCCGTGACTACAATGGGGTGTGGGAAGCAGGGAGAGGAAGCTCAGTTGGCTCACTCCCTTGCTCACTGGCTGGGCTGCAGGCAGGGCTTTGCACCTCCTCCCCAGCTCGCCTCTGATGGCAGCGGCTTTGCCGGGAGCCAGAGCATGCCAAGGGATGGTGAGGTGGAAGGGATTAGCTGTGGACCCAACAATGCTCAGGCAGGGAGGGCGGGTGGTGGGAGTGGCTCGGTGGGTGGGAAATGCCTCTGCAGGTGCATGAACCAGCCAAACATGAGCCCCCCAGCAGTATTGCTTCTTGCTGATGCAGTGGGGGGCTGGATGATAGGCACCCCCATTGAAAGGAGGCATCCCTCTTCCTCCTTCCCCCCGCCCAACAGCCAGTGACTCAGTGGAGACACCCCCTTGCCCAAGCGCGACATGCCCTCCCCTTCCTTCACCTCACTGCCAGGGATGGCGGTGGCGGTGGAGGGGGCGGGCAGCCTGCCTGCTCACTTGCCCGCCTTCCTTATTTCATTCCTGCCTTCCTTCAGCTGCCACAACTGGGGTCTTTGTTGTCCACCCCTCCCCCTTGAATAGCCATGGGCACATGCCCCTCTCTCCCTTGCCCTGTGGCCCTCCCACGTGCACAGCCTCTGAGCATCATCATGGATGCCTGACAGAAAGGGGGGGGGAGGAAAGGGCTCACACTCCCCTTTGCCTGGCTGGTGGGGAGGTGGCTTCTCTTACTTGCCCAGAAGGCTAGTCATGCAATCCCCTCCAATGTGAGGAGAGGGGACACTTTTCCACTGGAAGCGGATGGGAAGGCTGGTGGAATCTGGTGGTCTACTTCAAATCACCCCGAGGGCTACCTGTTGCCCACTGTTGACATGCTGTGCAGGTCTGCCATACAACAAAACGAAATGCTTCAGCTTACCTAAGGACCTTTGGAACATTTTCAATTTTTCTTATGTATATATTCATTCACATTAATATTTTATAAGCTCCTGAATGGGGAATATGTGGCACTACAGATTAACTTTCACCAGTCACTGTGAAGTCTGTTAGGAGCTGGAGTCAAAAAGTATCTCTAGAAACACATGTGTCCTGCCCCAATTTTATGCTGGTCATTAAAAATAGTCAAGAGTTCAATGACCATCTTCTCAAAAATGCAAGACATTAGATCTTTCCCCACAACTGTCATAGAGGATGCTGTATGACCAAAGGGAACACGTGCACATCTACATCTCATCCACCTTATGAGAAAAGGAAACAGAAAAGGCAGGGGAAAGCCATGCGATCCCTGTACAAAATCTGAAGACAAATGTGATCAACACTATAATAGATTACTAAAGTCACCTCCCAGTGAGCTTCCATGGCCGTGGGGATTTGAATTGAGGTCTCAGAACAGCAGTCTATCCACACCATAAGGCGGGGTGCCCAAACTTTTTGTAAGGAGGGCCAGATTTGGTGGCTGAGAATGTGTCAGGGGCCAGTTGCTCCCCAACCCTGCCACCCCACTGCAAGCCCCCCCCACTTTCTTTAAAAAAACAATGGGATGAAGGAGGGGGAGGGACAGGCGGGCCAGCCAGCCGCGGGCCACTCAGAATGGCCTGACGGGCCAGATTTGGCCCCCGGGCCAGACTTTGGGCAGGCCTGCCATAAGGGCTGTCCTGGCAGGAGTGACAGCTCTCAAATACAGCTGGTACCTGAGACCACATGCCACAGGTTCTCTTGTGGAGGCCTTTCCCTCTTTTGCAGAACAAGGTGCCCATCACCAGAAATAGGTTTGGCCCAATGCCTTTATCACGTGACCTAATCATGTAGAAAACACATCTCTTCAAGGAGGCATTTGGCGCCCTTGCTACTTAATTTCTATTTAATTTCCTTTTCTTTCTTACTTTTTCTTTTTTTGGTCTGGTTGCCGCCCGCGTCATCCTCTGTGGAGGGTATTGTACCCCCCTTATTTTTATTGGTAGTTTGCCTTTGATTTTCTTGTCTGTTCTCTGTTGTTTGTTTTTAATTGTAAACCACCCAGAGTTCTGCTTCGGAAGATGGGCAGTATATAAATGTAATAAATAAATAAATAATGTTGTGATGCAAAATTGTACTAATCAACATTTGTTCATACTGCAAGGACGACATTTATAACACAAAAATGCATATGTGACAGCCTGCAAGGGAGAGGGATGCAGCCAGACAAAAAGCTCAGCCTTTACATCACAAAGAAAGTTAGAGCCAGAACTCGTTAATGTGTGTGTGAGAGAGGGAGAAAGAGAATTGGTGGGCAGGTGTTACAGATGTCCCTGAGGCCTGGATTTTCCGCATCAAAATTGTTCCTTCAGTTTAGGAAGTTACCTGATCTGGCTTCTGCAATTAAACTGATCTAGTAATAAACTTTAATTGCTCCTCCTTAACCTTTTTTCTATCTAAAGACTTTGTACAGAATGCTAAGTATGCACAATTCACAAGAGCCCCCCCTTTCTCATCTGCATTCATTTCATGAAGCTGATAATAAAAATGGGCACAAAATGCCAAAATGCTGTTTCGTTTTGTAATTCGTCCCCCCACCCCATTTCATTTCGTTAATTACAAAATGATTTTTTAAATAAAAAAATTGTTCCGTAAATTCATTTTAGTTCGGGTTTCTTTTCTTTTTCTTTTTTTTTGAACCCACCAGTTCAATTAAAAAAAATTAAAAATCCTGCTGGCCCGCGGACCGGATCAGGTTATTTTTTATTAATTTTTTATTTCATTTCATTTTTTTTTAAACTTCCAAGCACATGGTCTGCCTAGCAGCTGTAGCGTGGGTCAGTTGGCTTTTTAATTTTTTTAAAAACTGCCAGCTCCCCTCCCTGGGGGCTGGCGTTGGCAGTGAGGAGGACTGGACCACTCCACCAGGTAGGAGACACCGTCGGAACAAAAAATGAAACAAAATTTTCTTTTTCATTTTGGTTCATTTTTCTTAGAGGGGGCAGTTCATTATTCATATTGTTAGGTAATGAAATGAATAATAATAACAAAATGAACCAAAAGTTTGTTTTGTGCCCATCTCTAGTTGATAGGTTCAGTGTAATCGAGATGATGGGTGAGAGCAGAGGAGATACACAACCATATACATGCAGAAAGTGTATGAGGGAGCATAAGAGAGAGGGAGGGAGAGGTTATCTACATTTACATTTGCCTTGCAATAAATTTTGTTCTGATTTGATTGCAAATCACAGGGCTTTCAATTGTCAATTACTATTTGAATCACTGTTTGCTTTCTCACCTGGGAGGTAGCCAGCAAGACCAGTCCCTGTGTGAGGTTGAGTTTTTGAGTCTCTTCCTCCTCCATCCCCCAAACCATGAGAGTGATGGGTCAATAATACAGTAAGCCCTTGCCTCTTGTAACATAAACATAAGAACATAAAAAGAGCCATGCTGGATCAGGCCAACGACCCATCTAATCCAGCTTCCTGTATCTCACAGTGACCCCACCAGATGCGTTTAGGAGTGCATGAGACTAGATATCTGTCTCCTGATAGCACTCCCCTGCATCTGGTCCTTGAAGTACCCCAGTTTTAAGCCTGGAGAGTACACATCTCCCTCGTGGTTTGTAACCTGTGATGGACTTTTCCTCCAGGAATCTGTCCAATCCCCTTTTGAAGGCATCCAGGCCAGATGCCATCACCACATCCTGTGTCAGGGAGTTCCACAGACTAACAACACACTGGGTGAAAAAATATTTTCTTTTGTCTGTTCTTACTCTCCCAGCCCACAATTTGAGTGTATGTTCCCTACTTCTGGTGTTTTGTGAGAGGGAGAAGAGCTTCCCTCTATCCACTTTACTCATGCCCTCCATTATTTTGTACGTCTCAATCATATCCCCCCTCAGGCGCCTTTTTTCCAGACTAAAGAGGCCCAAATGTTTTAGCCTTTCTTCATAAGGGAGGTGCTCCAGGCTGGTAATCATTTTAGTCGCTCTCTTCTGCACCTTTTCCAGTTCCACTATGTCTTTCTTGAGATGTGGTGACCAGAATTGTACACAATACTCCAGGTGGGGCCTTACTATTGTTTTGTATAATGGCATTATAATGTTGGCTGTTTTATTTTCAATCCCCTTTGGTAATCCCTAGCATGGAATTGGCCTTCTTCACTGCTGCCACACATTGGGGAGACACCTTTCCTGATCTGTCACGGATAACTCAGCGCCCATGAGTTGATAGATAAAGTTTTGATTTTTTGCCCCAATATGCATTACTTTACATTTGGCTACATTAAAACACATTTGCCATTTCACGGCCCATTCCCCCAGTTTGGAGAGATCCTTCTGAAGCTCTTCACAATCTTCTCTGGTTTTTACCACACGGAAAAGTTTTGTGCCATCTGCAAACTTGGCCACCTCACTGTTTATCCCTGTCTACAGGTCATTTACAAACAGATTGAAAAGCACTGGTCCCAGAACAGAGCCCAGGGGCACACCCCTTTTCACCTCTCTCCATTGTAAAAATTTCCCATTGACACCTACTCTTTGTTTCCTGTATCTCAACCAGCCCTCTTATCCCCTCATGTGCTCTTTCTCCCCCCTCTCTCTCCCTCCCTCCCTCCCCCCCCTCTCTCACACACACAGAGAGAGAGGGGGAGGGAGAGAGCACAAACACTCCTCCTGAGTGAGGAGCCCAAAGTGCTTGGCTTCCCTCCCCGCCCTGCTTTGCTCTGAAAGGTGGAGGATTCTTGGCAGTTGGAGCTGCAGAAGGGATGAACTTCCACTCCTCTCTGCTTCCCAGAGACCAGCAAAAGCATCCAGGCTTTCTATAAGCAACTTTGCCAGCAAACCCTCCCTCTCCTGTGCCCATCCTTCCATCCCTCCTTCCTCCCTGCCATCTCTCCCAACTTGCTTTTCTTACTGTGTGGAAGTGTCAAGATTTAACAAAGTGAACCAGAAAGAAAATAAAGATGATTATTCCAGAGAGATGGTGTAGTGACTTATTGTGAATATTAGTAAACACACATTTAGGTTGTGTTTGTTATATACAGCATTTATATTTTGTAAATGAATATTGCCAATAATTTTCATTATATTTTTAGCAGAGTCCTTTGGGGTGTTTAAGCTTGCCTGTCTCATCACAATGTACATTCACCCATTATTATTTTTATTTAACTATATCACATTTTAAGAAGGTGATTATATGCCCAGAAACCCCATAACTAAATTGAGACCTGAATTGAATTCTCAGGTTCAAGTCCCAGACTGTGTTAATTAAACCATTCAACTGTTTGGATCACTAGTGAGGATGGGAAATTTAAAAGAATAATGATATCTGCACTCAGACATTAATGAACACTCCCCCACCTCCAACTCTTCATTCACTCATGTTTATAAAACAGGATTAGACTCCCTTGCTTGAACTCCAGAACAGTTCAAAAGGTCTCGATGGAGCTCAGCTTTAGGTTGCATAGAATGTGAATAATGGAACAATTTCAGAAGGCATTAAATACCAAATATACAGAAGAACATTTCATTCTGAATGAGGATTCAGATGAGACATAAAGATATCACCCAAAAGAACATCTGTACTTTTGTCAGACCCCACTTAATAAAATAAAACAGAATAAAATAAAAACCCTTCCACCAACTATCCTTTATTTAGCAGCTCAGCACTTTTTATCTTCTCTGCCATGAGTCAGTGATGACCCTGTGCAGCTGAAAGTAATTAAGTCTCACAGATGCAATAAGGACCTATGACATTCTCAACAGGAGAATTAAGAATTAGAACTTTGACAATCTCACCTAGGGCAAAAAAAAGTGAAATTTGATGAGGAAAACTCATTTGACTTCTTAACTTTTGGTTCAGTATAGCAGAGGTGCTTCTGTGTGTGTAGAATGGGAGAGTCGCATGGTATATACTGAAGAGTTTCAACAAAGGGGACAATGTTTTCATGTTGAATGGCCTTTGTTACATATGTATTTAAATTAAGGGCATGCACTGTTTTTCTTGACAAATGAACAAAAACAAATAAAAGAACCAGAAACCATTGGAGGGAGTAAAGAGCCAGTTTCTACAGATTAATTTTGAGTCTGTGCTTGGCTCGGAACCAAAATGAAATAAAATAAGGAAGTGCAAACACTGAAATGTTTATGTATGATTTATTGAAGCCAAGCCAAAAGTATCAGTCAGTGGTCTCCCCCGGATGGTGACTGAGCCCTGAACATTTGTTCAACATTAGAGATGGGCACGAAATGAACAATTTTTCGTTTCCATTTTTGTTTTTTTGTTTCGTTATCCAATGAAATGACAAACAAATTTTGCCTCTAAAATGAAATGAAACAAACAGAAACACTGGAAATTTTGTCGTGTGTTTCGTTTTCGTTACTGCAATATGAGTGAATTGCTTAAAATCCTAAAAAAATCACAAAAAAATGAAATAAATGGTAACGAAATGGTAATGAAACGAACGAAAACGAAAATGATTTTTTTGCAAAAATTCACAAAAACGGAAACAAACCGAAACGGACCCTCCAAACAACAAACGACAAACGAAATGCCATTTTTTTTATTCGTGCCCATCTCTATTCAACATCAGTTTTATAATACAAACCAGTTCAAAGCTTCTCTCAGTCTGCATTGGTGGGTGATTCACAATTGTCCTGATGATCCAGTTTCCTGTGCCATCAAGCTCTTGATGTTTGATCCTTGAATCAATGTTCCATAGACTGGTGTCCTATTGTTCAACTGGGCCCAGTCTGGCAGAGACAGGGAATGTGGAACTCCAGACAATGGGACAATCTCCTGTCCCTCGGGTACAGTTTAGCATGGGGATAATCCTCTCATCCAGGTGTTCTGCCACTTTCTGGAGTCATATACTTCCAGTCAATTTACATTCTTAATGCATTCAAGTGCCTATAATTTTTCTAGCCAGAATAAATGTTCTGGAGTCTGATTTCACATGGTATCACATGCATCACTGTTTGAAACTGGGCAAAAAACCACAACCAGTGGACAATAAAACAGAAATGAACTTTCTTTGCATTCCTTTTTGCAAAGCCATTGATTAAGATGTCATATTCTTTTGACTACTGCACCATAAATTTTAGATCCAAGGAGCAACATAGGTTGGGAGTGACCGAATAGAGAACACCGTACCTTTTTAAACTCCCTTGCTCTCTCCCTTCCTGGTGGCTGCCTTTGAGAACTGATTGGGTCTTTCTCCTGGCAGCTGGGGGGAAAAGGACAGTCAAAATAAGTAGAGCCAGCAAAATAAAGCAGAGGACTCAGCTCTGCAGAGTGCTGCTGCTGCCCTTCCGGCCCTGCCTGCACCATTCAGCTCATTATCTGGCTTTGCCATTTGTACTCCCTCTTTTGCTCTGAATGGGGTTTTCATGAAAATTCAGAAATGCACTAATACTGTCACAGATCTGAACAACATTTGAGCCAAAGATTCTATTGGGGAATACAATACCTAACAGTGGAGCAAGGAGCCTTTCACAGGGTAACATGATGGCTTGTTTTCCCTCCATGAAATACTTAACAAAGCCTTTTCTCCCAGGCTTGAGGATATTCCCTCTCTCACACATAGACTTCATCTCCTTGGTTCCCGAAGGAGGCTGAGTAACTCTCTCAGTGCAGCAAAGATTTCTATCCAGCCTCATGGGCCAACAAATTTAACCTTTGACCCTGTGAAGGTTGCAAAAGTGCAAGTAAAAACATCTTTTTATCTGAAAGAAGTCTCAGAGTTATCATTTTACAAAGTGTTAGTTAGCGCACAGGGGTGGATTCTCAGTGGACTTCAAACTAATTACTTGCTGTGTTTCTCTTGTGCAACTACAGAGGGATCAACTAAATTCCTAAAACCCTCAATAGTTTCTCCAAAGGATCACAGGGTGGGTAAGCACTGGATCTGTTGCCCTTTTTATGGGCACAGGGCAGGTTGAGGGAGCTGTGGCTATCCTTAATCTAAATTCAGTATCAGTCATGTATATTGCACACAATGAAAGTCTGTATATGCCTAATGTATCATCATAATAGGCGGAATAGAACAGACTAACTATGCAGAATTATTTGGAGGATCCAAGAAACACTTGAACTTGAAATATTGTCTTATCTACTGGGGCAAAGCCTTCTCTTCTTTATTGCATGGCTGCCTGTGGTTCGGAAAGGGACTTTGCAGCAGTCAGGCAAATTCCCCTGATAGCTCTACATAAACCAGGGTGATAAATTTCCCCCACATTGGGCAATGGAGTCTGACTGCAGTTTGTGTACTCTTTTGCCACACTCATGGAAGAACAAACACCCATCTTTTCCCAGTTTTTCGGTGGCTCATAACAGCTCAGCTCTGTCAAGGTTGTGATCCTTGGGTAGCCAGATGGGGCTTTGATTTAGACATTGTGCCTAACAAACCTTTGTTTATTTGCTCATGGCAGAAGCACCACAACTAATTAATAAATTTATCAGATAATTTTCATCTCAAAAGAGGCAAAATCAAGAGCTTTTGGTGCAGCTAACATCAAATGTCCCATAGTACACATTGAGGGGTGCATATCAGAGGACTCTGATATACAGTAGATGTGGAGGTTCTCATTCTTCTCTGCACTTACAAAGGACCACACTGCTGTGAAAACCCCATTTCCATAGGTTCACCATGGTTCTGCCAACTCAAATCCATAATCTATTAAGCAGAGGTGGGTTTCTTCTATTTTATGGACTTCTACCCCCACCCTCCATAATTGGTGGTAACTCCCCAGGGTGAATTATGAGAATAAAAGCCCCCAAGCATTAAAAGCAGAACAGTCTTCTACCTCTGTTCTATTACTCCATTGTCCTTTCAGCCAAGGAGAAAAGGCATCCCTGTTGTGTGGGAATTAAGGGATTCTTTGAGACTTGCAAAGCTTCCTGGGAGAGGAGGTTTGGACAGACATTGTCCCCAACCCATATACTCTGTATGTTCCGTTCTTACGCTTAAGGCAGGCATGTCCAAACTTTGGCCCTCCTGATGTTTTGGACCACAAGTCCCAGAATTCTAAGCTTAGATTGCCAGTGACAAAGGACTGTGGGAGTTGTGGTCCAAAACATCTGGAAGGCCAAAGTTTAGACATGCCTGGCTTAAGGAATTTCCAAGTAACCTGGTTCACCAAGTGATCATTTGCCACCAGACAAAATAATGAAGTCTAGAGGGATTATCCACACTAGAAATAAATATCCGAACAGCAGTCAGAACACTCTCTAAGCAGGTGCTAAAGACAGCAGTGATTTTATAATGGCTTTCCCTTCTGGACATCACAACTATTTCCTTTGATTGAAGGATAGAACTGAGTACTTTCTTGAACCGCCTAGCCTAGTCTGTTACCATACTGCAATGAAGATACTCCATTCCAGTTGATTTTTATGAAAGTAAAAATCATCTGCCATTCCAGCTGGGTTTCATAAATATAAAGTAGAGGCAACATCACCTTGGCCTCAGGCAACACCATGTTCTCAGCCTTCCAGGTCAGGCTTGGCTACTTGTTGTCTCTGCATCAGGTGGTCTACTCCTGGCTACAGGTCTGTTTCATGGCCAGTGTCTCCTTCAGCTAAACTGGAAATGCTGAAAACTTAGAGAAGGGACAAAGAAAGCCTTAGAGCAGGAAGCAACTATTTCCTCTTTTTTGAGTCTTGGGTTTAAGATTCTCTCAGATGTGAGGGAAGCTAGGAAAGGAGCAGTACATCATTGCCACCTGGCTGTTTCATGAATCTGGGTAAAAACAGTGTTTTAAATGTAAATTCTTCTTTGTCTTGTCCTCACACAAGCAAAAAGGCGAAGAACTGCAACGTTCTTCTCATTGCTGACAAAGAATTGCTTGTGGCTTTTGCAAAACATCAAGGTTGTGGAGAAACTGGATGCCATTGGACTCCTCTCCTCTCTACAGCTGGTTGCCTGAGTCTTCTTTCATCTTCCCCTCCCCTATATTTTTCTTTGAGACCAATGTGGTTGTGTAGTTGAAATTCAATTGGGGAGAAGGTGCAGAGCAAGCAGGCCTGCTGTTCTAAGGAGGAAGCAAAATGTCACGTGCTATTGCACCGCAACAATGGCACAAGCATACTGTCCCCTTCCCCAGATTAACAGGACAATAAGGAACACACTGGCAGTGGTGCCAATGGTCTCACCCTCGGGGAAACAGAGGGTCCCCTCCCCCAGCAGGATAAGGTAGGAGCCGTGGTAGCAACTCTCACAAGTGAGTCACAACCATCAGAAGCAAACTTTCTTATGCTGGCCATTTCCTTGGAGTGTGACTCCGAGTTTTCCCAGGCACAGGCTGTATTGGAAGAGCAGCTAGAAAACTTGCCTATGTAGTTTTCCTTTCTTACTCCTTCAATAAGCCCTGTTTACTCCTTCCATAAGCTATATACAGAGAAAACAGACACACGAGATCAAGCAGGGACAGTTGTTGCCTATAGTTGAGCATTTTGGACCCAAATGTGTAAAGAAAAAAAAAACATGGCATGGCCATTATATTGGGAAATCTACAGGCCACAACTTTATTTATTACAACCAGCAGTACATAAAGGAGCCTGCCTGCCCCTTGATGCTTCTGCTTTCCTCACTGTCCCTTGGGAGTGTGCACTTTTGCCAGCTGTAGGATACAGCTGACCCCATCGGTATCCGGTGTCCATTTTTGCTGTTGTAGGATCCTGAGGGATGTAGACCCCATTGGTCACCCGTGCCATAAGTCATTCGGCTGTCCCCTCCTGATTCAGCTCATGGCCCCTCCTTTCTGATGTGTCCATGTCAGCTGTTCTTGGCTGGGCCAACTCAGGTTTGCTTTATAGGTACAGTAATGGGATTGTTTGCAAGGGTAGTATGGTGATCAACTGTATGCCATCCTGGGTCCCTGGGTCTCTTCGGAGAGAAAGGTGGCATAAAAATAAAGTTTATTATTATTATTATCATCCTAATTTCCCTTCCGAAACAGTGAAAGAATTTTTTTATTATTAAAAAGGGGAAAACTGCATTCTAATTTATTTATTTATTTATTCCTTTGCATCTTTGTTAAAATTTTCCAAATGGCATGTTGTACAGAATAACCTTTGAAGTGACGTCTAACATTTCAACCATGCTAATGTGACGATTATGCCAGAATGTTGCTGAAAGATTTAAGAAAAGGCTCACCAACATTCAAAGCATTTGCACTGGCTCCCAGGTGAAAAACAGAGCTGTCAGCTAATCATGTCAGCCTTTGATTCAAACACCAGCTCTACCAGCTGCTAAAAAGGCAAAGTAATGGAAACAAATTTTAATGTCACCTGCATATCCGGTATTCAGGGAATGCAAACTTCTCTCACACAAGTAAAACCCTGCATTAATCTATATTAATGTATTCATGTTGAATTACTGTGATTTGTGTGTACATAACACATAATGCAAACACATCCCATGTTCAAAAATAGACAATGAGATTAAAGGGGCGTTGGAAACTGAAGATATGATCAAACAGCTTTGATGATTTAATGACTTGTAATGGCTTGCTGAAAAAAACTAGACTTGTAATTTAATGAGGAAAAGCTTGTTGGCAGGAGTGTGTGGGAAAGAGGCTTGAGCAGCACTCCAGAGAAGCAGCAGCCTGTACAAGTGAGAGTGCTTTGGCTTCTTTTTGATTTAAGTTCAGCTGTACTTTGCAGTCCCAGACCCGAAATAAGCAGATGACAAAATATATTGGGTTTTAAATTGGGCCACAACTTTATTAATGCATTAATCGTTCTGGAATTCAAAGGGGCCTGCAGTTGTGCAAGAGAACTTGTCACCTGGAGCCTATTTACTTCCAGGCCCAAATAACCTAGGCGAGTATCTACCTAGCAGTGTGATGTCAATATTTGGCATGTTGCCAAGATCAGGGAGACTAATTTCCCCGTGGCAGCCATAAACAATCTTAACCACAAACTAGTACCTTATTAATGTTCAATTAAACCTAGCCTGGACTAAAGACATTTTATGAAAGGCTGCCCAGTCCCATTACACGGAACTTGTACAGTGTACTCACCTGCAAACAAGACCTTGCACTACCTGCCATTGCGATCAAATGGAATGCCCTACCTATCCCAGTGATGAGAATGGGATGAGCAAAAATGCACCAATACTCAAGGCCAATCAGAGTATTAGTCAAAAATTCCCATCTGGACCACAAGGTGATCAGCTAATCTCATTCTCATGACCGATAGGGTGGGTGGGCAGGGTTTATTAAAGCTGCAAAGGAGGACAATTAAGCTGCAAAGAGCCTTTTAAAAGGCCCATCAGCCCTCGCTCATCCAGGATCACGTGTGTGTGATTTTGCACCAAATCTGCCTTGATCGGGCTGCAAAGTGCCCCACCCCCCGGACTGGCCAAGGTGAGATTCCAATTGTTCTGTTAAAATGCACATGGGCTTCCTGTTTGGGAAATATACAGAGTATGGACATAATTGGAGAAAAGTTTTTATTGTGTTCCACTTTTGTTTTGATGACTAGGGGACCGTCACTAGTCCATGTGAGATGCTATCTACTTCCCTAGATTAATTACATTACTCTGGCAAAAGAGATTAGTGTCTGATTAGGAACAGCAACAACAGTCTAAGGAAAGAGGAAACTGGCTCAGCCTGTAGTAGTGTTTTTGGCAGTGGTTTGCTATATCTTGAGAAATCAATGGATAAAAATCAGGGTTCTGCCCCAAACAGTAATATGTCTTGGAATACTGTGTCTTGTTGCATATAAATAAACATTATGACTTGCCAATGTCTACAAATCAAGCTACTGTGAAATGAAGAAAAGATTACAAATACATAAAGCAGCAGCAAATCCTCTTTTGAGAACTACCAGTGCCAAAGTCACTTATCAAATGTCAGCATGGAAATGCATATTTTAAACATTTAATTTTTGCAAGATATTTGTACTATATGCCCACATATAGACCCTATTTATATCCAGCATATATGCCCTTCATTTCCATAAATTTATGTATATACACACACATCCATGAAAACATAAACATACACACACACAGAGAGAGAGAGAGAGAGAGAGAGAGACATATCCATACTGGAATTGTGATAAGTAATTGTAAAGTTTATTGTTCTCAGAAGTTCTGAGTAGACAGTGGACAATTCTGGAACTTCCAGCAAAGACTTCCCCCATGCAACAGAGGAATTTCCTGGTTTCCCACGAAAAGGAGACTCCAATCTCAATTTTCTTGTTACTGTTATTTTGTGCATTCTTTTGTGCAAGAAACTGAAGTTTTGCACAGCATTATGAATTTCCAATAAATCCTGCAGAAGAAATTTTGTGCAGAAATTCCAGTGTCATTTCTTCTGCCTTCCCCACTCCTATATCTGGGACCAGAAGACAGCAAAAGGCCTTTAAGACTCCAGGCACCTCACTCAGGTACCCCTCTGGAGAATGCTGATGGAGACAGTGGTGGGAGCGGCAGAACAAGAACAAGAGATGGGTGGAGTGCCCTGGTGGGACCTCCCTGGGGGTCTTGGGAGCCCCAGGACCACCTCTCAGCGCTGTTGTGAGGTTCAGAGGGGAGCCATGGGGCCACCTGAGCCCCAAAGGGGGAAAGGATGCAGGGAGAAACCAAGGCAGGATATAAGGGAGTGTAGGAGAGGGGTGCCTTTCACCCACCTTGGTCAACCCCAATGGCCAGCCACCCTCGCCCTTCCTCTCTTGCAGGGATCACTGAGGATCCCTCCAGTGCCTTCAGTCCCCATGGCCACTTCTGGGATGGCATGGTGCTGCTTCCTGCCGAATTGTAACCGGGCCCGCTCTGTGGGCGAATCCAGAGCTGGGAAGGAGGCTTGCCAGCTGCCCCTGACAGGGTAGCAGAGCAGAGTCCCAGATTCTTTGCTCTGGCTGGAAGGTTCGAGCAGCAGGAAAAGCCATGAAACTCCCTTGGACCCTTTGCTAAGGTTGTGCTTCTTCTTGTTTTAAGGACCCCAACCCCCCTGGTAGGTATTATCAGACAATATAAATAATTATCGCTGCGTTTTTATGGATGTCCAGGGCATTTTTTAACATTTAAAACAGCTCATTTCATTGCGCGTCGCCATTAACGGAAACGAAACGTAACGACCACAATTTCCGTGGTTCTGTTCGTTTTGTTGCATTTTCAGCACAATTTTTCATTACGGCATGGAAACGACAAACGGTAACGGAAATGAAAATTTCGCCATTCCGTGCCCATGTCTAATTCATACATGGACACCAAAAACTGTTATTTGTGACCTCCTTTCCTTTGAACATTTTTATGAAGATTATTATTGGACCCAAATGTCAGCAAGCCTTTTGGACTGAATCTCAAGTCTGAGTCCAAGTCTTTTGGAAAGTCCCAAGCCAAGTATGGGTCCCTATTGAAAGCAACCCCCCCCAATAGAGCGAGGGTGGGTGGATTCTGAGTCACAAGTCAAGTCCAAGTCATTGAGGGGGACTCAAAACAAGTCCAAGATGAGCCACTGGGGAGACTCAAGTCCAATATGATAGAGAGTCACACGTATTGAGTCCCTATCCTTGCCTCATAGTACTTCTTGGCTGTCATTTCTTCCCTGCAGAAGATAATTATATGAATCTGTGGTCTTTATGAGTGGTGGCAGTCCTTCCCTGAACATTTGTAATTTGTCGTCCAGGGAGATAGCATACCTGGATGACCACATATCTTATTGGCATATTTGTGTTGCAGTGTGACATGCCAAGGGCGGGTCTCCTATTACAACTACTCTTTACTTCTTTTTAAGGGTCTTTTTACTCTAACGGGCTGAGTTTCAGCCTCTCTTGTGTCATCCCATGATGTCTATGTCTTCCTCTACATGGTGCCTGTCAGACCTCTCTTCAAGAATCTGAGAGCTGCTTTGTGGTTCCACTGGGGTAGAGTGTCTTCTTCTTTTGCTTCTAACTGTGACTCTTTTCATGGTTCTTCCTCCATTATGTTTGTTCTCTCATCAGCATTCTCCTCCTCTGTGTTCCCACCTCCAGTTCATCCCTTGGCTGCTGCTGCTTGAGAGTTCTGTTTATGTACTGTCAAGTTCACTCACTTTTCTTCCTATAGTGCAACCCGTTTGCAGTTGCTACATGTGTATGCCACATTGTTCTCAGATCCAAAGACATCATGGAAAAGCAACAATGTGGGAGCAGCAACTTCATGAAGTCAATAGCACCTGTGACTGCATGCATAACAAAGGAAAGAGCCTGATCCTTGATGCAGTTCCATGAGTTCAGCCTCTTCTCTTGTGTGACATTACTTCAAGGCAGCTGAGTCATGCCATCTCTTTAGGTTCCTATTGCCTATATATTTTGCCCAGTGGGGATGATATATTGCTGAATAAAAGCATTTTAGTTTATTTAGTTCTCCTTTCAACTCATGCAAGGATGATTGTGTGTTTAGTGGATCGAATCATAAGATTAGTACACTATTGCAGAGTTTTAAAAATCACCTGTTTGGGCTCTTTTTAAAGGGCTTTGTTCTTCCAACTGCCATTTAAATATGAGGTATAATGAAACAAGGCACATCTAATTGATATGGAATTTAACGCCAAGGTTCAGTTGAAGGTTCATCTATAGTGGTCAAAGCAATTTGACGGACATAAAATAGAATTAGAAGAAATTGCAATTGGAGCTGAAAATTAAATATCTGTGTTCTATAATAGAAAACTAAATTAACTAATACTCACTTTTTCTTGATGGCAGAAACCTCTACCCCTGTGCTGCACTCCATTGCATCCCCAATTTGAACATTCTGATTTGTTTTAAATTAGTTCACTTTAATTCAGATTAATCCCCTCCTCCCCTTTTTTGTCAGAAACATTTCATCTATACAAAAAGCAGAAACTGGAAGAACTGCAAAGACCCAGGAAAGAATAGAAGTATGAACTCTACGCCAGTGAATGTTATTTTTAATTAGGTCTTATACTGTATTAAGTGACTAGTGTCTTTGTCACGTTATACTCATTAGATAACATGGCTAGTATTCTATATTCATGTTTTTTGCTGTAGATTGGAGTATCTGAACCCCATCTTTGGCCAAGCAGGATAAGGTGACTCATTCAGTCTCCTTATATGCTCATGTACACCAGAAGCTGTTAGATCTTCTTGAAGCTATCCTTGGTGGGGAACAGTTGAGTTCGAGGTGGTAATACTAACCAAGTCCACTTTTTCTCAACATTTTCAGCCTATGCTCCCTTTTGATAATCATGCAAATCTGTTAAGCCTGCCACACCCAATAATTTTATTTTAAGTATCCCAATCAAAACCCATGAAATGTAGTCCTCCAAAAGACTTCGCGAAAAGGAAATATGTGTGGCCTCAGGCATTCAGCACTTGCTTTTACAAACTACTTGGGAGGGGGTTTAAAGGAGTCTATTTTATCCTCCCTAAATTTCCTTTAGCACCATCACTGGGAATTAAACAAGCTTTGAGTATTGTGGGAGTGGAGGAAGGGCTTTAAGGTAGGGTGTAGCCTCACAGTGAATTGCACAGTGGTACGTAGAGATTAAGCTAGAAGAAAGCTAATGGGTTTAATGATGTTCATCACAGGACACCCTTAAGTGTTTTTCCCCTCTGTTATCTATTTTTTAAATTTTAATATTGCTTTTTTATTCCAACTACAGACTCCTCCATGCAATTCTACCATGATCTACTGTTTGGAAACCAATCAGCCAGACATGAAGTATTGCTAGGCCTTGGATAAACTTCTTAACTATGGTGGCTACTGCATTGTTTGAGAAAGGAAGAATTATACAATGGCTTCTTTTCCCACTCATGTCATGTCTCAACAGTGTAGTCCTTCTCAGCTCTGGTGAGTTTCTGAGCAACCACCTGGGTTTCCCCACTGTGTTTTACACCTTATTTCTTAGTAGAGAAAATTATTAAGCAAAAAAGGTAGAACAATTCCACATTGTAATTTGATTTTGGCTATCGGAGACATAGCTAGAGGCATCCAAAGTGCAATTTTTGAGACATCTTTATGAAAATACTATTACAAACACAAGTTCTAACATGAGGAATAGTGGCTTATAGAAGACCAATCTCCAACTAACCCCCTCGACCCATTCCAGTCATGGTTCAGGTCACACCATGGCATGGAAACGTCATTGGTCAACCTGCATGATGACGTTCTGTGGAAGACTGACAGGGACAAATTGTCCTTGTTGGCCTTCCTCAATCTCTCAGTGGCCTTTGATACTGTCAACCAACATATCCTCCTGGGGAGGCTCTTTGAGTTGGGGATTGGAGGCACTGTTTTGAAGTGGTTCCACTCCTTCTTGGAGGCCACCCACAGAGATTATAACTGGAGAATATCACCTCCACCCCTTGGTCCCTCAACTGTGGGGTACCACTGGAGTCGGTCATCTCCCCCATGCTCCTTAGCATCTATAGGAGGTGCTGGGGGAGGTCATCAGGAGGTATGGTGTTTCGTGCCATCAGTACGCTGATGATACCCAGCTCTATTATCTCATTTTCCCACCGGCAGTGGATGCTGTTTAATCCCTGGGTTGCTGCCTGGATGGCATGCTGGTGTGGATGAGGGCAAATAGACTTAGGCTGAACTCATACAAGATGAAAGTCCTCCAGGTAGAGGGCCCTGATGTTGGCAGCTTGGGGAACCCCCTCACTTTTGGAGGGGTGACTCCTGCCATACAGGATGAGGTGCATAGTCTGAGCAAAACATTCAACGTGGTGCTCACCATGGAAATCTAGGTCATACCAGTCAAAGTTTGGATTTGAAAATAAGGGAAATATTTTCACACCAGCCATGAGGGGGAGGGGGAGGGGAGGGGGAGAGGGCAGCCAGCCAGCCAGCCAACCAACATCCCTGTGGCATGAGAGGAAGCCCCGGTCTCTCTGGCCTTGGAAGCAGCATGAGGGCAGGGGGGGGGAGAAGAAATGGCAAAAAGCTGGGAAGGCCTATTCCACTGCCAACTCGTCCAGTGCCAGGACATCTGAGCAGTGGAGCAGGCAGTGGGGGATGGGGATCACAACAGCCCTCCCATTTGCCACTGACACACCAGCTCACTCCCTCTTCCCCAGTTTTGGCTCCCCCTTTAATTTGCTACGGCCTCTGGTCTGGGCCGGTAGATGGTCAAGGCACACAGCCAGCATGTCCATCATCTGGGTGGCAGGTGGAGTGGGTTACTGAGCCACAGCCCTTCCATTTTGAACTGCTCTGCTTGAGTGAAGGGGAAGCAGTGTGCAGCTGGTGTGCCACTCACTTGTTTGGGTATACGGGACATTTCCAGGAAAATAAATGATCCAGGAAGATGGTGGGGAAAAGGGTGAAAACTTGGAGCTTCCCGGACAATATGGGAAACTTGACAGGTATAAATCAATCAATCAATCAATCAATCAATAAATAAATCAATAAATCAATAAGATCATTTAGGCTCCCTGACCCACCCGAACATAGTGCCTGGTCAGTATATGAACAGCAGCCCGATTGAATGCTGACTGGTCCTTTCTCCATCTGCTCTCCTCTTCTGCATTCTTGCTTCATCACTCTCAACTCAGCCATAAACCATGGTGAGGAGCGATCTCCACAACAAATAAAACACTTGAGGGCGATCCTCATACCACCTCTCCACCAGGGCTTAAACCGAATTGTCAGCCAGACCATCGGGAAGTTCCCCAAAGGCCTCCAGGAACTGTACAGGGTCCAGAAGCCTTTGGGGTGGGCCCAGACAAGGGGCTGAGGCTCCCTGCGGGGTGGAGCAGTGATTGATAGGGGAAAAGACAGCAGATTGTGATCTGACCACAACACGGGTTGAGGAACAATGTTCCCAACCCTCAGATTATAGTCCCCCAACCTGGAGGAAAAAAACAGGTCCAAGGTATGCCCTGTTCTATGGGTGGAACAAACAACATGCTGGGACAGATTCATGGAGGCCATGAACTCCATGAAACCCAGAGCTGCTCCTGAGAGCCCATCCTCGGCATGCACATTGAAGTCCCCTACCACCAAAAGGCAAGGGGACCTCAACAATGCCGCTGAGATGAACTCAGTGAGCTCTACTAGCGATTGTGCAGGGTTGTAGGGAGCACAGTACCCCAGCACAATGCCAAACCTGTCCTGCTGACTCACCAGTAGATGAAGGCATTCTAACCCAGGACACACAGGTGCCGCGGATCTGCTGACAGAAACAGATTGCCTGTAAATGAATATCACCCCACACCCTGATCCTCTAACTTGCCCATGTGCTAGACATGGAACCCTCTGCCCCCACCCAGGTCTCTGTGAAGCAAGCCAGGTTGGCCCGCCCATCCATGATGACATCATAAAGGTCAGGGATTTTATTATAGAGCCACCTGGCATTGACCAGCAGACAGGACAGATTGGAGGCACTGACAGTATGGCTCTCTGATATGTGGCAGTGGCAGTGATCAGAACGGGGTACAGTCAAAAAATACTTATCTCCTGTTCTGATCGGAATTCAGCATGTTCCCAGAGCCTAGAAAATACCACTTTGGGGTGTGTGTGTGGGGTCATTGCAGATAATTTCTGTCACTGTCCCAGAAAAGGCTAACAATACAGCTCAATTCCAATAAGCTCTGCAGCAAGTGGTAGGTGCGAAGGCAGTGTTGTGTCCAGCTTCAGGGAAAAAAGGTAAAGTTAGTGTGGTGCCATAATCTGTCATCTGCTCAGGTCAAAAAGCTTGATATTTTGAATTTGAGGGTTATTCTGGGAGGAGACTGATGGGTTGTGTTGTTGTTTTACTGTTTCGTATATTGTTTTGCAAATTGTTTTTTTTTTTTACTAAATTCAAAATTAAAAAAATAAAGTCTGATATTTTACACACTGCTAGGGATGAAAATCAAAACAGTTAATTCTAGTGTGGACCAGATAACCTTTCAAGTCATATTATTCCATTTGGGTCACAAGGTATAAGCAGTTTAAACCATTGTTTCACTCATGGTGAAGTCATTCTTCTCTATACATTCACGTCTTTCTTTTTTCCTCTGGTAAAAAAGCTGTTCAACCAACAGGGGCTTGCTTATTTTTAAAAGCTTTATTCATCTACATTGCTTCTCTGCATAAAAAGCCAAGAATCAAGAATTCCAAAAAGTATTGGAAAACATTCTTCTACTTGCAAGAAAAACCTGTAGCTACAAATGCTTAAACAGAAATCCATTCTTGCCACTTGAGAAAAGCTGCAGGTAGGAATGTCACCAAAAATCCTAACAATTATGAAAAGTTGGAGGCAGAACGTAGATCAGAAAAAAAATCTATTCCAGTCACAAGCTTTTAGCTATAAAAGTTGCAAAAAAGAATATAAAGCATTTTCCAGTCCAAAAAACCCACCAAAAAACAGGAGCTTATAGCCTTCAAAAATCCAGAAAGCAAAGTGTACTTCTCTTAAAATATCAAAGTTCTTAACAGATTATATATATAATCTGTTGACTCTCAACTGAGATCACGCTTTGCTTCAAGAACAAAGAAGCCAGAACACCAGCCTGAAGATGACGAGTGAGACCTCGTCGAAACGTCGCCAAAACAACCAGATTTCTACACGGGAAGAAACCCGAATCCACCCTAACATGCATACCTATACCCGTGAAAATCTACGAAAACAAATATCCGACCTCTACGGGGAGGAAACCTTCCAGCTGACCAGAACCTACGAGAAACTAGAAGTCCGAAGAGCCACCATCTTATGTGACATTGCATTCCTACGCAACTGCCGAGACAAAAATGTGATCCCCACAAGCTTCCAACTGAAATTCCACTCAGAAACCCCATCCAGCGAAAGGATCCTGAAAAGAACAGAACTAGCCCTAATCAGAAGCGAACTACACAGGAAAAGATACCTACTAGATCAAACCAACAGAGACCTACTCATTCTCCACCTCAAACTCAGCAACAAAATCCACCCAACACTCTGGAACAAATCCAAGCAACTCGCCGCCTGGAGAGCTTAAACAGAGACCTCCCACAAGACAGACACACACACCAACAAACTCCACAAACTGGAAAAACGCCAGAAGCCCCCCCCCACAGCAACCCATGAAACAAACAGTTCATAACATATCAGACAGGACACTCACCATTGCAGAGACCAAAGTCCTTTCCAAAGGATTCAACTTTGCAGTCGCCCCCAGACACATCCCCACTGAAAACATCATATGCGGAGTGGAAGCCAGCCTAACCAAAATCAACCCAGATGAAGCCAACAAAATCAGACTCGAAGTCACCAATGTCCTCTGCTCCAGCAAACCACCCAGAAGCAATTTACACAAAGAAGAACAAAAAGCCCTCACCAACCTGAGGAAAGACAACAACATAATCATTCTCCCAGCAGACAAAGGCAATGCCACAGTGGTGATGAACACATCTGACTACCAAGCCAAACTATCCAACCTACTACAAGACCCTGCTTACATACCTTTGAACACAGACCCCACCACCTACCTGGAAAAAACCACCAAAGCCAAAATAAAAGCCTCTCCCTTAAGTGAAGAAATCAAGCCAAGCATCATCCCCAGAGAGAAATCATCCAGATGCCCCAAGCTCTACGGCCTCCCCAAGATTCACAAAGAAGGAACACCTCTCAGACCCATAGTCAGCTCCATAGGCTCACCTCTACAAAACCTCGCCAAATTTCTTGCCAAACAACTCCAGCCCTATACAGAATCCATCACTTCATACGTACAAAACTCGTTCCACTTCATAGAAATTATAAAGAAACAAGACCTACAACCCAATGACCTACTCGTGAGCTTCGATGTTGTTTCGCTCTTCACACAAGTGCCCATTCAAGAAGCCTTGACAGCTATCCACAACAAATACAACCCCCCCAAGCACATCCTAGATCTGACCAACCACTGCCTAACCAACACATACTTCATCCACAATGGACAAAGATACAAACAGATAGAAGGAGCACCCATGGGATCACCCCTCTCACCGGTCATCGCAAACCTATATATGGAACACTTTGAAACCAACGCGTTACAGAAGTCCGAACATAAACCCAAACTCTGGCTCAGATATGTTGACGACACCTTTGTTATTTGGCCACACGGGAAAGATAAACTGAACAACTTCCTCACACATCTCAACAGCCTACACCCCAAAATACAATTCACTATGGAAATAGAAGCCAACAACCAACTTCCCTTCCTGGACGTCCTAATCTACAAAAAACCCGACGGCTCCTTAGGACATACCATCTACCAGAAAAAAACACATACAAACCGCTACTTAAATGCACAATCACACCACCACCCTGCACAGATCAACTCCGTAGCAAAAACCCTCATCTCCAGAACCAAACGCCTCGCTGACAAAGACCACCTAAAAACTGAATTACACACTCTCTCGAATGTTTTAATTGCAAACGGATTCCAAAAAAACACCATCACCAAACTAATCCAAAAGGAAACACCCCCCAAGAACCAAGAAACAGAAGAGAACAACGGCACTGCCCTCCTCCCTTACATCAAAGGCACCACAGACAAAATCAGCAAAATTCTCCACAAACACAATATCAAGACAGCCTTTTGCACCGACCAAAAAATAGCCAACATTTTAAGAAACCCCAAAGACAAGATTGAGCTAGAACACCAAGGAGTCTACGAAATACCATGCAAAGTCTGCCCAGCCACATACATCGGACAGACAAACAGGAGAATAAGCGCACGCATCGCAGAACACAAGAACGCAGTCAAAAAAGAAGAAAGATCTTCCTCTCTCTTCCAGCACATAAAAACAACAGGTCATGAAATTGATTTTGAAAGAACCAAACTCATCTCCAAAACTGAACACTTCAACAGTCGTATAATCATGGAAGCCATTGAAATAGAGAAACACCCAAACAACATGAATAAACGTGATGACACCTCCCGCTTGCCTGACATCTGGAAACTAGCCCTGGTCAACAGACGAGCCTCTGTCACAAAGAC